>OZ017740.1:46111861-46766861 GCA_963969285.1 Odontomyia ornata | reverse complement strand
AATGGACATAATCGAAGATGACCTAATAGCCAGAATCAAAAAGGCTCAAGCCGAGGACCCCGATGTTCAAATGATCATTGACTCAGTGAAAGATAAGCTGCAAAGGAACTATGAAATGTGAGGAGGATTACTATTCAAATGTACAATTCAGTCTGGATTACTTGTAGTGCCGATCAGTATGCAGAATGATATCATTCAGATGACTCATCTAAAGGGACACATTTCGGCGAAAAGAAGAGAAGAATTAATTAAAACTTCCTGCTACATTCCTGACGTTAAATCCAAGGTAAAGAATTTTATAGACGATTGCTTGGCGCGCATTCTTGCTTTAAAAAAGGAAGGTAAACAAAAGGATATCTTCATCCATTTACGAAGCCAGACATTCCGTTACACACATACCACGCTGATCATCTTGGAGCTCTATAATCGACGAATAAAAGAAAAAACCTGATATTTGCACTAGATGGTGTTGACAACGAACACCATTTAGTGAGAAAAAAGTCTCCGTACTTTTTAACTATCCAATATAAAACCATAGAAAAACTGACGGTAACGTCATCAACGAACAATTTATCACAAAATCCGACGCATATTTTCTCAGTACTAGACCACACTCTCCGACGGAAACGAAACGAACCAGACCCATAGATCTCAGAGAGAATGGATACGAAATGCATCGAGAGAATTGAAGCACTTTATCATGTAGCGTGGAGTTGGCGCGTTTTTTGCTGTTGATTCAAATTTCAAATAAATTTGACGTGACGTCTCCCACTATTTTTCGCATCTTGAACTGAATCAATTTTCCGTGCGGGTATTCTAACTTGAACGATGTAAAAGATTGAGCATGACTTACCCTACGAAGGATACGACCCTGACATGCTTCCTAGAGCTGTTTTTATAATCCCACACACGTCACTACATTTTTCATTTTTCGACACAAAAACACTCGCGATCCGTAACAAACTTTTCAGTTTGATTAATTATCACATTTGCAACGCTTTTGCACTGGATTCAACACGGTTTATCTTAAAAAAATTGTTTTGTGTACAATTTCAAATTCAAATTGATTAGACGTTTCCCATTAATGTTGAATTTTCACAATTTATATGTTTTCAATCATATGGTTGATATTTTGTTGACAGTTCGGGGGCTAAGGTGTAAGAGGAGTGGGATTTTCGTGAGAGCAACTAGAGAGCCACTTGAGTGTGTGGATTCTCTAGCGGCGTGAAAGGTAGGAGGATTTCAATTCACATGCGAGAGGAAGGCATGTATGTAGTAAAAGTACTTCACTCACGTATGGATGAAAATAAGCTCATTTCGCGTCCATTACTTTATATGTCTTTGACCAGAACAAACGAACATCCAACTATCCAAAATCCAAAAAACCTATTATCCGTCTACCTGACCTAATTTATTACCTACCTGCTTAACCCATCCTACACCTATATAAAGTCGTTTCCTTCCACAAATCATTCATTTTAATTGTTTGCAAATGCTCCAATTCAATTATTTCTAAGCACAAATATGTAACAATAAACAAATTTACCATTGATTGTTTTCATCTCAAGATGTGTTGATATTTTCTGTATCATTTCGAATGATGAATAAATGTAAAACATTCTTTCGTCTTATACTGCGCTATCAAATAACTCAACCCATCTAACAGAATGGAATGATTCCACCGATTCTACCACGCAATGATTTCACCACACTGTACTCTTGCTATGCAGAGACGCAAACCACTGTTTGTTCGCATCTGATAATAAAGTAAAGCAGTCAAATTATCTAGATTTTTTCTAATTTATTAATTTTTACACTAAATTATAAGAAGTTATTTGCTTCTCTTCCACCCTGCAATGTGGAAAATATGCAATTACCCTCAACTAGTTTTGTTGAATCAATTTGGATATACAGTAGTTTAGTGCGTTGAGGCGTCATTGAGGTTGAGGTACGTGTAAACAATGTCCATTATAGAATTTTGCAAAGAAAACAAAAATTTTATTTATCAGAAGCATTATATGAACAAATTCATCAAAATGATTTTAAACAGTGTAAAATTTACAGTAACTAAATGTAAATACACTGAAATGAGATTAATCATTTATTACAAGGTCAACTTAATATTCATATATCTTTTAAATAAAATGTTTAACATATCTAATCATACTGAATTGCTAAATCTACAAGAATTAGTGGATTGTGCGAGTCATTTGCTTTCGCGATTAATTTATCACGGCGCGATGCAGCGAGCTTATAAATTGGATTAACGCCAGCAAGGCTGTGTTTCGGAAGAAAAGTTTATTAAGTACCATTTTAAGGTATCTATTTTGCGTGATCTGAAGCTTTGTTACTAGATAGCAGATTGGATCCAGGTAGGTGAGCCATATATGATGATCGGTTGGATTGCCATTTTGACGATGAGGACTTTCTTTCTGGTGTTGAGACGCGAATTACGATTAAGAAGGGGGAATAGCGAGAGCATGGCCTTAAACACTTTGGAGCTAATATGCTCAATATGACTTCTGAGGGTTAGTTTTTTGTCGAATATAAGCCCAAGATAATTGAGATCCTCATTCTAGGAAAAAGATTGCCCTAAAAAATTTATTGGTCGCTTGGGTAGGTGAACAAGCTTACGCAGTTTCAGAAGAGGTTTTTGCCGACATTTTCTTCTGGCTTATTGTTATATTTACATAGAAATACGATACTACATATAGTTTTAAGAAACGTTCAAACGATATATACCGCATACATTCTAATAAAGAAAAATGATATATATAAATCTACAAGAAAATCAAACCTTTGAAGTTGATAGCACAAAACAAGCACCCTTTAAATAGAAATCTAAAAATCCATCACATTTATATTAGGCACAAAAAAGAAATTTTGATAAATCGGTTTTTCTCTTGAGGGAACTAGATTTCAACATTGATATAATTGCACTATCAGAAACATATCACAGTAGCTATATTGAGTTTAGTATGAAAGCACCCTCTTTGCGAATTCCTGGGTATTACATGTACTACATCAAGAAATGTAGAAATAAAAACGATGGTGCAATAGGCTTTGCAAAAGAAACTCTTGACACCGTGTGTGGAGAAGTCACCACTAATGCCTCTACAGGCTAAAAATTATCGTTAAATTGCTGATTAATAAACTTGCATTCATGTATGCGATTTACAAATCATCATCTCTAAACAAAGAAGAATTCATTAGCAAACTCCTAAGTCTCTTGTGCAATAAAAAAAATAATAGTCTGAATTTGGTTATTGGTGACATAAATATATATATATATATATATATATATATATATATATATATATATATATAGAGGTGCTCCGTCGACTAACCGCCCGGGCTCACCGAGTCCGTCCAGAGATTGCCGATTAGTGGATCATCCATCACGACAATGCTCCGTCACACACCTGCCTGCTCGTCACCGAGCAATTGGCCAAACAGTCGAGAGCAACGTTACCACAGCCCAGATATGGCACCAGCGGACTTCTTTCTGTTCCCCAAGATCAAGAGACACCTTAAGAGGACGCGGTTCGGGACTCTGGAAAACGTTCAACGTGCTACGACGAGGGCTCTAGACAGCATCGAGGTTGCCGACTTCCAGGGAGCGTTCGGGGATTTGGAAAATCCGGTATCAGCGTGTTATCGACTCCAATGGGAACTACTTTGAAGATTTCTAAAGAAAAATTGTACACATGTTGCTAATAAAAAATTTCCTGAGGTCAGTCCGGTTACTTATTATTCAGACCCTGTATATATATAAATATGTATATATTCTTCTCCTTCTTAGCACTACAGCCCCTCTCGGGCCTTTGTTTCCTGTGAATAGCGCCTCCAACTGTCTCCGTTCATTTACCACGTCCTCCAATTTCTAAATCCGAGTAGCAATGAACTGTCTTCGTCGACCGAGTCAGACCAGCGTTTCCTCGGTTTCCCCACTGGTCTCCGGCCTTCATTTCTCCCAGCAAATACCTTTTTGGGTAAACGTTGTTCGTCCATACGATTTATGTGTCCAGCCCATTGCAGTTTCCGCAATCTTAGAATCGCTGAGACCTCAAGCTCGGCAAACATTTCATGCAGTTTATGGTTGTATCAAATTCATCATTGGTCCCCATCTAGCTTCACTCCAATTATTCGCCTCAGGACCCGTTGCTCAATATGTTACGGATGGTTGGATTAGGGTCCATTTCACATACACCCGCAGTATAACGCAGGTCTTATCACAGATTTTTATACTTGTAGCTTTGTTTTCCTGTGTATGCAGTTGCTCTTCAAGACAGTCAAAACTGAAAAAAATATTTTGTTTGCATGCTGTATTCTTCAGCGTATTTCTTAAATTTCATTGCCCGTTTTCGTTATTTTAGTGCCTAAATACAAAAATTTGCTCACGTTTTCTATATTGTGTTCGCCAAGTGTCAGAGACGGAACCGAAAATAATAAAATTAAAGTCAACACCGAAATTGTTTATTCAATCTTATTTATTAAGTATGAGGCGTCCCCATTGAACGATTACAATCAACTAACTATCTCTCGTATCTTGTTGCTCGCGTCTTACGCTATAGTGCTGCCAGGTGACAGCTCAGCCACTCCTGTTTCGGAATCTTCCTTGACTTCACCGTATTCAACTTCATTGTCACTCAAGTCGCTGGTTTAGGCGTTGCTGATGTCATCCAACTCTGGTGCCGATTTACACCGGGGTTTTATTTTCCCCGAAGTAAACACTTAACTAAAATGTTGTTAACTGTTGCTCTTCAATCCAACCAATGTCAACACTGAAGATCGGTCGTTGCCGAGACATTTTTGATCAATAAATGGGCCTTTTTACTTCGGCTCTAATTTTTGTGAATGTCCCGTTGCAGGCGGCTCGTGTTCCAACAGAACAAAGTCATCAACAGCGTAGACGGTGGGGCAGCGTTTCGTTGATCAAACCATCTTTTGCATTTTTTGCGTTCCCTTGAGATGTTAGCCATAGCAGCGTCTCTTCTTTCACTCATATTTGTATCGATCGAATCTCCAACGCTTTGTCGTAGTGCAGATAACAGACAATTCGGGAGAATGTCATTAAGCCGGAAATCGAGCACAATCTCGTTAGGGCTATACTCAGTCATATCATTTTTCTGGGTGTTAATAACCCACTGAAGTTCGCGCATTTCTTCGGCCCAACTATTATTGTTTCCAATCTGAGTGCGCAAATAATTGAGTATCGATTGATGTGCTTGCTCCACTTGCCCGTTGGCTCGGGGGCTACGAACTGCATTTTTGATGAGTTGAATATTGTTTTCAGCAAAATATCGAGCAAATGACTTCGCTGTAAGCGCAGAGCCCCCGTCGGTGATGATGTTGGAGGGAATGCCAAAATACGTCACCATTTCGTTTAAACATCGTAGTACTGGAACGGTTTCCGTATTTTTAACGACTCTTATGACGATGTACTTGATGAAAACGCCGGAGATTACCAAAAGGTACGATAGACCAGAGAGGTTTCGCAGAAATGGGCCTAGATGATCCAAGTGAAGTCGTTTGAATGGAATGGCCTCCGTTTTGGTGAAATCTAGGCATCTTTCGGTCCTTCCACTATGGGCTTTATTGCAATTGCGATGCAATCCTTCACATATTTTCGCATACGTGGAAACCAGAAATTTTCTTTTATTCGGCTTATCGTTTTTCCCAATGCGAAATGACCTACGTAATCATGACATGGCACAACCTTCCAACGTACTCCTTTTGGAACAACGACACCATAAAGACGGTGATCCTTGATTTGATACTCTAATTTCAATTGTTTTTCTTGCGCTGACGTGCTGTCTCCCTTTACGACGGCAATTACGTTTTTCAGGGTTTTGTCCTGAAGTTGCATCGTTAGAAGCCACTCTTGTTGATCGATCGAGACAGTAAGTATGAAACCGGCTGTTTTCATATCCTTTTCTGGTCCTACCGGAGCTCGGCTAAGTGCGCTGATTTGAATCATCTTAGATCCGGAACGATATTGAAGTTGGATTCGAGAAGTCGTATCCACCATTGGGAAATTCGGGGTTTCATCTCGCAGCAATTTTTCAGTTTGGCGATAGCGCTGCAGTCCGTCACCAGTTCAAGGTGTTTTCCTAGGAGCTAAATCTTGAAACGCTCCAGACCATTGATAACTGCAAGGACTTACTGCTCATAACTATGATACAGGCTCTCGGCTTCGGTACAATGTCGACTGTAGTACATTACGGGCTTCCAGTTGCTACCATTTTCGGATTGGAGTAACACCGCAGCAATACCATGGCTGCTGGCATCGGTGTGCACTTGATGTCTCGCAGTTACGTTATAAAGCACAAGGACAGGTTCTTCGCATAGTATGTTTTTGAGCTTCCAAGAGAATGGAGTATCTTTCTTCAGTAGCTTTATAAATGGACGAGCAATTATCGCGTAGCTTTCCACAAACTTCCGAAAGAATCCAGTCAACCCCGAAAATCGACGGGTATCTGTGATATTCGATGGACGCATGAACATTCTTATTGCTTCGGTCTTCTCGCAGCCAGGAATGATTCCGTTTATTATTTCAATATTACGTTCGTTAGTGAAATTAATTCGAAAATTGTATTTGCTTTATTTGGCTGTAAGAAGTGTGGGCGTGGCTCGAGTTGTTATGGGTGATACTTTCTGCCAGTTGAAACGACACACTCGGGTGCGCTGAATGCAAATTGCCTCAGACGTCTAGGTCTTCTCGCGAGTTGTGGAAGTTGACGTAGTGTGGTTATTCACCCAATTGGTTACTCGGGAAATGCCCTTGTTACATATAAATAAACTTGGTAGTGCGAGTCCTTTTCAGGGTTTTGTAAAATAATTTTACAAGACCCCACTAAAATCGTGACCTGTTTGTCCGTTCATCCGTGTGTCACAGTACTTTTTCTCGCAAACTACTTAAGCTAGAAACATCAAATTTTGTATGCAAGTGAAAGTGATGCTCTCTTCAAAGTTCAACTACAAAAAATCTTATAATGTATTTAAGGGGAGGTCTCCCCATAGAGGGGAGTGGCCCCCGAAAAAATAATTTCATCAAAGGTAGCCGATATGGGTATCAAATTAAAGGCCTTGATGATAACTTTTCAAAACAGGTCTTAATTTGATACTTTTTGCTTCGAGGGGCGCGCAAGGGAGAGAAGACACGAAATATTTGTGTGAACCTCCCCCCCCCCCCCCTCGCGATTGGACACTTGTAATCCGAAAAATCTGAAAAAAATTATGGTAGTAGGTGTTTATGAGTACAACAGCAACAAATACCTTAGAAGTTGAAGTTCGGTCAACTTTATTAATAATAGTATGATATTCGAACTTCACATTTCCCCCAGTAAAATTGCATCGGTATTCTTAAACTCAACGAAATTCGATATTAACGCAGTCCTAGTAAGGGTCCTTAAACTTTGCAAGTTAGATGAAAATCCAATGATATACAGGGTAGCTATAGCCGTTAGAAATATCTCCAATTACAACAACAATAACACATGATTTTGGTATTTTATGGACTTTCCATCGAATCAGTTACTGCAGTTTTGACTTGATCTTCTTGAAATTTTCCAATAAGGTCAATAACATTAACATTTTTGAGAATTCATGATTTGAAGGATTTTTGTCGGTTTGCAACAAAATGGCGACCGTTGAAAGTAGAAAAACGATGGATTTTCTTCTGAACGTGCACATCTCTTTGACACATTTCTTGACGTTATTCATTGCTGGTGACTGCATTTCTGAGAAGTTGGATACAAAACCCTTCTGACACGAGCGTAGGTCTGTTTACCCGACTTGTTGGGTTCAAAAATTTGATCTGCGAAAACTTTTCACCTTTAACTGTTTGAATTATAGTTTTCACCGTTAATTTTTCCATAGTTTTAACGTATTTGGTGCAGACTTCAGAAACACTGAAAAAATCGGTTACAGTTATTTCTACCTTAAAAATACTGCATCCAAAAGCTTGAAAAGAAGAGTACGGAAACTATTTTTAATTCATTGTACGGGTATATCGAATTAGTTAGATGTTTCAAATTTTAATTGTTTTAACCGCCAACAATCCACAATGGAACACTCTGAAAGAAAACTTCCAACTGGAAGTTGAGCGTGGTGAAAATCTTAGACCCTTCCTACACCCATTCCAATATTAGATTCCAACCGTGGTGAATTCATCACTTCTGCCGAAAATTCCTCGTCCATCGCTAACCTGTCAAACGCGAATGTGAAGTTGTGTCGTTGTGTCATTCGTCCGTTGTACAATTCTCAATTCGTGAGTGGCTACTTTGTCCACTGTTCGTGAACATTTCTCAAACTTGGGTTCATCTCAACCCTCATATTGGATTTTCCTCGCCGACAGGAAAAATCTTCATCGTGTATTAACCGTCCCTCCCAGATCCTGAGCTGGACCGTGGAAACGTCGTCGTCGTCGTGCAAACGAAAAACTCGTAGAACGAGTGTAGCGCCGTGGAAATCATTCTCGTTGATCGTTATCGCGGCAGTGAATTTCAGTTTGATCCAAACTAATTGGAATTTGGCTGCTGGTCGTCGCGGAGTTTTTCGCAAGTGCCGCAAAAAAGATTCCTAAGCGTACTCAGCGAATTTTTGACGGTACAGGGTGTTTGTGTATTTTTCGTTGGAAAGTGCTTGAGTGCTTCAAAGTAAATTTTCTGTGTTGGCATTCTCGTGAGTGTTTCGAATAATTTTTGTGCGGTGTAAGCAAGTCGGCGCAAGTGGCGACAATACCAAGTGCCCAACGACAGCCACGGCTCAACTATTGTACAGCTGACCGAATTTTGCGTACTGCGACGTCATCGGAGGCTGCTGCACGGAATACTTCCCAAGCGAAAGGTAAAATGCCATTCAGAATGTTTTGTTTGTTTTTGTCCATTCGTCGTGTGTTCTGCAAGCGGAGTTCCCCCTAGGACTCGCGGGCCGGGGTACGATGTGGCTGGCCTGCGGTCATTCTAGCGTGGATTTGTTGACCTGCAACTGCGGCAGCTCGGCGGCGATGCCGTTTTGCTTGGCTGAACAATTGGCTGGCCGTGAAACGGGTTTTCAGGCAGAGACAACAAAATAACATTCTAACGCCAGTTCCGCGGTTCATGGCGATCATCTGAGAAGATGCTGCCTCTGCTCTCCGCCTGGTCGGATTCTGCAGCCTGAAGAGTACGAGTCAGAGGTCGTTGTAACCGGAAACTAGCGATGCTGCGCCGCCAGCGAGTTACACATTCCTTCCCACTTAGTCTTTCTTCCCAATCTAGTCGGCTTTTCATCATTTCGAATCTCAACTCGGCAATTTCGCTTTTACATGACCTGCTCTGACCTCTCGGTTCTGCTTCGTTGCTACCGTTGTGTTTTGCACGCTCTTCGCGTGTTGCATGTCTAATTCGAACCTTCCCAACCACGAGCTGTCAAAACTTCGCTCCCTGGCAACCTGAATTCCGTTGGAAGTGTAATTGTAAACAAATTGCTCGACAAAGACAGGGCGTGCGTGGAATGCGCGCGATTGCCTGAAACCTCCTAATCTCATTTCTCGCCTGTGACACCCACGCACCTGCAACACCTGACACCTCGCGAAGTCCCAGGCTGCAGACGCGCACGACCTTGAAGTGCATCTCTGACTTGCAATTCGCATTCTCAAGCATCCCAGACCCGATCCACCACTCAAGTTCATCTCGACGGGAAACGCATCATCACCAGCAGCAACTGGCTCAGTCGTCACAGATAGGTTTCAGCCACTGTCAATGATTAACAGTCCACAGATGTAGTGCGGCTGGAAGCGGAGATTCTAATTATTCACTGCTATAAATAGCTGAGCCGATTATCACAGCTGCGAGTGTGGCACTATCGATTACTCGCTTCCCACCAGTAGTCAGCTAGCAAGGGAGTGAACGTGGGATGTCCCGCGATATTGAGTGGCGCGAAAGGGATGCTTCCCATGATAAGAACTTTGGACGTAATGAGGAGCATCTGTTCAACGTCCCATCCATTATGCAAGAATCGCTGAGAATCTTCTCAAATTAGCGTCTCTGGGCGCTTCATTACTAATCCCTCGTGCTTCCGCGGTCCAATTCGTCGACAGAGCCCACGGTTGTAAACATGAAGGTCAAAGCGCTTAAGATGCTCGCCGTGAGTGTGCCGTTGAAAAATGAGCTGAAAGAAAACGGCCAATTATTTCCTCTTAGAGATTCATCACGACTTAATCGCGGACGCTTGGACACAATCGAAATGTAATTCCGGCACTTTCTTCTTCACTTCCGATGGCACACAGCTCAGGAAATGCGTCACATTGAAATATCTGCAAATTTTTTCCTATTTCTGTCTAATGCTTCCTTCTGATTGTCATTCAAACTATTCAAAAACGTTTCGACTGTTCCAGGAAAGCAAACGACATTCGAAAAATGTGTCTTGAACGGTTCTCATACTTTGATATTTCATTTCTAAATTTCCAGCGACATTTCTTCTTTTTATTGTCGTTAACGGCGCTATGGCGTTTTTTAAGCGTTTCGTACAAAAGCAGTCGCATGCCAATGATGTCAGAGATATCAAAATAAACATGAAAAGGTGTTTTAGGTACTTAGTCTGCTTCTGATAAGCAGAAGGCGAAAAATTAGATGTGGAGGTGATAACAAATTTGAGGTGGAAATGGGCACGCTGAATTATGTAATTTTTAGTTCCCAGTTACATAAATTTATGGTGTGTCTAATATAGATTGTAGCTCACGTGATTCGGCATTTTCAGAAGATAAAGCTTTGCAAGTTTAGAAGACTTCGTTCGAATTAACATGTTATTCCTTTTAAACTCCATACGCAAATCATACGAAAGTTAAAATCAGTTTCGAAAGAAAGCTAGAAATATTAATTAACCAGGATGTAACTCATCCTAGCGCACGATCTAGCAGCCAGCGCAAACTTTCTTCGGAATTTTTCTCTTCAATTCTCCTTACCCAGACATCACATCGAACGAAAGAATGTAGATGAGTCGTCTAAATTAAGTAATATTTTAGTACTACGTAAGATATGGCCTATAGGTCTCTTTCAGACGCAGAAGATGAACGTAAACATCAAAGAATAAATGTACACAGAAGAAAGTGTTCCTAACTAATTGATGCATATGACTTGAAAACCTTAAGATACCTGAGATGTCGCAGTCCCGTAGAAAAATTTGTTGATGGTTGGTGATGGTTGTTCAATGTTCCTTAAGGACTGTAGCAGTGTTCTGCTGCTTCAGCGAGCAGAATTAGTGCTATGCTGGAAATGGCCTTGCAGAAGAACACCGCTGCAGTCCTTAACGGACACGAAACAGCCATCACTAAAATACTACAAATGGCGCTCAACGTGGAGCCCAAAAAAGCCCGGCTGTATCAACAGTCGGGAGCCCGAGGCAGATGATCGTCTCTAGGATATCCTACTAGGTGTCCAAATTTTTGGCGGGTAAGTAACTACCGGAAGATATTGCACTAAACGTGCCCCAGCATCCTTAACTTTCAGATTTTGTGTTATTTTCGGACATTAATATCGTTTGGACTTGCTTTTGAATTATATATTGGTTGAAATATATATTGTATGACTAGCAAGGCCAAATGATATTAGAGTTCCTGTATGTATTCGGAAGTTGTTACATAACATCTTTTGCGGCGGTATCTGATTCGAACCCCAAACCAAGCGGTGCCTAAGTGTCTTCCACTATATGAATTTTGATTTCGTGATTGGCAGCTATGCTAGTCCGCGATTAGTTGCCCAGCCAGACGTTGCATTGTGGTCATCGTCCCCACCAGTTGTGTATGGGCCAACTACGTCAGACATCGTCAACATGCTTTCTATGCAGATAACCACTAGAAACAACATCCACCGAGTTAGGGCAGAGTCAGCCCCCCATCGCGTGTAAAGCAGTGCCTAAAAGCGGTCTCAGCCAATCGAGTCTACATTTTACGCTCAGCGACACAGATGGAGCAGGAGCGCTACCACAAGTCGTACCTACGCCTTAATCTTCATCATCGACTTCCGAACTGGCCCAGATGCTGGTAGTCATGCAGACGATGGCTGACAGTATGGAGCAGATGAGGAAACAATTGGAACAGCTATCTGTTCCACGATAAGAAGTTGTAGTGAAAGAGGTATATAGGGATGTTCGTGAAGAGCTGCAGCGCTGGTCTGCTGCCTCGGCGAAAAAAGGATGGTAAGATCCGCCGAGAATGGCCTTGTCTGGGGACGCGTGAATGCGCTGGCAGACTAGCGTTGTGGTGTCGTGAGGCGAATTCTTTCCCCCTAGCACAAGGACCCACTACAAAAAAAAATCGCATTCACGAATTAAACACGGGAAAATGCCGATCGACGGGTGTCGAGGCCGAGGTAGCCTACTAAGGGTTGCAATGTTTGTTCGAAGAACAAATTGGGCCGGGCAAAAACGGATGGACTGGCGGAGACTTTGTCATTAACGACGATTCCTACGGCCCACAAAAAGAGTGGGGCATCCAGATGGAGGTGCTGTCCCCTCACACCCTCCCAACCGGATCAAGATCCAAACGTAGACGTGGCCATACATTTCCCATTTGAGTGAAAAACTCGTACAAAAGTACTTTGTCTGACTCTTTTCCTCAAATGAGAAATACAAACGTAACCGATTTATGCCTTAGCGTTATGCAATGAACCCTATATCATAAAAGGGTACGCGAGCGGAAGACGACTCTACCCGGCATGAGCCCCTGTCAACAAAAAAAAAAAACGGAGGAGCGCGCTAGATGGCTAGCCCATTCTGGTGGAGGAGCCGGCCATCGATCCGCATCCTATACCCGATCAGGTCGAACGAAATGAAAAGACCGATTTTTCAATTTAATTATTCAACATTACTATCTTATTTGTTTTCATAATTTTTCCCTTCTGCATTTTTTTTTTCTTTACTTGGTTTTATTTTCTTTTTCTCTTTTTTTTCGCGAGCGAAGGACTCTAGGATTCAAAATAAATTTTATACAAAACAAAACATAACGAATAATAGTAACTAATAATGGTGAGGAGCAAAAAAAAGTTTTTACGGCTTTATAGTTACATGCTCATAATAAATTCTCAAAACTTTCACAGAAATTTCACTTTCAGATTTCTATTTGCATCCTACAAAAATAAAATCTCATTTATTCCTTATAGTCCTGCAGCATTGAAGATTAATCAAACACGTTCACCGCCTGATTATGATGATAGGATTGCGTCCTTTAGAATTATTTACACTAAAACTGCTACCGCTCAGACTGAAGCTTGTTATAGTGGCCATGGTTGTCGCTCCACTTCTGTAGTGCATTGAAAGCAGGTCTACCTATACCTGAGTATGTATTTGAAAATTAGCAACAAATGCCACCGCGAAATGTAAGAAATTCACGAAATATTGGCAACCCTTGAACGCACGGTATAACAGTAATGCCGTCAAAAAACATGTCTATATGAAAAGGTTTTTAAAAAAAAAAGGTTTTAATCATGGATACAGCATATTCACTCGCCAGTGGTGACTATCCATCAAAGTTTTCCCTTCATGCGACAAGCAAATTAAAAATTCTGCAGACGCCGATGAAACAAAACTTCGTCTGCTAAATGAATCATCGCTAAACTTTGCTTTCAGTCCATTCAGCTGATTGATAGCCCAAGTATTAAAAGGGTAACAAAAATTCGTTTGAGCTGCCGTAGCGCATGAGCTAACTCTTCAATCTGCGACCGATAACGGAAAGGCAAATTGGTGTAGAAACGCAAATCGCGGCAACTTGAATATTTGGAGCTACACTAGTAAAATGGAACGTTTTCTTTTCTTCCTTCTTCTTTTATTTCACTACGCGAAATTCCTCATTCTGTACTAGCATCAATCACGAATTTAAAAACCCGTACGGAAGACTCAAACGCGTGTGGAAGGAATCACGCAGACCAGGAAATTTTCCGACTCAAATGTTACTTTGTGAAGCGTGAACGTATCTATGTGACCAAGACCTTTACAATTAGTTTCATTCGACTCTCATGTTCATGTGATCTAAATGCCTTCGACAGTTAACGATAAATACACGCACTCAGTCAGAAAACAAACAAAATCGAAACGAAAACCGGCACCAGAAAGAGCTCGAACGTGTTCACGACGGGGCCAACCAAACCGGATCCCTCGCTCCGTCCAAAACTTGTCTTTCTTTTCCGTGAAGCCACCGGTAAAATCCTCTCAGCTGAGTTCGGTCAGCCTCGTTAGCTTCCTTTAGTAATGTAATACACCGTTGGGATGCACTAAATCATTGTTTCCATACTCGAAATCTTATTTGGCAGATTTAAATTTTTTAAAAACAAAATTTAACTGAAGTAAAGAAAAATGAGGAAAATTTTAAATAGTAATAAAACTTAAATCTCTTGAAAAATATAATTAAAGGGAAACGTTTAAATTTAATATAGAGGAAAATTGATATAAAGTTACATTTAATAATAATAATAAGAATGAAAACTATTTTACAAATGACGATTATGAATCTGCCATTATAATTTCAAATAGGAGATAGAAACGTTTTCGAGCAGTTTGCTTGAGTGACTGCTCGATTACTACACGGGACTGTTTGCAGGAAGCGAAGGCCTGAGAGGGGCTGTAGTGCTAAGAAAAATTTCTATACGCCTTAAACCCTATCTTCATGTAGTTTCAAAGCTAACAGGTCATTTAATAAGTCCGTAGGATGAGTAAGAAAACAAAATTTTGACAAAACTCAATTTAATTATTCAACATAGTTGCCTTCGAGGGCAACACAACGAGTATAGCGGTTTTTCAACTTTTCGATACCACTTTTATAGTACGATTTCTCTTTCTCATCAAAATAGGCCTCAGTTTCAGCGATTACTTCATCATTGGACTTAAATTTCTTTCCAGCAAGCATTTTCTTGGGATCTGAAAACAGGAAAAAGTCGCTGGGGCTGAATCTGGAGAAAACGGTGGGTGGGTAAGCAATTCAAAGTCCAATTCACTCAATTTTGCCATCGTTTTCATCGATTTGTGACCCGGTGCATTATCTTGATGAAACAACACTTTTTTCTTTTGTAAATGGGGCCGTTTCTTTGCGATTTCAGCCTTCAATCGATCCAAAAGTGCACAGTAACAGTCGCTGTTGATGGTGTTTATTGTTTGGAGATAGTCAATGAATATTATTCCGTTTGCATCCCAAAATACAGAAGCCATCACCTGATTTGCCGACTGTTGCGTCTTTGCTCGCTTTGGATTCGGTTCGTCGACTGCTGTTCACTCAACTGATTGTCTTTTGGATTCTTGTGTGTAATATTGACGCCATGTCTCATCCATTGTCACAAATCGACGATAGAATTTGATTTTATTGCCGTTTAACAGCGCCAAACACTCCTCTGAAGCATCAATGCGTTGTTGTTTTTGGTCGACTTTAAGCTCACGCGGCACCCACTTTGCACAGAGCTTTCGCATATGTCAGCTAGCTCGTGTACCTTCAATTTGCGATCGTTCAGAATCAATTTGTGGATTTTTTATGTATTCTAGAATAATAGCCTTATTTGGGCGTCCACTGCAATCTGCATCATTTGTGCTGGTAGACCATGTTTAAATTCAGCAATCTGCGTCTCTACCATTTGCCTCGATGGAGCAGAGTCCGGATAATGTTTATCAAGCCATTGTTTGGTTTTCACTGTACTTTTTTCCATTAAAAAGCAATGCATTATCAAAACTCAAAATTCACTTTTTCAATTTTTTTCAATAACAAAACTTGCTTCGCACAAGAGCTATAACTCAAGAATCAATAGTCCGATTGCTGTCAAATTTATACAGTATTGTTTGAATGTAAGCGCTGATAAATAATCGTCGATAAATTTCTAGTAACGCCATCTATGTGTCATCCTACGGACTTCTTGAATGGACTATTAATTACCTAGCCACATTTTAATTATGAAAACCAAAGGCCTGTTCAGTAAAGGGATATTTACTTCATGAGTTTAAAAAGCTACGTTTTTCCATTTCCTGGGTCACAGTTCCAAAGTTCCTGACCCCTAGATTTATAGATTTCTAGGGCATGTGCGTGATAGCGTTGATTACTGTGACGTACTCCGCTGTAATTGCGTGGTTTTCTCGTACCATATGCTCCGCTACCTTAATTCTGAAATTTGAATTTTCCTTCTTTTTATTTGCTGCTTCGCTATATGCTCAGCAAACCTGACGCCTATCGATCTCCTTTTCTGTCCAATGTAGCTACCGTCGCACTCCCCACATGGTATTTGGTAAATTCCGCTTCTCTCCCATCTTGTGCACAGGGTACTTTGTTGAGCCTAGTAGGTTCTGCAGTCTTGTTGCTCTACTTGTATTGTTGTTATTTCAGTGGGTGCGGGTTTATCAGTTGAGAAAAAGTCGAGTCCAAGTTGACAAAGTGTTCAATTTATTGAACTGGGTTTCAAAAAGTAAAATCACAAAAAATGCTACAGCTTGAAAATCACGTCCGTCTTCTCTGGAGGCACCCTAAAAAGTAAAACACGAATATCAAATGGGCTAGAATTTGAAATATACCGCAAATTTACTGACACCAGGCGCATCATACCATTTTCATCAAACCATTGCCAGCAGCAAAAATATGGGCAACATTTAACTGGTCGATCAACAGAATGCTGACACTTCCTTTAAATATGAAAGACCGACAAAAAGAAATGGAATACATTTATGAGCTAGCTGAATGGAACGGATACCCGAAGTACCAAGTCGCACAACTCATAGAAAAGCGAACGAAGCAGGACATCAATAGGGTATTTTCAACACTGACTCCGATAGTAGACAAAAGAAGACGACTGGTGGTGGCCTACAACGCTAGAACGAATAGAATGGGGTGCGCTCTGGAAAAACTAGGCATTGATCTGGTCTATACAAGTAGAGCAACAAGACTGCGGAACCTACTAGGCTCAACAAGGGACCCTTTGCACAAGATGGAGAGAAGCGGAAACCGACTATCACGTGGAGATAGCGACGGTAGCTACATTGGACAGGAAAGGAGAAACTTACCGTGTAAAGCCTATACAGATACTGGCGTTGGCGAGCAGCTGGAACTTGTACTTTAGTGGAGATCCTGGTTTGTTATCCGTGGAATTGTTCATCAAAAGGGCGAAGACTCTGGTAAACGAAATGCTGGCAGGCGACCCAACCGCACTTGCGGGAATTTCGCCTTTATTGCTACGAGGCCCGGTGTTTGAGGATCTTCAAGGCTCCACCGCAACAGCGGTGGTCTCGACTCAAGGACACTCCTCCTTCTACACTACAGCCCTCCTTGGGCCTCCGCTTCCTGCAAATAGCGCCTCCAACTGTCTCAATCCATCCGCGTCCTTTAATTTCGAAATCCGAGCAGCGATGAACTGTCTTCATCGACCGAGTCACACCAGCGTTTCTTCGGTTTCCCGACTGGTCCTTCAGTTCTCCCAACGAATACCTGTATAGGTATCCGTTCAAAGACAAAGTCAAAAGCGCTTTATTCAATACCAATCGTTATAAATTTTAAAAGAATATAAAGCAAATTCTAAACAATAAAACTACGAAAACTTAATGGCCCAAATGGCTTTCTTAATTAAAACGTTACCAATGAAACACATTTAATGAAAATAAAACAGCGAATTCAAATTAATTAAAATTATTACATATTTTTCGATTGAATTGGAAAAGGGAAAATAAACCAACCAACATTATTCAAAAATTATTTATAATATAGGGTTATCCATTTTACGCTTGGGAAAGAAAAGCTAAAGAAAACATATAAAATATTCAGATGGAAACGAAATCTTGTATTCAATATAAAGATTGAACCTTGCCATTATACGTGAAACACAACGTCACTTAAATATCCTCCACGGGACCTCTTACAGGCCTCAATCCTTTTGAGGTAATTTTCAATGACTTTTCGGCACATTTCCGGCAATATCTCGGCCATAACTTCACAAATATTAGTTTTCCATTGCTCAAGATGTTGAGGATTGTTCGCGTAAGCACGATCCTTCGCATAGCCCCATAAAAAGAAATCCAAAGGTGTTAGGTCGCAGGATCTTGCGGGCCAATTGATATCACTCAATCTCGAAATTACGCGTCTTGGAAATTTCTCTTGCAAAAATGCTCAATTAGCCTGTGTTGTGTGGCTCGTGGCTCCGTCCTGTTGGAACCACATGTTCTCCAAATCATAATCTTCAATTTCTCTCAAAAAATAATCGGTTAACATCCGTCCACAGAGGTCAGAATTGACAGTAATGGCTCTTCCTTGATCGTTTTCAAAAAAATACGGTCCAATAACACCACTAGACCATAATGCACACCAAACGGTCACTTTTTCCGGATGCAAAGGCCTTTCTGCGATCAGCTGAGGATATGCGGCAAGTCTGTTTATTTACGTAACCACTGAGCGAAAAATGAGCCTCATCAGTAAAGAAAATTTTATTCGAAAAATCGTTATTAATGGCTTGTTGTTCAATCACCCAATTCGCATACATTCTGCGTTGTGTATGGTCTTGAGGCTTAAGTTCTTGAGTGAGTTGGATTTTGTACGGGTGGAGATGCAAATCCAAATGCAAAATCCGCCACAATGAGCCGTAAGACAAGCCCAAATGTTGAGCACGTCGACGAATCGACAAAGCCGGATCTTCCTCCACACTTTGAGCAACGACAGCGATATTTTCAGCAGAACGAATGTTGCGATGATGCACAGGCCTTGCAATATCAATAACCGATCCAGTCTATTCAAATGTTCTCACTGTGTTCGAAATTGTTTACTGTGTAGGTCAATTATATCGACCGTAATCGGCTCGTAAAGCCCTAAATGTTGAAACAGCAGAATCACCATTTTTATAGACGTGTTTTTAATTCGCTCCTGTCAAGTTTTCAAAAATTAAGTTAATTTTTTTAAAAGTCAACCAAAGCTAATTTTGTTTTTTATTGGAAAAAGTTTTAATCGTCGAAAAATCAACCAACGGATCGAATGTCATTTGACTTCGGTAAATCAACAAAAGCAAATAATCCAAAGACTCACTCGGGACTGCTGGTGTGGAGAAGCCCGACGGCTTCCCTTCGGTTGAGGGATCCGGGGAGAGTAGCAATATGAAATTGGTGGCAATCGTCGATAAAAGAAGACTTACGAGTAACCAGGAAAGCTGCGCAGATGGCGGGCGTAAAACTCAAGTAGTCGAAAACAAACAAGAAGTGATTCGACTTTTAGTTGAAATCAGGAATTGAGACTACGACTCAAAACCTTCGAAGATATGTACAAGAGAGGGAAGAAAACTCAAGATGCAGAACCGGTAAAGTAAATCAATACGGTAACTAAGGCGAAGAAAGCTGTCAAACAAGTCATCCCAGAAGAAATATAAGTGCTGGAGGCGCTAACGACAGCCAAAACTATTATGCAGCGCTGGACGGACGCCAACAAGAAATGGACGTTGAAGAAAGTATTGAAGGTAATGCTAATCAAGATAACAATGATAATTTTATCATTTACTTAAAAAAAGGAGATGAAACCAGCTCGCAGCTCTACTGGTCCTTCTCAAAAAGTCTCCAAAAATACAGAGAAATTTCCGCCAATTAATGTGTTCAGCGAAAGCGGAAAGGATATGGTTCGGCTATTGGCAGCCGAAAATAAATTAAGCAATTTCGAGATTAAAAGAGTTAATGCCGAAAAACTAACAATCAAAACGAAGCAGCACCTGAATTGAAATTCCGTTAAATCTTTCGCGACAAGAAGATCAACGGTTTTTTGGCCACCCGGCATCGTATCGAAGATGTCCCGATATCAAGATGCGTGAGTAAAATTTGTCCCAAAGCAAACCCAACTACACCGCAGTGTCTTAGCTCCGAACTTCGTCAAGCCCGGAGTATCATTTGCACTCGCCGCTAGAGAACCAGCAGAAAATGTAAATAATGTAAGTGGCAATAATGAGCTGCTTCTCAAAATATAGCAGCAACTACATTCTTTATCGGAGAGAATCGATAAACAAGAAACGAAAATTAATTTTGTTTTTCAGCGTTTAGGCCTTTCAAATGCCTCAAAATTATTTGTCATCCAGCCACATTCCCATGGATAGGATTCGTCTCATCTCAATCAACGTTAACTACATTGTTACTATACATCGGCGTGATTATCTCTTTGAATTCATTGTTAAGCAAAAGCCTTACATCCTGCTTCTCACTGAAACCCACCTAATTCATTGCACTCCATGACATTCAAGGATTTTGAATTCGTAAGAAACGATAGGGTAAACAGTGATGGGGGAGTTGGCATCGGGATATTGGTGAGAAGAACCTATTGTTTCCAAAATATTGAAAAAATCGAATTCGAACGCTTTAAATCTCTTGAAGTGTCGGTTATCAAAATCTCACTGCCAGGTGGGGATAAGCTCTTCGTTACCTTTGCCTATGCAACTGGTCGAAATGTTCTCAAGTCCAAGAAGGAACTCAATTCCTTGTTTGAAATACTCAAATTGAATAGGCTACATAGTTATTATATTCTTGCTGGTGACCTGAACGCCAAGCATACATCATGGCAGAACGCCATCAAAAATTCAAGAGGTGTATTCCTGAAATCGTGGATAACCGAGAACTAAATTGAATACAGGTACAATCTATATGGGTCGGAGTTCCCAACATACCCTAGGACAAATTCATATTTGGACCTGTGCATTTGCTGACGCAAGACTTGAATTCAGATTTAATACTCGTAGTCCTCAACGGAAACTTCAGGTGCTTCCTTATGACAGCGACCATAACGCAATCGTAATGGAAATCAATCATCAAAGGGTTGATCTCTTCCTCATTCCAGATCAACATGAAAATTATCGGTTCAATTCCAAGATATGAAACACCCACCATTGCAAGGTTGATAAGATTGAAAAGTCTTCTTCTCATATGTGTCAACAATATTTATCAGCGATTTTTGGTCTACAAGCATCCCTCGTTGACTTTGCTGAAATTAAACCTGAAGAATGTCGCACTTAATCCGTTCATACTTCAAGAGTGAGGTCAGCAATCAATAGGTGGAAAAACTGAAGGATATTTGCCCACAGGACGCTGATGGTGTTTTCGTGAAAGTAAATAGCATATTCCGTAAGAAGTCTCGGGTGAAGGTATCGAATCTGGAAGTGGCTAGTGATGAAATAAATCTTCTCGATAGGGCTGGTATCGAAATTGATAGTGTAACTCCGGATAGAAATGGATTATATGTGATTGATTGGATAAACTCGCCCTGATTGAAACTCATTTTAAGTTGGTTCATTTACTAAACCCTGAGAGTGGGAATCAAATACTTTCAGAAGACCTTGAAACAAAAGTTCCCAATTTCAATGAAGGCTGAACGGTGAATCTCTTCTTCATTTCAATGAAACATTGACATCTAACCTCATACCGACCATGAATCTTATTGATTATTTTGTCAGCTATGAAGACTTGTGTTGCATATTTGGCAGGATAAACAACAAAAAATCATGTAACATTGACGGCGTTCCAAATATACTTCTCCGACATTTGCCTGAGGTTGCTATTTGCAACAGTTATTGCATATTGTTCAACAACATGTTGAGCAATTCATATTTCCCAAATGAGTAGAAAAAGGCTAAGGTATTTCCGATCTTGAAGAAAGGAAAAGAATCTTCGAGCCCTTAAAGCTATCGCCCAATCAGCTTGCTGCCTAACACCAGCAAGGTGTTTGAAGTGATAATAAACAAAGCATTAAACGCCCACATTGAGAAATATGAGTTGATGCCAAATTACCAATTTGGTTTTCGTGCCAGGCACTCGACCATACATGCGATAACGAAAGTAAATTTAGACATCTGTTTGAAACCAAACAACAAAGAATGTGTTGGAGCGTGTCTCATTAGTATGGAGAAAGCCTTCGATACGGTGTAGTTAGATGGACTTATCTTTAAACTCCTTCAGAACAGGTTCCCCAGACACCTTGTCGCTATGATGTGCAACATGTTATACGGGAAATCATTTGTTGTAAGTGGTGTAAATCTGACGACAATGCGCGACTTAAAGATCTTCAAGGGTCTACAGCAGGGAGCAGTTACTGCGCCCCTACTTTTCTCAACATTCATTCGCAAGCTATTGAACTGCTTTGATTTTAGCGTCTCGCCAACACGCTAATTGGTAGCATTTACTGATGATCTGATCATTTATATGGCAGACCGAAAGGCTACAATAGTTCGGTTCAATCTTCAAAAAATGTTTAATGACGTGCAGTTCTACACCGATAATTGGCGAATGAAAATCAATGTGCAGAAGTACGAAAAAATCTTATTTCGGACAACGCTGCTGGGGGGCAGTCAAGACCTGAAACGTAATTCGAAGGATTTTCACATTCTGGCTGGTGAGGTTAGTTCAGAACATGTTCCACATAAATCCTGTGTTCGATACCTCGGTGTTCATCTCGGTCAGTATCTGTACTATACTGAACATGTCAAAATCATGCTCAGTAAAGCACAAAAAATAGTCATGGCTCTTCGACGACTCTTTCATCCCAGATACATTGATCATAAGGTCAAAGTTATCTGTTACAAGACCCTGGTTGGATCACTTTTGACATATGGATGTGGAGTGCTGTTACTATAGAAAAATGAAGAGTTTTCGAAAGGAAATGTCTTCGTGAATGTACTGGTTTGTACAGACAGCCTGAGACGGATTGGAAGCATTATATATCGAATAGAAGTCTTTATCAAACTGCTAAAGTGATGAGAGTCGATACCTTCATATTGAAGCTTCTTCGGAATCATATCGCAAGATCTGTACCTGTGCGTGAAAACTCTTGGATTTCACAGCCGTTCCACCCTACAGACGGGTATATTGAGACTTGTCTCGTTACTGGCTTCATTCCTCCTGAAGTATTCGTGTATGTGGACATGAATGAGTAAGAATGGAGTCAGAATGGTTTTTCTCTTAAACATGTACATCTCATTGAAGTTTCTCTTAAGTAATTAATAGTTGATAACTGTGTATTGAAGATTGGTTGTAAACCCCTTCCCCCAGGAGCGTATTTCTGTCTACCAAAATTGTTGTTCTTTAAACTCCCGTGGAAAAAAAAACAAAGAACCTCAATTTTCAGTTGTCTACGGCTTTGATCCGAACGATAAGTGATTTGTGGCGTCACAATTGTGATTAGTTTTTATTATGCTGATAATTCACAAAATCAAGAAAAGCTCTAACTGTAATATTTTTTCGAAGTGCATTATGCATTTGAGCTCGTTTGAATGAAGCCACAAGTAACTATTCCTTGATACAAATGTCTGATCTAATCTGCTACTATAACATTCTCTGTCTGCATAATTAAATCCAATATTTAAATTATAACAAACTGGCTAAAATTTATCTTATGGGTTCTACCAAACAAAAGATACACATTCAACCACGCTCACCTAATTGATATGCTAATTCACCTACCAAACATCAGATCATTACCAAATATAAACAAATAACTAAATTCCGATTGTTTAGCGCAAAAAAACCAGTTCGATTGAATCGTATTTTACGTCTTTTGCAGAAATGTCTCATAAAAATTCACGACAACGTAAGAATGCCAAACAAATATAGATTCAATTTAAAATTAGGTCGTTCTAAAATACCAAACACAGCAGCACATTATGATAGTTTGAATTCATGGCCGCCATGTTTAGAAGGCTAACAGTTATACCTCTAAAAGAAAACTTGATCTATCTATTCTCAGATACAAATCAAAGGTTACTCATTCATATAAAATATCATCTTCATTCCGGGAAATAAAAAATTAAAGAAACTTATAAAAAGTCACGTTCCTCTTATCACTTAAAAAAAAAGTTTGATTTTACAATAAAAATAAATAATTTTCACCATGGTCAGTCACATATACTCGTATGATCATATATAACTTTCTAATGCAACTGAATCCGCTAGCCAAATGGCGGCCAACAAGGATCAATCTTGTTCGTCTCGGTTGCGTCTTCCAATTTTAATTTCAAGACTTGCGGAACTTGCTGGATGTCTTTCAATACAGCAGTAGCTAAATAATTAACAGGTATACGAGTGAAACATGTATGAAAATGCCAGTAGGTGGTTGATATTGGGATCCATCATAAATAATTCTTTACATTTTAATTTTCGCGCATTATCCGTTGTACATTTTTCATTAGCATATCGGTTGTATGAAAGATGCGCTAAAGCCAGTTATTTTCACTTTCACGCGCTTAAGAAACAACAATTTTTAATCAAGCCGGTCCACGCATCTTTGTGTGTCGTCTCTTTTGCTGTACAGTAATTACACACATGTGATAGCCATGTGATGATCGTAAATAGTTTGATGATGCACTGCATGAAAGCACTCGATTTCTCAATGGAAACAATTTATGAGGCTTTTGGCTGAAAGATGTATGGAGGCTCAACCGGAAATGCCAAAGAGATTATACTATTGAAGAGTTGCATGTAATTATTGAGCTTTTAAAAATTATTTGATAAAGGCAAAAGTGTGCAATATATTGAAATTTATGTTTTTCTTTTGCGCTAGGGAGGTGAAGGCCGTTTGCGCCCTGGGTGTGGACCTATGAAACACACAAGGCATCAAACACTTCCTCCGCCAACTGAAAATTTAGCCTGGAATGGTTTAACACATTACTTCGGACTAGTCCTCGTTTCCCTATGCCTAGAGGCGCCTTCCGGATACAGAAACCTCCTTTCTAGCGGAAAGGAAGGGATTAATAGAATAGAGAGTTCCCACCCTCTACGCCTCCGGACGCTTAAATACGCCTTTTTTATCCTTCAGGAATACCCGAACACGGTTCGATTTGTCAATGATTCCGATTATAGTATCTGAGGAAAGCGCTCCGACTTCATTGAAGAGGTCACCACAAAGTCGATCCCATCTTTTGCAGGCAAAAATGATGTGGCAGGTGACATACACCTTTTTCACGCATGACATACAGTCGAGAAGCTGTAACTTGCCAACCTTGTGCAGGTAGCACCGAAAACATCCATGTCCACTGAAAAACTAGATCAGGTAGGAGTCAGTCTCGCCGTACCCTAGATCGAGCCACGGGCCTCAGGTCAGAGATCAGGTGCCCAGTCCATCTTCCCTTTGTGTCGCTCTCCCAGTACTGAGAGAGCGTTTTCTCTTCTCCTTAGCGACCGCCTCCTTCGTCGCCTTAGCTTCTGCGTAGGTAAATATTTCTTCGCTCTCTAGCAAGAAAGGCGATGGGTATCACTCCTGCAATAACCAATATCGCCCACCAGATAGCTCCACCATTAAAAATCAATAAAAGAATGGCGTCTAGCCCAACCGAAGAAGATCGGAATAAAAGATGGAAGGAAAAGGCACTTGATGGGCGTGGGGCACCAGATCACGGATTCCAGATAGTGTTTATAAAAAGAGCGAAGAAAGCCGCAAAGAAACTCCTTCAAAAACTGCCAGAAAGTAAAGTACGACCGGATGCCCAATCAGAAAAAGCACCTGGTGCAAAACAGGACAGGCAGAAGCCACGACGAAGACCCCGGCAGCAGGCACTCCCCGTAAAGCCCCAAGATAGCCGATCCTACGCGGAGGTACTGCAGAACATCAGGGGAAATGTAAGGCCCGAAGACACCAACATTACCATTAAACTAGTACAACCAACGCGGATGGGCCACATACTGATCGAATTCGGAGCAGAGGCCGGCAATAAAGAAGCATTCTGCGAGGCAGTAAAGAAAGTCCTCGGCAAAAGCGCAACTATAGCCTCGCTCGAACCGATGGCAACGATCGAAATAAGAGACATTGACTGCGTGACGGATCTGGCCGAGGTAGTAGAGGCCATCAAAAGGGAGTTCCCTAGCGTGGGAAAGATTAAAGCGAGACTGACACCAGAAAACAACAGGGGACAACGCATGGCCATAGTTGACTTGACCGAAAAGGACGCCGAACAACTCCTGACCAAAGGCAAAGTAAGAATAGGGTGGGTTGTCTTTAGGATACGGCGAAGAGCAACGCCTCTTCAATGTTTCAAATGCTTTGGCTATGGCCACACCACACAAGTATAGGAGTTCCCTATGTTACAAATGCGGTGAAATGGGACATAAAAGAAAAGAGTGTACGAAGGAGGCACACTGTATTCTTTGCAAGGATGCTGATCCAAGACCTGATTTTGGACACGTCTTGGGATCGGAAAATTGCCAGGTGTTCCAGGAAGCCCTAGCCAAGGCAAAATCAGAAATTCGATGACCCGCATCCTGCAGTTAAACCTACACAGCAGTTCAACCGCCCAAAATCTGCTTGAGCAGTTTGCGAGAGACATGAAAGTGGACGGGGGGATGGTTTAGTGCGGGTTCTGTGCTCAGGGACCACCTTCTTTAGTGTGTACCTAACGCTGAACGAATCGATATCATCTTTCCAAGCCAAGCTTAATGCTCTGGAGGGCGCTGTCTCGAACGCAGAGGGCATACTGCTCGTTGGGGGCGGCTTCATACCGAACCATACCGGACGTGACATTCGCCTCGGAGTCCATAGTACGGAGGATACACAATTGGCGAGTATAAGGGGACTACTCAGCCAGTGATCATCAGTGCATTCTGCTTGAGATCAGTGATGTTGTCTCCCGACGTCCGTGCTCTCGGTTTTCTACAACTGGATGGAAAATCGGAAGGATGGACGTCGAGAGGTTCGTCGAGGTGCTCACAGCAGGTGAGCCGGTGCAGGCAGCTTCGGAGGGGACGGAAGAACTGGCAGCTCAAGACGTGGTGAACTCTACTATGAGCATCATTACGACTACTTGCTGCACTTCTATGCCCCGTCGAAGACCCCGGCACGGCAAGCCCCCAGTGTACTGGTGGTCAACTCAAATCGCTGAAAAGCGAAAGGAGTGTCACAAGCTTCGACGTGAGGCTCAACGGGCGCGGAACCGCAACTGGGTGGCAGCATATAAGTCAGCCAGGAAATGCCTTCGCAAATTGATAAACAATAGCAAGGCTCGCTGCTGGCAAGACCTAATGGACAATGTGAACAAGGATCCGTGAGGCCTTGGCTACAAGCTAGTTATGCGGAAGCTTGGTGCCCTATGGAAGCCTTGTATACATGACGCGGAAAAGATGGACGCGATTGTGCGGGGACTCTTCCCCGTCCGTGTTGACGCTGTCCATGGTGAAACAGCAGTCGAGTGTCCACTCTTCACGCAGCCGGAACTGGAAGAGGCAGTCCTTGCGCTGAAAGCGAGGAAGGCTCCAGGTCCAGATGGGGTTCCGGCTGAGGTGTTGCGGCTCGTCTATCACCATTGTCCTGACTTGCTGCTCAGCACATTCAACGCTTGCCTGCGGGACGGGGTTTTCCCGGTACGATGGAAGGTGGCGAGGCTCGTGCTGATCAGCAAGGGGAAAGGAAATCCCGAAACGCCGTTTGCATATCGCCCGTTATGCATGCTAGACATGGCTGGGAAAGTGCTAGAGAAACTCATCAAGGGAAGACTCACTGACGCGATTCGTGCTGCTGGGGACCTATCTCCTCGGCAGTACGGCTTTAGAGCAGGACGTTCTACCATTGATGCGATTGCAGAGGTGGTGACGGATCGTCCTGTTGGTGACGCTCGACGTAAGGAACGCCTTCAACTCCGCTAGATTGGTGGATATTCTGGATACGCTGAAAACTTTTTTCAAGTTCCAGAATATCTAATGCGGCTTTTGAAGAACTACCTAAAGGACCGAAGCCTGCTCTACGACACGACACAGATGAGTCGCGCTTGGTCGGCTATGCGGATGATTTTGCGGCTCTGGTCGCTGGACGCACCGTTGAACAAGCGCAACTTAGGCTAGGTATGCTAATGCGCCGGGTGAGAGACTAGATGACTGCTCGCGGGCTCAGTTTAGCACTGGAGAAAACCGAAGAAAAAAGAGAATCCCTAGAGTAAGGATGATCAGTATTGGAGAAACACGAATCGAATCGAAGCCATCGGTGAAGTACCTGGGGCTGATCGACTCAAAGATGAGTTTCTCTGAGCAAATCAGGGCAACGGCTGAGAAGGCTGCTTCGGGAATGTCGGCTCTGAGTCGACTTCTGGCCAATGTAGGGGGACCCAGCCCGTCAAGAAGACGCGTCTTGATGAGTGCTGTAGGCTCAGTACTACTGTACACAGAAGAGGTGCACTGAGGATTGCATCTTCATATCCGACAGTCTCTGATTCGGCGGTGAGAGTTCTTGCAGGCGTGATACCTGTCGCCCTCCTTGCTAGAGAGCGCTGCGCTATTTACCTGCGCCAAAACGAGGATGCGAAGGAGACGGTTGTCCGCAAAGAGAGACAGCGCTCGCTCAACGACTGGCAGCAGTCTTGGGTCGATTGCACGAAGGGAAGGTGGACTATGCGCGAGCATGGAAGTCCCACCAGCAGACTGTTCGATATGCATGTGCAATTCGTATGCTCGTTGTTGCCCCGCTTTCAGTGTAGAGAGCGTCGCCCCATAGTTCTGATCCGTAAAATAGTACAGACTGCACTCATCAGGAGCGAAATTTAGGTTATATACGAAATTTAATTCTCTTTTCGATCAGCTTTTTGATTGCAAGCCTATTTAATTTGAACGCTCTGACAGGGTACAGTTTAAATAACCGTCGTTTATGAACGCAACTCATGAGAGGGACATGGTGACGTCGTAAATTGCGTTATTTCAATAATCGTTACGGTATTCGTTGATTACGTGATGAAATATCGATGACAAACATTGAGTCTTGGTTAGCAAGGTTCAGAGCTACAGGATGAACATTTAATAGATCCAGAGCAGGACCTATACCAACGGTAGCCACGTATTTAATTGGTAAATGTGTTATGCTTTCTGTGGGTGGAAAGGACTACCCACTAAACACTTCCCCTGTCAAGCTGAGAACCTAGCTTGGAACCGTTTGACATATTATTTCGGGCTAAGCCTCATTTTGCTACGCCGTGGGCAGCTTCAAGTTGGGGGATACCTCCTCTAGCGGGAAAGGAGGGAGAAAGAGGGATTGCTAGAAAAGTAGTCCCTCAATCCAGACGTCCCCGGCTGCTGTGAGCACTTCTTATCTTTTAGGACTGCCCGAACATAATATACCACATGGTTTGTCAACTGATCCAAGCATCTCCCCGATTATACTATCCGAGAAAAAACCGACAGTTGAGGGGCCTCGACTTACCAAACTTGTGCAAGTACGACTAAAAACATCCATGTCCCTTGAAAAGCTTGGGTGTTTATTTTCAATCAGTAACTGTGAATTCGGAGAGATAGGTCGAAATGATAAATGATTTTTGGAGACAGGAACTACAGAATGGACTATACTTCAATCGAAATACATGATTCCAGCAGGATGGGGTAATGTGACCATGAGTTTTGTGCGGCAGTTGCTTCCAGAAAAAAGCACGGTATGCTGCACAAAAAAGCGCCACACCGTTGCTACATAGTCATTCCATCTAAGCCTGTGTGACTATTTTCGTTAGGGACATTTAAAATTTGTCATTTCCAAAACAAACTCCAGCGCTGCGACACAAATTTAAGATAATATTCGAACCGAAATCAGCAGGATTCCCTAGCTGCACTTTAATCGCGATTTTGAAAACATGCATGCTAGACCTGAAGCCTGTATCAAACCCGATGGTCGCCTTTTGAAAAAAAAGAAATTTACAGTTGTTTTTATGGATTTAAATGGACTTACTTCGTATTGCAGTTGTAGTTTCTTTTTTACATTTTTTAATGTTTTGAAATCTGCCACTGGACACCCTGTATATCTGATAGTACCGTCCAAGAGGAATAATGCCGCTCAGATTTTATCCTATGATTAACGGTTTAATGTAAGAGTGCTGTCCAAAAAGTAACAGACGTTTTGGCTTGGTGCAGCAGTAGGCGGGCTAGCGTCGGCATCTTGGCGTCAGAGTGTTCCTACACTAAGTATGCAATCGGCCGTGGTAGCTTGCGTATCGTACTTTATGGACACCGGATTGTTGCAATAAGCGCTGCAATTTACAACCTCGCCAGTTGTAAAGTGCAAGCTGTGATAAGGTTTTTGTTTACAAAATACTCCGAAAATTAAGACGCGCGATACAAAACAAGCGTCGAGGAAAACTCAGCAAGAAATTTTGGTTTCTACAAGACAACGCTCGCCCACACACGGCCAATCGTCTACCAAAGTTCTTGGATGGCTTTGGATGGGAAGTTTTAAATCATGCACCGTACAGCCCGGATTTGGCGGTGAGCGACTACAAGTGATGAAGACGAGGCTCCCTACTCAATGCTTTTACCCGATGCGAAACTGTATGCCAGTGTAAATCAGTAGTTGAACTCGCCGGCGGCAAATTTCTACAAAGAGGGTATTGAAAAGTTTGTAACACATTATGATAAATGCCTCAATTTCATTTGCAATTATGTAGCAAAAGAGCCCCAAAAAGCATAGAATAAGAATAGTTTTCTTCACTTTGTTTGTTTTTTTATTTCAAAACGTCTGTTATCTTCTGAAGAGACCTCGCATAAAACTGTTCACAAAACTTTAAATTATTTTTCAAATGTACCAAACAAACCGTGTTGTTTGTTGAATTTCAAATCTCACATTTTTTATTGTTCTAAATAATAAGTTCAATAGTCAACACAAATAAAAACAAAATTAAATGTTTCATCCTAGGCGTACTGTAAAATTATATACTGTTCAAGGTGAGTTAACACTTTTTTGACACAACGAAACAGTTTCCGTTCCCGGTAGATTTGTACATCGTATAACCTCCTTTTGCTTTTAAAACAGCCTGAATACGCTTCGTCATACATTCAATTAAATCATTGAACGCCGTGTTGTCTATTGTTTTCTCCAAGGGTGTTGGTTTGCCATAACTCGTCTAGAGTTTTGGGCTGACTGACATATGCCAACATACGTCTTTTCAAAATAGACCACAAATGCTCTATAAGATTTAAATCAGGGAACTGTGGTGGCCGGTCCATTGTCGTTATATCGTTGTTTAAAAAAAAATCGTTTGTAATCCTCGAAGTGAGTTTCGAATCATTGTCCTGCATGAAAAGGACTTTTTACTTTTCACAACGAATCTTCACCATGCTGGGCATAAACGAGTTGTTCACAATACCCATATAATCAATCGCCTTCATTATCCCGTTAATTCTCCTCGGAATTCCCATCCGAATTCGCTTAAAACATCCACACCATAGTAAAACCAACACCAAATTTTGACGTTTTCATGACGTTTCTTTCCTTTAGGGGTTATCTTGGGTGTATCATGTCCATTGTCGCCCATCAGAACCTATTCGGTTAATCTTCATTTCATCCGACCATACCATCCCCAGCCAGTGCCCAGCGTTCCAATTCTTATGTTTTCTCTCAAAGTCTAGACGTTTCTTCTTATGCGCTGGGCTAAGTAATGGTTTTTTAACTTTATTTTTTGCCTTCATACCAAATTCCCGTAGATAACTTCGCACGGTTTCGTTGCAGACATTTATTGAAAAATTGTTCTTAAGCTCTCTGCTGCATTGTCTGTTGCTTCTGTCAAGATGAATCGGTGCACATGCCGTTTTGTTTCTGGGATCAACTTCGCCAGTCTGCCTCCTTTGTTCTCTTTTACAGCAATACTAAATATTTATTTATTTATTTTTTTCATTTTCCACATAAATCCAATAGGCACATTAAATTTCTTCTGCAATAGCTTTCCTTGTGTCAACGTTATTCTGCTTAGCGCACACCTCCGAACTAGATGACATATTATGGCGGTTATTGCTTCGTTTATAAGGAGTGAGGGAATCAGATTAGTTAGCGGCCACGCTCGGTTCTGTCCTCAGTACAGCCATGACTGAGGAAGAGGTACATCCATTTTTCCAGATTTTAACAAATGAAGGCATTAAACCGTCGGAAATTTTTACTCGTTTGAAGGCTCAGTTTGGGGACACCACCATTATCTCAAAATCGAGTGTTTACGTGGGCCAGGGAATTTAAGGGTGAGCGAGAACGTGTCGAAAATGAAAGTCATGATCGACGTCTAAGGACGGAAAAGTGCTTGCAACGATTTTTTTAACTCAAAGAGTATGAGTGAAATATTCATTGAATTTCTTCACGATCAACAAACTACGAATGCGGCCTGCTATTGCCTGTTGTTACAGTCAGCGAAAATCTCCTACCGAAACAAAAGACGAGATATATTCATTAGAGAGACCATCCTTCTTCGTGACAACGCTAAATCGCACGCCGCGGCTTTGACAAGGGATGAACTGGAAGAAATGGGCTGAGAAAGACTCAAACATCCTCCTTTTAGCCCAGACTTGTCCCCCTGTGACAACTTTTTATTTGCGCCCTTTAAAGAATCGCTTGGAGGAAAGCGAATCGAAAGTAACGAAGAAGTCGAGAAGCACTTGCCCAATTGCAGGCAACTCGCCTTAACCCTTTTTTTTTATTTGAACCTTCACAATTTTTTAATTTTTTTGAAGATTATATCCATCAAGTGGCTGCCGCCAGTGTTGACACACAATTGTGCCCGTTTTATCACACTTCCCATGACTTTCCGCAAGGTATCCGTTGATAACTGTTCGCATTCATATTGAATATTCTCCTTAAGGTCTACGATTGTCTGAGGTTTGTTGGCATAAACTCGCGACTTCAAATAGCAACAAAAAAAGAAGTCTAGGACCTTGGTGGCCATGTCAAATTGCCAAAACGGGAGATTACGTGACCAGGAAACGCTTCCTTCACAATGCCAATTGTGGGTCGTGCCGTGTGTGCGGTTGCATCGTCTTCTTGCAACCACATGTTCACCAAGCCCCGGTCATGCAATTCCTTCAGTAAGAAGTCATCTATCATGGCCCTGTAGCGTTCACCAGTAACAGTGATCGAATTGCCGATGGTGACCTCAAAAAAAAAAAAAACGGCCCGATCAGTCCTCCCTAGTGCACGCCGCACCACACAGTGGCTTTGAGTGTATGGAATGGCTGTTTGTGCATCACACGCAGATTTTCAGTGCCCCAGAAACGAAGATTTTGCTTATTGACGTAAGCGCTTAAATTAAAACGCGCCTCGTCTCTCATGACGTCGTCCACTTCGTTGCTGAAATTGAGGATGGCTTGACAGTAATTCACACGCGACTGACAGTCAGCAGGCATTAACTGATGCACTGTTTGCACTTTGTACGAGAACATACATATGTAAGTCTTCCACTAAAATTCGCTGTAGGGTGCGCCTGGTGATGCCCAATTGCGAGACCCGTCATCTGGTTGATGTTTCATCGTTCTCAGCGACATCAGCAGCTACAACCACGATATTCTCTGTTGAACGACCAGTCCGGTGACGGCCATGCCCTGCAAGGTCTCGTGTGGTTCCAGTTAGTTCGAGTTGAGCAGCTAAGCGCCGGTTTTTTGCCCAGCTGGCGTGACACGACTCGGAAATCGACGTCGAAATTCACGCTACGCTAACACCACCGACCGATTATTGGTCAAAAAAATCGACACAATTATTCCAGGCTCTTGTGGAGTATAGCCCTCCATTGCTTGTCTGTGTTTGTACGCGTATACTGCACCTGTCTAGTTCACAAATATCAAATATTATTCACGTACGACGCCATTTGCAAAGCTTTGAAATTTTCCGACCGGCTGATTAATTTTGTGCCACACTATATATATATATATGTGTATATATATATATATATATATATATATATATATATATATATATATATATATATATATATATATATATATATATATATATATGTATATATATATATATATATATATATATATATATGTATATATATATATATATATATATATATATATATATATATATGTATATATATATATATATATATATATATATATATATATATATATATATATATATATATATATATATATATATATATATATATATATATATATACGAGGTTTGTTCAAAAAGTATCGCGAATTTTGAATTTTCGCGGGTTATACGTATATTCGAATTTCGATTTTTTTGTGGCGTTATGTTGGTACTCATGTCTGTCACTTATGCCGACAAGCTCGGCCATTTTAAATGTTCACTTAATTGGTGATAGCTGCTTTATTTGCACGTGTTTTCAATCGTCTTCGATTTTTACTTATTCAAAAAAATGGATCAAAGAACGTGTATAAAATTTTGTGTGAAAAACGAAATTAAGTGCGCGGATGCATTCCGAATGTTGACTGTGGCATACGGAGAAGCTACCTTGGACCGAAGCATAGTATACTCAAATAGTAGCCACACCTTTCATTTACCCTGTGTTGCACACTTTTTGAATTTTCCCAGGGGCATTACAGCTGATCCGGGGCATTACAGCTGATCCATTTTTGGCGCGCTCAAGAAACAAAGCAAAATGCAGATAAAATTTCCGACGCTTTTGTTCTTTTACGCATTTCAGAACATAGGAGTGCTGCCAGATCCTAATAAAAAACTAAAAGATTGCATGGAACGAGTTTGTTTTTCTGCAATGTTATTGATTTTTTAGCTCTGGTAGCCCTGAAATCTCTCATCGAAGCATATGTTTATATACCATCTACCTGCTACCGAAGATTTATGGCTTGCTGTTCGGCTTGTATTCGGATTTTTCCGGAGGGTTGATGGAGTGTGGTTACTATTTGAGTATACTATGGACCGAAGCAACGTTTATCGGTGGTACAAAATGTTTTTAGAAGGCCGAGAAGATGTGAACGACGAAGAGCGTGCCGGACGCCCGAGCACTTCAACAACAGACGAAAAAATTAATGAAGTGGAGAAAATGGTATTGGCCAATCGTCGAATCACCGTTAGAGAAGTTGCTGAGGAACTAAACATATCGATTGGCTCGTGCCATTCGATTTTTATCAACGATTTGGGCATGAGACGGGTCGCCGCGAAATTCGTACCAAAATTGCTCAATTGCGACCAAAAACAGCAACGCATGAACATTGCTAATGAGATGTTAAACTCTGTCCGCGACGAACCAAATTTGCTCCAGAGGGTCATAACTGGTGACGAATCGTGGGTTTATGGTTATGACGTGGAAACCAAAGCTCAATCATCTCAATGGAAGCTGCCGCATGAACCAAGACCGAAAAAAGCGCGCCAAGTTCGGTCAAATGTGAAAGTTTTGCTGACAGTTTTCTTCGATTGCAGGGGCGTGGTGCATCATGAGTTCTTGCCACAGGGAAGAACGGTCAATAAGGAATATTACGTGCAAGTTATGCGCAATTTGCGCGAAGCAATCCGCCAGAAACGCCCGGATTTGTGGGAGAACAAAAATTGGCTTTTGCACCACGATAACGCCCCTGCTCACACATCGTTGCTTGTGCGCGACTTTTTGGCCAAAAACAACATACTAATGATGCCGCAGCCACCGTATTCCCCAGATCTGGCCCCCTGTGACGTTTTCTTGTTTCCTAAACTGAAGAGGCCCATGAAAGGACGACGTTACGCTACGCTTGACGAGATAAAGACGGCATCGAAGGAGGAGCTGAACAAGATTTAAAAAAATGATTTTTTGAAGTGCTTCGAAGATTGGAAAAACCGTTGGCACAAGTGTATAATATCTCATGGGGACTATTTTGAAGGGGACAAAATCGATATTCATGAATAAATAAATAATTTTTGAAATAAAAATTCGCGATATTTTTTGAACACACCTCGTACTTAGTATTCACTTTTCATGGAACCAAGACAAAGGCCTTGATTCGGGTTGGACAAATGGCAATGCCTATTGCCACAAGTAGCATACTATGCTTTTGAAATTTGGAATTTTAGATCATCCAGGTTTACTGCGAAAACTTTTGGATGATACAATGCAATATACGAGTAGAATCAACATTCTCGCAGTGCGAAAAACTAGATGGCACGAAGAAGATATAGTTGACATGCAGACCCACACCGTGCTTAAAAGTGGAAGCAAGTTGTAGGTTTGGAGTTGTCCCCATTGTGGACAGCCTATTTGAACATATTGTCACTGACTTCAACCCCGTTAACCAAAGGATCTGTGCACATATCAAGGCCAAATTCTTTGTCTGTCTGATCAACGATCATGCCGTCACAGAAGACAAGAAGGGCGCCACCAAGGTTGAATTCAACAGCACCCTGGAACGCACTATCGATGCGTTTTCGACAAGTGACGTAAAAATTGTTCTGGATGGTTTCAATGCAAAAATCACCCGAGAAACGGCACGAAGTGGAACTAACGGAGAGCCTTCATGCAAAGACCAGCGACAAGGAGCAGTGCCTGACAGACTTCGCCACTTGCATATGCATCTTGGTGAATTCGATATATTTCCCGCACTGAAACATCCACAAGCCTATCGCACATTCAACCAAATCGACCTCGTTCTAATACAAAAACGAGCGACTATCAGCATTCTCGACACGCGTACGTTCCGCGGCGCTGTCTGCGATTCGGATCACTACCTTCTAAGGGTCAAGCTCCGATACAGTATCTCCAACAGCTGGAAAGGAGAAAAGTCAGCTATCTCCGTATACTAGCTACGCAAGCTAAACTACAGAGCAGCTACATATACTATATGTCAGTCTTGGGAAGTCAAATCAACATACCCCCACAAGCAGGAGAAACTAGTGGTGACATCCAAGCTATGTGAGATACGCTAACAGGCGCGACCGAAAAGGTCTTGGGAAGTCGGCCGAAGAAAAGCAGGAATGCTTGGTATGACGAAGAAAGCGGTTGGAAAAAGAAATCAAGCGTACAAAGAATGCATCCAGTGACCAACTCGGTTTAAAGAAGGGCGTTACAAAACCGTGCCGTGCCGAAGAAAAAAAATACTAACCATCAATACCAAGATCCAAAAGATAAACGAAAACATGCTGCATGAAGTCAGATCAGCGTACGCCTCTATTAAACAACTAAAAGAGGGTTTCAAACCATAAAAATTCAACGCAAAAGTGCACAGGGATCCATCGAAGGTAACCCAGTCGAAATCCAAAACAGATTACTGCAGTAATTTCAGAAGCTTTTCAAAGCCACCAACCAACTATGTTAGAGACGAGATGTAGGCAGCAGTATGTGACCTCAAAAAAGGCTCTCAGAATAGATAGAATACCAGCAGAACTCCACCGGCCCATGCACAACTGGGCCATGCTTGGACCAAACTTGGTTCAGTTATTACCGATCATCGGTCAATCTATGGCTAAATAGTTGTCCGAAGGTTGGCAAATGCTTGGTACCAATGGTTGTCTCGGGGTGATTGATAAACTCGTAAAGCGGTGCCTGGGCGCCGGATGATTGAGGTTGTCTAAAATGGCATACAAGCGGCTCCACCCTGAATAATGCGCGAGAGGTCCTGAGGCTCAATCTTGATTAGCTATAGAAGTTTTTAGTGGGTGGAAGTCCTACATACCAAGTTTGTGGCGACGGGCCTGAGCCGCGATAGGTGTTTTTTTACCTCCATTACCGCAAAATTGTTACTATACATCTATTTCATGAAATCTGAAAGAAAATTGGGGGGGCCCGCAACTAATAATCTCTCCTTTGAATGCGTACTAAGCAGTTTAACAACAAGCAATGCCCAAAGACCTAGTAGAACTCATCTTCAAATATACAATCCATATTTCAGCTAAAGTGAACCTTAGAGCACCTGTTTAGCAAGCTCAATTATTCTCGGGGAATGCAGGCAATGCAATGGTTGAGCTAAATGTTTCGAATCATGAGAAAACGAGTCAAATATATCAAAATCAGGGATATCTTAAAGCGAACTCATTAGGATCCGGATGTACCGCTCACTCTATTGAGCCTACAAGAGAAATAGAAACTGTCGAGATAGTCCGTCTTGCCTAATATTAAAACCACCATGCCATCCAAACGGCTAGTCAAGCATTTCTGCAGAAATGAAAATAGCCGGCAGTTTCTTTCATTCCAAACGAATTAAACGAGAACAACTTCCAATTTGGCTTCTACGTATACCGACTTTGGTGACCCCCACCTCCGTTGTTTGGTGCATAGCATTCTTAGACGATAACTAACTGCGAATTATTCGACTAAGTATCTACTTCAACATTTTGCAAGGAAAACAAACGCAGACGGACGAAATCGTTAGTGGAATCACCCAGCAAATTTGAGGGCCATCGTCAACTTCTACATGAAATTGCCATATAAATGGGATGATTTCCTACAGAATCTTGAAGCAGCGCTTCGTTTATTGGTTTATTTAAAACTGATAACTCTACATTCTATATCTTGAATAATTTTTTTCCACAAAAAATTGACAAAGAATATAACACAAATATTTTCCTGGTTTTAAACACCCATTTACTCTTGTTCTTCTTGCGGTTTTACATTAAAATTACTCCCTTCTAGTTGATGAAATTGAGTAGCACCATGAGGTAGGAGTAAATCATTTGAAAAATCTTAAAAATCGAGAATAACTTGAAAATCTTAAATATTCGTTAAAACCAAAGACCTTACTGAAGCTGCAGTGTTAACATTCAACTCCGCTATATTACCAACATACAATTTTGCTGGAGACTGAGCTTTAATAAGAGCGATTAATATCAGCTTTTGATTTCTCACAGAAACTGAATACCAACGAAAGTTATAAATCATATCTGCCAGCTTCCCACTCTGAAATAAATTAAAATATTTTATCGAATATCTAATAGTGAAATTGAATATGACGTACTAGAACTTCCAAGATCGTACCCAACACACAATAGAGCATTACTGGAAGAAAACCCATCAGAAACAAACCATATGCTCCCAACCAGTCAGTCTGAAACAAGAACCGTTATTTAACCATCAATCATGCTTTGGATTGTAGTTTTGATTTGGTTTAAATTTTTGGGTTATTGCTTATCACACCACAATCACACCTTATTTGGTTACGAGTGCTTAATTTCAAAGCACTTGAGTGTTTAAATTCTTGTTATCAAATTTTAAATGCTTAAACATGTTTCAAAATACTTCCGCTTGCTATGCTCGAACGGTTTAAACACTCCTAGTTTATCTGTTATCTTCTACCAGAGGTAAAGCCCTAGTTCATGCCGTCACGGAAACTTGATCGATGCCTTTGAAAGCACGGAACGGGAATCTTTACATCATCTTATACAAATATAACACCAACTCGCTTACTATTTAATTTAATAAGTTTATATGCAAATCAAAGTCCAAAAATATTAAGATATAGGTTGCGCAACGGTCCTCTCCGAAATTTGTCGATGAAACCCGTTGCACCTTTTGACCCCAGCGGTACTTTGAAAGGTTATCTCTTTAGTATGACGGTTGATCGTGTAGTTATTACCCAATTTTATAATCAGTACCAATAGTAGCTGAGTAGGGTCAGAAGCCGACTTCAGAATCACTCAAAACGCTCTCAAGTCGATGCTACCAACGGATTTCGAACATGTAAGCGTCCATAAAAAAGGCTAGCGCTCCTACCAGTACTCCACTCAAATCACTAAAATTATTACATGCCAAATTAACATTTATATATCTCACCGTAAATATACAAAACAAACTCAATCCCATCGAAACTGCTCCGGTGGTAATTTGTACAAAAACAACTGGACTAACGAGACGCTTTAATCCCAAAATATAATTATTGATATCTTGGGTCATAATTAGGCACTTCCTCAGTGCTTTATCAAACATTTCCGACTGCGTTCCAATCATTTCTTCACATTCATCCAATGCAATTGCTTGCAATCCCATTAAAGTATGCAAATGGAGGACGAGAGTCATAAATAGAAGATCGTACACTGCATTCCCAATAGAGGCATAAGAAATCTCAATAAATTGGGAAATATAATTGAAAATATATCCTTGAAGTGTAGTTTCATCGTTTAAAGGATACCCAACGAAATACATTTCTACAAAAAATCCTGGTTTCTTCAGATATATAATTGAATAAGCAGGAAAGGCACATATGATTAGAAGTGTGAATAAAAATACTATCCATCCACATTTGATCATAAAGCTGTAATTTCTTGCTGAAGTATCCATGGCTTTAGACCGTCTGCTGGGTGCGTTTTGAACATTCCCAACATAAAGAGTTCGCAAAAAATGCAAAATCGTTACTATGTACTTCTTCGTTGCAGCTGCAGAAAAAAGTTTGGCAGCACCCTAAATTATGTAAGTAAAATTTAAAAAAAGCGCTAGTACAAATTCTTTAGTTTACTACAAGCGCTTGTGATGAGGCCGATAAACATTTCAGCGTCAAAATGAAGTCAAATTTGATAATATAGACAGTGTAAAATGCGCTGCTAAGTCCCGTTAATAGCACTATGATGGAGCATATCATTGGCCTAGTAAATACATTTTCTGTATCTACGTCAATACCCAATGCACGAGCAACTCTCTTAATACTTTTATATTCTTTTTCATATACTTCCACACTATTCATGATCCTGAACTTTACTTAGAAACCTTATTTCTGGGATCAACCCTATCCAATTGACTATCAAAGACTGACTTCAGCCTTAACATTTATTTTGCTACAATAAAATCCTGAGAAATGTTTGCATATGGTGTGGTATAATCCTGTAATTGACGGTAATTATCATGTTTGAAAACATGAAAGCATAACGCTATTAAAGAATGTTAATCAAGGATAATGATCCAGCCAATTAACTGCAAAATGTTCGGAGAATTTAAAATTGAGAAATTATCGACTAACTAACGATGATAATGTTTTTCATTTCAAATCAACAGGCGTCTTGTTCTACGTTTCATTAATATATTCCACCATAAAAACGGCCTCTAGTCCACTAAAAGGGAACCTGAAAAAAGAGACACTTGATGGGCATGGAAAGTTAGCTCTCGGGTTCTAGATAGTGTTGACAAATGCACTCAAGAAACCCCCGAAAAACGCCTCCTAAATGTATCACAAAATAAAGTTCTTATAGGTTCCCAACAAAAAAAAGAACCTGAGGCGAGGCATGCGGAGTATAGGCATGACGAAGACCCCGGCGACAGGTACAGATTGTTAAACCCAGGAATTGCGGATCCTACACAATTGTGCTGCAGGAGATCAGGGGAGGTGTAAAGCCCGAAGACGTCAAAATTGCTGTTGAAGCAGTACGATAAACCCGGTATGGCCACATGCTGGTCGAGTTTGGAGTAGAGGCCAATAATAAGGAAGCATTCTGCGATGTAGTCGAGAAGGTTCTTGGTAAAAGATTAACTGTAGCCTCGCTCGAGCCGATCCAAATCCGGAACATCGACGGTGTCACTTACCTGGCAGAGAAAGAGGAGGCCCTCAAAAGGGAGCTCCCAAGCGTATACAGCGTTAAAGCGAGGCCGAACCAAGAAAATTATAAGGGGCAACGTGCGGCTATCATCGAACTGACCGGGAATGACACCGAACAACTTATGAGTAACGGCAAAGTAAGGAAAGGGTGGGTCATCTGCAGGGCACGGTGAAGAGCAGCACTGTGTATTGTTTGCCAGGAACCCTAGCCAAGGTAAAAGCAGAACGTCGATAGCCAGTATCATGCAAGTAAATCTACACCGCATTACAACTGCCCAACCCTTCTTGGTAGTTTGCGGGAGACGGGAAAGCCGACTCTAACCCAAGTATCCGCAAACATATTGAATGTTTTCGCAAAACGGGCATGAAGCGGAAAATCGGAGCGAAACTAGATAAGGACCAATTCCGAATTCGATACAGCCATAAGCCGTATGAAATTTTTGACGAGCCGGAGGTCTCGGCGATTGTAAGGCTGCAGCAGCTGCAATGGGCTGGCCATGTGAATCGTATGCATGAACAACGAATACCCAAGCAGTTATTCATTGCAAAAACTGAAGGGCGGGGACTAGTGGGAAAACCGAGGAAACGCTGGTCTGACTCTGTCGACGAAGACAATTCATCGCTGCTCGGATTTCTAAATTAGAGGACGCGGTCAGTAAATCGAGACAGTTGGAGGTGTTTTTTATAGGAAGCGAAAACCCGAGAGGGGCTGTGGTGCTACGAAGAAGAAAAAGGAAAAGGTATTCGTTGCGGGAACTGAAGGGCGTAGACCAGTGGGGAAACCAAGAAAACGCTGGGCTGACTCGGTCGACGAAGACAGCTCATCGCTGCTTGTGTTTCGAAATTGGAGGAGGCTGTCAATGGACCGAGACTATTAGAGGCGCTTGTTTCAGGAAGTGAACGCCCGAGAGGGGCTGTAGCGCTACAAAGAAGAAGGCATCCTCTTCCTCGCCTGGGCAAAATCACCAGTCGGGGAACTATGCCCTATCAATCTTGTGCAAGTAAGGCTGAAATAACCATGCCCGTTCCAAATTAGATAGAAGTTAGTCTCACCATGTTTTCGTTCAGCCACGATCTCAAATCCGGAATGAGGTGCGCAATCCACCTTCCCTTGGTGCATTTCGCCCGAAACGGTAGTTACCAATCGTTGAGTGAGCGCCATCTCTCCTCGCGGGCAACCGTCTCCCTCGTTTCCTCGCTTCGACGCAGGTAAATAGCGCAGCACTCTCTAGCAAGGAGGGCAACAGGTATCACCCCGCAATAACTCCCATCGCCGAATCAGAGACTGTTGGATACGAAGGCGCAATCCTCAGTGCTCATCTTCTCTGTACCTATACCAACCGTTTTCGCTACACCTCCTTACTGAAAGCGTCACCGCATGTTCCTGCTCCGTACAGCACCACTGACCTTACAGCACTCATCAAGAGGCGTCCTCTTGATGGTTTGGGTCCCCCTACATTTGCCGTAATTCGACTCCGAGCCGATGCTCGCGAAGCAGGCTTCTCAGCCGTTGCTCTAATTTGCTCAGAGAAGCGTTTCTTCGAGTCGATCCCCAGGTACTTCACTGTTAACTTCGATTCACTTCATACGAGGTGTGCTCAAAAAATATCGCGAATTTTGTTTTTTTCCAAAAATTATTTATTTATTCATGAATATCTATTTTATCCCCCTTCAAAGTAATCCCCATGAGATATTGTACACTTGTGCCAACGGTTTTTGCAATCTTCGAAGCACTTCAAAAAATCATTTTTTTTAATCTTGTTCAGCTCCTCCTTCGATGCCGTCTTTATCTCGTCAAGCGTAGCGTAACATCGTCCTTTCATGGGCCTCTTCAGTTTAGGAAACAAGAAAAAGTCACAGGGGGCCAGATCTGGGGAATACGGTGGCTGCGGCATCATTAGTGTGTTGTTTTTGGCCAAAAAGTCGCGCACAAGCAACGATGTGTGAGCAGGGGCGTTATCGTGGTGCAAAAGCCAATTTTTCTTCTCCCACAAATCCGGGCGTTTCTGGCGGATTGCTTCGCGCAAATTGCGCATAACTTGCACGTAATATTCCTTATTGACCGTTCTTCCCTGTGGCAAGAACTCATGATGCACCACGCCCCTGCAATCGAAGGAAACTGTCAGCAAAACTTTCACATTCGACCGAACTTGGCGCGCTTTTTTCGGTCTTGGTTCATGCGGCAGCTTCCATTGAGATGATTGAGCTTTGGTTTCCACGTCATAACCATAAACCCACGATTCGTCACCACTTATGACCCTCTGGAGCAAATTTGGTTCGTCGCGGACAGAGTTTAACATCTCATTAGCAATGTTCATGCGTTGCTGTTTTTGGTCGCAATTGAGCAATTTTGGTACGAATTTCGCGGCGACCCGTCTCATGCCCAAATCGTTGATAAAAATCGAATGGCACTAGCCAATCGATATGTTTAGGTCCTCAGCAACTTCTCTAACGGTGATTCGACGATTGGCCAATACCATTTTCTCCACTTCATTAATTTTTTCGTCTGTTGTTGAGGTGCTCGGGCGTCCGGCACGCTCTTCGTCATTCACATCTTCTCGGCCTTCTAAAAACATTTTGTACCACCGATAAACGTTGCTTCGGTCCAAGGTAGCTTCTCCGTATGCCACAGTCAACATTCGGAATGCATCCGCGCACTTAATTTCGTTTTTCACACAAAATTTGATACACGTTCTTTGATCCATTTTTTTGAATAAGTAAAAATCGAAGACGATTGAAAACACGTGCAAGTAAAGCAGCTATCACCAATTAAGTGAACATTCAAAATGGCCGAGCTTGTCGGCATAAGTGACAGACATGAGTACCAACATAACGCCACAAAAAAATCGAAATTCGAATATACGTAACCCGCGAAAATTCAAAATTCGTGATACTTTTTGAACACACCTCGTATGTCGCCAATACCGATCGACCTTACTCTAAGGATTCTGTTTTTTGTCAAGATGACCACTTCGGTTTTCTTCAGTGCCAGCCTGCACTCTCACTCGGCGCGTTAGCATACCTATCCTAAGTAGCGCTTATTCAACGCCCAGAGCCGCAACATCATCCGCATAGCCGATCAAACGCGACTCATCTGACATCTTCAGTCTCAGTAGCCCATCGTAAGACAGCTTCCATAGGTCTGGACCAAGAACAACACCCGATGTAACTTCCATTCTTCTTTGACCCTGTTTCGTCCCATAAAGCAGGTTTCGGTCCTTAAAAAGGGTTTCCAGCATACCTAGAATACCTACCCATCTAGCGGAGTTAAAGGCGCTCCTAACGACGAGTATCACCAACTGAACGATCTATCGCTTGGTGTGGCTATGTGCATCTGTCTTTAGGACGGCGCTCTCACCTCTGCAATCGTATCAACGGTGGAGCATCCTGCTCTAAGGCCGTACTGCCAAGGAAGTAAGTCCCAACAGCACAAATCGCGTCAGTAAGTCTTCCCTTGATGAGTTTCTCTAGCACTTTCCCACCCGTGTCTAGCATGCATAACGGGCGGTATGCAGACAGCAATCTGGGATTTCCTTTCCCCTTGCTGATCAACACGAGCCTCGCCACTTGTCATCGTACCGGCAAAACCCGGTCCCGCAGGCTAGCGTTGAATGTGCTGAACAGCAAGTCAGGACAATGGTGATAGACAAATTGCAACACAACAGCTGGAACATCATTTGGGCCTGGAGCTTTCCTTGTTTTCAATGATATGACTTTTTCTTCCAGTCCCAGCAGTGTGAAGAGTGGACACTCGATTGTTGTTTCACCGTGGGCAGCGTCAACAAAGACGGGATATGCGGGGAAGAGTGCCCGCACTATTTCGTCCATCTTTTCCGCTTCATGTATACAAGGCGTCCATAGGCCAAGGCCAAGGCCCCACGGATCCTTACTCACATTGTCCACTAGACCTTGCCAGCAGCGAGCCTTATTGCTGTTAATCAATTTGTGAAGGTGTTTCCTGGCCGATTTATATGCTGCTACTTGGTTGCATACCTCGTCAGAGTTCAGTGCCGGTTAGCCTCACGCCGAAGCTTGTGATACTCCCTTTGCTTCTCAGCGATTTCAGTCGACCACCAGTACATTGGGGGTTTGCCGTGCCGAAGTTTTCGACGGGGCGTAGATGCGATGCAAGCAGTCGGGATGATGCTTATAGTTGAGTTCACCACGCCTTGAGTTGCCAGTTCTTCTATTCCCTGCAAATCACCCTGCAGCGAAGCACCTGCCGTAGGACCTCTCGACGTGCATCCTTCCGATGTTCCACCCAATTGTAAAACGTCGAGAACACCGACGTCAGGAAACAACATCAAGCAATGCACTGATCAGTAGTGTTGTCTCTCGACGTCCTTGAGTAGTCCTCTAATACTCTCCAATTGTGTATCCTCCGTACTAAGAACTCCAAGGCGAATTGCACGTCCGGTATGGTTCTTTCGCAGCCAACTCGGCGCAAATTCGTCATATTTCCGGTGTTTGGTATGACGAGCGCCGTCCTGGCCGCCATTTCTAGGATTCATTTTCCCCGCGGATCTGTTTGAGGCATGCCCCATTCGATTGCTTTAGCGTTGAAGTCGACCCTAACGAGCACGTTCCCGTCTGCGTTCGAGACAACGCCCTCCAAAGCATAAAGTTTAGCTTGAAAGATGGTCTCGGTTCGTTCGGCGTTACACACTAAAGAAGGTGGTCCCTGAACACTGAACCCACATGAAACCATCCCGCCATCCATAGCTCTCCACCTGGCAATCACTGTTCCGAACCCAAATGGCGACAGTGCCAGTTTCATCAGGGTGCCATGATGCAGAACTTTTATCGTGGTGTTGCTTACTTAGCAGCAAAAAAGTCGGCTATATCTTAGATACCATGAGCAACTTAGTGTTTCATCAGAACAAGCCAAAAAAGATCTTGAAACTTACACTTCTCATGCAAGCTCAAATTATATATCCTCGCTCCAAAGGTCACGTGAGCAACATCACAAATTTTTTCGTCCACAATAAGAGCTCTATCACAAAATGCCCCAAAATGTTCTACAATAACTGTAGTGGCATGAGAGGCAAATTCAAAAAACTTTTTCTTGAGGCTAAATCATGCCCTTTCGGTATCCTTGCATTACCAGAAACCTTGTTGAATGGCTCGCATCGTAACGAAGAGATTTTCGACAGTTGTTCTCTTTATAGAGACAATCGAGACTATCTAAGCACTGGCCTAACCCGAGGAGGTGGTGTCCTAATTGCCATACACAACGCTTACTCCAGTGATATCGTCCATACCACAACTTTCGAAACTTTCCAACATGTAATAGCGAAAATCAAAATAAATAAATTTTATTTGTACGTTGGTGTATTCTATATTCCCCCAGAGTCCAGTGAGACAATCTATACCGAGGCTTGTGGAGTTGTCTCTTCACTTGCTGAACTCTCGAAAGAATAAGATAAAATTATTATCTTTGGAGATTTTAACAGGCTCAATTTAAAGTTTGTAGTTGACGAACTTGACAATCGTCTCATTCCATTGAATCTTCGAGACATTGTACGGCAATGATTTACAACAAGTAGCGCCGACACCCAATTTCTCTGGCAATTGGTTAGATCTAATCTTCACGAATGCTTATGACGAGGTGGTGGTTAATCCAACTAATGATGTGAAAAATCTTTTCAAAAATACCCTTCACCATTTCGTACTTTCAGTTGATTATTCCATCTCTGATGACACAACCTTCCGTACAATAACTCGATTGTATTTGATTTCCGTAATGCTGACTACGATGGCATTAAGAGTTATATTTCTAATGTAGACTGGACTAGTAGGCTTTCGGTGCTAGATGTAGATGATGCAGTGAACTCTTTCTACCAGACCTTATTTGACGCCGTTGGAAGTCATACACCTAACATCAATAAGAGGAATAAACTGTCTGAGCCATGGTTTTTTTTTGTGGTAGGGAGGTGAATGCCATTTATGCACAGAGTGTGGGAATCCCATGCGCGACTGGACTACCCAGTAACACCTCCTCTGTCAACCTGAGAACGCAGCCTGGAACCGTTTGACACATTACTTCGGGCCAGGTCTCGTTCTGTTACGCCGTGAGGCGCCTTCAAGCTGGGGAATCCCTTTCCTAGCGGGAGAGGAGAGGGGAAGAGGAAGTGCCAGAAAAGCGATCCCCCAGCCCCAGCGCCCCCGGCTGCTGTGAGTCCCTTTTATATTTTAGGACTGCCCGAGCATAATGTGCCACTTGGTTCCATTTGTCAACCGATTCGAGCATCACTGCAACTATATTATCCGGGGTGAGCTCTCCCGTTCCTCTGTAGAGTTCTTTTGGCAGCCTGACCATTTTGTACACGGAAAAAATGTGTGGCAGGCATTGTCCTCCTCTCCTGGGTCTGAGCCATGGTTGGCTCAGAATAAGCTCCACAAAATTATGCAAAAGGAACCCAATGTCAGTGATGAAATTGAAAACGAATATAATGAACTAGCAAATGAATTCAGCTTGAAGTCCCGCGAGGCCTATGCAATGTATGTCAATTTTATTGCAAAAAACAATCCAAAACCCAAAGAAGTTCTTTGATTTTGTAAATATTAAGCGCAAAGCTCATGGTTATACTAAACAAAGGACCTATGAAGACCGCAGTTTCTCTGTCCCGGAAGAAATCTGTAATTTCTTCGCAGATCATTTTCAATCAGTGTATTCCTTACCAAACACCTCACCTCCTGTAGATAACACTAACGCCGTTTTTGAAATAGCACTTCAAGAACCCTTAGTTTCTGAAGATGATATCATAAATGATTTACTTCCGCCTTATTTTCTATACCAGTGCAGTGAAGTATTAGTTTTACCTCTCCATATCATTTTTAATAAGTTACTCGTTAGCGGAAAATTTCCAATACACTGGAAATCTTCTCGCCTGACTCCATCTCATACAATTCATAAAAGCAAAAGCAAAAGGGCTGTTCAAAATTATAGAGGAATTGCCATTTTATCCGCCATCCCAAAATTATTCGAGAAAATACTACTCGCCCGTAATAGAGCAGCGTCTCAATGACCAGTAGCATGGCTTCAGAAAAAACCGATCAACAACCACCAATCTAACAGTTACAGTCTCATACATATTTTGCGCAATGGAAAAAGGGCACCAGGTCGACGCAATTTATACTAATTTTAGTAAAGCCTTTGATCGGGTCAATCATACGATTCTGTCAGAAAAATTGCGAAATTTTGGAATCACTGGCCCATTGCTTCGCTGGCTAAACTCTTACTTCGAAAACCGGACTCAACCCGTTAAATTCCAAGGGTATATGTCCAAAGAAATTCAAGTCTACTCCGGTGTACCTCAAGGCCGTCTTCTCGGACCTCTTCTTTTCAACATATATTATTTATATCAGACCTTTCTAATGTGTTATCCGATATGCCCCATTTATTTTATGCGGATGATCTCAAATTATATCATGGGATAACATCCCACAGTGATTCGATATTGTTACAGAACAAGATAAATGCTTTGCTTGAATGGTCCAATACAAGCCACCTACCTATACCTGAACCTCGAAAAATGTCAGGTGATTACCTTCTCTCGCAGAACTTCAATTTTATTAACTGACTATCACTTCGATAATACTAATCTTTCCCGAACAGACAGCATAGTAGACCTCGGTATCTTCTTGGATAAGAAACTCCGTTTTAATTTGCACTATGATGAGGTTCTCTGCAAGGCTAATAAAATGTTAGGCTTCATCAAACGGGTTGCTAAAGAATTTCAGAATGTGTGGGTGACAAAGACATTATACATATCATAAGTCCGCCCTATTCTCGAATATGCAGGTGTCGTCTGGCATCCTGTTTCTGATATACATACAGAAAAATTTAAGTCTGTTCAAAAACAGTTCCTGCTATTTGCTTTACGATCTCAATATGACCCAAGTAACTTTCAGAGCTTGCCTTCCTATGAATATCGGTTGTCCATTCTAAATTTATCTTCACTTGCCTCCCGTAGAATTATGGCATGCTCTTGCTTTGCATTTGATGTCCTCCGTGGTACCATTAAAGTTCAATATCTGATTGACAGGATATCCTTGAACGAACCCGTAAGATTTACAAGACATTCACGTTTGCTCGTGGAAAGTCGACATCTTACCATCTGCGGTGAAAATGAAACGATTAATAGATGCTGCAAAATATTAAATAGCCTGAGCCATTGCTTTTCTCCAACCATATCCAGACTACAGTTTAAAACCAATCTATGAATGTTCCTCTCTTCCTAGTCCTATATTTTTAACTTGTATTTTTGTAAGTGTAACCTATATTTTTAACTTTATTTTGTGACTTCTAACTTGTATTTCTTTGTGATAATTTATAATTTTGATGTAATACCTTGTTTTGGCGATAAATAAATAATCATGTCCCTCACAAATTGCTCATGCAGGTCTTCGGCGGTTGAACTGCAGTGTAGGTTTACCTGCTGGATGCGGTTCATCGAAGCTCTGATTTTGCCTTGACTAGGGCTTCCTGGAAAACGCGACATATTTCTGATCCCAAGACGTGCCCAAGATCAGCATCCTTGCAAAGAATACAGTTTGCCACCTATGTACACTCTTTTCTTTTGTCATTTGACCGCATTTGTAACATAGGGAACTCCTATCAAGTCCTTTGCATGCTTGTGCGGTGTGACCTTAGCCAAGGGATTTGAAGCATTGAAGAGGCACTGCTCTTCGTCGTTTCCTACAGACAATCCACCCTATTCTCACTTTGACTTTCTTCAGTAATTGTTCGACGGTCACGTCAATGATGGCCATGCGTTTCCCATATGGTTTTCTGGTATCTGCCTCGCTTTGATCCTGGCAACGCTACGGAGCTCCCTTTTGATGGCCTCTTCTACCTCGTCCAGATCCGTGACACTCAATGCCCCTTATTTCCATCGTTGTCAGCGGCTCGAGCGAGGCTCCAGGTGCGCCTTACTGAGGACTTTCTTTGCTGCATCGCAGAATGCTTCTTTATTTTCAGTTTCCGCTCCGAATTCGGCGAGTATGTGGCCCGCCCGCGTTGGTCGTACTGCTTTACTGGCAGTGTTGGTGTCTTCGGCCCTTACATTTCCCTTGATATCCCGCAGCTTTTCTGCGTAGGATCGACCGTCTTGGGGTTTTATGAGTAGTGCCTGCTGCCGGGGTCTTTGTCGGGGCTTTTTCTCTCCTGTTTCGCATCAGGTCTTTTTTCTTGTTGGGCATCCGTGCCAACTTTATTTTCTGGCACTTTGTGAAATGTGCCCGAAGTCGATGTATTCTTGAATGAATGCTGCGTTTTGATTTCGCAGTTTCTCGTTAGCCATAAGCCGCCTTTCAAGCTGTGAAAATTGAATATGTGGCGGCTTTTCGGAGTTCCGCAGTGCTTTGGTTGGTTCTGTTTCCATTTTGAACGGAAGTTTCACAATGTATCTGCCAGACTCAAGTCTTCGGGCGGTTGATTGATACCAGTTGACAGCTGCTTTTTCTTCCTCTGCTATATGCTTCAACGCTAGAACTTATTCGAGCTCCCAAAATTTTCTCAACAGCTCATCGGTCTTGTCTTACGTAGCTATCATGGATATGAAACCTTTATTGGAAGTTTTATTCGTTGGTCCCAGCAACAGCCATCCTAGTCTGGTATTTTAGTTGAAGGGTATACCTTGTTTGAATTCAGATAAGATGAGTAATCCATAGACATCAGCTCCAAGCAAAACGTCAATGTTTCCTGGAAACCCATACACAGGGTCTGCTAAATATCGTACGTTCCAACGTACAGGTAACTTTGCTGTTGGACAAACATTCATCATTTAAGGGATAATAAGAGTTGTTATTTTGATATCAGCTCCGTGCTTAGGTTGTATACTGAGTTTCGCTTCACCTTTTGTCACTGACGGTATAGTATCAACAGTTGAACTGCTTTTTCGGTGATAAAACTCCGTCGTGAGCCAGAGTCTATTAAACCTCTTAAGGAAATCAGGCGCCCTAGCTTGTCTTTTACCTTCAGCATTGCTGTTGCCAACAATACGATCTGGATACTTTCGTCTTGATTAGCCACAAGCGTTGTAGTCGGTGAGATTCCTGTTTTCGCGAATTCCTTCGATTTTGTCGACTCATCGCCACTACCGTTATATAGTAGTGTATGATGCTTCTTGCTGCAAGTGCGAATTCTATTTTCAGATGGGCAATTTTTGACGTGATGACTCTTTTTAAAACAATTGTAGCAGGCCTTGTTGTCTCGTGCCAGATTTTTTCGTTGTTAAATGCTCAGTTCTTTAAACTTGCTACATTTAGTTGCCAGATGATCCTCTTCACAGAAACTACATGCACTTGTTTCACTTGGCAGAAACGATTCCACCTTTCCTACACGTTTACTTGTATCCAGTGCTTCTAAAGCTCGCAAACGACCAGTAATTAAGTTCATAAATGCGTCTAATTTTAATATTCCAGAGGACGATCTCAGGGAGGCTCCTCATAGCTTCCGTGACTATATGTCCAATTTCTGGACGAGCATAAAGATGACCATGACGATCTGCGATACAGTCGAGAAGATCCTGGGCAAAAGACCAACTGTAGCCTCAATCGAGCCGATGTCAATGATCCAAATCAGCGGCATCGACTGTGTCACGGACACAATAGTTCCCGGTGGATGCGAGGTGTAATGGGACCTCAGAGTGGTGGTTACGGGTCTGTTTTATGACTAGAGCGGATCGAGGTGGTAATAAGGAGTGATTGAGAAAATTCAGATGGAAGTGATTGAGAAAATTGAGATTCTTTTTTTTGGTAGTAGAGCTGAATTGCAATTCAATTTGGACCACAACCTCGCTTGTGGAATATCATTTTTCAACATGCTTTTGATCAGCAAATATCTCACATTTCACGGAGTTATGTAAGGATGTCTTAGTTACATTTCTGATACCTTCGAAGAAGTCCATTGAACGCATCCCCACTCCAGTTCCACCACTTGCACTTTATTCAAAAACTCGACACAATGCACGGATTATCGTTCAAGAACCCCGGCGACGATCAACAACCCCAGACGGTATAAATCTAAACATTTTAAGTGTTCCGCGACAACTGCCAACCACCGTAATAGACAATCGTCGCGAAGCAAAAGAGAAACGAGAAGTACTCCACAGTGCAATAACTGCGCACGAAACCGCAGTACCAACAAATGGTTTGTGCCATAGATCAATGTATGAGTATACTCGTACATTTAAACTACCACTGATGATGAACAAAAAGTTCAGTTCCCCGGGAGACGGGCGTTAAAGTAATTCCCGGTGAATGCGAGGTGTAATGGGACCTCGGAGTGGTGGTTACGAGTCTGTTTTATGACTGGAGCGGATCATGGTGGTAATAAGGAGTGATTGAGAATACTTGCCGGCTTTTTTTTTTTCTTGATGGTGAAGCTGAAGAAGTCGAGCTCGAGAAGTTGATGTCTGGCGAAAAGAATGGCGTTCGAAAAGCGGATAACTAGCAAGGGTGTAATTAAAGGGGTTTCTAAATCAAGTTCGCACGGACGCCCAACAATAAAAAAAAACCTGATGCGAAACAGGAGAGAAAAAAGCTCCAAGGAAGACTCCGGCAGCAACCAATGCTCGCGAAACTCCAAGATAGCCGATTCCACGCAGAAGTGCTGCGGGATACCCAGGGAAATTTAAGGCCCGAAGACACAACACTAATATTAAAGCAGTACGACCAATGTGGTCGGGCCACATACTGGGCGAATTGGGAGAAGAAGCATTCCGCGGCGCAGTAAAGAAAGTCCTCGGCAAAAGCGCTACTGTAGCCTTGCTCGAGCTGCGTAACAGACCTCGCCGAGGTAGAAGAGGCCATCAAAAGGAAGCTGCCTAGGGTCGGCAAGTTCAAAGCGAGGCTGGTCCCAGAAAACCATAGGGGGCAACGCATGGCCATCATTGACTCCACCGAAAAGGACGCCGAACAATTTCAAAATAAGCGCAAAGCAAGAATAGGGTGAGTTGTCTGCAGGATACGGCCAATAGCAGCGCGTCTTCAATGTTTCAAATGTCTTGGCTATTGTTACACCGCACAAGCATGCAAAGAAACTGATAGGAGTTCCCTATGTTACGAATGCGATGAGATGAGACATAAAAGAAGAGCCTGTACAAATGAGGTCCACTGTATCCTTTGCAAGGATGCGGATCCAAGACCGAATCTTGGACACGGCTTGGGATCAGGGAAACGTCGGGCTTTCTAGGAAGCCCTAGGCGAGGCAAAATCAGAACTCCGATGACTCGTATCCTGAAGCTAGCTAATCCGACACCGCAGTCTAACCGCCCAAAAACTTGCCTGAGCAGTTTCCGAGGGACATGAAAGCCGACTTCTTGCTACTGAGTGAGCAACACCACGATAAAAGTTCTGCATCATGGTATCCTGATGAAACTGTTACTGCCGCCATCTGGGTTTGAAACAGTGATTTCCAGGCGGAAAGCTGTAGACGTGGTGATGGTTTTGTGTGGGTCCGATGCTCGGGGACCAGGTTCTTTAGTGTACCTAACGCCGAACGAACCGATATCTTCTTTCCAAGCCAAGCTTAAGGCTGTCTCAAACGCAGACAGCAACGTGCTCGTTGTGGGGAACTGCAACGCTAAAGCAATCAAATGAGCATGCCTAAAACAGATCCGCGGGTAAAACGTATACTAGAAATGGCGGCTAAGTAGCCGCTCGTCGGACTAAACACCGGAAGTACGCCTAATTTCCACCGTATTGGCTGTGAAGGAACCATACCGGACGCGACATTCGCCTTGGAGTCCTTAGAACGGAGGATACACAATTGGAGAGTATTAGAGGACTACTCAGCCAATGATCATCAGTACATTCTGCTTGAGATCCGTGATATTGTCTCCCGACGTCCGTGCTCTTGACCTTCTACAATTGGGTGGAACATCGGAAGGGTGGACGTCGAGAGGATCTTCGAGATACTCACGGCAGGTACTTTGCTGCAGAGTGATTCACAGGGGACAGAAGAACTGGCAGCTCAAGATGTGGTGAAATCAACTATGAGCATCATCACGACTGCTTGCAGCGCTTCTATTCCCAGTCGAAAATCCCGGCAAGGCAAGCCCCCAATGTACTGGTGGTCAACGAAATCACTGAAAAGCGAAGGGAGTATCACAAGCTTCAACGTGAGGCTCAACGGGCGCGGAACCGTGATGAGGCATGCAACCGGGTGGCAGCATATCAGTCGGCCAGGAAATGCCTCCGCAAATTGATTAACAATAGCAAAGCTCGCTGCTGGCAAGATCTAGTGGCTACAAGCTAATTATGCGGAAACTTAGCGCCCTACGGACGCCTCGCATACATGATGCGTAAAAGATGAACGAGATAGTGCAGGCGCTCTACCCGCCCATCCCGCCAACACCAATCGAGTATCCTCTCTTCATATAGCCGAAACTGGAAGAAACAGTCCTTTCATTGAAAGCAAGGAAGGCTCCAGGCCCAGATGGTGTTGCAGCTGAGATAGCTCAACTTGTCTATCAGCATTGTCCTGACATGTTTCTAAGCACATTTAGCGCTTGCGTACGGGACGGGGTTTTCCCGGTACGGTGGAAGGTGGCGAGGCTCGTGCTGGTCAGAAAGGGGAAGAGGAATCCCGGGTTGCTGTCTGCATACCGCCCGTTATGAGTACTAGACACGGCTGGAAGAGTGGTAGAGAAACTCATCAAAGAAAGACACACTGACGCGATCCGTGCTGCTGGGGACCTACCTCCTCGGCAGTACGACTTTATAGCTGGACGCACCACCATTGATGCGATTTGAGAGGTGATGGGCGCGGTCCAAAATGCAGAGGTATATAGCCGCGCCAAGCGACGGATCGTCCTTTTGGTGACACTCGTCGTTAGGAACGCCCTCAACTCCGCTGATAGGTGGCTATTCTGAATACGCTGTAAACCCCATTTCAAGTTCTAGAATATCTGATGCGACTTCTGAGGGACTACCTGAAGGATCGGAGCCTGCTTTACGACACACCACAGGTCCAACGTAGGTTAGAAATTACATCGGGTGTTGCCCAGGGATCTATCCTTCTTCCAGAGTATGGAACGTGTCTTCTGACGGGCTACTGAGACTGGAGATGCCAGCTGAGTCGCGCTTGATCAGCTATGCAGATGATTTTGTGGCTCTAGTTACTGGGCGCACCATTTAACGAGCGCAACTTAGGCTACGTATGCTTATGCGCTGAGTGAGACTGGATGACTGCTCTGGGTTAAGTTTAGGACCGTAGAACAACCGAGATCTCTAGAGTAAGGTCGATCGGTATTGAAGACATACTAATCGAATCGAAGCTAGCTGTGTAGCACCTGGGGCTACTAATCGACTCAAAGATGAGTTTCTCGCAGCAAATCAGAGCAACGGCAGAGAAGGCTGCTTCGCTAGCATCGGCACTGACTTGACTTATGGCCAACGTAGGGGGACACAGCCCATTAAGAAGACATCTCTTGATGAGTGCTGTAAGGTCAGTGCTACTGCATGACGCAGAAATATGGGGCGACGCTCTCAGTATACCGAAGACGCTTGACACAGGTACAGAGAAGAAGAGCTCTGAGGGTTACATCTTCATGTCCGATAATCTCTGGTTCGGCGGTGGGAGTTATTACAGGCATGATATCTGTTACCCTCCTTGCTAGAGAGCGCCGCGCTATTTACTTGCTGCGAAGCAAGGACGCGAGGAAGACGGTTGCCCGCGAGAAGAGATAGCGCTCACTCAATGATTGGCAGTAGTATTGGATGAATTGCACGAAGGGAAGGTGGACTGCGCGCCTCATCCCGGATTTGAGACCGTGGCTAAATTGAAGGGATGGTGAGACTGACTTCTATCTGACCCAGCTTTTGAGCGGGCATGGGTGTTTTCAGTCTGACCTGCACAGGATGAGTAAGTCACGGTCCCCAGATTGTCGGTTTGGTCCAGGAGGAGAAGACGATGCCTGCCACACATTTTATGTGTGCGAAAAATGGGACAGGCTGGACAGGACCTCTAGAGGGAGACAGGAGGGCTTACCCCGGGTAATAAATTTGCGATGATGCTTGGACCGGTTGACAAATGGGACCATTTGGCACATTATGGTCGGGTAATCTTTAGAGATAAAAGTGACACTGTAGCCGGAGACGTCGGAGGTGGGGATCGCTTGTTTGGCAATTCCTCTTCCCCTCTCACAGCTGGTAGGCGCCCCACGACGTAACAAAAAAAACCTGGCCCGATGTAATGTGTCAGATTGGGCTCGCGGGTTGACAGATGAGGTGTTTAGTGGGTAGTTCAGTCGATCGCGAGCATGGAAGACCCACTCTATTTGCGTAAATGGCATTCACCTCCCAACCACAAACAAAAGGTTTAAACATGAGAACCATTTACAATTTGGCTATGTACTCCAAACTACTTACCTAAGTATCAACTTCAACATTGTACAATGTAAATAAACGCGGGCAAAAGGTCTATCCAACTCTAGAATCGTTAGCGGAATCACCCAGTAACTTCGAGGCCATCAACTTTTACACAAAATTGCGGTCAATATCGAGCGGGATATTTCCTAGAGAGGCTTGAAACAGTGCTTCGTTTATTGGTTCGTTGAAAATTGACCACTTTACATACTATATCTTGAATAATTTATTTCCATTGAAAATTCACCAAGAAAATACAAAATATTTTCCTAAATTTTAAACACTTATTTGTTCCATGTGCTTTTAAATTGCAACCAGCCCCTTTTAGTTGACGAAATTGAGTAACATCATGAGGTAAGAGTAAATCATCCGGAAAATCTGAAAAGTTCAAAACAACTTGGAAATATTAAATATTAGTGGAAACGAAAGGTCTTACTGAAGCAGCAGTGTTAACATTCAACTCCGCCAAATTACCAACGTACAATTTCGCTGGAGTCTGAACTTTCATAAGAGCGATTAAAATCATTTTTTGATTTCTCACAGAAGCTGAATACCAACGAAAATCATAGATCATACCTGCCAGCCTCTCACTCTGGGGATAAATGAAAATATTTTATCGAATAACTAATAGTTAAATTAAATATGACTTACTAGAACTTCTAAGACCGTGCCCAATACACAATAGAGCAGTACTTGAATGAAACCCATCAGAAACAAACCGTATGCTCCTAACCAGTCAGTCTGAAAAAACAACCGTTATTTAACCGCCAATCATTTTTCAAATTATAGTTTCAATTTAGTCGTTGCCTTCTCACTCAGGCCCGAAACCGGAAACACTACGTCACGTCGCGAACTAACTTCTTCGAGTAGCCTCATCAGCACCGTCTAGTGCTGTTCAAATCAAACAAATTTTCTAAAAAATTTTGATAGTACATATGACTGGAGTTTGAAATTTTATCAGTGCTATGTGAACGATTTATTTTAAATATGAGGCGTCGAAGACATTAGCGCGCAAATATATGTATTTCGTTCTCGTTGGTATCATTTCGGCTCAATGTCATATTTGACAATCTCAAAAGCCTGCTTCCGGCCTACTGAGATGCTACTTTCAAGTTTTCTGGACAGCTTTTTGTGGAAATTTAGGGCTACTGAGCAGCTGTTTCCGGTACGGGAACGGGACGTCAGGTACGTTAATTGATGAGTAAGAAGGCAACGATTTAGTTCAAATGTATGGGTTGTTACTTATCACACCACTCCCAGCGTTCATTGTTACAAATGCTTTATTTCAAAGCACTTGAGTGCTTTAACTCTTTTTCTCATTTTTCAAACGTTTCAACATGTTAACAACGCTTCTGCTCGTCATTTGTTTTAACGATTTAAACAGTCCTAGTTCATCTGGTTTCTTGCGCTAAAGCTTAAGCACTAGGTCACGCCGTGGTGGAAACTCGATCTAAGCCTTTGAAAGCATTGAGCGGGAATCTACATATGTAATATATAACACCATCACACCATTTTTTTGTAGACAACATAATAAGTTTAGATTATTTCAAAGATAATAGTTTGGACAACGGTCCTCTCCGAAATTTGCCGTTCAGACATGTTAGAATACTCATATCTCTTATCCTGACCCCAGCGATACTATAGAAGGTGACATCATTAGTATGCCGGTTGATCGTGTAATTATTACCCGATTTGATAATCAGTTTCAATTATAGCTGAGTAGGGTCAGAGTCATTACGTAGAATCATTCGAAGCATTCTTAAGTCATTGCTACCGACAAGATTCGAACCAGTGAGTTTCCATATAAAACGCTAGCGTTAAGACCAGTACTCCATTTAGATTACAAAAATTATTACATGCTAAATTAATATTTATACATATATCTCACCGTAAATATACTAAACAAACTCAATCCCATCGTAACTGCTGCAGAAGTAATTTGTACAAACACAACTGGAGAAAAGAAGCGTTTCAATGCCAAAATATAATTATTTATATCCTGGGTCATAATGAGGCAATTCCTTAGTGCTTTATCAAACATTTTGGACTGCGTTCCAATCATTTCTTCACATTCATCGAATGCAATCATTTGCAATTCAATTAAAGTGTGCAAATGGAGCACGAGAGTCATAAATAGAAGATCGTACACAGCGTTGCCAATAAAGGAATAGGAAACCTCAATAAATTGAGAAACATAATTGAAAACGTATCCCTGCAGTGTAGTTTCATCATTTAAAGGATATCCAATGAAATACATTTCGACAAAAAATCCTGGTTTCTTCAGATATATAATTGAATAAGCTGGGTAGACGCAGATGATTAGAAGTATGAATAAAAACATTATCCATCCACATTTGATCATAAAGCTGCAATTTTTCGCTGAAGTATCCATAACTTTAGACCGCCTGCTGGACAAGTTTTTGGCGTTTCCAACGTAAAGAGTTCGTAAAAAAGCAAAAAGCGCTACTATTTGTGTTCTTGCTGTAGCGGTGGAAATGAGTTTTGCTGATCCCTAAAATACAAAGTAAATCTCAGAAGATTAATTTGACGAAGTTGCAAGGGTAAACTCCAAAAATTACCACAACCGCTTGTGATGAGGCCGATATACATTTTAGCGTCAAAATAAAATCAAACTCCACTATATACACAGTGTAAAATGCGCTACTTAGTCCCGTCAAAATCACTGTAATGCAGCATACCAATGTCCAACTAAATAATTTCTTTGCATGTATGTTAACGCCCAGTGCATTAGAAATTCTCGAAATATTTTTAATTTCTTTATCAAATGCTTCCAAACTATTCATTATACTGAATTTAAAAAAGAAGCCGTATATCTGGAATCAGTCCGCTTTAAAAGGGAGTTAAAGACTGGCTCCCGCGTAACACTTTTCTTACTTAAATAAAATTCTGAGAAAATTTGCAAATGGCATAATATCCTGAAACAACAATTAAGGATAATTTTCATACTTGAAGTGTTTTGTAAACATGAAAGCATAACGCTACTGAAAATACTTCATCATGGAAAAAGTACGTATTAAAAAATTTAAAACCGAGGAATTATTAACGTTACTGTGTCGACCAACGCTGGTAATGTTCTGTAATTCACATTAGTAGAAACATGTTGTTCGTAGTGTTGGCCTACATTTAATCAATGTCTCATTTGAAAGAAGAGAAAAGAGTTCAGCCAAAAAGTCTCCTCACTTTTTATTTCTTTTCGATCGGTCTTATTTCCAAGCAATATAAGTTTGCAAGGATTAGGAAAAAAATCCTTTCTTGTTTTTGTCTAGTCTCAAGCTGCTAAAATTTCATCCCACAATGAACGAAAATATATCCATGTATCCCCGATCCGTTCGAGTGTAAATAAATACATTCCAAAGAATTTTGACTTTAATTGTTTTTTCCTTCCTAAGTTGCATTTGCCCACAATAGACTACTCGCTAATATGTGCTCTTATCATCGAATTAATTAGAAGCATTTTTGCTTCGTAGTAAACTGCTTCCCAAAATCAATGCCACCAAATCAAATTCATCATATCCCGAATATTTTCAGTCTTGATGGCGTAACATCGTCTACTCCACAAGAATCCTGTGAACTTTTCACTTCTTTTTTTTTTCTTCCTTTTTCGGCAGCGCTAAGCCATCCCCTTCCATCAACCAATCCCTCTTAAATAATCTTGATAACAGTACCAGTGGGAGCCTTGATGACATTCTAAATTTTCTAGCAAAATCTTTATCTTCTTCGCTTTGTGTTCCGCTTGCAATTATTTTTAAGTTTATCCTGTGGGGCTCTCCTTTCCCAATGGAAAATTGGCCACATTCATCCTATCTTCAAATCTGGTGACCGCGATGTCGTCTCAAACTATCGTCCTATTTCTCTCCTTCCTTGTTTTGGTAAAATTCTTGAAAAAATATTTCTTGATGTGCTGTACCCGTTAATTCTTCCATCCTTAGCAGATCAACAGCATGGTTTTGTCAGAGACAGATCTCACCTTACAAACTTTCTTTTAACCCATCATATTGGAGCGGCCCTCGACAAGCAACAAGAAACTGACGTTATTTTTACGGATTTCTCTGAAGCTCTTGATTCAGCGGATCACTGTCTCTTATTCAAGAAACTTTTATGGCTCAATATTCCTGTTTGTCTCTATTTCTGGATTCTCTCAAATGTCCTGGATCGTCAATGTGCCGTCACCTTTAACTCTTGCCTCTCATTTTTTTTCACTCCAGCTCGGGGAGCTCCGCAAAGTTCTATACTTGTCCCCATGCTATTTTTACTTTTTGTTATTGACCTACCTTCTGTTATTACATCCCCTGTCTCCTTTATGTCGATGACTTTAGCCCAGCAAACCATCGCTCACCAGTTTGCACACAATGGTTTAAGACATTTTTCTATCCCACACCACAACGCTTTCAAACATATCCTATGTAATTGGAAACTCGTTCCCCCTACTCTTAAAGCACGGCAAAAGATCATATTTATTTCCAATTCTCTTTCTGTTATCCTACGCATGGAGAACCTTTCTCACTTCTTTCGATAGACGACGCTACAAAAAAAAGCGTGCAAATAGTATGCTCAAAGTTGGTAATTAATTGTCCAAATTTGAGAATTGACCATGGTTTTCGTTTTAGCCCAATAGGAAAGTATCATTCATTAAATTTATTGCCAATCAATTGAATTGATTGGCAATAACAAATTTTGAAACCGAAATAGAAATCTATACAACACCCACGTTCCCCCATCCAAACAAAGGGGGGGGGGGGGGGACGTGTCAAAAATTTTCGATGGGGGAAACGCACACGCATTCTCACTGACGATAAGTAAATTGATGAATTTTTTCCCAAAGCTCTATTAGGTTTCATATGAATTTCCTAATGAATGCAAGTAGTGCACTCACGGGTGCATTCACTACTTCATGGTTTGCTGGGAATATTTTTCGTGTTATTGACTCCCACTTAGACGTTAATATCCTTCAAACCGATCTACTGCGTCTCAGTGACTGGTGTGAATCAAACCATCTCTCCTTCAGTGTTTTCAAATGCCATCGGATGACATTCCCTTGTAAATGCTGAAAAGTAGTGAGCCTTTTTTTGTCATTTTTCGATTGAATATTTCTTTTTTAATTAAAATAGATTTTATTTAAGTACATATTGTCCATTATTATCTATGACTTGTTGCCATTTTTTTTGGGTTGGGCTATTTCCATCTGTGTAGAACTTCTGTGATTTATCGGCGAAAAACTTGTCCAAGTGATTTTCACAGTCCCTTTTTGAAGTGAATTTCTTTTCATTAAGGAAGTTTTACAGAGACCGAAACAAATGGTAGGCTGATGGTGCAAGGCCTGGACTATACGGTTGATGCATCAAAAGGTCCCAGCCAAGCTCTGCCAACTTTTGCCGTGTCATCAAAGATGTGAGTGGTCTGGCATTGTCATGATGGAAGACAACGCCCTTTCTTGTGATCAGTTCTGGCCGGCTTTTTTGAATTGCTTGTTGCAATCTGGTTAGTTGCTGACAGTACGGAGCCGAATCGGGTGTTTGGCCAGGTTCTAGCACCTCATGATAAACAATTCCCTTCCAATTCCACCATACAGCATAACCTTTTTTGGTGTCAATTCTTGCTTGAAGTCGTTTGTGATGATTTACCTTTTTTTGACCATGATCTTTTTCGAACGACATTCTCGTATCTTGTCCATTTTTCATCGCCCGTAATGATTTGCTTCAAAAATAGCTCGATTTTGTTGCGTTTTATGAGCATTTCGCAAATGGAAATTCGGTCGATCCAATTTTTTCGTGTTAATTGATGCGGCACCCAAACGTCGAGCATCTTTGTGTATCCAGCCTTACGCAAATGGATCAAAACTGTTTGGTGATGGATATTCAGTTCCTTAGCAATGTCATAGCTGGTTATGTGTCGGTCTTCTTCAATTTTTTGTAAGATTTCATCGCCTTGTTCAGTGATTGGTCGACCTGAGCGAGGTGCATCTTTGACATCAAAATTTTCAGATCGAAAATGAGTAAACCATCTCTTGGCTGTGGCTTTTTATAAAGTATCTTGACCGTAGACACCACAAATTTTTTCACAAGTCTGCGATCCATTCTCACCTTGATTGTAGTGATATTGTAAAATATAACAATTTTTTCAGAAATTTCATTCATTTTTAAATGAATACACCTTTTGACACGAATGACGAAATACAAAACTGTATATGTGAAAATTGTACAATAGACTGGAATGTCACCTTTCAAATGCATGTCCGTTTGACTCAATCTGATTAGTATTGCCCGATATATGACAACGAACACCATCTAGTGGGCTCAATACTTTCTAGACTATCCAATATTTTGATCCTTCCTACCCTCGAATCCAGACGATCTTTTCTTGGCGAATATCTTTTGTTCATGCTTCTATACAGTCATTTACCTTAAAATTTATGCAAGCAAACTAGTACATTCGACGCTGCTCGCCCTAATAGATCCTCGCTTTAATTCTATGCTCTCTATGCACGTACTAACACCGTCTTCCACTCTCCCTTACTACGCTTAACTAGTATGCACAACCAGCAATGTCTTAGTCCTCTACTACAGCCTTTTGGTGTATTTAAAACTTCCATAAAAATCAAGTTTTTAAATATAATTCTTAATTTTCGATATCATTGAATTGTGATTTCTTTCTTTAATTTCTTCCCTGCTTTGAAAAGTGCATCGTTTTTTTTTAATTTTATATTTTTTATATATTTAATTAATTCCCCGCAGGGGGAATGCCGGTCGACAAGAGCACTCTTGGAGGCTAGTATTCTTTGGGGAGTTCCGCCCCCACGTACCCGAGGAAATTCCCGCAGGGAGAAAGCCGGTCGACAAGAACATTCTTGGAGGCTAGCATTCTCTGGGGAGTGCCGCCCCCACGGACCCGAGGATATGGGGGGCGCCGTGAGGTTCCCTCCTGGGATGACAGGTAACGACTCTGATTGGATCTGGACTACGCTTTGGACAACGAACTGGAATTGACACTTTGGGCTGGCGGATGTGATGGTTTGGACCTAGTTGCTTTGCACAGTAGCGGCGAGGTGAAACTCGTGTGTGAACGGCTCCAATTCAACTATCATACCGTCTCCGTCCCGGTAAAACCTTGGCAGGCCTCGGAGTACGTTCGAAGTTCGCACCATTGGGTTGGTGGTGTAGGTTTGGTTGAGACGGACTCCCGATTAGCGCTGGTCTAGCTCTGAGCACTTGTCCCCATAAGGGCTTGTGCCAACCCTCGCATGGCCTCCCTGCTCTGCAAAGATAACCATGGGACCAAAAAGGCGACTACACACACGAACGGCGATAGCGGCTCCGAGGGGGGACCCAATAAAACTGGAGCAAACAAAATCAAAAGACCAAAAACATCCAAAAAATGAAACCAAAAATAATAACGACGACGCAACCAGCGGTTGCAGCCACGATGTCAACAGTACATCGAGAGCTGTACTAACGACGAAAAAACGAAGACTAACACGACGACAGTGACGGTAGACGAAACACGGAGAACAGCAGACAGTCTGGTTCAGACTGAGATTCCTGCGGCGTTTGTGCGCAGCAAAAAAATAATGCGAACGCCCGAGCGTCCTATTAAGGAGAAGCGGGAAACTCTGCAGGATGCTTCAGGTGTTCGAGCAGTGGAAGATAAAATAAAGAGCACCGAACACTCGATTGTCGCCGCTGCGATCGTTACTGAAGCGACCGATGCAAGGGTCACAAATCCCGACATTGCAACGAAAAATCCAGAAGCAAACGAGGAGATTACGGCACTAAAAGCAAAGAGTGACCAGACACCGCGTGGTTGTACCGCCAACATTGAAAATGTGGCGGAAGTACTGCACTCGGAAACGGAAAGCGATAACCTCTCCAAAGGATGGTTGCAAGGTACAATTGCGGCCCAGCGATATGAAGAAGAGAGGCTACTCCGAAAAGCGGGAGATGTTCTGAAAAGAATACAAGCTGCATGTGACTCCCCCAAAAACCAGCAAAGCAGCAAAGGCAGGGCTCCTTGAACTAGAGGAACTCCTGGATCGCATAGGGCACTATCGGAGGAGCTGGTTAAGGGCCGAAGATGAACAGAAGGCTAAAGAGGCGCTTGGGGCAAAATCTAAAGGCAACATGCAGATAGCTCCATCATTAAAAGTCAATAAAAGAATGGCGTCTAGCCCAATCGAAGGAGGTTGGGATAAAAGAAGGAAGGAAGAGGCACTTGATGGGCGTGGAGCACCAGATCAGGGGTTCCAGACAGTGCTTACAAAAGGAGCGAAGAAAGCCGCAAAGAAACTCCTTCAAAAAAAGCCAGAAAGTAGAGTTCGTACGGACGCCCAATGAGAAAAAAGACTCGATGTAAAACAGGAGAGGCAGAAGCCCCGACGAAGACCCCGGCAGCAGGCACTGCTTGTAAAGCCCCAAAATGGCCGATCCTACGCGGAGGTACTGCGGGACATCAGGGGCAACGTAAGGCCCGAAGACACCAATACTACCATTAAAGTAGTACGACCACCGCGGTCGGGCCACATACTGGTCGAATTCGGAGCAGAGGCCGGCAATAAAGAAGCATTCTGCGCCACAGTAAAGAAAGTCCTCGGCAAAAGAACAACTATAGCCGCGCTCGAGCCGATGACAGTGATCGAAATACGGGGCATTGACTGCGTGACAGATCTGGCCGAGGTAGAAGAGGCCATCAAAAGGGAGTTCCCTAGGGTGGGAAGGATCAAAGTGAGACTGACACCAGAAAACAACAGGGGACAACGCATGGCCATAGTTAACTTGACCGAAAAGGACGCCAAACAATTCCTGAACAAGGCCAAAGTACGAATAGGGTGGGTTGTCTGTAGGATACGGCGGAGAGCAACGCCTCTTCAATGCTTCAAATGCCTTGGTTATGGTCACACCACACAAGTATGCAAAGGACCCGATAGGAGTTCCCCATGTTACAAATGCGGTGAAACGGGACATAAAAGAAAAGAGTGTACGAAGGAGGCACACTGTATTCTTTGCAAGGATGCTGATCCAAAACCTGATTTTGGACACGTCTGGGGATCAGGAAAATGCCGGGTGTTCCAGGAAGCCCTAGCCAAGGCAAAATCAGAAATTCGATGACCCGCATCCTGCAGCTAAACCTACACCGCAGTTCAACCGCCCAAAATCTGCTTGAGTAGTTTGCGAGAGACATGAAAGCCGACTTCTTGCTGCTGAGTGAGCAACGCCATAATAGAAGTCCTGCATTATGGTATTCTGATGAAACTGGTACAGCCGCCATCTGGTTTCGGAACAGTGACTTTCAAGCGGAGAGTTGTGGACGGGGGGAGGGTTTCGTGTGGGTTCGGTGCTCAGGGATCACCTTCTTTAGTGTGTACCTAACGCCTAACGAGTCGATATCATCTTTCCAAGCGAAGCTTAATGGTTTGGAGGGCGCTGTCTCGAACGCGAAGGGCAAAGTGCTCGTTGGGGGCGACTTCAACGCTAAAGCAATCGAATGGGGCATGCCTCAGACGGATCTGCGGGGAAAACGAATCCTGGAAATGGCGGCCAGGACGGCCCTCGTCGTACGAAACACCGGAAATACACCGACTTTCCGCCGTATTGGCTAGAAGGGAACCATACCGGACGTGACAGTCGCCTCGGAGTTCTTAGTACGAAGGATACACAATTGGAAAGTATTAGAGGACTACTCAGCCAGTGATCATCAGTGCATTCTGCTTGAGATAAGTGATGCTGTCTCCCGACGTCCGTGCTCTCGGCCTTCTACAACTGGATGGAACATCGGAAGGATGGACGTCGACAGGTTCGTCAAGGCTCTCACAGCAGGTGAGCCGGTGCAGGCAGCTTCGGAGGGGACGGAAGAACTGGCAGCTCAAGACGTGGTGAACTCTACTATGAGCATCATTACGACTGCTTGCTGCGCTTCTATGCCCCGTCGAAAACCCCGGCACGGCAAGCCCCCAGTGTACTGGTGGTCAACTGAAATCGCTGAAAAGCGAAGGGAGTGTCACAAGCTTTGACGTGAGGCTCAACGGACGCGGAACCGTGACGAGGCATGCAACCAGGTGGCAGCATATAAGTCGGCCAGGAAATGCCGTCGCAAACTGATCGACAGTAGCAAGGCTCGCTGCTGGCAAGACCTAGTGGACAATGTGAACAAGGATCCGTGGGGCCTTGGCTACAAGCTGGTCATGGGGAAACTTGGTGCCCCACGGAAGCCTTGTATACATGACGCGGAAAAGATGGACGCGATAGTGCGGGGACTCTTCCCCGCCCATCCCGTCCGTGTTGACGCTGTCCATGGTGAAACAGTAGTCGAGTACCCACTCTTCACACAGCTGGAGCTGGAGGAGGCAGTCCTCTCATTGAAAACGAGGAAGGCTCCAGTTCCAGATGGTGTTCCGGCTGAGGTGTTGCGGCTCGTCTATCACCATGGTCCTGACTTGCTGCTCAGCACATTCAATGCTTGCCTACGGAACGGGGTTTTCCCGGTACGATGGAAGGTGGCGAGGCTCGTGCTGATCAGCAAGGGGAAGGGAAATCCCGAATCGCCGTCTGCATACCGCCCGTTATGCATGCTAGACACGGCTGAGAAAGTGCTAGAGAAACTCATCAAGGGAAGACTCACTGACGCGATTCGTGCTGCTGGGGACCTATCTCCTCGGCAGTACGGCTTTAGAGCAGGACGTTCTACCATTGATGCGATTGCAGAGGTGGTGAGTGCGGTCCAAAAGGCAGAGGCATATAGTCGCACCAAGCGACGGATCGTCCTGTTGGTGACACTCAACGTCAGGAATGCCTTCAACTCCGCTAAATGGGTGGATATTCTGGATACGCTGTAAAACTCTTTTCAAGTTCCAGAATATCTAATGCGGCTTTTGGGGAACTACCTTAAGGACCGAAGCCTGCTCTACGACACGACACAGGGCCAACGAAGGATGGAAATTACATCGGGTGTTGCCCAGGGATCTATCCTCGGTCCGGGCCTATGGAACGTGTCTTACGACGGGCTACTGAGACTTGAGATGCCAGATGAGTCGCGCTTCGTCGGCTATGCGGATGATGTTGCGGCTCTGGTCGCTGGACGCACCGTTGAACAAGCGCAACTTAGGCTAGGTATGCTAATGCGCCGAGTGAGGGACTGGATGGCTGCTCGCGGGCTAAGTTTAGCACTGGAGAAAACCGAAGCATTCATCTTGACAAAAAAGAGAATCCCTAGAGTAAGGATGATCAGTATTGGAGACATACAAATCGAATCGAAACCAGCGGTGAAGTACCTGGGGCTACTGATCAACTCGAAGATGAGTTTCTCTGAGCAAATCAGGGCAACGGCTGAGAAGGCTGCTTCGGGAATATCGGCTCTGAGTCGACTTATGGCCAACGTAGGGGGGCCCAGCCCATCAAGAAGACGCCTCTTGATGAGTTCTGTAGGGTCAGTGCTACTGTACGGAGCAGAGGTATGGGGCGGCGCTCTCAGCAAGGAGGTATACAGGAAACGTTTGGCTCGGGTACAGAGATGAGGAGCACTGAGAATTGCATCTTCGTATCCAACAGTCTCCGATTCGGCCGTGAGAGTGATTGCAGGCGTGATACCTATCGCCCTCCTTGCTAGAGAGCGCTGCGCTTTTTACCTGCGCCGAAACGAGGATGCGAGGGAGACAGTTGTCCGCGAAGAGAGACAGCGCTCGCTCAACGATTGGCAACATTCTTGGGTGAATTGCATGAAGGGAAGGTGGACTGCGCGCCTCATCCCGGATGTGAGACCGTGGCTAAATCGAAGGCATGGTGAGACTGACTTCTATCTGACCCAGCTTTTGAGCGGGCACGGGTGTTTTCAGTCTCACCTACACAAGATCGGTAAGTCACGGTCTCCCGACCGTCGGTTTTGCTCAGAAGAGGAGGACAATGCCTGTCACACATTTTTTGCGTGTACAAAATGGGTCAGGCTGCGAAGGGAACTTTACAGAGAGACGGGGTAGCTCACCTCGGATAATATAGTTGCGGTGATGCTCGAATTGGTTGACAAATGGAACCAGGTGGCACATTATGCTCGGGCAGTCCTAAAATATAAAAGGGACTCACAGCAGCCGGGGGCGCTCGGGCTGGGGGATCGCTCTTCTGGCAATTCCTCTTCCCCTCTCCCCTCCCGCTAGGAAAGGGATTCCCCAGCTTGAAGGCGCTCCACGGCGTAACAAAACGAGACCTGGCCCGAAGTAATGTGTCAAACGGTTCCAGGCTGGGTTCTCAGGTTGACAGGGGAGGTGTTTAGTGGGTAGTCCAGTCGCGCATGGGAGTTCTACACTTGTGCATAAATAGCATTCACCTCCCTACCACAAAAAAAAATTTATTGACTTGGAACTGGACTACTAGTCTTTAAGTTGATTTTGAAATGAATAAACTAATCAATTATTTTGTTTATTTGCTATGCACAGGCCAATCCTCTTTTTTCTTGAAAAGACCCGACGGCTTTTCAAGGAAATAAAAATTAATCCCTAGTCCGCTTAAAACCCCTAGCATGAAGCTATCCGTTCGGCGTGATTTGAGTCTGCTTGAAGTATAATTGCTGTTATTTCATAATCAGAATCATGGTTACTGTATCTTCTCATTATTCATGATCAAGTATCTTTCATTCTATTTACGGTGACGCCGACATTATATCGCCTTGTCAACACCAACCATGTACTTGGGTCACTCACCGACTCGTTAATTTTCTCCCGCGCCTGGTTACATCTTGCCTCACCTTACGTCGAATTATAACTACTTCTAAAGTTTCCAGCTCCCGGTGTTCTAAAGGGTAACCCTGAGGTGTAGTTCTTATTGAGAGAGGTTGTCTTCCTCTCATTCAACGTCTGGGCTAGTAGACTTAACTGCCAACTGATCATTGTTTTCTGAACTCTCAACTTCTCAACTCAAAGTATTTCAATGTCATAAGCATTTCAAAAAGTTGTTTTTGAATTTACGCTTTGGAGCACTATGGATATGGTAGAAACTCAACTCCTGAGAATATACGAGTAGTAAGGGCTCGCTGAGTGACTCTACTTCGTCAAAAACCACTACAATTCTTCCACACCTCATCATCTCTTAACACACTTAAAGCGGTGTTACGGCCACGGTGACCGCCACAGTTGTAGACATTTTTAAGGTGACGAATTTCCTGGTCTCCCGGGTTATCCTTAGGCTGAACTGAGCTTTGTCGTCATCAGGGTCCCTTCGGTTAGAAAGCGCCCGTGCTGGGTCATTAACGTGTTAGATAATAATACTCACATAGAGGATCATGTGAAAAATAAAATTTTGCAACTTAATTCAATTAAATTTAACATTCGGTAAAATAAACTAGACAAGATAAATTTGTAAACTAAGCAAAAGTTTAAACCATAAGCATTTTCGAAATAAGGGTTCATATCCATAAATAGGAAGAGAAAACGTATGAATTTTATTTCGATTCCAAATCATACATCAGATCACCGTTTTTGAGCCTTCCACGAATTTGATAATCCTAGTTTTTACAACCCCTAAGCACGCATGCAGACAAAGTGAGTAATGTGTTTTTTCATCTTTTTTTAATAAAACTCTTAAAAGAGGAAAAACTTACTAATGAATAAAAACTAAAGGAACAAAAAAAAACTTGCTAATTATCGATCGCTCAATGTCAGCTGGAACTAGTGAATATATTTTATCGATTACACATTATTTATTATTGCTGCATTCAATACATCTTTCGTCAGTTTTAATTAATTACATATATCCTTTATTATTCGAAATCGTTTGGGAGCGTTCAAGTATTACGTAACGCAATTTTTGAAGATTTTTGACCCCCCTCCTCCCCTTGTAACGCACCGTAACGTTTTTCTGCACCCTACTCCCCCCCCTCTCTAAACGTTACGTAACACTCAAGTGACCATTTTTACCCTAAAGTCGCAAAAAATTATGTTATGGTTTTTATCCTTGGTATACTTTTAATTGCCTTTGCGGTAATAATACTAAATAAAACAAGACATTTTTAATCCGTAGCACCTGCGTTTTTTGTTTATTTTTTATAAATTTTTGGCTTTACACACAATTGTTTTCGTCCTTCATTCTCCTATTTTAGCTTTTTTAATAATATACACGTAAAATAAAATAATATTTTTATTTTACACTTTGGCAATGGAATTATAAACAGAAATTCAACTGAAACTAAGCATTTTACTCGAAATAAAATCGTATTCTTAAAAAAATTAAAAAATATTCAACTATTAACCAAGCATCTAAGTAGGTCTATAAAAACAATTCGATCGAAACTACTGCTCCTCTGTCCACGGGTTTGCTAGCCACTCAGATTCTTTCATCACTGGCACCTGGAGTGCAGACGAAGACGGTTCTGGAATTGTTAAGCCACTTGCATCAACTTCGTCTTCGTCGACCCAGTCAACATCCTCAGACGATGTTTCATAACGACGCACAATGCAGAGAACCTCATTTGCCCTTCTGGCAGCAAGGCGCTGTGGCTGTACTCTAGTTTCACAATGGTCTGGGACAGTCTTGCCATGCGCGTAACGACAGTGCATTTGAACACTTTTGTGAGATGTGAAATAGATCCCACAGGTTGGACGTACTTTTTTCTTTAGGTCGGATTGTACAGATGGACAAAAGAAATCGTAAGGCATCTGCTTGAACCCTTCTAGAGGAGGTGACAGATCAACGGACAACATCACAAGAAGTGGCGAAAACTTGGATGTTCCTTTATCTAGCAAACTGGGTACTACGACCTTGCTTGGGGTTTGAAGTATTGGGCAAGGTGGCGGCATGAAAGTATCCGCAAACACAGATTTCAATGCACTTCTTGGTGATGAACAGCAGGATTCATCCGCGCATTTCATAACCTGTAAGAAATATTGCGATTCACGGACGTGAACGCTATACCACGCCAGATTTGGTTCTGCTGGATCCTGCATGCTATCTTCGGGCTGTCTATACTCCGCCGAAACGTCGTAATTATCAATTTTCATTTCTCTCCACAATTCTGCATGTGTTTCTCCAGCGTGCTGGAAATTGCGTTTTTCCAAATCATCATCCGTAGTCATTCCTTTGCCGTCCAGATGAGAACCAAAATGTTCATGAGGCAGAATGACGCCTGCCAGTCGTTTGCTGAGGGGAGCCATCCGACGCTCAGCTCGGTTATATGCGCTCCGCCCAGGAGCATTAGTCGCTATAAACAGGGCGTCCAGGTTGTATATTTTAAATGTGTTCAATCGCAAAGTTCTTGACTTTGCGATAACGCGGGTTTTCGTTCGGCCCACCATCTACAAAGATGATGATCACTGGCTTCACGGTGTTCGATTCTGTCATCATTAAGGGTTTGAATGACAGTATTGATAAAAGTGATTCGAAATCATAAGCATGGGTGTTCGCTGTGGAGGACGTATGTTTCCCGCTCCTTATTGATATGTGTGTCGGCCCGCTGCACCCAACAACTTCTTCCTTACCAAAACTGTTAAGTTCCACGTTGACACCGGCGTACACAGAAGGAATAAGTTTGTGCCACTCTGCCACCACCCAGTCATGATCAGGTAAAAGTATTCTGTGTTCCATATGCATTAAAAGAGGGCTCTGACTTTTCACTGCTGGTAAACCTATTGGTACACGTGCCTTATCGTCTTGTGAGAGAACGAATACTTGCTGCGGTCCCAGAAGCGACGCGAGAGATTCTAATGACCTGATTGTAGCAGTGCAAAATTCCCCATCCTCGTGCTTTTTATGCATCTCGGTCTGTGGTCTTGCTAACTTTACGGGCACGGTACGTACGTGCCTTCTTCCCTCTTGAGTGTTAGAAACGTGTGAGAGTAAATGAAGATATGTGCCGCTTCGAGAAATTTGGAATCCCATTAACAACAGCCTCTCATGCAGGTCAGACAGAGTGAGACAACTCCTAATCATCTCGCCTCGGCGTTCATCAGCAGCGCTGCCATGAATGGCAATATTAACTATGGTCTCTAGGAAAGCAGGTTGCGAGTCAACTAAAGAGGGCTGTCCAGGGCCCGTTCGAGGTTGTGTTCTCTGACGTTCAGTTTTCTCCAGTTTTTCTTTGGCTCGGAATTTTTTTGCACGCTTAGCAGAGTCCCTTTTTTCCTTTAAATATTTCTCTTCTTGTTTCAACTCTTTGCGTATCTTTTTTATTTCGTCGAGAACATCATCTTTGGCTATACTAATGTCCCTTGCTTCAGTAAGAACATTTATTCTCTGTTGCAGTAGACCAATTTTCTTCATAAGAGTTTCTTTAGCCGGTTTGCTTGGAACATTTGTAGTGATGCCTGAATCAATCAAAGTCGTGTGTGGTTCCGTAGACAGTGTCTCCACAGTTTCCTCATCAGTATTCTGACTTCGCTCATATTTCGTTTGACAGCAGTGCTTACTTGTCCAGCGACTGCGACAATCGATTCCCTTAAAGATGAACACGTGGATGAAGCTACAACATCCGAGTCCTATAGTCCAAGAAAAAATAAATTAAGAATAGGCGTTATAGACACATACGATAAAAAAGAACATAATATACAACCTATACAAGCAGATGCACCTGTTTTTGTTGAAGAGCACGCGAAGTCGAGGGAACCTTGGGCCTTACTGTTGCTGGCGTGCTTGATTTTTTTATAGGTAGCTAGAAATATATAATACTTATGACCAGTTTTTTAATGAAAAATCAAGGTTGGGACTACATATTATAATACTTATGTCATTATTACATTTAAGCAGTTAACTTACCTATGTAAAATAACTACGCATTGTTGCTTTCTTCTTCGTGGCCTTCACCTTCAAATCTCGTATAACATCATTTAAATGTTCTTTAAACTTTTCTTTATTTTTTAGCTTTTCTTTAGCCGATTTCCAAATTGCGTCGGCATTTTTTTGACACAGTTGCGCAGGCAAGTCAGCCTGAGAGCCTTTATAGGCCAAGAACAACTGATGATACAAATCTCCCTCTTTTGAAGACATTACAGTATGAGCACTATGAACTCACTCATTACAGTATGAACACTGAGAACTTTAATAACACCGACTACAGCAATGTGCTTCTGCATAAACACTGAAGAATACTGACACCGAAAACAACATTAAATGCCGTAAAACACAATCTAGGGATTCCCCGTGATGACGACCAGACTACACAATCGAGGGATACCCCGTAAAACGTGAATGAAAAGGGTTGCCAATTTGGGAGTTCTTATTCCCTAATTATTTATTTAAAAAAAAACAATGTTACGTAACGTGTTGTAAGGAAGACCCCCTCCCGCCCCTGTAACGCATCGTAACGTTTTACGAGACCCCCCTCCCCCCAAATTGCGTTACGTAATACTTGAACGCCCCCTTTCTACTCACGAATCAATACAATTATTTCTTTGATATGGAAAGACTTAAATCACGAACGGCCTGAGCGAACTATAATTTCCTTAATTTTCATTACACCACCATATTTGATGAAATTTGCCGTATTGTTCAAACAGCGCACACACAACTCCCTCTCTCGTAAGCTAGTCAATTGCCTAGAAGAAACTAAACTTCTTGGTCCTGTCAAATTGTATTTATCTTGCTCTTTTTCACTTTCTGTCATATTACTAATTTCAGAAACCTTAAAAGCAACAGCATATGTATTCTGTGGTGGTTTCATTTCAGCTACCTTCCATCTTTCACACAAGCTTTCTACTATGCTGAAGACTTGTGACGTAACTGAAAACCAACTAAAAAATGCTAAATGTTAAATTTACGGCTTCCAGTGTTGGGAAATTCCCAAACTGCTGTTAAGACGCTATAAAAGGTTTTGTGACGCATTTCTAGGTCTCAAACATTCTTAACATAGAGAAAGCCTTCTTCGCAAGGCAGTGATTGCATCCTGCTTTACCTATAATATAATTACTTTCTTTAAATCTTTAATATAACATGTCCAGTGTCTTTAATACTTTTCAAAAGCATATCGCAAGAAAAATAACAACTTTTGGCCTCGTGGTGAATGTGCTGTCTAAAATAATTATTTTTCCTATTCACGTCCTCTTCTTGTAGCTTACACTTATATCCCCTGTAATCCTCTTTTTTTTCATCGTTTAAATTTTATTGACATATTTTACAGACATTCCTTCTCTTTACTGGATTCGAACCTGCTTTTCCTGGTCTTTCGGAAAATTGGTTTCATGAACTTGCTTTTTAGAAGAACCATTATCAGTGGTTTCTCTTATGTACATTCGATCCACACCATCCCCCACTCTGGTTTGAAGTGTCTCTTGTCATGGCCGCTCACATTCGAAGCCCCAAGAGACAACTTCTACAACCAATATAATACTCTAATTCATTTCTTTTGATTGGAATGCCTGTTTTAATGGTCGTGCCCCCAACACTATGTTAAAAACTTTTTGTTTTCCTAAACTGTCTTTTCAGCCACTCCTAATAACTGCTGACGACAACCAAAATGTACACTGAGTATTCGTTTCACTCATGCCAACCGATCGAACTCCCTCCTCTATACACATAAAAAAAAGCTGTCTCACATCCTCCCTTCTGGATATTTGTGAGGGCTATTGTGCTCATTTTTCTTCTCTTTTTTAGCTGCATTCTCGCCAAATCACATTCTTTTCTTCTCCTCATCATCCTTCCATATCTTCTATCATGCTAGTCCTATGATGAAGTCAAATATCTCATTGATGACTTCAGTGTCTACTTTTTCGTTAAGTCCTTATCCTCCATCGGTTTTCCCTTATCTGTCTTCTTCAACATGCTTGTCAACTGGCCTTTTCCCTTCTTGTTGAAAGAGAAAAATACATTTTCCTAATTCTTCTTTTCATAAAAATTACCATATATCACCCTGTTCCTCTAAATTTTTAAAACACATTGTTCTCTGTAGTACAGCTTACCAAAGCATGATATATCTAAAAATCACGTTCTTCTTCTTCTTCTTCGTAGTAGTACTATAGCCCCTCTCGGGCCTTCGCTTCCTGCAACAAGCGCCTCCAACTGTCTAAGTTCATTAACCGCGTCCTCCGATTTCGGAATACGAGCAGCGATGAACTGTTTTCTTCGACCGAGTCAGATCAGCGTTTCCTCGGTTTCCTCACTGGTCTCCGCCCTTCAGTTCTCCCAACAAATACCTTTTTGGTTATCCGTTCCTCTCCATACAGTTCATGTGGCCAGCCCATTGCAGCTTGCGCACGTTTACAATCGTTGAGACCTTTGGCTCTTCAAAAATTTCATAGAGCTCATGGTTGTATCGAATTTGCCACTGGTCTCCGTCTAGCTAAGCTCCGATTATTCACTTCGCTCAAAGGCATTCAATATACAGGGTGCGTCAGTAAAATTCGAAGAAACTTCACCTTAATTTGTCGCTGTAGTGGATCCCAACAAAAGCAGTCATTTGTTGTCATTTCAACTGAGTAGACGTGTGTTCATTCGTGCGTGAATTCCAAAATTCTAAATGTGCTATCGAGTGCGGAATAAAATCGAAGAGCGGTGGTACTTGAAAGTCTTCGCGCTGGACGGTCGCCAACAGAAATTATTAGGTTTTTCATGTATCCGAAATCCACACTTTGCGATTTTGCTCAGAGGTATGCCGCCGCAGAAAGTTATGAGGAAGGTTCTCCTAGCCCAGCAAGGAAAATTCATGCGAAGGAGAAGACTGCAAGAACCCCGGATGTTGTTCGAAGGGTCCAAGACCTCATTTTGGAGCATCCTAGGAGCTCGCTTCGAAAAATGGTGGCCACCTTGGGTGTAAGTGAGGCAGATACACGTCCTACGTCATAAAGATACAACAGATGCTGTCCGAGGCTGCTTAAACAAAAAGAATTGCCCGCTGTCACTTGCTTCTGTGTTCAAGGAAGAACCAAGCTGCGGGTCGCATCCGGTCTTTCCCTCGCAGCTCCCAGATTTAAATCCCCTCGACTATTACGTGTCGAGCATTATTGAGAGGGCTACTAACAAGTCTAGACATCCTTATGTGGCATCTCTACAGGCCGCTCTTGAGGTAGCATTCATCCAGCATTCTTTCCATTTTTCCAATGTAAGTTTGTTAACAGAAATCATGAGGGTTCCCTCTGATAAGAATAGATAAACTAAACAAAAAATCCAATTCAATTGAATTACGTGTGCACAATCAATGGAAAGTTAGACTTGTGTATTTGTTTACTTTTTGCTTCAATGAAATCAAACGTTTGATTGCAGCGACGAACAGGATTAAATAGTTTAGTTCCCAATTTCCCCACAACTTCACGAAGAACTAATCGTATCAAAGCTTGACCAGACTTATTTTCTCGAGGAATAGCTCCAAGTCTGACACTCACACGTGCACGATGGAACTTGATGTTATATCAGCTTGACAGCCCTCATCCAAATTTTCCATCTTTCTCTCAACCAACCCCCAATCCCAGCCATTTCCCAATGTCCTTCTTTATCTGTTCTTCTGTTGCGACCATACAAACATTCCATACCAATGCACTGACTCCTTGGTTATCCGGGACTCCACCAGAAACAAGCTTCATTCAACGATGCACACTTGCGCACAGGCATCACTGCATAAAGATCACCCACCAAAGCTCACAATGAACAAAATTTTCCTGAAAAGGTTAAAGGTTACTTTTTCGGAAAAAATTTGCACTGCCTGTCATCGAACACGAGACACCAAACATAGCATGCAAAGAGCCAGCCCGCAATTTTACTAAGCCAAAAAAAAAATTACTTCACCATTCTAATAAATCAAAAACACTTCCGGGTCATTTGGTACATAATGAGTACTTGGCCATGCAGCCAAGAAGCGAAATTTACACGTTATCACTTTCAATTGCTTACTTCCGAGTATCTACAACATGCAAAAAAAATCTCTGAGTTCGCATTCAGTGGCGCATAGCAATTACATTTAGTTTATCTCAACTTAATTTTTCTTATGTAGAAATAAATGTCTTGAAATCAAATATGCTGAGAAGTTAAGATTAGTTAAAAATTTAAAATTACTATTAAAAGAAAACGAAAATTAATTATACGTAAAAAGAAATGAATTGAAAAGCAAAAACATAACAAAAATGAAATCATTTTAAGAAAGAAATATTTGCTTGTCGACGATACATTACAAATTATATAAAAATTCAATATACAACAAATTTCAGAGAAGGGGAGTAAAAGACAAGAAAAAAAGTTATCAAACAGAAAAGAAAATATTCAGCGTGCGGGGACATCTCCTCACAGGCATTTAGAAAGTCGAAAGGGATACCTATTAAAATCGCTTCTTTGGCATCATGCTGCAACTGTGCATCATCAAAAAATAACCCTACAATAGAAAAGCTAATAGTCCCCGCGTTCTCAGCTCATGTTATTGCTTTTGTTGGGTTGATATTTCTTTGAATCAGATTTAAATTTTGAAAATCTTTAGCTGAATTAAGAAAATAATGCTCTCGCACTGAAATCAAACTTTTTTTTTTGCTTCAGCACCACAGCCCCTTTCGTGCGATCGCTTAGAGTTAGTAGGAGTATCTCATTATGTTGATCGAAGGTATCGGCACTCAAAAAGGTAATATGGTCAGTGGCGCTTTTCAGCCGTTAATCCGCCCATCCAGCTGCGATACGCTCTAATTTTAAACCAGTACGTATAATTGAACGGGCTTATATTCCGTCCGAAGAATCACTTGAAACAAATCGAACCATGGACCTTCAGCTTACGCAGCGAGCACTCTAACCACTACAGTACGCAGACTACAATTCAAAATTAACTTTTCGTATATACAGGGTTTTCCAATAAGAGGTGTTATTTTGATATTAAACGAAAAATGCCATTTTTTAATATAAATGATCGGATGCTATTTCATTATAAAGAGGAAGGTATGCCGTTAATAGTGGAAAATAACATCAGGCAAATGACCACCACGACCACGCTTACAGGACCATATCGTTTTCATGAAATTTTCCACAACCAAATCGCAAAGTGGCTACCCTATGTCCTCGATAGCCTCACGAATTCCATCTTTGAGGTCTTGAATCGACGCTGAGCTGTTGGCGTAGACCTTCTCTTTTACGTGGCCCCTAAGGAAGGAGTCGCAAGGTGTTAAATCACAAGATCTCGGTGGCCAATTGTGATCACCTCTTCGAGAGATAACACGGCCCAGAAACTTTTCCCGTAAAACATCAATGGTTTCGTTGCTTGTGTGGCACGTAGCGCCGTCTTTTTGAAATCAAACGTTGTCCAGATCAATATCATCCAATTCCGGCCATAAAAAAATCATCAGTCATCTCTCGATAGCGCAATCCATTCACCGTAACTGTTGCTCCAGTCTCATTTTCGAAAAAGTAAGGTCCAATGACTCCGCCGGACCATAAACCGCACCCAACAGTCACGTTGAGGATAAAGAGATTTTTCAACAATAACTCTTGGGTTTTCCGAGCCTCAGATGCGACAATTTTGCTTGTTGAAAAAGCCACGGAGGTGGATATGGGCCTCATCACTCAAGATGATTTTTCGATAGAATTGCGGGTCATTTTCATGCATTTCAAGGACCCAATCAGCAAAGACACGACGTTGTTGATGATTGATCGGCTTGATTTCTTGTGTTAACTGAACTTTATAAGCCTTAAGACCCAAATCTGTATGCAAACTACGGTGTCATGACGTTTGTGGAATGCCTAATTCCAAAGAACGACGAGGAATGGACAAACGTGGGTTTCCTTCAACACTTTCGGCTACAGCAGCAATATTCTCGGCTGTTCTTGAGTGACCTGCACGGGTTTTGTTCTTCACATCACTAAGTTCTCCCAACAGCTCGAATTTTCCCACCAATTTCTGTATTACGGTCCGACAGGGTGCTTCACGACGACCCAAAAATGTTCGAGTTTAACGAACCGTCTCTGCCAAATTTTCACCATTTTTATAGTGAATTTTAATAATTTCAATGCGTTGTTGAAGCGTGTAACGTTCCATTTTTATTAATGGCGTAGTTTCTACTTGTCAAATGTCAAAAAATGACAGCTTCAAAAGTAACATCTACCGAAATAGCGGGCTATTCAAAATAACACCTCTTATTGGAAAACCCTTTAATTGCAAATTCGTTCTCCCTACTTTTGAAGCACGGCAAAATATCTCATTTATTTTCAATTCTTTATCTGGTATCCTACGCATGGGGAAGCTTTCTCACTTCTTCCGATAAACGACGCTACAGAAAGCAACACGTGCAAAATATATGCTCAAAGTTGGTAGTTAATTGTCCAACTTTGAGAATTGACCATACTTTTCATTTCAGCCCAATAGGTAAGTATCACGCATTAAAGAAAATAGAAATCTATACAACACACAGCTGCTATTACGTATTGCAAAGCTCTCCACTCTTTGATCATTTTGAATGCTACTAGCAACACATCGTTGGGGGATTTTCCAGTTGGAGTGGTCTGTGATGCGTTGAATACGACCCTGAGCTTCGTTCTTGGGTTATCTTCCTTAATTACGGCATGTAGTACTTACCTGAGGAGTAAATTTCCTTTGGGTTTACTTTTGTCATGTGGCCTAAGCCGATGTATTCTTAGATAAACGCTGTATATTGGTTCCTCAGTTCCTTATTGTCCATCAGTCGTTTTTCAAGACGTAAAAATTGAATATGTGCAATCTTGTGACAGCCTCGTAGTGCCTTGGGTGGCTCACTATCCGTTTCGAATGGAAGTTTGATCACATATCAACCCAATGTATCTCTTTGAGTGGTTGATCGCTACGAATCGACAGCTGCTTTTTCCTTCTTTGTCAAACTTTTGGCAGCTGGAACTTGTTTCGAGTTCCCAAAACTTTCATGGAGATGACATCCACGTTTGGGGATCTTCCATAAGTAGGTCCAAATAGCACTCATACCAGTCTCATCTTGAGAGTGCATGGTTTGCTTTGTTTGAATTCAGGTATCACGAACAAACCATATACATTGGCTACCAGCAGAACATCGATATCACCTGGAATACCGTACTCAGTCTGCTAAATCCCGTAAGTTGAAATATGCTGGCAACTGAACCTTAGTCTAGACTGTTGGGCAAACATTGGTAATTTTAGGGATGATGAGAACTGATATTTCGACTTCAGCTCCGTGCTTTCATTGTATGTATACAAAGCTCTATTTCACCTCTTGTCTGTATGTGAGAAGTGGATCCATGTCCACTTATGTTCGAACTAGCTGTTGCGAGCGGAGTAGAGAGGTATCAACACTAGCTCCCCCCGAACACTATCATATCAGTAGGGTTATTCGTTAAACAAGATAATACTAAGCCGCACTCAATTAGGGTTTTGTTTAATAATTTTTGAATGTACTTGTAGTTATAATTTAAACAAAATAACCTATACTGGTAGGCAGACAGGCTTCCGTGCAGGTATATGCCACATCAGATCCAGCAGGAACCGAGCAACAACATAATTCAGAAGAAATGTCTTAAATCACTGGCCGACAACATTCAAATGCTACCACATCAAGTACGGCAGACGATGGAAACGCCAAGGTTAAGTTGTGTTTGAATATCAAACGACCGTTCTACGCGATGTACGATTTCATCTGTGGGGTTTTCGGAATCCCAAAATATTCGGCGCGACGCGGACGTGAATTCCGTCCCCAAGCGGCTCCCTCGCAAGCAATTGCTGATTCCCCGCATCGAATTAATTTTGTAAACGACTGTAACAAATAACAGGCAAAAAGCCATTCGCAGCAAACCGGAATGAATGCGAGAAACAAGCAACCTCAAGCAGACAGACGGATTCATCATCGTCACTGAACGACAAGCGGCAAGGAAATTTCATCATCTTTGCAGAGATCATGTCTGTGCTTCTCGGCATCCAAGCGTTGCTCGCGCCCATCGTGAAGATTTTGATCTGCTTTTTATGTTAATTTTTATAAATGCAGTTTGTAAAGTTTATTGTCAGTTAATACAAGTGTAACTCTAATTAAACTATCAAAAATAAAACTACAGTAAACACAACTATAATAAACTAGAATGGTGTTGCGGTTAGCGGGACTTTGCAAATTTCATTCCTTGTGCCGGACAGCAAGTGCCATTTGTTTTGCGTCATAGTCTTTGTACGACATTTATTAACTGTTTAAATAGTGTAATAATTGCAACAATTAACAAACTTTTTGTGCATTATCGTGAGCAATGCCAAAATCGAGAGCATCACGGAATGCATCAACTGACAGCGCAGCTATACCACCAGATGCAGGCCAATTCGCAAGCAACAAAAGTGCAGATGGCCCTCAATTCGGAACTGCAGGCTCCCATCATTCTGGAAAGATAATCCAGAGATTTGGTTTCTGCAAGCAGAATCAGTTTTTCAATCGTGCAATGTCGAGCTAATAATGTGAAATATCACTTGATCAGAAGTAGCCTCACTGCCGATGCATTGTTAGCCATCACAGATGTAATTAAATCGGCGCCGGCCAGGTTCAAATACAGCTTTTTAAAATGCAGTTCAGCCATCGCCTAGGACATTCTGCTGATCAACACTTACACAAGGTTTTGGCTGAACTTGAGCTTGTTGGTAGGAAACTTTCAGAAGTGCCCAGGCTTATGCGGTCTATGGTTTGCACACAAGCCCCGGAAAATGTAATAAGGGTTCGCCGGCTGGGGCTGCTTCCTCCAACAGTTCAGAATCTGCTACGAGTTTTCCAAGCCACAGCCTCACTTGATGAACTGGCTACTGGTGCAGATACCTTAATGGAAAGTGGTGAATCACCTCACTTCGTCATTGCTGCCGCCATGTATTCCAGCTGTCCATCAGCCGCGCTGCCAACCCCGAATGCCACTGAGTGCGCCGTGGTTGCTGAGCTTAAGGAAATAAGAAAGGTCCTAGAGAATTTATACATGCAACAAAAAGAGGTGAGCAACATGCTAAAAAAGCGAACTCACAAATCTCCAGCAGGTCACTGTTATTATCACCATAATTATGGCAATCGTGCACGAAACTGCGCTAAACCCTGCACTTTCAAGCCCACAGCAGTGCCTTTTTATCCGTGATAAACGTAGCAATTCAGTACTACTGATAGCCTCTGGTTCTATGCTATCAATCATTCCACGATGTTGGTTACGTCGTAAGCTCGAATCGACTGATTACAAACTCTTTGCTGCTAACAACTCTACTATCAACACTTAAGGCAATCATCATCTCTCTCTACAGCTTGACCTTCGTCGTGATTGCAAATGGTTATTTGTTGTTGCGGATACTAATCACGCTATCACAGGTGCGGATTTTTAGCTTATTACGGACTACTTATTGATCTACAAGGTAAATGTCTCATTGGCAAAAAAACACCAAACTCAGCAAACGAGGCTATGTTGCCGAAGCATCAATCTACAGTATTTAAACGATAGCACTTTCAACAAAATTGCAACACATTATAAACGGCTTCTACAAAAATTTATTGATATCACTGTACCTAAACCATTTCCAGTTATCCTCGAATCTACAAAACCTCGTCGTCATATTGTCACGAATGGGCCTCCTGTATCAGAATGTCCTCGACGTCTCACGGGGGAAAAATATTTTGCGACTTACTTCATGGCTGTTCAATATTTTCAAAGATTGATCTTATGAAGGCTTACTATCAAATACCAGTTGCGGAGGAAGACATCCCCAAAACAGCGGTTACAACGCCATTTGGGCTGTTTGAACTCTGTGTTATGCCTCCAGATCTTCGACATGCCACAAAAACCTTTCTACGTCACATGGATAACCTTCTCCGCAATGTTAACTTTGCTTCCTGTTTCATCGATGATATTATCATTTTTTCTAAATCAGTAGAAGTGCACATGGAGCATCTACAGGCTATCTTCAAGATTCTAAGGGAAAATAACGTGGTTATAAATCCTAGCAAATGTTCATTTGGCAAGAAAGAAGTTGTGTATCTTAGCTATCGTCTCAACAAAGATGGACTCACAGCTCCATCAGAGTAGAAGTAGTTCTCAACTATCCAATTCCTGAAACAACTTCTGATCTTCGACGTTTCCTGGGTATGCTTAATTATTACCGACGTTGCATCCCGAAGGCTTCTGCTATTCAGGCACCTCTCAATGAGCTAACTGGACACTGGAACGTAAAACTGCCCTAGAGGAGTACAAACCGAGTATCTCATCAGCTGTTGTCACTGCATTTTTATCACCGTCAGCAACTATTGCATTATCTACGGACGCTTCTGACCATACCATTGGTACGTCATTAGAGCAATTCGAAGATGGAATATGGAAACCACTCGGATTTTACTCTAGGAAATTAAGCCCCACTAAAACACGCTACAGCAACTTCGACAGGGAAATTCTCGCCATTTTCGCCAGTATTAAATTCTTTCGACATATCCTTGAAGGTCATCATTAAGACTGACCATCGACCATTGATTCATGCTTTTGTACAAAAATTGAACAAAGCTTCCCCTAGGCAGCTTAACCAACTCAGCTTTATTTCTGAGTTCACCACAGAAATCGTTTATGTTAAAGGCGAACATAATGTAGTTGCGGATGCCTTATCGAGAGTCAACGTAATCAACATGCCTACCGCTTTAGACTTTCACACCATACGGCTTTTGAGTGGGCATGGGTGTTTTCAGTCTTACATGCACAAGATTGGCAAATCACGGTCCCCCGATTGTCGGTATTGCCCAGAAAAAGACAATGTCTGCCACACATTTTTTGCGTGCATAAAATGGGACAGGCTGCGAAAGGCTCTCTACAGGGTGACGCGGAGAGCTCACCCCGGAGAATATAGTCGCGGTGATGCTCGAATTGGTTGACAAATGGAACCAGGTGGCACATTATGTTCGGGCAGTCCTAAAATATAAAAGGGACTCACAGCAGCCGGGTGTGTTAGGGCTGGGGGATCGCTTGTCTGGCACTTTCTCTTCCCCTCTTCCCTCCCGCTAGAAGAGGGACCCCCCAGCATGAAGGCGCCTCACGGCGCAACAAAACGAAACCTGGCCCGAAGTAATGTGTCAAACGGTTCCAGGCTATGTTCTCAGGTTAACAGGGGAGGTGTTTAGTGGGTAGTCCAGTCACCTTCTTGCGAACATGGGAGTCCCACACTCTGTGCGTAAATGGGCATTCGCCTCCCTAGCGCCAAAAAAAAACATCCTGGTGAGCTTCTCGAATACATCCTGTTGCAACACATTTGATTCCGTCATTGTTGCTATTTCGCTATTCTCCGTTAGGATATACCAAAAACTTTACTTTTAAGTTTTTTTTACAAGTACTCGTAGAGCTACGTACCTTCTGCACGAACTGTTATGTAGTAAATCCACTTGGCGGAGAATAGATAAAGGAACTGCACTAAAACTTGATTTCCAATGTTTGGTATCCGGCTCGATGGACCAAAAATGGTTGCAAACTATTAACTTATTTCACAACACTGGCGAAGTGCCAAAAAACTATAATACCAAAGTGCTGTGCCAGTCTCACCGACAGCTTTGGCCTGGAAGAAACAATACTTCTAGGCTTTGGTACAGGAAAGAGACTTTATTCTTTAATCACAATTGCTTTTATACATAATTTTAGCTTACGTACTAATTAACGAAAAATATATTATTCATATCGATTTGAACAGGTTGCACTTATTGCTAACGACTTGAAAATCAGTTGCCAGCCCCAGGCAAGACACTGAGACTCAAACGCAATTCGCGGTAGGTCTTCTGCTTGGTAACGAAGAACAAATTTCAAAATAGATCAACCTACATGGATGTGTGGGAGTTCAACGTGACGAAAGTAGCTTTGCCTAAAATAGAGAGTATCCAGCTGGATTGGCGAGTCATCAGGAGCATGATGGAGATGGTCCTCCAAGATACCGGTGTCCAAATATTGATCTGTAGCCATTCTTCTCATTCTCGGTTTCCGATGAAGACAGTCCCCTGTTATTTCCATGCAACCGGAAAGTGTAGAAATGGATCCAGTTGCCGGCAAAGTCATCCACTTCCGGCTTCATAAAAGTTCCAGCCCTCATTTTAGTAGCCGCCCCTTTCTATGATTCCAGAAAATTCTATACTGCTGAGCGTTTATTGCTTCTCCAATAGAATACTCAAAAATAAAGAAAAGAGAAATCAGAGTAGACGGTAGCGTGGAAATAGATCAAGATATACACTGTGTTATATGCTGACCCACCCGTCAAAATAAATAAAAAGGCTAGTGAAAATAAATACAGGGTCTGTATAATAAGTAACCGAACTGAGCCTGCCCCGCGCCGTCAAAGCGTTTGCTAACCGGTATCTGGTGCTGTAGTGATGGTGGGAGTCTAAGTAAAGCGAACCGGGCTGCAGCAGTTGCCTCCAAGCGCTTGGAGAGATAGCGTGTTCAGTTACGTCGTCGGAGTGAAAATGGAGCGTACGATCGAGCAAATTTTGTGTCAAACTCAAGAAAACGGCCACGGAAACTCTTCAAATGATTCAAGAGGCTTACGGTGAGGATGCTTTGTCCAGAACTCAAGTGTTTCAGTGGCACAGAAATTTCCGGGAGGGCCACGCTGACGTCCATGACAAACAGCGCGTCGGCCTCCATCAACGAGTCACACGGACACAAATGTGCAAAAAGTGCGTGATATGTTGAACAGTGATCGTCGTCTGAGCATTCGGGCTATCGCAGATGAGGTTGGAATTGATAAGATGACCGTTCACAACATTATTAAGAACGACCTGGGCATGAGGAAGATCTGCGCGAAGCTGGTACCCAAACACCTGACTGATGAGCAAAAGGAGCGTCATGTTGCTGTCGCTTCGGAAATCCTTGATCGACTGCAAACCGAACCCGAGTTCTTACAGCCCGGATATGGCACCAGCGGACTTCTTTCTGTTCCCCAAGATCAAGAGGCACCTTAAGGGGACGCGGTTCGGGACTCTGGAAAACGTTCATCGTGCTACGACGAGGGCTCTAGACAGCATCGAGGTTGCCGACTTCCAGGGAGCGTTCGGGGATTGAAAAATCCGGTATCAGCGTGTTATCGACTCCAATGGGGACTACTTTGATGATTTCTAAAGAAAAATTGTCATATTTTGCCAATTAAAAATTTCTTGAGGTCAGTCCGGTTACTTATTATTCAGACCCTGTATGTAAAACTTTATAAGAGTATCAGAAAATTCAAAACCTAAAGTGCTTTGAAATAAAACGTAAAATTTTAGATGAACACAAGCTCTTTAACATATCCTACTGAGATATGGAGTGATCATTAGTGCCTTCGTTTAATCTTTAAATTTCTTACGTTGCTGACCTACCCCTAGCTGTGTTTTGGTTACCTATACTTCTACGGATTCTAGGTTCCCTTCACCTGTACAATCCAAGTTAAAACAATTACGTGCTCATACCCAACCAACGACAAGTGAATTGAGAACACATGTTAAAACTACCATAGAATCCAATTCGCCTACGAAAACACAAGTCCTGTTCCCGCCCAATAACCTACACTCTAATTAATATATTGACCAGAGTCTGCCTCGGACGTGCGACTTATCAATCACTTTACCATCCCCTCACACTCGAACTATCATTTGTACTAACAAGCAATCTATAATCGAACTTTGGCCGAATTTCAAAGCAACAATGTCCAATATTCTGCTACGCCATGTAAAGTATCTTGTATCTATTAGTAACATGTCACTATCGCACTAAGCTGCGACATGCATGGAAAAGATTTTGCACGCGTTCAATACTCGCGTTTCGAGGTAGCCCCCAAACATGTTAAATAAGACTAGTATGGAAGAGGAGAAGGTCACTAATCCGCTCGACTGATGAAGCCATATATCGTATACGCGTATAGGCTTTGGCTATTAGGAACAGTTGAGTCCACATATGTTCACATGGGGACGTATGGAACTGATAGCAACATTACAGATACAAATGTGCTATGTATGGCATAAGTCTTCAATTGCGGCCACGTTGTCGCTAGATAGATCAAAATATTTATTGATGATGGTCTTGTCTTCACGGGGCAATCGGGGGAGCCTTTCCAATATGTACACAATCACATGAAAGTGAATGGACAGCGTTGGAAGGATGGGCTCGCAGAAAAATTTGCTTTATGTTGAACATGTTATTATGGTAGCAAGCACCCTTAAAGCTGAAGCGATTGATTAGCGATAATCACTTTAAAACTACCACACTGACGGCGAGAAGTGTTTTCTAGATAAAATGTGGGAAGCTAGGGCTGCATGAATAGACTTTAAGCAAATGATGCAATCGCAAGGAGCTTAAATTAACGGGAATTCCGCGAAAACTTAATTTAAAACAGTTTTGATATGAAAATAGACCCTGCCTTAGTTTCTAACAGTAAATAACTGTAGAAATGTTTAATTTTATTAGTCATCATTTGTTTGGGAATCGATAGATAATCTTATGACTGATAACGCAATTAAACATACTCCACTCTAAAATAGGAACAAACAATCGATAAAGTTTTATATGATTTCCGACGGTTTTATTTGTCTGAAATCGATAGATTTTAGCTTTTCTACGTTTTCATGTTTTATTTAGACAACAGATAAGTCCTTCAATTGCATTATCATTTATTCATAAATTAATTGATTTCACTTCGTCGCATTTTCTCACAATTTTCAATATTTTTCTCTTTACAGATTTCAAATATTGCTACAAAAGGATTATCGGTTGCAACTCTTAAGGTATGTTATTTAAATTGTTCGAATATGATTCTCGTTTTAATTGAACACAAAATCATATCTTATCAGAAAAATACTTAACCTCACGACTTGCGATAAGAAATTCCAATCATATATACTTAAACTGATGTTGATGCAACATAACCATAATAATTACGAAACGTGCAACAAAGTCTAGTCTTCGATCGAAATGGTGTGGTTCAATACTATACGTTTCCATCTTAAACCATAAGAAGTTCAACATTAAAACGCGCGGCGTCTAAAGACGAAAGTCGTATTGTAAGCTATAATGCAAGAAGCGGACCAACTTGTATTTGGTGCGCTTCTAATCCAAATCTCGTTGAACCTGTTTTCTTACTACTGGAACTTCTTACAGCTATGAATACTCTTTTAACTTTCCATTATATGTATATAAGTATATTGACAACAATCGTTAGTTACAACACATCAATTCGATCCATGAAATTATTTGGTATGTTTATTATTATGGCAATTCAACTTTTGAAGTAAATTGGTTTTGAAATTATCGAAAATTTTCTAATCTCTTCTGGTATATTGAAATTTGAAGGAAATTAAACATGTTATGTAACTATTATATATGCATATAACCGATTAACCTACTTGGATTTTTTTTTTGTTTGTTTAAGCACTACAGCCTCTTTCACGCCTTCGCTTAGAGATAGAGTATCTCATTATCTTGATTGCGCGTATTGGCGCTCGAGAAGGTGAGATGGTCAGCACCGCGCTTAGGATTTACAAATTTAATTTTAATTTAATTTCCATGCAAAATAAAACCGACTCTCTAAAAATATCAATCAAGCTTAAATTCGCCCTAGTGATCAACATTTTTCGTGGCAACTTTTCAACTGAGCAGCTCTTTAGCTCTCTCCCTCTTCCTGAGCCACCTGCCGCGAGAATACAATTTGGGCATGCCGAACGTACTATACCACTTCTGCCGCATCCGAAACATTCTCGTGGCTCCCTGCACGCCTGTCTCCGACGAGCAGCCCGGCACCGGGAAGTCTCGCCAGAACCATCCGCCTTTAAGTTCGGAACAATTGTGTGGCTAACATTTTGAAACTAAAATATTTGAGGTGGGGGTACCATATGTTGGATCAACAGGAAAGACAAATAGATAGTAGATCAGGAAGCAGCAGGGTAACAACACACCTAGCAAAGAGGGAGGCGGAGGAATTACTGGTGACCCGCTTAGTAATAGACCATCATGAAATGGGGGTGGGGCTCAGTGGAGGGCAAAATGAGTTCCGCAAGCATGCCCATAGCAGGGAACCACACGCCTAAAATAGAGTTTATACCGGAAATACTCGGCTATACTTGACGGTGCCGGTGTTTAACCCCTTAACGCGTAAATAACCGAGAAATTTCAAACCTTTACAAAAATTGGTCGTTTGCTTCCTTAAGGGACCCTTTCACCCTGAAAAATAAAAAAAAATATATCTACCGGAAAAATATGTTTTAAGAGGTGAGAAAATAGTATCTCGTTGCCCGTTTAGGGAAATGGCCTTCAAAGTCAGTCAAAGTCAAAAGCGCTACTAACCGTTATAAATTTTAAAAGAATATAAAGGTAATTTCAAAGAATAACAATACAAAAACTTAATGCCCCAAATGGCTCTCTAAATTTATACGTTATCTGTTAAACACATTTTATCAAAAAAACTGTAGCAAATTCAAATTAATTAAGATTATTACATATTCTATGATTTGATTGGACAAGGGAGAAAAAATCAACCAACACTATCCTAAAATTGTTCATAATTTTAACACAATAGTGAACATTAATTCTACATCTACTATGTTATAAACTAATTCTAATAAAAATTTAATCCAAAAACTTTTTCTTATACTAAAAATTTCTATCACTATATTGCTAACTTACGCGTTTAACCTTATCTTTAAACCTAATAAAATAAACTTAACATATACTTAACCTATCCCTAATTTTTAACACAAATAAATAATACTAAATCTAGCAATAATGAGCTGAGACTCAAAAACCAAGTAACGAAAAGCACAAAAACTGAAAATAAACACGAATAATTTAGACATTGTCATTCAGCCACCAATACCTAGATTGCCCCGTCTCAGCTCGATCAGCTTCAACGAATCGAGCAAATGAGTATCTCCATTGGAATTGCTGGTCTCGTGAACTCAAATTCGGAGGATATTTTATTTTCTCATCGGTGGCCCGTCTATATATGTGATACATGACTGGGACGCCGTCAGAATCAAAAACGTATCGATTCATGTCCAAATACATGAATGCTTCTGACGGAACGAAGCCAGTAGCGAGGCAAGTCGCAATATACCCGTCTGTAGGGTGGAACGGCTATGAAATCCAGGGGTTTTCACTCACAGTCACAAATCCTCCGATATGATTCCGAAGAAGTTTCATTCTAAAGATATCGACTCTCGTCACTTCAGCAGGTTGATAAATTCTTCTATTAGATATATGATGTTTCCAATCCGCCTCAGGCTTCCTGTACAAACCAGTACATGCACGAAGACATTTCCTTTCGAAAACACTCAATTTTCCATAGTACTAGCACCCTGGTCGCACCAGATCTGACATCCATATGTCAGAACTGGTCTAACCAGGGTCTTGTAACAGATAATTTTGACCTTTTGATCAATGTATCTGGAATGAAAGAGTCTTCGTAGAACTATGACTACTTTTTGTGCCTTACTGAGCATGATTTTGACATGTTCAGTATAGTACAGATACAGATCGAGATGAGCTCCGAGGTATCGAACACAGGATTTATGTGGAACCTGTTCTGAACTACCCTCGCCAGCCATGATGTGGAAATCCTTCCAATTACGTTTCAGGTCTTGACTGACCTCCTGCAGCGTTGTTCGAAACAAAATTGTTTCGCACTTCTGCGAATTGATTTTCATTCGCCAATTGTCAGCGAACAGCTGTACATCATTGAACATTTTTTGACGATTGCTCTGAACTATTGTAGCTTTTCGGTCTGCCCGAAAGATGATCAGATCATCAGCAAGCGCTACCAATGATCGCTTTGGCGAGACGTTAAAATCAAAGCCGTTCAATTGCTTGCGAATGAAGGTTGAGAAGAGCAGAGATGCAGTATCTGCACCCTGCTGCAGACCATTCAAGACATTGAATTCGCGCAATATTATCAGATTTCCATCAGTTACAAAAAAGAATTTCCTGTACAACATATTGCACATAATGGCGACAAGGTGTCTGGGGAACTTGTCCTGAAGGAGTTTAAAAACCAGTCCATCTAACCACACCAAATCGAAGGCTCCATATGAATGAGGCATGCTCCAACACATTGTCTATCATTTAGTTTCCAACAGATGTCTGAGGTTACTTTCGTTATTGCATGTGTGGTCGAATGCCTGGCACGAAAACCAAATTGGCAATTCGGCATCAACTCATATTTCTCAATGTGGGCGTTTACGAGTAATGCTTTGTTGAGTAACACCTTGCTGATGTTAGGCAGCAAGATGATTGGGCGATAGGTTTTAGGGCATGATGATTCTTTTCCTTTCTTCAAGATCGGAAATACCTTGGGCTTTTTCCACTCACTCATTTTGGGAAATATAAATTGCTCAACATGTTGTTGAACAATATGCAATAATTCTTAAAAGCAAACTCAGGCAAATGTCGGAGTGATACATTTGAAATACCGTCAATATCACATGATTTCTTGTTGTTTATCTTTGCAAATATGAAACATAAGTCTTTATAGCTGACAAAATAATCAATAAGATTCAAGGTCGGTATGAGGTCAGATGTTAATGTTTCATTGAAATGAAGAATTGATTGGCCGTTCAGGCTTGATTTGAAGGCGGAAGCTTTTGCTTCAACGACGTCTGAAAATATTTCATTCCCTCTCTCAGGGTTTGGTAGATCAAGCAATTCATAATGTGTTCCAATCCGAGCAAGTTTATGTAATCCCTCACAAATAATCCTGTTTTCATTTCTATCCGAAGTCGTACTATCAATTTCGATACCAGCCCTATCGAGAAGATTTATTTCATCACTAGTGACTTCAAGATTCGATACCTTCACTCGAGACTTCTTGCGGAATATGCTATTCACTTTCGCGAAAACGCCATCTGGATCCTGTGGGCTAATACCCCTCAATTTTTCTGCCCATTGATTGCTGACCTCACTCCTGAAGTATGAACGGATTAAGTTCCGGACATTCTTCAGGTGTAATTTCAACAAAGCCAACGAGGGATGATTGTAGTCCAAAAATCGACGGTAAATATTGTTGACGCAAGTCAGAAGAAGGCTTTTCAATCTTTTCAACCTTGCGATGGTTGGTGTTTCATCTCCTTCCATATTGTTTCGGTGTTAAATCTTGGGAACTATTTTCTCAATGGTTTCCAACGTCAGCTTCTCTAATTTCGACAAATAGACATATATTTCATCGTTAGTTAGATTCCTGTCATTAGGAACCATTGAGCAAGCGTTGGCATCATCAGAAGGAAGACATTATTTCTGATACTCGATTAAACTTCTTTTGAGACTTTCCCCAGTCGGTTTTTTTGAAATTCAAACGATGATTTTCATGCTGAACTGGAATGAGGAAGAGATCATCCCTTTGATGATTGATTTCCATTACGATTTCACTATGGTCGCTATCATAAGGAAGCACCTGCAGTTTCCGTTGAGGACTATTAAAGCTGAATTCAAGTCTTGCGTCAGCAATGCAGAGGTCCAAATATGAATTTGTCCTAGGGTATGCTGGGAACTCCGACCCATATAGATTGCACCTGTATTCAATTTGGTTCCCTGTTATCCACGATTTCAGGAATACATCTCTTGGATTATCGGTGGCGTTCAGCCATGATGTATGCTTGGCCTTCAGGTCACCAGCAAGAATATAATAGTTATGCAGCCTGTTCAATTCGAGTATTTCAAACACGGAATTGAGCTCCTCCTTGAGCTTGAGAACAGTTCCACCAGTTTCATAGGCAGAGATAACGAAGAGGTTATCCCCACCTGGCAGTGAGATTTTGATAACGGACACTTCAAGAGAAGCTTTTGAATTCGACTTTTTCAATATTTTGGAAACAATAGGGTCTTCGAACCAATACCCCGGTGCCACGTCCCCATCACCTATTACCCTATAGTTTCTAACGAATTCAAAATCCTTGAATGTCATGGAGGTGGGTTTCAGTGAGAAGCATGATGTCAGGCTTTTGCTTAACAATGAATTCGAGGAGATAATCACGCCGAAGTAAAGTAACAATGGAGTTGACGTTGATCGAGATGAAACGAGTCCTATCCATTGGAATGTGACTGAATGACAAATTATTTGAGGCATTTGAAACCCCTAAACGATGAAAAACAAGATTAATTTTCGTATCTTGTTTATCGATTCTCTCCGATAAAGAATTTAGTTGCTGGTAAATTTTGAGAAGCAGCTCATTATTGCCACTTACATTATTTACCGCATTTTCCCCTGGTCCTCTAGCGGCTTGTGTAAATGATACTCCTGGCTTGACGGAATTCGGAGCTAAGACACTGTATAATTTCTCTTTTGGCTCCTTCTGAGCCAATTTGCACTCACCGGGAGCATGTACGTCCTTGAATTTGACGCATCGGTAATGCATGGCGCAGTTGGCAGCTGAATGCCCAAATCCACTTCTCTTGACTTCTCTTGACTTCTCTTTTCTGGAGGCGTTCCCACCTCACCACTCGGAAGTTCAAGTATCTTATTTGTTGTAGAGCACTTGGACTACTCTTATTTCAAATCTGCACTAAATAAAGCGGTAAATTTTTTTTCTATCGTCGACCTTCTTGTCGCGAACATTTTAACGGCGATATATTCAATTTCTGGTGCTGCTTCCTTGAGCACCTGAAGAAAATCGACGGTATCCTCTCCGCAGTCCAAGCCCTTAAACAAGAAGGTCTGGTTCTTCTCACTTTTCGGGGTATATGTGAAGTGTGGAACCTCCCCAAAATTTTGAGCATTTTTAGCTGATTTGAAATCAACCAGTGTATTTCGATCGGATAGTTAACTTTTCGGCATTGATTCTTTTAATCTCGAAATTAATTTATTTTCGACTGCTAATAGCCGAACCATATCCTTTCCGTTTTGCCCGAACATATTAATTGGCGGAACTTTCTCTATATTTTTGGTAACTTTTTAGAAGGACCAGCAGAACTGCGAGCTGGTTTCTTCTCCTTATTTTTATTTTTTTAAGGTAAAGAATAAAATTATCATTATTATCTTGACTAACATTACCTTCAGTACTTCTTGTTGGAGTCCGTCCAGCGCTGCATAGTAGTTCTGGCTGCCGTTAGCACCTCCAGCACTTAGTATATCTTCTGAGTTGACTTGTTTGACAGATTTTTTCGCCTTGGTCTGTATTTATTGGCCTTACTGGCTCTGCATCATGAATTTTCTTCGCTCTCTTTTACATATCTTCGAACGTTTCCAGTCGTAGTTTCAATTCCTGTATTTCAGCTTGAAGTCGACTCACTTCTTGTTTGTCTTCGAGTCTTACGCCCGCCATCTGCGGAGTCCTGGTTACTGGTGTGTCTTCTTTTATTGACGCTTGCCACCAATTTCGAATTGCTACTCTCCCCGGGGCCCCCCAACGAAGGGAAGCCGTCGGGCTCCTCCATACAGCAGTCCCGAGTTTGCCTTTGGTTTATTTGCTTTTGTTGATTTATTGGTTCCGTGGGTCGATGCCTTTGATGTTCTTTCCAATCAAATAAAAATTTGCTTTTCATGGAGTTGTAGAAAAATTAATTGAATTTTTTGAAACAGACTTTTGTGAAAAATTAATTAATTTTTAAAATAAATGACAGGAGCGATTAAAAACACGTTAAAGTCCGGGAAATGACCTTCTCGCTGTGGGCAATGGGAGATTATTTTCCCGCCTAAAGTTTAGCGTTAAACGTGCTGATAAATAAGAAACACAAAACTTAGAAATAAAATAAATTTATTTCATACAAGAAGTAAATGTTTGAATGTAATAAACTTGAACAGTGCGTTTGTTGAGTGACATAAAAAGAAAATCAAACATTTTGGTGAAATCCATATCCGTCAAAACAAAACGAATTCATGCAACATACTGAAAACCATATGCTCATCCAGTTCCTTTGTGTAAAAAAAAGTAGATCAAGCAGGCTTTGGTTATTTTTCTTTGGGATAAAATCCAAACACATTTACCAAACAAAAGCTGCAAGCTCGGTACTAACTCCCGTATGAGGTGAAAAACACGTACATTTACTGCGACGAATGAAAGGGTTGGAAACACTCCTTACACAAGGCAATATTGCAGGCACCGCAAACCATGTTGCTCCTATTTTCCATCGCTTTGATACTACAGTGCGCACATCTATGAAACTTCTCTTGCTTCTGAGGCAAATGATCTCTGACGTCCGACAAACGGATTGCATTTTGAATAGTAGGGAAATCGCCCGGTTGATAATTCTTCCCACCTACTCTTGTCCCGGGACTATAACCCTTGCGTTTTTTTGCAACAAAAATTATCAATCATTTCGTTGACTAATTAAGAGCAGAAATCGAGGTGGGACAAATGCCGGGAACGACGTTTCTACGCTGAGTCCCTGTACATTATGTAGCTATTGCCATGTCGATGAAATAATAAAATAATTTCATCCACCAGCCATGGAATTTTTGGACGATCGAATAGACCAACATAGCTGATCAAATTTATCGATTCCCCCCCTTAAAGATTTTGTAACCCGCTACAGACTCGGGGCAGTTTACTGATTCCCTCTCGCTGCACTTGTTTCTTCGAAGAACCGCTCTGCTTGCTTGGGTAGTGCATCGAACTGAAAACGACAACCGACTTTTTGCCGCGACCTCGCCACTTCCCAACGCTTACATTCCCCGACTGGGCATAATCACTCGCGCTTATCGTCTAGTAAGTTTTGGATTTTAGTTGTTCTTTCGCGAAGAATTTTCGAATCATCCTAAAGGTACCGCACGCAAAAAGACGCTCGTTTAGGGAAAGTTTCAACAGTGGTAAGCTCGAATAAAAATTGTCAAAAAATAGCCAATAACCTGGCCCACGGAGCATCGTAGATAAATTCAAAACAACACTTTCCCGAAGACCATGGTCGCTTTTTTCGCTAAAGTGACCAGTGTTTATCTCGAAGGACATTACAAAACCGCTAACTGCACACGCCATAACCCAAACTTTGAACCCTTGTTTTGTGGTTTTCTTGGGCATGTACTATTTAAGACTGCTTCTCCCCTTGAAACCTACCATGATTTCGTTAATGGAGAGAAATCGCGACGGGTTAAATGCATCTCGAAAGACTTTCTGTCGTAATTAGGGTGTTCTGGGTAATTAGGGGCTGTTCTAGGTAGCATCTCGAGGTTGTCATTTAGGTGCAGGTAACGTACAAGTTCGATTGCGTCACAATAAAATTCAAGGGTCAAGATAGTTTAAAAAACTTTCAACAGGGAATTCAAATCTACGTCATTTTTGGCCCCGGTTCCAGGTTCCAAAAAGTAAAAGGACTGTACCAATCAGGGACCGTGCCAGAAGGAAGACTGACCCGTAGCTGAGGAAGGAAGACTGACCCGTAGCTGAGGAATTACCGTCACCTCCACCCCACCATCGCCATGACCCCGCCACATCCATCACCTCCGTTTTCGCTGGAAACGTCACCAGAATCGTGTCGATTCGTTGGGTAGGCTTTGGAGAAGCTGAGTAATCGAAGTCGTCGAAAAAATCATCTGTATTTTCTCCAAAATTGTCATCAGAGCTCTCCGCCAGATTTTGATGAGCTGCGCTACGAGGCCGCGTAGACCCGTGAGGAGCCATGATCACTACCATCATTCGAGGGTTGGCAAGGAATGAAATCCTCCGCGTCAGAATCACCTTCTAACTCGAAGTTTTCGGCCTGTTCGTCTTTAGTGGTCTTTTAGACATGGCTATTGTTCTGAAAAAGGAAAAAAACGTATTAATAAAAATAAAGTAGCAATAAATAATAACAATAACGTTAGAATAAATTACATTTTACAAAAGGAAAACGCACAGTCCGCTTGCAAACATAAAAATACAAAGATAAAAACACCCACATATACACTATATAAACAATAAGTTTTTAGGTAAAATCCCCTACAATCGACAAACGAACGGTAAAACTTAAGTAATCATTTGAATCAGAATGTTACTTTCATTTTGTTTTATGAATTATTTCAGTCTGTAAGGTGTGAGAATTAAGAAAAATATTCCATACTACAATGTAAACAAACACCTGTATTTGTAGGTTATGATGGCACATTTCGCAGCTAATAACATCTTTTTCCAAACATAATATTTAATTATAATGGTAAAATATCATAAATTAGTCCACTTAGACAATCTATAAATATTTGCCATTCAAAGAAACACCTAGGCTTAGCCGAAAAATAGTTGTTTTCAAAGTGGCCTTTTTAGTGGAGGTTAGCCGAAATGGCATGACGCAATCAAGAAAAGCTTTTTCACTCTCTCTTTTGTCAAAATCATCACGAAATAATACGCCAATACACCAATACTATTATAATAAAATAATATCTTTCGAACATGGAGTATTTCAATCCTGCTTCAAACGGCGACAATAACAACCCGGCGTGTTTTCACCACTTTGTATGCTGTTCGCTACGCACGGTGGAATATTATCTTCCCACTTTCGCACTTCTCTGTAGCCAGAGCCTTGTAGGAGTAGTTGAGGGGGACGCCAGCTGGCGGCAAATAATCGAAGACGCCCCGCGATTCGAATTCTGCCACGGGTGGGAAGATATTATCCCACTGTGATTTTAGAGATCCAGTGGGAAAATAGTATCCCAAAGGGCGTTAGAGGGTTAATGCTAAGTATTTGAGGTTGGTTGATTCCAAGGCCACGGACTCTATTATTAGGGAGAAGGGCCGGAAACGAGTGTAGTCTCAGGGTGTGGGACTTCGTGAGACTAGTATTCCTTCGGCTAGTGAATCACTCTAGGACTGTGATCATCGGGACCGTTCTGATTCCGGTGGTACTGGAAGGCCGAACGCAGTCGTGCATGCTCCTGGTGGTGCCCTTAATACGTGTACCTCACGAGCTGATTCTAGGAATAGATCCAAGTGTTTGGGATTCAGATAGACGTAAGGGAAGGAGAATTTGACTTCTCGTGTTTTAAGGAGGCAACAGATGTGGAGGCGTTACATAGATAGACTTGGTTGACTCTCCCTTAACCTACACCTTTTTTTTGCTTTAGCACTACAGCCCCTTTTGGGCTTTCGCTTAGAGATGGTTAGAGTTTCTCATTATCTTGATCGAATGTATCGGCACTCGGGAAGGTGATATGGTCAGTATCACGTTATAGCAATGTGTCATTCCACTTACTTACAACACGTTCTGATTTCAAACCTTATAATCCGTCCGAAGTATCACTTGAAATAAATCTCGCTGTCATCAACGGAATTCGAACCAGGGACCTTCAGTTTACAGGGTGAGTGCACTTATCACTACACCACGCGGACTACACCTTACCTCGTTTTTTGTCCGTTTATTAATTTTGATTGTCCCCTCTAGGCCAATATAGTCCACTATTATTCAATAACCCATGACTCACAGTTCGCACAACTCCGTATTCATTTCAATAACTCATTTCAGTTACACTGTTCTCTGTAAACCTTTTTTCAGACTCACTTCTTTCTTTTGTTCTGCTAGTTTTAAAACTAAGAAAAAATTAAGCATGTACTTAGCCACCACCAATTAGCCCGATCCAACTAGGAAATATAGAAAAAACAATCGCTCATCCATTCCGATTTCTTATATATCTTGCACTAAAAAAGTGGATTGTAAGCTATCCAACAAGAACGATGACCAGCCATCTACCTTTCATCGTTTACTTTTAAATTGGCCATGATTCTTTGCCGTATTTTCCGAACTTGGTGCCTTTTCAGGCTTAGCGTAAGCTCGAACCTGTATCCGAAACATCGCAACTGAACTTTATCTACTTGAACTTGTCTATTGCGACAAGCCAAAAAGTGACATTCGCCAATGTCTGTTGATATGTTTATATTTCGCATTGTGCTTGCGGAGTAGTTTCCATGGTTACAACTAGTGACTTGACGATGAAAAGCATTCATTGGCCACTCGAACGTGTTTATTAGTGAGCTTTGTAAGGCTCCCGCCCAGGACTAGTAGAATGCTTCAGAACACGATGCACGAGATAAATTTTACCATTGAAGATAAGCAAACTTATTTATCATAGCCGATCGATGTCACGTGTTTGGTGGTTGCGGCAAAATATATATCAATTGCATCATGTGAATAAATATGCCAAGGCGAGTACAACGCGCGCTGCGACGGTCTTCTACCATTGATATATGATAATGATAGTGCCATCTTTTCTGAGTTCAGGCAATGTGAACTTACGGTGTTAACCTCTTTCGTTGACGGCGAAGATGATTGGGGTCCGGTATACTTGAAGGTGTTGGTGTCAGGATCCGGTACTCTCTACGACGTCTTTCCGCTGCAACGCCGGGTTCCTTCCATTTCAATTTCTAAATTAAGCAATTTTAAAAGAAAATTTACTACAGTAACCATAGAGAGAAGGCAGATTCACCTGTAACACTACATAAAACCACCCCGTCCTAAATGCACTGCATCTTCAACTCAGCGTTATCTGGGAACCCAGATGGCTTAGGTACCGTACTGGCGAACTCTTTTTGTGATGCCGATCGCTGAGTAACAGGAGGGCGACTGATCTTCCTCGAAAAGGCTCTGTCGGTTTATGCGTCGGAAATAAGCTGCATCATACGAGTACAGTTCATTGCAGTACCAGTTTGACGATGGTCATCATCAGATCTTGGGTTATCTTCCTAGCAAAGAATACACAGTGCCTCATCTGTCTATTTATTTATTTATTTATTTGTGGCCCGTTCTTCTACAATTATAACGCAGGGAACTCCTACCATGTCCCTTACACCCTTGCGAGGTTTGAAACAGTTTAGGCCTATGCTATTCTTATTTAACCTTACTTAGGAGTCAAGCCGATGTGTTGTCACCTGCTGTTTTTCAGGGTCATTCTTTTAGTTTGATAGACTCCTCTACCTCATTTGAGTCCTTAACACAGTCAAATTTTCCGGTCTTAAGAGCTGTCATGGGCTCAAGTAGGGTAACTGTCGCCTTTTTCTTCAAAAAGCAGTTTGAACATATCGCAGAGCGTTTATTAATTTCTAGTTTCTGCTCTCAAATCCACTAATAGATCACCAGCCCAATTGACCGTACTGATTTGATTGATGCCTGGATCTCGTTGTCATGTTTTACGGCTCCTTTTATCTTTCTTTTTTTGCTTTAGCACTACAGCCTCTTTCTGACCTTCGCTTAGACATATTGTAGAGTATCCCATTTATCTGGATCTTGCGCAGGACATGACAAAGCCCTCAGCTGTGTGTTATGTGCTGCTAATTTTTTGGCTGTCACAGTCTTTTAAATTTCCATTCTTTGTTGTTTCTTGAAACGCACGAAGCTCTATACTTCTTTAGTAGTGAATTTCAGACGTCTCCTTTCTTAACGATGTATACCCAAAAATTCGAGGCAGCGTAGCTCTCATTATTCAAATCATCGATTTTGTAACATCGCTTAACTGCTCTCCCTTATAGAATGACATCCTTCAATAAATTTACTTTGCACCTCGCTTGTGGCTTTGAACCTGCTACCAATAGCCTCTTCTAGAACCTAGAACCACAAAGGAGATACACACAGAAGGTAAGTTTCACATCTCACTCAAATTCAACCACGCGGTTTCGAGGAATTTCCATTACAGAATAGATATAGACAGAAGGTAAAATTTGAATAGATCGCTTGGAGACCTTGCTATCAATGAAATTTCACCTTGCTACTGGTTTTGAATGAAAACTAAACAAGTATTGTAAGTGGGCTTGTAATATCAAAAGCCGCATGGTCGATTTGAGTGAAACATGAAGCTTACCTTCTGGATGTATCTATTCTTTGCTTTGCTTGTTTGGTTTCGTTTAAAAAAATTTATTGTATGGGACGTCCTCTCGTATATTTCTATGTTCTGAGGAAAGTTGATAAAACTTGTTCCAAACGTTTCCTGAACTAAACGAAATGTACTTATATCCTTTCCACGCACTAAACGAAACATAGTTATATCAACTAACTTTATTAAGAGCAGGTTTGTTCATAACTTCACGCTTCAACATTCAGAAAGCAAATTAACAATAGTATAACAGCGTATACTGAATTTAAATTCGGCAGCTATTTCGCTCTCTCAACGTTAAATAAATTTCTGACAGCTAGGTATCGTTCCGTGTTAAAAGTTTCAAAATTTGATTGTAAGTCATTAATCGATGAAGTTGAGTAGCATCATCAGGAAAGAGTAAATCATTTTATAAATCTGGAAAAATTGTAAGAAATGAATACTATAAAATAATGATAAGGATAAAAAAAAAAACTCACTGAAGCTGCGCTGCTAACATTTAACTCCGCCACACTACCGATATACAATTTCGAAGGAGTCTGAGCTTTCATTAGAATGAATAGTATCGATTTTTGATCTCTCACAGATAGTAAATACCAACGAAAATCATAAATTATAGCGGCTAGCCTTTCATTCTAGGGATACATTGGATTATAATATGGAATATGCATAATTAAAATTTAATCTAACTTACTAGAATTTCAAGGGCTGTGCCTACCACACAATACAGCAGTACTTGAAGGAAACCCATGAGAAATAAACCATATGCTCCCAGCCAGTCAGTCTAAAAAAAAAATTAATTTTGCCGTTGACCGCTGTGTAATTCATGTGATGTAGTCGTAAGAGTAGTAGCCGCTGATCTCCTAAGTTCGAATCCCGCTGCCGTGTCGAGATATTTTATTTTATTTATTTTTTATGTTTCTGGGATAATTCTTCCAATCGGGGCGGGCACTACTAGTAATTTAAATTCAGTTTATATTACAAGTTACATCTGCATTCCTAAACTATTACTTCCAATGAGCCAATATACTATTAAAATAATTTTAAGCAAAAAAATATATCTTACCGTGAATATACAAAACAAACTGAATCCCATCGCAACTGCTCCGCAAATAATTTCCGCAAACACAACAGGGGAAAATATTTCTTGTAATGCTAAAATATAATTATTTATATCCTGGATCATAACAAGGCAATTACGAAATGCTTCATCAAACATTTGCGAACGTTTTACTCTCATCTCTTCACATTCATCAAACGCAATCACTTGCAATTCAATTAAAGTGTGTACATGAAGAACGCAAGTGAAAAAGAAAAGATCGTAAACGCAATTCCCGACAAAGCCATAAAAGAGCTCCGAAAATTGGGAAATATAATTTAAAATGTATCCTTTAACGGTAGTTTCATCGTTTAAAGCAAACCCAATGAACTGTATTTCGAAGAAAAGTCCAGGTTCCCTCAAAAAAATCACTGAATAAGCAGGATAAAAACATACGAGCATAAGTATAATCACGTACATTATAGCTCCACATTTGAATAGAAACTTCAAATTTTCAGCTGACGCATTCATAACTTTAAAACGTCTGGATTCGGTTTTAATGCCTAAAATGTAAAGACTTCGCAAGAAAGTAATAATCGCTGCCATTTGTTTCCCTGATTTCAATGCCGCAATAAGTTTTACAGTCCCCTGAAATATTAAATTTGAACCTTAAAAAAACAAGATAAGCGTCGAATCGAATGCCTTGTCTTACCACAACAGCTTGTGTTGACGCCCCTATGCATTTTAACGTCAAAATGAAATCGAAATTCACAATATAAACAGTGTAAACTGCGCTGGCGCTTCCCAACAAAATCGTTAAAACGCAGCCGAACAGTCTCCAATTGAATGGTTTTCCCCGAGCTAGGTCTATCTCAACACCAATGAAATGGATAGTTCTGAGAATACCTCGAATATATTTGTCAAACAGTTCCAAACTGTTCATTGTTTTCGATTCTTAAGAAATCCCAACCTTATTTTTTAGATCAGCCTGTCCTGAGTGTAAGGATAGAACTGACTGCATTCTCAAAAGTTTTCTGGCTCAACGAAAATTCTGGGAAATATTACACATGCTGGCGATAATTAGCAGCAATTTTCATGCTTTAACAGCTTTGCGAACTTGACAGCATAACGCCATTAAAATTTTTCATCAAGGACAAATGATTAAAAGGCCAATTATCTGCAAAATATTCTAAGCATTTAAGATTCTAGACTAATTGACGTAAATTCATCGATAGACTAACGTAAGCATAATTTTTGAGTTAATAAGTGAAACTGTTTGTCTTCTACATGTAATTGCATGCAATTTGTTCTCGTACTTGTAATTATCTTTTAGAGGAAGTGAGCATAGAATCTTACAGTGAATCTCTCTCTAGCTCACTAATAACTTCTTTCCAATGGATTTCGAAGAAGACGATCTAAGTCTTAAATGCTAACAATTTCTCACTCGGGGTGAACTCAGTATGTTCTTTCGCTTCCTAATTTTGAACGTTATAATTTACAAGACCACTTTGAGAAGAACACTTGGATTAAATTACCCAAAAACCCGAAAAGCCACTGAAAGTTGCTGAATAAATTGTATTGTTTCAAAGTAGGCGCTCTGGTAAACCAACCGAGTTTACGTCCAATCACCGAATCAAAAAACAAAGCCTAAATCATTCTTACTCAGAGACTAAGGCTGGGATTGATCCCGCATATCATAGACTACAAGATGGAGGGCTTCCACAGTGCCACTAGACATATTTTAAAACACTAAATTGGATCACCTGTATGAGACACATTCAATTGTATGATTATAAAGGTGGTTTGTAGTGTTTTTAAATGTGTTAAAAATCCGTAAAGGACAACAGCGGTGGAATGCTGTTTCGGCGAGCTAGTTCAAGCCATTTAAAATGCCATCAAGGGAGTGGTAACAACACCCGTCACTTTCAATAGTCAGAAGAAACCGATCAACTTTTGCATCATACCCTCTTTGATCCAGTGTTTATCTCCCGACGTATTTTGTCCTGAGAAACGGTCTAACCACTGACTTATTCTCCGATTCACGTCTTTTCTCTTGATCTGTACATAAACTGACCTCGCTACCGAATAAACATGATCTAAATTTGAACCAAATAGTCTGTGTGGTCTAGTGGTTAGAGCATGAACGCATAAGCCGAGGGTCCCAGGTTCAAGTCTCGTTGGGAGCAACGTGATTTAGTTCAGGGGATTTTTCGGTCAGACTATGAGTGTTTACTCAGTGGTGATATGTACTGATTTCATCAGATCATATCATAGCTGAGTAGGCACACGGGAGCATGGTACTGACCAAACCAACTTCCGAAAAAATCAGAGCGGTCATGAAAATGAGATACTCTAACTATCTCTAAGCGAAGGCCCGAGAGGGGCTGTAGTGCTACAAAGAAGAAGAAATTTCAATCAACAACAACATCCACAGACGCATTTCCATATTATGCTACTAAAGGACTTCCTTCATTTTATTGACGACGGTGATAGTATACCGATCAAACAGATACACTATTCCATATCGCAAGCCATAGAAAAACTAGTGTACGCGGAACTAGATCGGATGAAGAAGGGATCGCAAAGTAACCTTGGTTATGAAACCCAATAAGGTGTGGCCTTGTCTTGACGCATGGAAAGTTGAACACGATAACGTTCAAAGATGCGTACCCTCTCCCACTAATCGATGGAATTCTGGACCGATTGTCAAAAGAGAACTAATTCAAAAGTCGTTGCTTTTTGGCGAACTCCGCTCGACGTGGGATCAAAAGATAAAACCACATTTACAGTGCCCGGATGATCTTTATACCAGTTCCTCCCTATGCCTTTTGGCCTGCGCAACGCACCGCAAACGATGAATCGACTGATGGACAAAGCAATTCCACCTCACCTTAGACACCAAGCGCTTGTCTACCTAGATTTACTCTTACTCATCTCCGAAAAGTTCGAATAACACCTCATACTGTTGCATACTATTAATATTCAAAAAAGCCAATTTGTCAACGCAAAAGTCCGGTATTTACGCCACATAATCAGTAACAGTACTATTAGGATTGATTCGCGAACGACCCATACTAATGATGAGTTCCCCTTTCCCTAAACGGTCAAACAGTTGCGACGTTTCCTTGATGTATGTGGATGGTACCGACGGCTCAATCCAAAGCATGCAACAGTGCCATCATTTCTGTTGGATACGCTACGGGAAGGTAGGTGCGTCTAGACCAAGGACAGCCAAAAAGCATTCGATGAACTGAAACAAGCCTTAACACCTGCACCCGTGCTGCACATCCCGGATTTTACCAAGCCCTTTTCATTATATTGTGACGCGTCAACATAGATTAGGTTCTGCGTTAGTGCGACTAACGAAAGTCGTGCAAGAAGCTCTGATTGCGTTTATTTATTTATTTCGGAAAATCAACTTACAGACTAGTAGTGCAATTACAAGTCTATTAATACATTATTTAAATAAAAACATATGAGTTCAAATATGGAAGAAATTAAAGAAAAAAGAAGCTGAACTCGGTCAAGAAGCTGAACTCGTCCCGGAGGAACTCTAACATATTCGAATAGGAATGCTCGCAGCAGTGATGACTATCAAGAAGTTTCAAGCGTACGTAGAAAGCCACCCATTTCATATCATTACCGATCATTCTACAATGGCTGATGAACCAAGCAGACCTAAACTAACGCTTAGCTCGGTGGGCTCTTAAACTGCGAGGTTTAAGTTTGACCATCAAGCACCGAAAGGATCGCAAAACTTCGTGCCTGACACACTCTCTCGAATGTGCCCATTAGAAGTAGCGGAAATGGTGTAGAATGGCGATAGCCCCCTCAAAATATACTTGGACAGTCGTCATTTAGCTACAAAAGTTGCGACCGAACAATAACAGTGGCCTGACTTGAAAGTGCTTGACGGGCAAATTTCTCAAAGAAACGAATACGCAACCGGTAATTCGTTGCAGAAAGAAGAGTCTTAGAAGCTTCGGGTTCCAGAAAAGACAACCAACAATCTAATTCACCGCGCGCACGGTCAGCCCTTTAGCGTTCACGGTCACTATGGACAGACCCTCCGTTGTCCAAAAAAATACTTCTTTTAGTCTAAAATGTCTCAACAGTTCATGGAAGATATGACCGCCTGTAAAATCGGTATGAGTAATAAAACTTCGAACCAGGCTCTTCGACCTCCAATGCGCCAACTCATCCAACCGGGGCGCGATGTCCAACACTTATACATAGACCTGCTTGATTTCTATCCGCGTTCGTCTACGGGACACACCGGTAATATCGTCTTCCTAGACCAATTGATCCGATTTGCACTGGTAGAGCCCATTTTTAAATTCACGGCGTCATCTAAATTAAAATTCCTAATGGAGCGGGTTTTTCATATGCTTGTTGTACCAGAAAATCTTTCCTCAAATAACGGAGCTCAATTTCGTTTCTGCCACTTTAAGGGTCTATTCAAAAAGTAAAATGTCGAACACCAGGTGACACCCGTATACTCCCCTCAATCGAACGTACTGGAACGGCTTAATCACACTTCACTAGCTGCAATTCGTTCATATGTACATACAAACCAGAAGGATTTGGAACGCAGATGTCGCAATGACTTACTTGTACACTGTGATCTTCTGATCGTTCTCTCACGAGCGTCTCCCCTTGCTTTGCCGTATTTCGACACCACATGGTCTGCGGTGGTTTTGCCATCGGCAACACACACAAAAGCGTCAGTGCCTTCGTACGTTTTAACGATTCGTCCCAGTGTCTACTTCATAGGTGGTGTGGTGTCTTCGCTTATGATGACCACTGTCGCTGGGATCGCGGTTTAGTGCATCTGACTACACTTGACACGATGCTGCAGCTGAGACAAGTACTTCTGTGACCACAGTCGCCAGAATTCAAGTTTGGGGTGGCTTATCGAGCATGAAAACCGCCGTTAACTGGCCTCGCGTGACTATCTTCGATGAAAAAATGCGAGGGAGTTAACGCTGCTAAGTCGTCTGACTTCGGGATCAACGGTCTCGAATTGAGGATGGCCTCCACCTCAATTACCAATGTATGCAACGCTTCATAATTGAGAGTTGCCGCTAAAGCGCTAGGACGGATCAAATTTTTGGCCGATTTCACTGCCACCTTGCACAATCCGCCAAAGTAAAGCGCGCGAGATGCGATAAAATGGAAATCGATTCCACGGGCGCTGCATGCGACTGTTTGAGTACAGCGATGCGCTTCGTTGGAGTACAGCGATGACGGCAATTCCAACAGTTGGTTGTGCGCTCCTACAAAGCTGGTGGCGTTGCCGCAATAGAGATTTCTGCAGTGGCCTCGTCTTCCGACGAATCTCTGCAGTGCATAGATGAATGCTTCGGTGCTCAAATCGCTCAGCAACTCCACATATACGGCCTTGGTGGCGAAGCAACAAAAGATGGCTGTGTAATCCATCTGGGGCCGGGTAGCTCTACTATGCTAATGGCTCATCATGGGCCCGCAGAAATCGACTCCCACGTTTATGAATGGGTGAGCTGGTGCTCGGCACAATTCCCATAATTTGAAAGAACAGTCTAGGTCTGGCTCGGATGCACCAAAAGCACTGCCGCATAATTGATCTTGTGGGTTGCTTCCCCTTAATTAGCCTGAATACTGTCTCATAGTGGCGAGTAGTGCCTGCGCCTCGAGATGGTGGAGGTTCAACATCAGCAGCCCGATGAATGGATGCTGTAACGGCAGCACCATTGGGTGCTTGGCATTGAACGAAAGCTTGGAAGATTCCAGCTTCCCACCGGCGCGTAGGTTTCCCTCTAGCTTCAGAAACGGAGCCAGTCCCACAAAAGGACTGTGTTTACTTGCTTCTGCAACCTAATATCTTGTATTTCGTCTCAGAAGGCTTCTTGCTGGACGTACCTCATAATGATTTTCAGTGCCCTGAATAGTTCCTGACATGTGAGTACTTGGTTCCGCGATTGGATAGCTGGATTGAGACAATCGATAAAACGTATCATGTAGGCCACTATACTCGAACGTTGAAGCCTCTTGAAGGAGTTCCCATGTTGAACTTCATAATTGAAATGGACATCGGTAGCATTTGTCACCACCATCCCTGTCTTGGATTGCCTTCTCTCCACGTCGCGGGTACTCCCACTGCGGTACTCGGGAGACCAGTCTGATTCCGCTTCGCCTAAAAAGGCGGTCCATGCAACCACATGTTACAGCTGCTCAGTTCAGCCGGTGCCATACCACACGAGAGGATATCGGCTAGATGGTCTCCAGAAGCAACGTGTCGCCATTAGTTCGTCCTCGTAAGTGTTTGAATGGCCGAAATCCGATAAACAACAAAGGAGTTGTACGAAGATTCTGTAGAGTTGACCCAAGCTAGGATGATTACGGCATCAGTTCCAAAGACATGAAAAACCTCTGGAAGGTTGAGCGCAGCTTTGACTCCCCTGGCTAGCTCCGTTCCTAACTTCTCAGCAGTGATTTCCAGGAGTGGAACTGTCTTGAGTGGGACCACTCGTGATTTGACGCATGACAGCTTGACAACAATTCGACCACTCCTCGGAGTTAATTGGACGTACATAGCAGCACCCTATGCCTTCTCGGAGGTGTCACAGATGGTGTGAAACTCTTCTTGCACGGGTTTCTCGCCTGCATTGGCGTGTCGGAAAAATCACGCCTGCTTTAGTGACTGCAGACTACTGCGGACTCAAGAGTCCGATTCCGACCGTAAATTGGACCATTGAGTGTAGATTCCCGCTGGTAAAGCTGCATCCCAGTCCGACTCCAAACGCCAGAACTGTTGTAGGAATAGCTTGGCAGTTACGATGACTGGAGCTAGAATGCCCAATGGGTCGAGCATCCTGGCAATATCGGATTCGATCGTCAACTTAGAAAACTTCACATCGGCTGGTTCCAAACTGATGTTCGTCTGGAACTCATCAGCCTTGGTATGCTAGACTACGAGTCCAAAAAGGTCTTAGCCTCAACCCCCGATGGCGTCACTTTCGAAAGAGTGATTCCATACCCTGTAGTACATTCTCGTAGATGGCTACCGTCAAAATTTCAGCTGAATCGGACTCGGTAGTCCGCGGTCCGCGGATTTTAGTCCGTCGTCCGCGGGTTTTAGAAAAATGGAAAAAGCCACATCGGTCGGTGATTCGATTATTGTTTTTTGGAAGGGGAATCGAGCAGCGAAATCAAAAAGCGCTTAGATGCCGTGTACGGTAACTCTGCTCCTGCGAGGGCGACCGTAAAAAATTGTTTCAACAAGTTTCAACGCGGTCGCACGTGGATTTTCGACAAACCACGCCCAGGTGTCCTGAAAACGGCTACCACTAAGGGTACGTGACATAAATCCACGGGCTCGTATTGACAGGCCGCCGATTGAGCTGAGACAGTAGGCATCTCAAAATACCGCATGGGACATATCCTGCATGAAATGTTGGGCATGAGAAAGCTGTCGGTGCGATGGGTGCCATGTTTGCTCACCGCAGACAACAAACGTAACCGTGGGACAACTTCAGAGCAGTGTTTGAAACTGTTTAAGCCCAATGCTAAGGAGTTTCTGCATCGTTTCGTGACCGTCGACAAAACAGGGCCCCACTGGACCAAGGCGCAGTCGAAACAGTGGATCTCACCCAGCTAACGTGCTTTGAAGAAGGCGAAGACTGTACTATCGGCCGAAAAGGTGATGGCCACCGTTTTCTGGGATTCACAATGTGTGATCTGCATCGACTACCAGGAGAAGAGCAAAACCGTCACAGGGCTCTACTATGCCAAGTTAGTGGGCCGATTCGATGCTGAATTGCAAAAAAGGGCCCCATTTGGCGGAGAAGAAAGTGCTCAACCACCATGACAACACACCGGCTCGCGCCCTCGTCGTCGCCACGGTCAAATAAGTGGCACAATATGGGCAGTCCTAAAAGATAAAAGAGATTCACAGCAGGCGGGGGCGTTGGGCTGGGGGATCGCTTGCCTGGCAATTCTTCTTTCTGTCCCGCTAGAAGAGGGATATCCAGCTTGAAGGTACCTCACCGCGAGATTTGGTCCGAAGTAATATGCCAAACGGTTCTAGGCTAAGTTCTCGGGTTGGCAGGGGAGATGTTTAGTGGGTAATCCAGTCGCTTGCGAGCATGGGAGTCCCACACTCTGCGGGTGAATGGCATTTACCTCCCAACCAAAAAAAAAAAAGATCAACTTAGTCGAATTAGGCTATGATCTGCTGCCTCATCCACCGTATTCTCTAGATTTGGCCCCGTGCGACCTCTTTTTGTTTCCAAACTTGAAAAAGTCACTCGCCGGGCAGAGATTTGAGTCGAATGAGGAGATCATCACCGCCTCGGAGGCCTACTTTGCAGATCTTGAGAAAAGTATTTTTCAGACGGATTAAACAAGTTGAAACATCGCTGGGTGAAGTGTATCGAGCTACTCATAAGAGGAGATTTTGTTGAGAAATAAATCGCCACTTTTCGAAAATTTTCGTTTTCTTTTGTGGGCTAAATACTTATCGGATCGGCCTCGTATTCCCAATGTTTTTATGTAGTCCTCGGAGAGACTACTGAAGTCCAGCTGGACCTGCTGATCCTCCAGATTGATACTCTGCAATAGTCGAGGATGGTTGACGCACCATTTGCACAAATGCATCCTTGCGCTCGAAAGGATTGTGCTTAACTCCATCTGCTCCTGAATTTCCTCTGCTAAGCTGTCTGCCCCAGAGATGACGTCGTCGATAGAAAAATTCTTCTGCAACGCTCTGCTGCCCAGGTAAGCGAAACATTCGGAAACGTAGTAGGATCGCCAACAGGTCACACTGGACGGTGGGTCCCGAAATAAGGACGTCCTTCGAGGAAACATTCGTGGTCGTCTTACTGGATGCGTCGAAAACCACTTGGGATTTGGTGGTGCTGCTGTCTGGCTTCAGTAAACAATGATGTGGTAGAAAATACCGCAATTCCTCACGCTGCTACCGTTTCACTTCTTTCGTGTGCCCAAGTCAAACGTAATCCTACATGAATTCCTCTTAGTGAGGCCTCAAGTGAGCGTTTTTCTTTGGCGAGAAACCTGCGTGTGGCAAACGCTTCTGAGTCACCTACTCTTTTGGGGTCATCGCAAAAGAGAAATCTTACCAGGAAACGACCGTTGGGCCGTCTTCTCATTGTCTGACTAAAGTCTGTTTCACATGCCCTTTCAATCAGCGGGAACTTGTGTATTGGATTCTGCACTTCCTCGATTTCCCAAAAACGCTTGCCAGAACCCCGCATGTAACTTGTGAGGCTTGAGATGTAATCACTACCACCCGAGGAGCGAGTTTTGGAGCAGTGGAAGCTCCGGGCGCAATTTTATCTCCCCAATAGCCAAAATTTCTGAAAAACTTCGTCGCTCAGTAATAGGTCAATCCGCTCCGTTCGGTGGAAAATAAGATCCGCCAATTTGATATTCTACGGAATGGGGCATTTTGAAATGTTTGAATGCTGAGAAGGTTGAGTGAAATGATCTTTTCCATGACATAGGTCTCCACCTACCATTTAATTTGGATTGCAGGTCAAGATTCGCCCTGTAGTGTGCCTTCTTGATAGTATCACCGATCCTTTCGATGAATCTGGTGTGCGGTGTCGAAGGTAGTCCCAGCCTTCTGCTTGTTCGCTCCATGATCAAGTTGATTTGTTAGCTAGGATACACCGCAGCTGCCAATCAGCCTGACGGCGGCTGTGCTTAGAAGTATTAATCCTTTAAATCGTTGCTCCGAAAGAGTAGTTAGAGCCAGAGATGGCATATCAGCTTGCAGCCTCGAATCTTGCTTATGCGTTGTCGAGCTCGAAGGAATCGCCTTAGCTTTTTATCTCCCTTCAACTATAAAAGAGTGTTCTGATTTTTGGCACATTCTTTGCAACTTCTGGCAGTACCGCTGTATTGAACGTGCAATAGCTGGAGACTTTACGTTCCTCTCGGGTGCAGTTGATGCATAGTTTCTTCGACTGAACGAAATTCAATATTTTCGAGGCGGTGATTTTGTGGAACTCCAGGCAGTAGTAGAGCGGGTGATACTGCTCACACATCAGGCACCGGGAAGCCGTAGTGATGGCCACGGTCGCTTCCTACTAATAGTGTCCCGTTCCCAGTGGCTTGCGGCCGAGTGTCTCGAGCGCCTGGAACTGCACATTTAAAAAGTCCAAGAATCCCCTTAAGGGCGGTAGTTCCCGTGGACTAGACAACGATTGCTCATAGAGGTACCAGTGGCCGGATTCAATTTCCTGATCAAAACATGTATAGCACTTTTATTGTTGCTCCTGACGGCTTCTCGCCCGCATGGCATGGTTGACCTAGCAACTCGTTTATGGGTGCAGCGACTAGAAGCCATTGATTATCGTAGCGTTCCTTCAAAGACCTCCAAGCAGCGTCGTAGTTGTCTAACGAAAGTGCAAAATTTCGAAAAAGTCCCTCAGCCTCTCCTATTAGGTTGCCTTGAGATACCACAGCCTTTGGCCATTCGATATTGGCTGGCTGTGTATCATTTGAGCGGAAAGATCGTGGAACTGACGCCAGTTTAAGTAGTTACCATCAGGGTGTGTTATAGTCGGTAGACGCAAACCGGAGGCCACCACAATCGGAGCTGGTGGCGTGGATGTGGCGTCGAGCTCTTCTAGCCTTGTTTCCATCAGTCCGTTTTTAAAGACTTTTTCCAGGTGTATGTGCCGCCCGAAATCGTAGCCGTGTACGCCAAGATCGACGCACAGTTCACACAGTTGACATTGACATTGGATTTAACAGCCGCCAACATTCTTGGACCGTAGCGATTCTTGCTTTATACATTTGTGAAGATTCTGGCTGTTCTCTGCAGAGACTCCGCCGTTGCATTGTAGCGGCGCAGCGTCCTTAGCATGCCAAAATCCATCGGCGGTTGTGTCTCTGCACCTTTCGCTCTGCCGCCGCTATCCTTCTGGGGAACAGTCTTCTCATCTGATGGGCCCCCGATCGGTATCTCTGTGTACTCCATGGCCAATATTTGCTCCTTAAAATGCTGCTAGAACCGAAGGTAGTAGGGCCTGGGTGGTCTCGTACAATTCAGTAGTGAAATTTTCATGAGACACTAGGACTTCTGGCAGGGCTCGCATCTTTGTATTCTCCGTTTCGAATGCCTCCCATGCGGCCTTAAGTCGTCGGAGTCTCCCCGGATAGTATCTGGTCTCTGAACCGTATGCCAATTAGTCCTTCTTGCAATTCGTAATCACATGCCCCACATCTCAACCAACCCCTTTAGGCGTTCTGCCAGGTGCTCCATGTCGGAAATGTGGGCGACAATTTCCCGGATTAGCAAGGGGCACAACCAGCAATGGCACCACTCAACAGTAACTGGGACTTGATACGCCTGGCCACCGACAAAGCCACGCACTTCACTAATCCTGACGATTCGCCAATTGGCCACCAGTAAAACAATTTCCAAAATATCTCGCCGTCGCCTCCAAATATTGCGGCTGAACTCCTTTGCTCAGCCGGGAATCAAATACAAGTTCAAAAAAGGCGGCGAGATTCCAATCACACAATCCCAACAAATTTATTTTCAACACTGTCTAAACTTCCCCGACAAACGACTCGAGCCATGTCCAATTGAAAATTCTACAACTTCCGAACAAAATTTCTCTTTATTTAAATTAATATTGTCCCCAACTAATCAAGTTTTCACGCGCAACCCTTCGTAGATCCTCGACTACCAGCCCACCCACTCGCGAAGTCCTCATCTTACATGTGTGTCCATACGATTGCATCATGGAAGCATGATGCGTTCCAACCATCGTCAGACACAACGTCAGCACAATGCATGCATGTGACTGACCATGAAACTGTACACATCACGCCATCCATGTACACACGATAACTCCCTGCCACCGAAGAATACAATGCGCACATTATGCTTACATTGTATTATCGATAGCGCAACACATATTGTTTCCTTTGTACGAGAACGATATCTGTGAAAGATGATGATGATGTCGAATCGAACATTACAACGTCGGGACCATCGCTGTCACTGTTGCTGTCATTGTTCGGCTGGTAAGCATTATACATAGTATGTGAGAACGATGAAATATGCTGACGACTCTGTTTAGCTGAAAACCCCATCGCTGGCATAACTACTGCTGCGGCTGATGTTAATGGTGTTACGATTGATGGTAGTGAAATTGTTACTTTTTCAACATTTTCTGTTGTCTTGGATTATTATCAAAGTGACTGAATTTGTTGCAGTTTAAGATGCTGCTGCTGGTGATGAGGACTGTCCAAGCATAAATAACAACAACAATGCTAACGCTGGAATATGCCTTCCGTAATATAAATCTTGGTCTTAACAATATCCATGTGCAAATCATCATCCACTCACCAATGTTGCCATTCAACAAAGACTTAAAAAAAAGGAACTCGAACTTACGAACCAGTCGGAACTCCGGATTGGTAGTCAGGCGTGCTATCATCCACACTGGGCATTATTTATGTTAGCACTAGTTGCTAACTTTCCCCTGCACACCAGGTACTGAAAAATCCAGTCCAATTGATGCAATGCAATATAATCTACTTTTGTTGTCCCATTGCAATGAATGAATGGGAACAATAAAAAGAAAAAAAATACTTATTGGGCAAGGTAAGGTACGATTTTTAATAGACCAAATGGGAAAATTTTAAATCAATAATAGTAGAAAATAAAGAGATAGAAACATATATAAATATATTTAAAAAAAATAAATATATTTAAAAAAAAAATTTGGATTTTGATATGAATGAATTTCGAACAAATGAACAAGAGAATGCCTGAAATTCGCAACAATATGTGCAGTGTAGACGCGATTGTCAGTGAGCTATGAACAGAATTGTATTTTTTCAGCAGAGTGCAACACAATAACAACAAAACTAACTTTGCAGCTGAGCATTTTAATAAATAGTACTGTAAAATCCCAAACCATTCAATCTTTGTTGTTGAATTGGTTCCAATGAAAGAAATGTTGGCATAAATTGAACAAATTAGTTGAAATCAAAGTTTTAGAATCAATAAATTCTCACATTAAATGATACCGTGGTAGCAACAAAAAACAAAAACCACATTTCATCATCTTGATAACTTTAGTTCCCTTCTAGGAATTCAAACAATTATGTTTCAAGAGATGATTAAAAGATATACTCAATTTATTACAATTTCATCGTCCTTATAAAATTCACTATTTTGAACGTAAACTGTTTTTGGTCACCCCAATACGTTATAATTCTCTAGTTTCTTTGCAAGAAGTAACACATTATCCAGAGATAAATTATGTACAACTTTAAATCCAATCCCACACTGAATTTCAGCAGACAGCAATCAGCTTGGCTTTTATAAGCTCGACTCAAAGCATAATCTTTAAGTCGTTATGAATTTTTGTTAATATTTTATATTCATTTGAGTCATACCACAATAGCTCACATTAAGTTTATCAAAACTGTATAAGCTATATCTAAAATATAGCTTAAGTGAAAAAACAACTTTTGTAAAAATTCAAAACATCCCGCCTATTCACTCTCATTAACAGTTCTAGTAGCTAGTGTAATACAGTCCTTATTAAGTCAATTATCGAACAGCAACTCTAGCGCCTTGACTACCAAACCACAAAATCCTAATTTTGCCACCTAACAACCGTTGTTGCTAAGTTTACCATTTTACACTTTCAAACAATAAGAAAGTCACACTAAGCTAGAGGAATTTATAATAGAATCTTCTACCTCATAGTTTACAAGATATAATACCTCATATCTATAGTTACGTAAATCTTTCTTTGAACAAACTTGAGTTCAATAACCATCTAACTTTTCGCACTTAAGATTGTGAATCTCTGCAGTGCACTAAGCTACCATACATATATTTAGTGTTATACTATAGAAGTGTCATGTATTCATTTAACATTCAGATTTAGCAAAGAATTTTTTGAAAATTCTTTACGGCATAATGTTTCCATTTCAAGAGTTGATGGATAGATAGATAAATAGCTACTTTGATGTCGTATCGCATTCAAATTCAATTGCGATTCGCCAATTTTAGTTGTCAAAAAGACATTCGGGCTAGGGGAAAATAGGGTACTTTTGAAAGACATGTGGCTGTATTTTTCTACATTTTTTTATAAAATAAATGTATACTTATTTAAGTAATTGTTAGAACCGATTCCGCTATAAATAAATTGGAAAAAAAATGTATCTATAAAAAAATTTCACAAATCGTGATATAAACCAAATAAATTTCTTGTAATGCATTATATAATTCCACAGCTAGTGTAAATAGAAAAGTTAAAGACCAATGAAATTTCGTGCCAGCAATATAAATAATATTGGTACATACAAGTCGCTATAATCAAACTAACTGAATCTAAAAAAAAATGTTTCGCCAGCGTAAACCCGAACCTACAAACATGAACCAACAAATTAGCCAAAAGCGAAAAAAGTAGAATACTTAACTCGCAGACTCGGGATGTGGTTGGGTCCCTCGATTTCTCTTGTTTTCAACAATGATTTTTTTTACATTTTGCTCTCCAAACGTATTTTTGTTTCCACTCAAATATTCCTTAATACATCCTACATTGTCATGACCACGGAATGCACTGTAGTCGCAGGCAATGCAAATGGAACACCTAGTCATTGTCTGAGCCGAGTTGTCTAGGACGGATAGCTCTGCCCGTATCGGGCCACCTACACTAAACCAAATTCATATTTAACAGAGGCAAGAAAATGGGAGACTATCTCCTGAAAAAAAAGTTGATTAACTTTGTACATGGCTATTTCTACTTATAATAAATAACAAAGCCGACTAACAATTGAATATGTAAAATGTGTTACCATTAACGCCCTCCTTAAGCAGAAATGTAAAATTTAGTAAAAGTTCAGAAAGTTAAAAATTTAATTCACAAAAAACAGAAGGAAATACAGACAGACATAAAAGATAAGATATACTATTTTCTTAAGATATTACTTTCATGATAGCGATCCGATTCTTTAATCGATGGTCAAATTTCGGTTGAAATTTGCATTCCCTTCTAATGCTTATTCTCTCCAATTACTCAAAGAACATGAACTTCAGCTGTATTCACTCCCACCAAAGTCATGGATGCGGTTCGCGAGTAAATCATAAATTATTACTTTCCTAAATCTTCCCCCGTTAATAATGATTTTTTAAGAAAAAACTATTGGTTTCAATGTTTTCGGACTACTTTTACCGAATAATTTATCTTTCCCGAAAAGTTTCAATAGAAGCATTTAGTGCTAGGTGCTTGTTCCACAATTAGTGTATTAATAATCGCATTGCCTCAATAGCTCCTATCAATATTCTAGGATTTGAGTACAATGGCTCTGATTTTAATGTTGGGAAATTAAGCTGGGCAAGGATCTCACTTTCCTTCATTCACAACAAGACTCTAGAATACACACGTGCTGAGGTTTGTCACTGACACAAGTTCTTGCTTCGAATATTCTTCACTCCCAAAAATTTGAACTTGCTCCATTTAGCGGGGATCATATTCACTTGGTCCGCGTGCAGTGCTAAGAGTGTAGACCCCGTAAGCCGAAGGTCCCTGGTTCGAATCTCTTTGGCCACAACGAGATTTGTTTCGAGTGATTCTTCGGACGGACTTTAAACCCGTTTAGTTATAATACTCGTACGTACTGTTTTAAAATCAGAACTTATCGCAAATGGATGGACGGACACACGGCCAAAGCGTGTTACTGACCATATCGCTTTCTCGAGTGCCGCTACATACGATCAAGATAATGAAATGCTGTAACTACCTCTAAGCGAAGGCCCCAAAGACATGCAATCTGAAGTCCCAAAAGGTGTTACAATGTTTTCGGGAAATCAAAAATTTTCATCATTAATATCGCAGTTGCCCTTATATATACAATATTTTAATTTGTTAATATCTTTTATTTCATCAACTCGTGCACAGAAAATTTAGTCCATCGAAAAATGGAAACTTTTTCTCATGAATTTTGCACTTCTAAGAATAAAATGCAATGCCTTTAATTTGAAAAACCATCGAAAATTTGCATTCCTGTGCAAATCCTTCTCCCTGCCTCGGAGTCCTTAGTACGGAGGATACACAACTGGAGAGTATTAGAGGACTACTCAGTCAGTGATCATCAGTACATTCTGCTTGAGATAAGCGATATTGTCTCCCGACGTCCGTGCTCTCGGCTTTCTACAACTGGATGGAACATCGGGAGGATGGACGTCGGGAGGTTCGCCGAGGTTTTCACATCAGGTGTACCGCTGCAGGGGGCTTCGGAGGGAACGGAAGAACTGGCAGCTCAAGACGGAGTGAACTCAACTATGAGCATCATCACTACTGCTTGCAAAGCTTCTATGCCCCGTCGAAAACCCCGGCACGGCAAGCCCCCAGTGTACTGGCAGTTAACTGAAATCGCTAAAAAACGAAGGGAGTGTCACCTGCTTCAGCGTAAGGCTCAACGGGCACGGAGCCACGACGAGGCAAGGAACCGCGCAGTAGCATAAAAGTCGGTCAGGAAATGCTTTCGCAAATTGATCAACAACAGCAAGGCTCGCTGCTGGCAAGATCTAGTAGACAATGTGAACAAGGATCCGTAAGGCCTTGGCTACAAGCTAGTTATGCGGAAGCTTGGTGGCCTACGGAAGCCTTGTATACATGATGCGGAAAAGATGGACGAGATAGTGCGGGCAGTTTTCCCCGCATATCATGTCTGTGTTGACGCTATCCATGGTGAAACAGCAGTCGAGTATCCACTCTTCACACAGCCGGAACTGAAAGAGGCAGTCCTTTCGTTGAAAGCGAGAAAGGCTCCAGGTCCGGATGGCGTTCCACCTGAGGTGTTGCGGCTTGTACGAGTATATCATCATTGTCCTGACTTGCTGCTCAGCACATTCAACGCTTGCCTTCGGGAGGGTGTTTTTCCGATACGATGGAAGGTGGTGAGGCTCGTGCTGATCAGCAAAGAGAAGGGAAATCCCGAATCGCCGTCTGCATAGCATGCTAGGCACTGCTGGGAAAGTGCTAGAGAAACTCATCAAGGGAAGATTCACTGACGTGATTCCTGCTGCTGGGGACCTATCTCCTCGGCAGCACGGCTTTAGAGCAGGACGTTCTACCATTGGTGCGATTGCAGAGGTGGTGAGCGCGGTCCAAAAGGCAGAGGCATATAGTCACACCAAGCGACGGATAATTCTGTTGCTGACGGTCAACGTCAGGAACAGCTTCAACTCCGCTAGATGGGTGGATATTCTGGATACGCTGGAAAACGCTTTTCAAGTTCCAGAATATCTAAAGCGGCTTTTGAGGGACTACCTAAAGGACCGAAGCCTGCTCGACGATACGAGACTGGACCAACGAAGGATGCAAATTACATCGGGTGTTGGCCAGGGATCTATCCTTGGTCCGGTCCTATGGAACGTGTCTTACGACGGGCTACAGAGACTTGAGATGCCAGATGAGTCGCGCTTGGTCGGCTATCCGGATGATGTTGCGGCTCTGGTCGCTGGACGCACCGTTGAACAAGCGCAACTTAGGCTAGGTATGCTAATGTGCGGAGTGAGGAACTGGATGACTGTCGCGGGTTCAGTTTAGCTCTGGAGAAAACCGAAGCGGTCATTTTGAAAAAAAAGAGAATCCCTAGAGGAAGAATGATCAGTATTGGCAACTTACGAATCGAATTGAAGGCATCGGTGAAGTACCTGGGGCTACTGATCGACTCGAAAATGAGTTTCTCTGAGCAAATCAGGGCAACGGCTGAGAAAGCTGTTTCAGCAGTATCGGCTCTGAGTCGACTTATGGCCAACGTAGTCAAGAAGACGCCTCTTGATGAGTGCTGTAAGGCCAGTGCTATTGTACGGAGCAGAGGTATGGGGCGACGCTCTCAGCAAGGAGGTATACCGAAAACATTTGGCACAGGTACAGAGAAAAGGAGCACTGTGGATTGCATCTTCGTATCCGACAGTCTCTGACTCGGCGGTGAGAGTTATACCTGTTGCCTTCCTTGCTAGAGAGCGCCGCGCTATTTACCTGCGCCGAAACGAGGATGCGGGGGAGACGGTTGTCCGCGAGGAGAGACAGCGCTCGCTCAACGACTGGCAGCAGTCTTGGGGAATTGCATGAAGAGAAGGTGGACTGCGCGCCTCAACCATGAATTTGTCCTAGACTATGTTGGGTACTCCGACCCATATAGCGTGCACCTGTATTCAATTTGGTTCTCTATAATTCACAATTTGAAGAATATACTTCTTGGATTATCGGTGGCGTTCAGCCAATGTATGCTTGGCGTTCAGTCACCAGCAAGAATATAATAACTATGCAGCCTGTTCATTTCGAGTATTTCAAACACGGAATTGCGCTACTCCTTGAGCTTGAGAACAGTTCCACCAGTTCCATAAGCAAAGATAACGAAGGGAATATCCCCAACTGGCAGTGAGATTTTGATAACGGACACTTCAAGAGATTCAAAGCTTTTGAATTCGACTTTTTCAATATTTTGGAAACAATTGGGTCTTCGAACCAATATCCCGGTGCCACGTCCCCCATCACGGTTTACCCTATCGTTTCTAATGAATTCAAACTCCTTGAATGTCATGGAGTGCCATGAACTGAGGTGGGTTTCGGTTAGAAGCATGATGTCAGGCTTTTGCTTAACAATGAATTCAAGGAGATAATCACACCGATGTATAGTAACAATGAAGTTAACGTTGATCGAGATGAGGCGAATCCTATCCATGGGAATGTGACTGGATTACAAATTATTTTGAGGCATTTAAAACCTCTAAGCGCTGAAAGACAAGATTCGTTTTCGTATTTTGTTTATCGATTCTCTCCGATGAAGAATTTAGTTGCTGGTAAATTTTGAGAAGCAGCCCATTATTACCACTTACATTATTTAACGCATTTTCTGCTGATCATCTAGCGGCGGGTGTAAATCGTACTCTGGGCTTGACGAAGTTCGAGTTAGTTGTGTTTGCTTTGGACAAATTTTATTCTCGCATCTTGATATTGGGAGCATCCTCGATATGATGCTGGGTGACCAAAAACACCGCAGTTAACACATAATTTCTCTTTTGGCTCCGTCTGAGCCGAATTGCACTCACCAGGAGCATGTACGGCCTTGCATTTGACGCATCGGTAATGCATGGCGCAGTTGGCAGCCGAATGTCCACATCGTTGACACCGATAACACTGGTTGACCCCTCTACTGGAGGCGTTCCAACCATACCACACTGAGAAATTCAAGTATCTTATTTGTTGAAGAGCACTTGGACTGCTCTTATTTGAAACTTGCACTTAATAAAGTGGTCAATTTTTTTTTTCTGCCGGCGACCTTCTTGTCACAAATATTTTAACGGAGAAAAATCCAATTTCTGGTGCTGCTTCCTTGAGCACCTGAAGAAGATCGACGGTATCTTCTCCGCAGACCAAGCCCTACAACAAAAAAGTCTGGTTCTTCTCACTTTTCGGGGTATATGTGAAGTGTGGAACCTCGCCAAAATTTAGAGAGTTTTTAACTGATTTGAGGTCAATCAGTGATTTTGTTCTGATAGTTAATTTTTCGGTATTGACTCTTTTAATCTCGAAATTGTTTAGTTTATTCCTTTTCGCTTTGACCGAACACATTAATTGGCGGAACTTTCTCTGTATTTTTGGCAACATTTTGAGGAGGACCAGCAGAACTTCAAGCTGGTTTCTCCTCCTTGTTTTTATTTCTTAATAAAGGATAAAACTATCATTGCTATTTCGATTAACATTACCTCCGGTACTTTCGTCAACGTCCATTTCCTGTTGGAGTCCGTCCAGCGCTGCAAAGTAGTTCTGGCTGTCGTTAGTATATCTTCTGGGATGACTTGTTAGACAGCTTTCTTCGCCTTAGTTTCCGTTTTTATTGGCCTTACCGGCTCTGCATCATGAGTTTTCTTCGCCCTCCTGTACATATCTTCGAACGTTTTCAGTCGTAGTTTCAATTCCTGTATTTCAGCTTGAAGTCGACTCCCTGCTTGTTTGTCTTCGACTACTTGAGTCTTGCGGAGTCCTGGTTACTCGTGTGTCTCCTTTTATTGACGCTTGCCGCCAATTTCGCATGGCTACTCTCCCCAGGGGCCCCCAACGGGCTCCTCATTACCATCAATGCCTTTTGCAATGAAAATAAAAGTTTGCTTTTGTTTGACTTGCAAAAAAATTACGTAGAATATGTAACTATTCTGTGCTTGGCTTGTTTGGTTTCATTTGAAAAAAATTATTGTATGGGTATCTGTAGGTTCTAAGGCCGGTTGAGAAAACTTTTTCCAAACCTTTCCTGCTTTATATAAGGTTATCCATTTTACCCTTAGGAAAGTAAAGCTAAACATAACACATATAATATATTCAGGTGGAAACTAAATTCATAACTCAATATAAAGATCAAACCTTGCCATTATACATGAAACACAACATCATTCAAATACCCTCCATGGGACTTCTTACAGGCCTCAATCCTTTTGAGGTAATTTTCAATGACTTTTCGGCACATTCCCGCGATATCTCGGTCACCACTTCACGAATATTGGTTTTCAATTGCTCAAGATTTTGAAGATTGTTTGCGTAAACACGATATTTCGCATAGCCCCATAAAACTAAATCCAAAGGTGTTAGGTCGCAGGCTCTTGCGGGCCAATTGACATCACTCAATCTCGAAATTACGCATCCTGGAAATTTCTCTTGCAAAAGTGCTCGATTAGCCTGTGTTGTGTGGCTTGTGGCTCCATCCTGTTGGAACCACATGTTATCCAGATCATAATCTTCAATTTCTCTCCAAAAATAATCGGTCAACATCCGTCCATAGCGGTCAGAATTGACTGTAACGGCTCTTCCTTGATCGTTTCCAAAAAAAATCCGGGAAAATAACGCCACCAGACCATAATGCACACCAAACGGTCGCTTTTTCCGGATGCAAAGACCTTTCTGCGATCACCTGAAGATTTTCAGAGCCCCATATGCGGCAATTCTGTTTATTTACGTAACCACTGAACGAAAAATGAGCCTCATCACTAGAGAACATTTTGTTCGAAAAATCGTTATCAATGGCTTGTTGTTCAATCACCCAATTCGCATACATTCAGTGTATGGTCTTGAGGCTTAAGTTCTTGAGTGAGTTGGACTTTGTACGGATGGAGATGCAAATCAAAATGCAAAATCCGCCACAATTAGCCGTCAGACAAGCCCAATGGTTGAGCACGTCGAGTAATCGACAAATTCGGGCCTTCCTCCACACTTTGCGCAATGACAGCGATATTTTCAGCAGAACGAATGTTGCGATGAGGCACAGGTCTTGCAATATCAATAACCGATCCAGTCTCTTCAAATTTTCTCACTGTGTTCGAAATTGTTTGCTGTGTAGGTCGATTATGTCGACCGTAATCGGCTCGTAAAGCCCTGAATGTTGATACAGCAGAATCACCATTTTTATAATAAAATTTAATAACTTTAACGCGTTCTTCGACTGTTAAACGATCCATATTTCTAAATGACGAACTTAACTAAAATAAACATGCTTTAAATAGCATTTAATTTTGACAGATGTCAAATGGCAGGGTTATACTTTCCCAACCACGAAATGGCCTGTATATCCATTCTGTATTAAAATCTATGCACTAAATCAAATATAATTATATCAGCTAACTTCATCAAGAGCAGATTTATTTACAACTTCACGTTTCTACATTTAGAAAGCAAATAAACAATAGTATAGGAGCGAACACAGAAACTAAATGCGGTATCAATTTCGCTCTCTCAACGTTAAATAAATTTCTGGCAGCTAGGTATCGTTCCGTGTTAAATGCTTCAAAACAACTCATTAATCGATGAAATTAAGTAGCATCATCAGGAAAGAGTAAATCATTTTATAAATCTAAAAACAAAAATTCAAAGGCATGAATCCTATCAAATAATGATAAGGATAAAAAAAACTTACTGAAGCCGCGCTGCTAACATTTAACTCCGCCACACTACCGATATACAGTTTTGAAGGAGTCTGAGCTTTCATCAGAATGAATAGTATTGATTTCTGATCTCTCATAGATAGTGAATACCAAGGAAAGTCATAAATTATAGCGGCTAGCTTCTCGTTCTATATTAAAATAATTATAGAATATATAACAGCAAAATTTAAAGTAGCTTACAAAAGTTTCTAAGGCTGTGCCTACCACACAATACAGTAGTACTTGAAAAAAACCCATGAGAAATAAACCATATGCTCCCAACCAGTCAGTCTGAAATAGAAAAAAATTAAATTCAGCGTCAACCGCTGTCTAATTCACTTGGTGCAGTCGTAAGAGTATTAGCCGCTGATTTCAAAAGGCTTAAGTTCGAAACCGGATGCGTTGTGAAGATCTTTTATTTTATTTATTTTTTATTATGGTGAAATGATTCTTCCAATCGGGTCCGGTACTACTAGTAATTTAAATTTAGTTTATAATTTAAATTTAGTTTATGCAAGTTATATCTGCATTCCTACACAATTAGAATTACTTCCAATGAGCCAATACACTATTAATGTAATTTTAAAGAAAAAAAATATCTTACCGTGAATATACAAAACAAACTGAATCCCATTGAAACTGCTCCAGAAATGATTTCCGCAAATACAACAGTAGAAAATATTTCTTGTAACGCTAAAATATAATTATTTATATCCTGGATCATAACAAGGCAATTACGAAATGCTTCATCAAACATTTTCGAATGTTTTACTCTAATGTCTTCACATTCATCAAATGCAATAACTTGCAACCCAATTAAAGTGTGTACATGAAGAACGCAAGTAAAAAATAAAAGATCGTAAACACAATTCCCTACAGAGCCATAAAATAGCTCCGAAAATTGCGAAATATAGTTGAAAATGTATCCTGAAAGTGTAGTTTCATCGTTTAACGCAAAACCAATGAATTGTATTTCAAAGAAAAGTCCAGGTTCCCCCAGAACAATCACTGAATAAGCAGGATATAAACATACGAGCATAAGCATTATTACATACAATACTGATCCACATTTGAATAGAAATTTCAAATTTTTAGCTGAGGCATCCATGACTGTAGAACGTCTGGATTCAGTTTTAATGCCTGAAATGTAAAGACTTCGCAAGAAAGTAATAATCGCTGCCATTTGTTTCCCTGATTTCAGTAGCGAAATAAGTTTTGCAGTCCCCTAAAATATTAAATTTGAACCTTAAAAAAACAAACTTTACGTCAAATCAAATGCCTTCTCTTACCACAACAGCTTGTATTGACACCCCTATGCATTTTAACGTCAAAATGAAATCTAAATTCACAATATAAATAGTGTAAACTGTGCTGGCGCTTCCCAATAAAATCGTTAAAACGCAGCCAAGCAGTCTCCAATTGAATGGTTTACCTCGAGCTGGGTATATATTCACACCAATTATATCGAAAGTTCTTACAATACCTCGAATATATTTGTCAAACAGTTCCAAACTGTTCATTGTTTTCGATTCTTAGAAAATCTCTACCTTATTTTGTAGATCAGCCTGTCCTGAGTGTAAGGATAGAACTGACTTCATTCTCAAAAGTTTTCTGGCTCAACGAAAATTCTGAGAAATATTACACATGCTCGCGGTAATTAGCAGAAATTTTCATGATTTAATAGCTTTGCGAACTTGACAGCGTAACGCAATTTAAATTTTCCATCAAGGACAAAAGACTGAAAGACCAATTATCTGCAAAATAACATATACTAAGCATTTAAAATTCTAGAGCAATTGGTGTAAATTCATAGATTTTAGTCAATCGTAAGCAAAACTGTTCAGTTAGTAAGTGAAACTGTTTGTCTTCTACATGTAATTGCATGTTATTTGTTCTCATACATGTAATCTCTCTATAGCCCACTTCTTACTTCTTTGCAAAGGGTTTCGAAGAAGAAAATCTACGTCTTAAATGCTTATAAATTCCTTCTCTGGGTGAAGTCAGCGTGTTCTATCGCTTCCTAGTTTTAACAGTCATAATTTATAAGACCACATTGGGAAGAACACTTGTGTCGAATTCTCCTAAAACCCCCTAAAAGTTGCTGAATAATTTGTTTTCTTCAAAGTAGACGCTTTGGTAAATCCACCGAATTTATGTCCAATCACCGAATTCAAAAACAAAACCTAAATCATTCTTACTCAGAGACTAAGGCTGGGATTGATCCCGTATATCATGGACTACAAAAAAGCAGGGCTTCCACAGTGCCACTAGACATATTTTAAAACACTAAACTGAATCATCTGCATGAGACACTTTCGATTGTATGATTATAGAGGTGACAACAGCGGTGGAATGCTGTTTCAGCGAGCTAGATCAATATGCTCCACTTAAAATACCATCAAGGGTCCAGTGTTCACCTCCGAATGTTTTTTCACCTGAAAAACGGTCTAATCACTGACTTATTCTCCGATTCACGTCTTTTCTCAAGACATGTACATAAACTGACCTCGCTAACGAACAAACATGAGTTAAATTTCAACTAACAACAACATCCATAGCCACATTTCCATCTTATGCTACTAAAGGACGACGGCAGAACGAACATTATCTCTCATTTTATTGACGGCGGTGATTAAACCGATCAAACAGAGACACTATGCCATATCGCAAGCCATAGAAAAACTAGTGTACGTGGAACTAACTCGAATGCTAGACCTAGGAGGAATCGCAAAGTAACCTCGGCTATGAAACTCAATAAGGCGTGTCCTTGTCATGATGCATCGAAAGTTAACATGGTAACGGTCAAGGATACGTACCCTCTCCCACTAATCGATGGAATTCCGGATCAATTGCTAAAAGAGAACTACATCAAAAGTTCGATGCTTTTTGGCGAATTATACTCGACGTGGGATCAAAGGATAAAACCGCATTTACAGTGCCCAGATGGCCCTTATACCAGTTCCTCACTATGCCACCGCAAACGAGGAATCGAATGATAGACAAAGCAATTCCACCTCACGTCAGACATCAAACACTTGTCTATCTAGATTTACTCTTACTCATCTCCGACTGACACCTCATACTGCTGCATACCATGAATATTCAAAAAAGCCAATTTTTCATGAAAGAAGTCCGGTATTTAGGCCACATAGTCGGTAACGATACCATTAGGATTGCTCCGCGAACGACCCATGCTAATTATGAGTTCTCCTTGCCCTAAACGGTCAAGCAGTTACGGCGCTTCCTTGGTGTATGTGGATGGTACCGACGGCTCATTCCAAGGAACGAAAAAGTGTTATGACCTCTGTCGGATATGCTGCGGAAAGGTAAGTTCGTCTCGACCGAAGACAGCCGAAATGCATTCGATGAACTGAAACAAGCGTTAACATCTACACCCGTGCTGCACATCCCGGATTTTACCAAGCCCTCCTCAACACATTCTGACGCGTCAACATGAAGTAACGAATTTTTTCAGAAATTTCACTCATATTTAAATGAATACAACTTTTGGCACGAATGACGAAAAACAAATTGTAGACTGAAATGTCACCTTTCAAACGCATGTCATTTTGACTCAATCTGATAAGTATTGCCCATAATACTTGTATGACAACGAAAACAATCGAGTGATGAAAAAAGTTCAATGCTTTTTAGACTATCTAATATTTTCTTTGCGAGCTGTATTTTTCGGCGTATTTCGTCTCTTTTATGACTGGTTCTTGATATTTTTGCGCCTCAACACACGAATTCGCTTACATTTTCGATACTGTATTCGGAAAGTGTGATATTTTGTGTATTCGAGGTATTTTTCCTCGATTGCGCCATGAAATTTATTTTATTCTCATTGATCTGTAGCCCTACTAGTTTTACTTCGCTGTCGAGATTCAGGAAGAGTTCTTTGGCAGTTGTTACTGACCTTGACAAAATTTTGATGTCGTCCAAATAGGCTACTACTTGGCGCGTCTTGTATAGTAATGTAGCTTGTGTATCGGCTGATAGCTTCCTTATGACGTACTCCAGAGCCAAATTGAATAGCCAGCTCGTCCCCCTGCTTTAGTCCAATATTTGTGTCAAATATCAGTGAGTGTCTATTGATGCGGATTTGGAAGGTCATCGACGTCATTGTCATTTTGGCAAGGCGGACTTATTTGGCTGGGATGCCAAAGCCAATAATTGTTTGGTATAGTACGTTACGATCAATACTGTCGTATGCTTGCTAAAAGTCAACGAAAATTTGGTGCACGTCTACTCGTATGCTGAACTCCCAGCATTTTTCAAGTACCTGCTTGACTGTGAAAAATTGGTCTATTGTAGACCTGCTCTAAAACCACCTTGACACTCCCCAATAATACCGTAGGCGTATGATCCGATTTTATTTTCTAAAATCTTTGAAACTATTTTGTACGCCGTACAAAGTAGTAATATGCCTCTATAATTTTCACACTGTTGCACCTTTTTTGTGGATAGGGAACATAATCGATTGGCTCCACTCTTTCGGCATATGTTCTTGTTTTGCCAAATGTGCTGGACGACTTTGTGAATAGCTTCATGAACAATGCTTTCATCATATTTGATGAGCTCCACTGGAATCCCATCGACGCCCGGCGCTTTGTGAACCTTTTGGGCTTTGATGCTGGAACAAACTTCATCCAGAGTTAGTGGGGCCAATGTAAGCTCTCCGACAACATCTATAGGCTCCGATGTTCTGCAGCTGTGCGGAGGATTAAGGAGGTTCTCGAAATATGATGCCCATCTTTCCTTAATCTTGGTTTCATCAACGATGATATTGCCAATGTCATCACGATAGAGCGTAGTTTTGGGCTGATAACCACGTTTCAGGCTTCTAACTACTTTGTATGCTTGTCTTGTGTTGTTGCTCGCTAAACTTACATCTATACTTCTCGATTATCGTGGTCGCTACTCTTCTGAGATTTTCATTGTGTTCTCTCTTCGTCCTGGTTTTCCTACCTACGTATTCTTTGTACGCCTGATTCATTTTATCAAACGCATTCTGGCACGCATCATCGAATGCGCTTGGCTTCATATCCAAACATCTGTTCTGGCACGGTCTTAATAGCCGCTTTCACTTCCATCCAGAGCTCGTTGCTTGCCTTTAACGATGCGTCTGATAAGATGGGAACCAGCTGGTTGTCGAGAGCCTCCGTGAAATTTTTGACCACAGACGCCGTTCGGAGTCTTTCGATTTCAAATTTTTATAGCGAGTTGGTTTTCGCCGAATATGCCTGTAACAAACGACATCGATAGGTTAATTTGATCAAGTTATGATCTGAGTTACTATTGGCTCCGCGGTATGTGCGGACGTCAAGTATGTTCGAGGCCCATCGTTGCTAGATCAGAACATGGTTGATGGCTTTGTGTGTTACCATCCGGTGATATCCAGGTCATTTTATGAATGCGTCGATGTGGGAAGCAAGTCGAACATATGACTAGATTTCTACGACATGCAAAGTCAATCATTTGTTTCATCGTGGAGGCTATATCCTCCAGTCGTTCTCCGATGAGATAGCTAATTGCCAACCTTAGCGTTGAAATCAACCAAAATAATTTTTCGTCGTTTGCAGACAATGAGTCGACTAGTCTTTCCAGGTGATGGTAGAACGTTTCCTTCGGTTCTTCGTCCTTTGCTTCAGTCGAGACGGGAACATTGATCAGCCTGATTTTGAAGAATTTTGCTTTTATACGGATCTCACACACAATCGTTCATTGACCGCCTTAAAATCAATAACGTGCGATTTGAACACCCTATCCACAATAAAGGACACTCCGAATTCTTGTTATCCAGTAGGCTTCCCACTTTTGAATATTGTGTGCGATCTCATGTCTTGAATATCATTTCCAGTCCAGTTCGTTTCGTGAATTGCCAATTTTTTTTAATTTATTTTGACTGGCCTGTTCTTAAAGGTCTTTAACCGCGCCAGGGTAATTGGATGATCTGACATTCTAGAATCTGATGCCATACCTGTAGTCCTTTTTCCGTTTGCGAGGTCGTTGCCGTGAGTCCAAACTATATCGAGGCTTTTCTGCAGATTTCGAAACATTGGAGGGTTTTACAGGGACGGGGAGTTAGCCCGTCACCCAACCTCCATTCTAGCGGTATAATTATAACTTTCGAATCCAATAACAGGCACGGAAGACTCACCTTCACCCTCTTACGTCTCCACAAAGGAGGTGTGAGTAGGATTTAGTAGCAGAGCTGTAAATGCATTTACAGTTATTAGCATTTCTCGGCATTTAGTGTCCCATGATTGGGGAACCAGTAAACCCAACGTGCGACCCCGAGAACATTTATTGTACTAACATTTAATCGCGGGGTCTAGGGTGAGAGATCATGGAAGCTGGGATAGGGGTTACAAAGGTTTCCCTGTTTTCTCAAGCGGGCTTGGGACCGTCTGTATACTCAATTAGTTCAGCGAGTGTAATAATAAGTAAAAATAAAATTAACCGATCGTTTAAACAATAAAAAGTGTGTCTATCCTTGAACCTGAACCTTAACTGAACCATTCGGCAATACTTCCCAATATCATAGTAGTAACCGCCCGCCGCGATAACCGTGCAATTCAGAGTTGTTAGTGTTCATTGGGGTAAAGTAGGAAGTGCAGTGTTCAAAATGCCGGAAAATAATGCAGTACCGCAATACAGTAACAGCATAATTGGAATTACCGAATTCCACCTTCCGACGGAGAAAATTCGGAAACATGGTTTGTAATCATTGTCGGGGTTTTTATGCCGCAGGCGTGACAAAGGAAGAGGCCAGATTTGCCTATATTGTACCATTAATTGAGGGAAATCACAGAGAAGAAGTGAAGGATCTTTATATGAACCGTATTTCAAGTTGCACGACGAGTTGATAAAAAGACTGTGTCGATCGCAGGATGAAAAAACTTTACAACTTCTACAATTTGAAGAAATGGGTGACGAAAAGCCATCACATTTCTTGTGCCACCTAAAATACCTCGGTGGAAAAACGGTGAAGGATAAAATCGTCCGATCTTTTTGACTTATCAAATTGCCGTCGGGCGTACGAGCGATACTCGCGGTGCAAACAAAATGTATCTTTGGATAACATAGCAGATTTAGCCGATGGCATCTTGGCAGAATTTCGCAGTCACCAGATTGCTGAACCAAGTACACTCAAATTCTTCAGCATCAATTGATCCATCGGCAATCGATGCAATCAAGTCGATAAAATTTGCTCAGTTGGTGACGTCACTAAAAGAGGAGTAGCCTCATTGACTCAGCAGTCGCAGTCCGTCGGCTTGGAGGCACAGAGATCAAGACCATTGGTCTCACCCTCGTTATCAACCACGTTCGCGATCAAGAGGTCGGCTGCAGCAAAACACCGCGGCAAGCGGAAACTCCTACTACTACTGAAGACTCGTCGCGGATGCCACAAAATGCCAATCCCAGCGTTCTTGCTAGAGAAACACGAACGGCGGCTGGCAATAATGGCGGTAACCGGTCGTCACCCTTTCACGCGCCACCTTTGTATCACGGACAGTTCAACTAAGACGGAATTTTTAATCGTCTGCGGTGCTGATTTATGCGTATACCCATGCAATATGATGCGCGGGCGGTGTAAAAGGACCGAGTATGATCTGCCGGCAGCCAACAATGCGATAATCGCTACTTACGGAACGACGATTCTCGCACCGAAATTTCTCGATCTACGTCGTAATCACCCATGGAGATTCATTGCAGCCGACGTTGATAAATCCATCATCGGATCAGAATTTATCCACTTCTACGGGTTTTTAATCAACCTTAAAAATAGCCGCTTGATCGACCAGAAGACGAGGTTATTCGCTACAGGTCAGGTAGTAGACACTAATATAACGTCTGTCAAAACAATCGTAGGTGATTCACAATATAACGAATTTTTAACGCCGTACCCAAAGATAACGGGACCTCAAAGATGCGCTCCTCTGGTACAGCATAATACGCGACATCATATAAACACTACACCGGGGCCACAATGCAGCGACCGGCCTCGCTATATATAAATACGAAGCCGCAAGAAAAAACTTCGAGGTAATGATCGAGTTGGCCACAGCTCGGCAATCGTCCAGTTGTTGGACCGTACCGCTTCGTTTAGTGGCAAAAACAGGCAGCGAGTGGCGACCATGCAGCGATTATCGCACGCACTAATACTCCATCCCCCACATACACGATTTTACTCTGAGGCTTCGAGGAACAAATATATTTTTCAAAGTAGACTTCGTAAAGGCATACAATCAGACACCTGTCGCCGAAGAAGACGTATCAAAAACAGCAATCACCACACCTTTTAGGCTTGTCGATTTTCCATACCTGTATATGAGCTTCGGGTTGCGAAATGTTTCAAAGTTTTATGGACGAAGTGTTGCGAGGGCTTGACTTCTGTTTCAAATGCATCGACGATATCTTGGTAGCTTCAAACGACAAAAAAGAACGCCTACATCATCTTCAACAGGTTTTCGATCGTTTCAAAAAATACGCGATTGTCGACAACTCACCCATATGTATTTTTGGCACACCAGAGGTCGCCCGCAATTAATACAGCGGGTGGATATGCAGATATGGCACACCTGTGACGGTATCCACTGACCAAGGCCGTCAATTTAAGTCACACCTGTTCAATGCTCTCGCAAAGTTGACAGGTATGAATCCTTCAAGGACAACAGCCTATCACCCACAGTTGAAGCGAGCGATTTCATCGGCAACTCAAAGCTGCTATCCGTTGTCATGAAAACAACACCTGGACCGAAGTGTTGCCAACAGGCCTTTAGGAATTTGAACTGCTTGGAAGGATGGCTTTTACTTTTGTGATTTTTTGGCTCAAATGTGTCAAATTGCGAAGGGGATATACCAATTTTTCATACATTTTGCCTCCGCCTGGGCCCCCTGATGCACGAAATGATTTTTGATTCAGGTTCTAAAAGTTCAAATCCATACCTTTCATTTGATATCCCTCTTGACTACCTTTGATAAAAATAATAGGGGTACCGGTTAATTTTTTTCGAAAATTGAAGCTTTATTGTGAAAAATTTGTTGAGCGACGCCAAGTGATTTTGCAACTTTAGGATGGATCTTGGACGAGCAATGTCTCCAATTCGTGACCTTCTTTCTTTTTTGGCTGTCTGGGCCGTTCATCGTCCTCCGAGTCAAAATTGCCACTTTTAAACCGTGCAAGCCACTTCTGGCACGTACGCTCAGCTAGAGCATGCACACCATACACTTCCACCAAAATACGATGGCTTTCGGCAGCCTTTTTCTTCATATTGAAGTAATGAAGAAGTACTCCCCGCAAAAACACTTTATTCGGCACAAAATTCGACATTTTCAGAGTAAAAACAAGTATTGTTGACTACGCTTCAGCTAAGTGACACATACTGATTCTGAAACTATATGACAGTAGCTTTCCAACACATATTTGGAAAGGTGAATCACTGGAATAAGAATCAAGTTACGCCATCTGTTAGAAAACCGCACGAATTAACCGGTACCCCTATTATTTTAAGAGCTACTTCTTTATGAGGGGCAATTTTGAAATGATTGGTAAGACCTAAACTTTTGAGAGACCATCACTTCTGGCCTTTTCACAAAGTTTGAGCTTCCTATCTACTATAGTTTCTGTGGAAAGTTGCTGTGATGCACGGATAGATAGACGGATATATATTTTGTGAAACGAGTAGGTCTTTGTAGGAAGGCTGTCCTTAAGTTCTGGCGTGGGCCTTTGTCCTTCTCACACAAGAGTCGTACGTGTGAAATATTTTGCAGTTGACTCGGTGCTACGGAAAAGAACCCGCCCCGTAACACTGCAGAAAGCTAGCTGAAAGCACACGTACGCCTCCGTAGAACTTGTCAATTCTATCTAAACTCTTCGAGCTAGCTCTCTAACGCAGCACTTCACCTACAAATTTCCTTTAAGGTTTACTAAAATCGCGTCCTGTCGGTCCGTCCGTGTTTTACAGCGCTTTTTCGCAAACTACATAAGCTAGAAACGTAAAATTTTGTAAGTGTAAACTAGTGCCCTCTTCAAAGTTTCACCACAAAAAAATGTATAAGGTGTTTGAAGGGGGTGGCCCCTGAAAAAAAATTTCATTTAATGTAGGCAATATGGGTGTCAAATGCTAGGTCTTACTGAGAAATCTTCAAAACAGGTCTTAAAATGACAAGTTTTGCTTTGGGGGCCCAGGGGAAGGGGAAAATCATAAAGGAAAGCCTTAATGAGCACAAGGGCAACAAATACTGCTGCGACCGCGGAAGTCACCGCAGTTGCAGACATTATGTTTCTAGCAGAGGGGTGAGCAACCCGGGGTGGCATACTGTGGCCGGCTAGCGCTCATTCGTGTTGCGGGTCTTCCGGGGCACCCTCTGCTCGTGCTGAGCCACCTTACACATAAAAACTAACGCGAAGGGATAAGGACGGGAAAGGGGGAGGTCATTTTAAGAAATAAAAGATTATTGTCTTAACGAGACATGGCCGTTTTATTTAATTCACAAAAAAAATGTATGTAAGAAAAATCAGTTGAATAAAATTTTATAAATAGAAAGCAAAAAAATTAATTTGATGAATCCAAATAATTACTCACACTTTCTTTGTTGAACTCCGAGCGCTCGGCGAAGAACGAAAAAAGGAATTCGGAGCACCTGAAATCTAATCTTCAATTTGAAAATTAATGTTAACAAAAATCCAAAACGAAAACACAGAAAGGCCAGAAGTACTCCCCGCACCCTCTTCTCAAATCCACGGTCCTTTCATTTTCATCCAATAGTATAATTTCAAATCCATAAATTGAATTTTTTACCACTTCATAGATAAAACAATGCACTTCTCAGAAAACTTTCCTCTTCCTTTTTTTTGTTTTTCTTCTCGTCTTTTAGTTTATCCAATTATGACACTTGTCTTTTTCACTTTTAACTGCCCTCTACAACAATTAAAATTCGAATCCACAATATAAGTTTCTTGATTTTATTTTCCACACAGTCTTTGGGTTTGGTTTCTGCTGGAATATATTTAAGCCGTCATTACTTTTATTCTCGCCTCACTCCATTTAACTGTTTTTCTTTATATACCACAAGCAAAATTTCACGAACTTTTATCATTCGCGGAACTTATTCTTTTTGTACTTCCGAGCTTCTTCCATCATTTTTTACTATTTCAAATCACACATTCGTAACTAAATCCAAGTCAAAACCCCACATTTTCACAAATTCAAAATTAACCTTTATCTCGACACTTCTAAAGCACTTCCTTTTCTTCTTCAAACCAAATACCGAAGCTTTTCCCCACGAACCCGAACAACAATCCCCGTATTTTAAAGTCAAATACTGACTGCCTTTGCAAATCCAGCATTTCACTCCTCAATCCCGCAATCCTTTCATTCTCAATTAGCATCTGGGTAACGTAATCGAAGTTCATTAGACTTCGATTGCATTACGCACACATCCTTTTGCATATTGACAACCGCAAAAATTTCCATTTTGCATATATGGCGATTTGCATAACTATGATGGCGTTTGGTTAGATGCAAATCATCATATATGTATGTATATACGGAAACAATTGTTTTCGCCGATATTCCAAAAAGAGTGTTTTCCTGCGCTCGTGGAACTTGAACCCAGGGTCCCAGCGGACCCCCGGGCGCGAATCCACGACGCTACCAACGGAGCCACCTTCTGTTGATTTTCCATTCATTGAACTAGCAACTTCAACTATGCACCTTTCCTAATAGGTATTGAGATGAAATTTGTTAGTAGTGAAACGTGAATGAATTTTTACTAGTATGAAAAAAATTTGTTAGTGGGAGCTAATGAATAAAATTAGTCAGTATGAAGGAAGGAATTAGGTTTTTTTTAGGAAAAATGTATCGAATGGAATTTTGTTGATGGGAATTAATGAATGGAGTGTTGTTCGTGGGAAAATAAAAATTATTATTATATACTATTTTTTTTGTAATTAAAAATAAGGGAAAATGGTAGGATTGAGATGATGGGAAAATAAAAATTAAAGGAAAATTGGTAAAATGTTAATTAAAATAAATACATATACAGGAAAAGGTAAAGGGTTATCCATTTTACGCTTGGGAAAGTAAAGCTAAAGAAAACACATAAAATATTCAGATGGAAAAGAAATTTTTTATTCAATATAAAGATCGAACCTTGCCATTATACTCCTCCGCGGGACCTCTTACGGACCTCAATCCTTTTGAGGTAATTTTCAATGACATTTCAGCACATTTCCGGCAATATCTCGGCCATAAATACACGAATATTGGTTTTCAATTGCTCAAGATTTTGAGGATTGTTCGCGTAAAAACGATCTTTCGCATAGCCCCATAAAAAGAAATCCAAAGGCCAATTGACATCACTCAATCTCGAAATTACGCGTCCTGGAAATTTCTCTTGCAAAAGTGCTCGATTAGCCTGTGTTGTGTGGCTTGTGGCTCCGTCCTGTTGGAACCACATGTTCTCCAGATCATAATCTTCAACTTCTCTCCAAAAATAATCGGTTAACATCCGTCCATAGTGGTCAGAATTGACACCTTGATCGATTTCAAAAAAAAATCCGGGCAAATAACACCATCAGACCATGATGCACACCAAACGGTTACTTTTTCCGGATGCAAAGGCCTTTCTGCGATCACCTGAGGACTCTGAGAGCCCCATATGCGGCTATTCTGTTTATTTACGTAACCACTGAACGAAAAATGAGCCCCATAACTAAAGAAAATTTTGTTCGAAAAATCGTTATCAATGGTTTGTTGTTCAATCACCCAATTCGCATGCATTCTGCGTTGTGTATGGTCTTGAGGCTTAAGGTCTTGAGTGAGTTAGATTTTGTACGGATGGAGATGCAAATCCAAATGCAAAATCCGCCACAATGAGCCGTCAGACAAGCCCAAATGCTGACCACGTCGAGAAATCGACATATTCGGGTCTTCCTCCAAACTTTGAGCTATGACAGCGGTATTTTCTGCAGAAGGAATGTTGCGATGATGCACAGGCCTTGCAATATCAATAACCGATCCAGTCTCTTCAAATTTTCTCACTGTGTTCGAAATTGTTTGCTGTGTAGGCCGATTATGTCGACCGTAATCGGCTTCTAAAGCCCTAAATGTTGAGACAGTAGAATCACCATTTTTATAATAAAATTTAATAATTTTAACGCGTTCTTCGACTGTTAAACGATCCATATTTCTAAATGGCAAACATTCAACTTAAAACAAAACACGCTTTGGATGTCAAATGGCAGGGTTATACTTTTCCTACCACGAAATGGATAACCCTGTATAAGTGCCCAAAGGAAGGTGGATTTATTACGGTGGCAATTTGAAGTTACGAATGGGAGAATGCCGGTACGCCGGAATTCGCAACAATACCTTAGAAGTCGAAATTTATTAATAATAGTACATTTCATTCATTTTTGCCTATATAATCAAAATGGGACCCTTCAATTACCCAAAAGTTAGTATTTAAATTTTCTGATAGCAACTGCATGTGTCCTGATAATTTCACAATAATCGAACAATAAACAGCGAAGTTACAGCCGATTGAATATTTAATATTTAAAACACCATTAACACGTGACCCTTCTTCTTCTTAGCACTACAGCCCCTCTCGGGCCTTCGCTTCCTGCAAATAGCGCCTCCACCTGTCTCGGTCCATTGACCGCGTCCTCCAATTTCGAAATCCGAGCAGCGATGAACCATCTTCGCCGACCCAGTCAGACCACCGTTTCCTCGGTTTCCCCACTGGTCTCCGGCTTTCAGTTCTCCCAACGAATACCTTTCTGGGTATCCGTTGTTCGTCCAAACGATTCATGCGGCCAGCCCATTGCAGCTTCCACAGTCTTACAATGGTTGAGACACGTGATACTAGGGGGAATGAATACACATTTGCAACGGACCTAGACACTACAAATTAGGGTTGTAACGGAGGCCTTCTTAGCGGGGGCAGATGCGGAGCCGATGAGTTTCACTTCCGCGGATGCGGAGGTTAACGGAGGCGGAGGTGAAAGTGGATGTAGATAAAATAGTAATTTATGGTTTATTTAAGTTTTTATTTCAAATACTTACATTTAAGTTAACATAATAACCTACCAAATACCTTATATACCTTAATTTTGATTACTAGAAGGTAATGTTTATTACAATACCTTCTAGTAATCAAAATAAAGGAGATGTAAATTATATTTGACAAACAATAGTTTTGCGGCTTTGTCACCTTCCAAACGATTTCTAAGGGGTTCATAAATTTAGCCAGCTGGACTAAATAATTATTCACTTGGCACTGAACTTGGCGGCGCCGATAAGTACGTGCGAACGATTGGATAAAAAGCTTTATATTTATTGTTATTTCTCCACCACAATATTGGATCATCGTCTAATTTGAGTCTGTTTTCTTTATTATATTCATTAATTAAAATTTTCCATATCATGAGGTTACTATTGCTGTCATCATTTTCAGTTTCCTCTTCACTGTCACTGCGATTTGTTAACATGTCAGCTAGATTCGAATGCACACTTTGTGTTGGTGAAAATATCTGGAAGCTTGTATGTACTTGGTTCATCTTCATCATGCATTGGATTTGATTCTACTCTAGCTTTTTTGGCAGCAGAAGCACCACTTGCCACATTTAAGTCATGTATAGTAAGCAAGCGTATCAGTTCGGACTGAACTTGTTCCTTAGTTATTTCATCAAAAAACTTTAATTTGTACCTTGGATCCAAATAAGTAGCTAGCGAAAATAGTGTCTTGCTTGGGAGGTCACAAAACCTGGAATTGATATCTTCAATTAGTTTTTGAATGATGCTCTGGAAAATCTGATTCCTGTCTAATTTTTCCTTTTCAGCTTGCAAAGTACGTTTTAGTGTATAGATCAATGGTATCACTGACGATATCGAAGTTTTTGTATCGCTCAAATTCCTTGTTATTTCTTCAAAGGGACTGAGTATATCCACTATTTTATTAAGATACAACCACTCTTCTGGAAAGATTTGTGGAGTGTTATGTTTGCTGGCATACAGGCAAATCGAATCTTTAATCTTTAATATCCTTTCGATCATATAAAAAGTGTCGTTCCATCCGAAATGAAAAAGGGAAACAAATAACTCAAATAACTCCTTAAACAAATAACTCCTTGTCAAGTTTTATACAAACCTGTTAAAAAACGTATACATATATGTAAATAAACAAACATACCTGGTAACACAGTCCTGTATAATGCGAAGTGCAGGTTGATTAAGTTGCTCGGTTTGAATTTTAGTCAGCTCATCTTGAGCTATCTGTGAATGACTAAAAAGGCCTGATATCTTCTTGCATTTTGTGATTAAGTTTTTTAACTTCAAGGGTCTCGAGCGCAGAAAGAACACACAGTTGCAGTTGATGGACTATGCAACTCACGTCAGGTATATCGGCTAAATGCATTGCCCTGACCATATTTGATCCACCATCTCTAACAAAGCAATGCAATTGCTCGTTCAGGATGTTCCACTCCAGTAGCATCATATTGAAATTGTTACAAATTATATCACCGGTGTGTTGCCCATGAAGTGAGCAACATTTTAAAACAATTTTCGTACGGGTAAAATCTCCAGTTATCCCATGTGCAGTTAGGCTCAGAAGTGACACGTTAGCACTTGGCTCAGACCAAACATCAGTAGTGAATGACAGTTTTAAAAAAGTTTTAAGCATTTGCCTAATTTTGGTAGCTACTCTAGTATATATTTCATTACAAACATGGTCAGTAAAAAACTGACGCCCTCTTAATTGATAATTTGGCAAAGCCGTTTGCATAACACGGCGAAAACCAATACCTTCGACAAAATTAAACGCAAGATTTTGTAAAGCAATCATTTCTCCGATCATATCGTCCATTTTCTTTGCCTTGGGATGTGATTTATCCCAAATTTGACTTTTTTTGAAGATTCTTCTAAGGACAGCTGCCTTTTGGCTTGCTGTAATGGTGTAACGGACGTAGACTGTTTTGATTTCTCTTGTTCTCTTTCTTTTTCTGCTCCACGTAGTTCTTCGTATTTTTCTTTATGAACAGACTTCAAATGCCCTTTCAGCGATGTCGTAGTCCGACCTTTCCTTGAATAGTTTTTCCCACAGGTTTTACATTTCGCCAAATTATTATCTATTTCTACAAAAAACTGCCAAATCACACTTGTTTTCGGCTTCATCATGAAACTTAATTAAGCACTAAATCACTTAAAACAATCGCGGTTCAATTATAATTAGGTATATTACATCGGTGAAATTTCGTAACGTCTAACTCGTACAAACAATTCGACAACGACAGGTTGATCCCTGTCGTGTATCATTCATTTGGCAAATAACATACGCCCGCCCGTGCGCCCACCCCAACCGTGTTCCCGCCGCGCACTCGTTAAATCTCGACCATTTCGCGCGGAACACGCGAGTGGACGGCTGTCGGGAGCGAGCGTCGCTCGCGCGTTATTGCTCTATGATTGCGTCAATAAAACTCCATTACAACTCTGCAAAAATTGTACGGAGGCGGAGGCGAAGGTACGATTTCTTGCGGAACTTCCGCAGTAACGGAGGCGGAGGCGAAGTTCCGTTACAACCCTACTACAAATATGTAAGAGTTTTGATAAAAATTTTACGAATGATTTGTAACATTGATGTGTTGTCATGACTAATCAAGCAACAGAGTCAAAACGCTTGAAACGAAATGGCGGTGAATTTAAATGCATAATAACCAGGTTTTAATTTTTCTAACTCAATTTATGGAATCTGTACATTATTCAAATTTTGATATTCAGAACATTATGTTTGATTTATTAATTGTTTCTCAAAACCCTTCTGGCAGGAGCACTCTCCTCCTCCGCTATAGCACTTGCTGTTGAACTTATTAGTCCTATCACTACCTTCGATCGCCGTGAATTTTTTCGCAAGTAAGCGTAAAAATCTATTTTCACTTAACCTAAACGACTTACCGCTGTAATTCCTCTATATTTATTTATTATTAATCACTCAAGAATGCCAATCATGTAACATCTCTACCACTGAAAAAAGAAAAACAACGTTAACACACCCGTTCCGTAAGAAGAAGAATCTCTCCGCTATTTCCCTCCTTCATCTGCATCGCAATTAATACTGGACATACAACATTCCATACACGCGTTTGTTGACTGTTGTCTCCCCAACCAGTTAACATTTCATACGATTCATTTAAACAACATTCTCATATGTGTAATGTGTTTGATGATGATTCGATCCATGTGTAAATTGACATTGGTGTTAAGGTTACGCGCCAAGAATTGAAACAGCCGTCATATGAGCCATATCAAATTGATGACCAAAAAAACGAACATTTGATTGATTTTCAGAAAGGCCGCTCGCCGATAAAACAATAATTCTACAATATATATAATATAACACTAGATTGTTCGCAATTTTTGATTATATATGTATGTTAGTAATCATCACTGTATGTATGATAATGGGAAGATTCTTTTTCTTCGTATCGTAACAGCTAGCGGTGATAGCCGCCAGAAATGAAAACACGTACGTGAAATTTCACTCTAAGTTGAGATGTTTACGACTTGTAAGTGATTTCTTACGTTGTTACTGTTTCTAGAAAGATGATTTGATGAATCATTCACGAAGAAAGTGGAAATGAATCTTTTCTACTTTTATAGATTTAAAAAAGTAAATATTATTTACTTGTGTAATAAAAGCAATTGATGGAAGTTTGTTCCAAAAAAAGCTGATTTTAAGCCATTCCAAAAGTTCCGAGAAAAATCAAAGAAAATGCTAAACAAACAAAAAACAATATCGTCTCTGAAAACCAAAATACTTTTTTGTATTTATTTTCACCCCCAACTGTTGTTTTCATTTCTTAAACCATTTCCATAAATAAATTTTTGCAAAGCTGCCATATTTTGCTATACACAAACGCGCTCAGTGATGGACACGCATATGCTCAATATCAAAATTACAATGAATACTTTCTTCTTCATTACTGTATTTCCCGCGCTTTAGATCCATCTTAATTTCAACTACAACAGGGAGCGGCGTGCTAAGATCAAGTAAATATCAACTTAATTCGGTTCATATTTAATAAACAAAACGTCGACCCACACTTTAATGGGAAGATTTGCATTAAGATTTTTCGAGTGGATCTCAATTTAGATTATGAGTAGATGATGCCAGCGAAACGGTTTCAATTTGATCTGGAGAGTGCTTTTGTATCTTTGTATCGAACATTTGAAATGTGAATCGATTCGTTGTAGGCATTAAGTTTTCTTTATTATTTAATATCCACGAGTGTTTGATTAACACGCTAAATTTGCGTACTTGACCTCGAGAAAAGATGAGCGTGAAAACAGGAAGGGGGATTTCACAGCTTGAGTCAGTCAGCAGGGTGATAAGGAGTTTGTTTTGCAGTTGTTAAAAAATTCTGCAGTTGTCAAAATATTTTAATCTGGCGATATACTTTGCTAAGTTTATTCTTTGAAAAACTTTAATAAAGTAGTGTTGCCAGCCACGATACTGACCATAGTCGTAAATATTTTTGTTAAAGAGTCTCTCTTCCTTGGTAGTAATCCTAAAGCCAGCGTACGTTGGAATTTTTCGGGATCTTTTAATACCCCTGTTACTAAACCAGGAGGTGAAGTTTCACGTGGAGCAAGTGCTGCCATTTTTGCTTCAGCTCTCGCTTCTGAATCAGCTGATGTCTACCCGACTAGATGTTTTAAGTATTGGAAGGGCAGTACTGGAATTCAGAATTTATTATGAGCTGGGAGCTCATCAATCATACCGATTAAGTTTCTCAATACGATACTTACAAAATTAGAGCTTAAAGGGTACTGAAAACTCAAAATAATGTAGTACTGAAATCACAACTCAACTAAAACTGCAGTGGTAGTGAAAACCAGAAATTATGCAGTACTGAAATTCCAAATTCAATCGATACTTAAACGGCACTGAAAATTGATGGAAACGCAATCGTGAAATTCTAATGTTAATCAGTACATCAGCGATACTGAAAATTCAATGCAATACAATATTGTGATTCGGAGTTAGTCTTTGCGTATAGACGTCTTTTAAATCACTCCTGTCAAAAGTTTTCAAAAATTAAATTAATTTTTTAAACACGTTAGTCCGAAGTTAATTTTTAACGGAAAAAATCTATATTGTCGAAGTAATCCACCCAGGAAATTTCTATCGAATATTTTTACTTCGATTGGTAACGAAAAACAAATTACTAAAGAAAACTTCGCCGCTGGTATGGAGGAGCCCGACGGCTTCCCACCGTTGGGGCAACCTGGGGAAACGACGAATACGAAACTGGCGATAATCACCAAAAGAAAACATAACGAAGAAAATTCCGTAGATGGAGGGTGCAAGCTGCAAATAATAGCGGACAATCAACAAATGGCCAAATTGCAGAAAGAAAATGATGAACTAAGGCAAGAGATACAGTCTCTCAAGGATCTCTTCAAGAAAGGGATGAAGCTTCAAAAGACGCAGCCACAAAATCAATGGCAACATGTAACAAAGCCGAAGAAAAGTACAAATCAAGCAATTCCAGAAGAAGTTCTTAGTGCTGGTGGCACCAACGAGAGCCAAAACTATTTTGCAGCGCTGGAGGGATTAACCGAAGATATGGAAACTGAAGAAAACATCGGAGGTAATTTTAATCAAGATAATGACTTTAATTTTATACAATATTTAAAGAACAAAAATAAGGAGAAAAAACCAGCCCGCAGTTCTGCTGGTTCCTCTGAAAAAGCTTCCAACAAGACAGAAAAAGTTCCGCCAATCAACTTGTTCGGACAGACCGGGAAAGATATGGTTCGGCTATTGGCAGCCGAAAATAAACTGGCCAATTTCGAAATCAAAAGAGTTAATGCCGAAAAATTAACTATAAGGACGAAATCACTGGTTGATTTCAAGTCAGCCAAAGATGCGCTGATTTCTGGGGAGGTTCCACACCACCTATACCCCAAAAAGTGAAAAGAATCAGACCTTCTTGTTGAAGGGTTTGGACAGCGGAGAGGATACGGTCGATCTTCTTCAGGTGCTAAAGGAGGCTGCACCAGATATTGATTTTGTTTCAGTCAAAGCTTTTGCGACAAGAAGGTCGACCATAGAAAGGAAGAATTTACCACTTTACCTGGTACAAATTGCAAATAAGAGCAGCCCAAGTGCCCTTCCACAAATAAGGTACTTGAATTTCAGAGTGGTGAGGTGGGAACGACTCCAGAAAAGAGAAGTCAACCAGTGTTACCGGTGTCAAAGATTTGGACATTCGGCTGATAATTGTGCCATGCACTATCGTTGCGTTAAATGCAAAGACGTTCATGCTCCCGGTGAGTGCAAATTGGCTCAGACGGAGCCTAAAGAAAAATTATACTGCGTTAACTGCGGTGTTTTTGGTCACCCAGCATCATATCAAGGATGCTCCCGATATCAAGATGCAAAAGTTAAATTTGCTCCAAAGCAAACACAAGTGCAACGTCATATCTTACCTTCCAACTTCGTCAAGCCCGGAGTATCATTTGCACTCGCCGCTAGAGGACCAGCAGAAATGCTGGAAATAGTGTAAATGATGTAAGTGGCAATAATGAGCTGCTTCTCAAAATTTACCAGCAACTTAATTCTTCATCGGAGAGAATCGACAAACAAGATTCAAAAATTAACTTTACTTTTCAACGTTTAGGTCTACCAAATGCCTAATAATAATTTGTCATCCAGTCATATTCCCATGGATAGGCTTCGCCTCATATCGATCAACGTCAACTCTATCGTTGCCATACATCGACGTGATTATCTCCTTGAATTTATTGTTAAGCAAAAGCCTGACATCATACTTCTCAATGAAACCCACCTCAATTCATGGCATTCCATGGAATTCAAAGATTATGCACTCGTAAGAAACGATAGGGTAATAGGTGATGGGAGAGGTTCGACGACCCTATTGTTTCCGAAATATTGAAAAAGTCGAATTCAAAAACTTTGAATTTCTTGAAGTGTCCGTCATCAAAATTTCACTGCCAGGTGGGGATAACCTCTTCGTTATCCCTGCCTATGCAACTGGTCAAAATGTTCTCTAGTTCAAGGAGGAACTCAATTCCTTGTTTGAAATACTTGAATTGAACAGACTGCATAGTTATTATATGTTTGCTGGTGACCTGAACGCCAAGCATACATCATGGCTGAACGCCACCAATAATCCAAGAGGTGTATTCCTGAAATCATGGATAACAGAGAACCAAATTGAATACAGGTGCAACCTATATGGGTCGGAGTTCTCAACATACCCTAGGATAAATTCATATTTGGACCTCTGCATTGCTGACGCAAGACTTGAATTCAGCTTTAAAAGTCCTCAACGGAAATTGCAGGTGCTTCCTTACGATAGCGACCATAACGCAATCGTAATGGAAATCAATCATCAAAGGGATGATTTCTTCCTCATTCCAGTTCAACATGAAAACCATCGGTTGAATTTCAAAAAAACAGACTGGGGAAAGTTTCAAAAGAAGTTTAATCGGGAGTACCAGAAGCAATGTCCTCCTTCTGATGATGGCAACGCTTGCTCAATGGTTCCTAATAACAGAAATCTAACTGACGATGAATTAGATGTCTATTTGTCGAAATTAGAGAAGCTGACGTTGGAAACGATTGAGAAAGTTGTTCCCAAGATTAAACATCGAAACAATATGGAAGGATATGAAACACCAACCATCGCAAGGTTGAAAAGATTGAAAAGTCTTCTTCTCACACGCGTCAACAATATTTATCGGCGATTTTTGGACTACAACCATCCCTCGTTGGCTTTGTTGAAATTACACCTGAAGAATGTCCGGAACTTAATCCGTTCATACTTCAGGAGTGAGGTCAGCAATCGAAAAAACTGAGGGGTATTAGCCCACAGGACCCAGATGGTGTTTTGGCGAAAGTGAATAGCATATTCCGCAAGAAGTCTCGAGTGAAGGTATCGAATCTGGAAGTCGCTAGTGATGAGATAAATCTTCTCGATAGGGCTGGTATCGAAATTGATAGTACGACTCCGGATAGAAATGGAAACAGGATTATATGTGATGGATTGCAGAAACTCGCCCTGATTGGAACACATTTTGAATTGGTTCATCTGCCAAACCCGGAGAGAAGAAATGAAATATTTTCGGAGGTTGTTGAAGCAAAAGTTTCCGACTTCAAATCAAGCCTGAACAGCCAATCAATTCTTCATTTCGATGAAACATTAACATCTGACCTAATACCGAGCTTGAATCTTATTGATTATTTTGTCAGCTATGAAGACTTGTGTTTCATATTTCGCATGATAAACAACAAGAAATCATGCGGTACTGACGGAATTCCAAATATGGTTCTCCGACATTTGCCTGAGGTTGCTATTAGGAATTATTGCATCTTGCTCAACAACATGTTGAACAATTCATATTTCCCAAATGAGTGGAAAAAGGCTAAGGTATTTCCGATCTTGAAGAAAGGAAAAGAATCTTCATGCCCTAAAAGCTATCGCCCAATCGGCTTGCTGCCTAACATCAGCAAGGTGTTTGAAGTGATACTCAACAGAGCATTAAACGCCCACATTGAGAAATATGAGTTGATGCCGAATTGCCAATTTGGTTTTCGTACCAGGCATTCGACCACACATGCAATAACGAAAGTAACTTCAGACATCTGTTGGAAACTAAACAACAAAGAATGTGTTGGAGCATGCCTCATTGATATGGAGAAATTCGATACAGTGTGGTTAGATGGACTAGTTTTCAAACTTCTTCAGGACAAGTTCCCCAGACACCTTGTCGCCATGATGTGTAATATGTTATACAGGAAATCGTTTGTTGTAACTGATGGAAATCTGACAACAATGCGCGAATTCAAGGTCTTGAATGGTCTACAGCAGGGAACAGTTACTGCGCCCCTGCTTTTCTCAATATTCATTCGCAAGCTATTGAGCAGCTTTGATTTTAATGTCTCGCCAACGCGATCATTGGTAGCGTTTGCTGGTGATCTGATCATCTATACGGCAGACCGAAAAGCTACAATAGTTCAGAACAACCTTCAAAAAATGTTTAATGATGTGCAGCTCTACACCGATAATTGGCGAATGAAAATCAATGCGCAGAAGCGCGAAACATTTTTGTTTAGGACAACGCTGCAGGGGGTCAGTCAAGACCTGAAACGTAATTGGAAGGATTTCCACATTATAGCTGGTGAGGCTAGTTCAGAACGGGTTCCACATAAATCCTGTGTTCAATACCTCGGTGTTCATCTCGATCAGTATCTGTCCTATACTGAACATGTCAAAATCATGCTCAGTAAAGCACTAAAAGTAGTTATGGCTCTTCGGCGACTCTTTCATTCCAAAAACATTGATCAAAAAGTCAAAGTTATTTGTTACAAGACCCTGGTTAGGCCAGTTTTGACATACGGACGCCAGATCTGGTACAACCAGAGTACTCGTACAATGGAAAGATTAAGAGTTTTCGAAAGGAAATGTCTTCGTGCATGTACTGGTTTGTACAGAAAGCCTGAGACGGATTGGAAGCACTATATATCGAATAGAAAAATTTAACAAACCGCTCAAGTGACAAGAGTCGATATCTTCATATTGAAGCTTCTTCGGAATCATATCGCAAGATCTGTGACTGTGAGTGAAAACCCATGGATTTCACAGCCGTTCCACCCTACAGACGGGTATATAGCGACTTGCCTCGCTACTGGCTTCATTCCTCCAGAAGCATTCGTGTATTTGGACATGAATCGATATGTTTTTGATTCTGACGGCGTCCCAATCATATATCACATATATAGACGGGCCACCGATAAGAAGATAAAATACCCTCCGAATCTGAGTTCACGAGACCAACAATTGCAATGAAGATACTCATTTGCTAGATTCGTTGAGGCTGGTCGAGCTGAGATGGAGCAATCTAGGTATTGGTGGCTGAATGACAATGTCTAAATAATTCGTGTTTATTTTCTGTTTTTGTGCTTTTTCTCGTTACTTAGTTTTTTTAGATTCATCTCATTATTGCTACATCTAGTGTTGTTGTTTATTTGTATTATAAATTAGGTAAAGGTTTCAATAGAAGGTAATGTTTTTTTGTTTTTTTTTTTTATTGAACTTATTTAGAATAAGGGTATAGGATATAAGTTCATTGTTGTGTTAGCAATATAAGTAATTTTTGAATAATGCTGGTTGGTTTTTTCTCCTTTTTCCAATTGAATCAAAAAATATGTAATAATCTTAATTAATTTAAAATTTGCTAGTGTATTTTTATTCATTAAATGTGTTTAACTGATAACGTATAAATTTAGAGAGCCATTCGGGCCATTAAGTTTTTTTTTAGTTTTATTGTTTGGAATTTGTTTTATGTTCTTTTAAAAATTTATAACGATTGGTATTAAATAAAGCGCTTTTGACTTTGTGATTCGGAGTTTAATCTGAACTAAATCAGTACTTAAAATGGGAGACAACCCAATAATAAAATTCAGAACGTAACCGATATCTATGCGATATGGTAAACTTCTGACATATCATTCGGTCAAGTGAAGTTGTTGTGGCACGTTCTATTAAAAATTCGTAAATATGTTTCAAGTGTTCAAATTTGTATGTGAAAATACCATCCTAGCTTTGCCCATATCGTAGGTCTCAAATGGCTATGTGAGATATTTTGATTAAATCATAAGCCAGTGTTGTGATATAAATATTATAAGTAAAATTTAATCGAAATCTAGCGAAGCATTACATCAAGGCGAATAAAGTTCAACCAGGAAGCTGGAAATCCTACAAAGTTTCGGCAATCAGCCGCAGAAAATATGGTAATAACGTTGTAGGATAGAAAACGAGGGGGGGGCTGCTTTTGATGTGAATGACGTCAATACTTCAGGCATCAGAACAAAAAGAAAATCTTCCACAACAAAAGTAAAAGTGCCTGATGTGTTGGAGGACGGATAAATTGATTCGTGTGATGAAATACTGCCAGCTGCTCCTATAAAATCACGTTGTGCGTCTAGTACAAGAGCCTCTGATGTTTTCTCGGAGTGTCCATTGATTGCTCAAGAAAATATACTCGTTTATGCTCCCAGTCTCCCAATTCAATTTATACCGCCAATTTTTTGTATATGATTTCTTTCTGTTTTGACCAGTTACAGAGGAGTTGTTGTTGAGCCTCATGTTATTAATGAAAATGAGGATAGCTTTTCAGCAATAATAATTTCCACAGTTGACGCTGACATGATTCGCACCATAATTAGAAAAGAGCTCAGACAGTTCAATGAGGAAATAAGAAAAATGATACAATAAACTTTAGAAAAAGTTACAAACAAATACACAGATTCCCGAATCAATCGAATTTCTTTCGAGGAAATTAACAAATTTCCGTTAAAATATTTGGAAGAGCTGCAAGAATTCGATAAACGATTCAAACCGGACTCCCAAATGCGAGAACATTTTGTAATTACTCGTAATCTCAAATCATATATTTGACAATATATGAATATTTTGTTTTTTTTAGAAAGCCTGTATTACACAATTTGGTGGGCGAGGTGTGAAAGAAAATTAAAAAACATAAGATTTCTGGATCAAACTTGTTGCAACCACGTAAACCACCGCAGTTGCAGACATTAGCAGAGGGGTGCGTAACCCGGGGTGGCATTCTGAGGCCGGCTAGCGCTCAGTTGTGTCGCGGGTTTTCCGGGACACCCTCTGCCCATGCTGAGCCACCCTACATATAAAAACTAATACGAAGGAAAAAGGACGAGAAAGGGAGAGGCCAATTTAAGAAATGAAAAATTATTGTTATAAAGAGGGATGGCTGTTTTATTTAATTCACAAGAAACAAATCTACAAAAAATTACACAAACTACAATTCCAATAAGAAAGACCCTTCACAATTTTATGTAAAAACAATCCAATAAAAATTTTTAATTAAAGAAAACAAAAAATGAATTTAATAACATGAACTAACGGTAATATAAATAGAAAACCCAAATAAGTACCCACCCTTTCCTTGTTGAACTCCGAGCGCTCGGCGAAGAACTAAAAAAGGAAGTTCGGGGCATCTGAAACCGAATCTTAAATTTGATAATTAATGTTAACAAAATCAAAATAAAACACGGAAAGGCCACTTTCCATCAAGACGCTGGATACACTCTCTCCACTAATCAACGGTCCGTTCAATTTCAGCCAATAATAAAGTTCAAACTCAAAATTGAATTTTTCACTAATTCAATAATAGGATAAGATACGTACTTCTTAGTAAACTTTTATCTTTCCTTTGTTTCTTCTCCTTTTAAGTTTATTAATTATTACACTTAACTGTTTCCTTTTTAATAGTCCTCTGCGTCAATTAAAATTCGTATCCACTATATAGCTTAGTTAATTTTATTTTCAACACAATTTTGGGACTTAGGTTATGCCGGAATATACTTAAGCCGTCGTTATTTTTAATTTTGGTTCGTTCCCTTTAGCTGTGTTTTGTTGTATAAATATAAATATATAAGATAGACCATAGATGTCACTAAAATTTTTGTTGTTTCTGCTTGTCAACACTAGTGGCGCAGTTGTACTTCTTCTTTTCTATACGAATGTCATATCGTTTTGTTTTCAATAATAATTATCGTATTCATAAAAATCTAACGTGAATTTCAATGAAATATTACTGAATACCAACATGTTTTTCCTTTCTCTTATTCAATTAATTATAATGTTTGGCCCTTACTTGTCATCTAAAGCCTGCACTCACACTTTTACTACTTTTCTCCCTCCCAAACTTCTGCCATCAACTTTCGCTATTCCAATTGATTAACTGTCGCCACCAAATTCAAATCGAAAACCGACTTCTTGTTTTCCCCGAATTCAAAATTAACACTTATTCCGACACTGCCAAACAACTTCGTCTTATTTTCCAAATCAAATACTGATTGACTCCACAACTCGAAAGAACAATCCCGCAATCCTTTTTTCTCAATTCCCGCTGCCGCATCGAGGTAACGTAATCAAAATTCAATACACTTCGATTCCGTTACCCACACATCTTTTCCATATCGAAAAACGCAACAAATTCCATTTAGCATATATGGCGATTTGCATAACCATAATAGCGTTTGGTTATATGCAAATCATCATACACACGGAAATAATTGCTTTTGCCGATATCCCAAATAGAGTGTTTTTCTACGCTCGGGGGAACTTGAACCCAGGTTCCCAGCGGGACCCCTGGTCGAGAAACTACGACGCTACCACCGGAGCCACCTTCTGTTGATCTCCCATCCATCCATTTAGCAACTTCAACTGTGATCCTTTCGTAGTGGGCATTGAAATGAAATTTATTACTCGGGAAGCGTGGATGAATTTTTGTTAAGGAGAGGTCAAAGGATAGAATTATATGATGGGGAATTGAAAATTAAAGGTATAAGTTTAAATGTAAAAAAAAAAAAAAATACATATACAGAGAAATCCTATATGTGCCCAAAAGAATGTGGAGATGTAACGAAGGCAATTTGAAGTTGAGATGATGATGAGAGAATGCCGGTACGCCGGAATTCGCAACAAGCTTTCCTATAAGCATTGCAAACTCGCCGAATCTTGAGGGTCATTATGCAGCGATTTTATGTATATTGCAAAAGTTTTGCCCGGAAATCTTTACTTAATGACTTTTTTTCAAACCATTTTACCCTCAATATCTCCTGATTTGGTTTAAGCATAATAATATTTTCATTGAAGGTTCCCGCTTTTATAACAAAATTTTTCAATTGGCAAACTTTGTACTTGTTCATAGCAAACTTCCCGTAACAATTGGCTTATTAGAACGTGAAATATTGGTATTCTGCGTTTGATTGTTTTTTCGCGCTTACATGATTTTGTTCATAATTTGTTCAAGTTGCCTGTTTTGTGAATGAACTTGTCTTTTTATAACCTTCATAAACGCTTCAAACCTATAACAAGAATTTACATCTAATGGATCTAAATTTTATGCATCTTGTGCTACTCGTATATGAATTTAACTATGAACGTGGTATGTAACATGTTCTAAACCTTACACTTTGGTAAATTGACGTACGAAATACAAAAGTAAATCCTTGGCGTATTCATTGGACTCATAAAAATAAATTTTAAATGTTAAAATTTTAATTGCGAGACTAAGGCATAGACAATGTTTGAGCGCATCAGAGCTCATAATTCCTCTCAACACTAGAGGTGCTGAATGAAGTAAAAATCCTCTAAACGCTGAAGCCTTGAAATGTGTTCAGAGCAAGAATACTTTTTCAATATCCCCAAATTTTGGTTGATTTTTATAATTTGGTAGCTTGCCAATTTTGCCTTATGGGGGCTTTCCAAGTAATATAGATACACCCTGTCCTGCTCCTGAAAGTTTTATCTCTCAAAGGTGCTGTCACTTCTACGTAGACTGTTTCGGATGCTCAACGAGCTGTGCTGAATCGTTGACATTTGGTGAAGCACTTTTGGCAACAAAAGTAACCACCATGTCCTCTAACTTGCTTGAAAGCTGCCATTGCTGGAGCATCACAAATAAATGAGAGTATGCTAATTTTGTATGCTTTTGATTGAGCTTCAATCCAAACTCTAAGGAACTGCAATACATCGTCAACGAACCGCTGTATAGAATTCTTCATTGGTCCCCGTCTAACTTAGCTCCGATTATTCGCCTCAGAACCCGTCGCTCAAAGGCTTTCAATATGTTTGCGGATGCTTGGGTTAGGGTCCATGTTTCACACCCATAGCATAACACAGGTCTTATCACAGATTTGTGTACTTGGAGCCTTGTTTTCCTGTGTGTGCAGCTGGTCTTCAAGATCGTCAAAACTGAATAAAAAATGTTACTTGCGAGCTATATTCTTCGGCGCATTTCGTCTCTTTAACTGCCCGTTTTCGTTATTTTGGCGCCTAAATATACATTTTCGATACTGTATTCGCCAAGTGTGATATGTTGTGTACTTGCGGTATTTTTCTTCGACTGCGCCATGAGCATTGCTTTGATTTGTATTCCTACTATTGCTTCGCTGTCGAGTTTCAGGAAGAGTTCTTTGGCAGTTGACCGTGACAAAATGTTGCTGTCGTCCGTATAGGCTACCACTTGGCTCGACTTGAATAGTAATGTACCTCGTGTATATACAGGTACTCAAGAGCCAAATTAAATAGCAATGGGGCCAGCCCATCTCCCTGCCTTAGTCCGATATTTGTGTCGAAGGCTTTGGTGAGTTGGTTATTGATGCGGACTTGGGAGGCCGTCGACGTCATTTTGGTAAGACTGACTAATTTGGCTGGGATACCAAAGCAAAGCATCATTTGGTACAGTACCATACGATCACCGATACCGCTTCATTACTGCATTAAAATTTTCAGGTTTACCACAGGACTTAAATATTCCTATCGGAAAAATATAATTGTCTAGATTGTTTATGCATCCAGCAATTATCCAAAAACCATGACCACTATCTTAGAAGAAAGGGTTCCATCAATGTTGAAGGAAACCTCAAAATCGGTGATATCATTCATCACAATTGTTTGCATGTTAGCTTGAATACACGCTATCGATGAATCTTTCATTGGAAAATGAATATATTGGCCAATATCTATGTTTTCTATAAAATATACTTTGGGGTTCCAAGCAGAGACCTCACATCCCGAAATGGAAAATTACACTCTTCTAAGAGAACTTTTAATAACTTATTGATGTTTGTATCATTAATTGCTACACTACTAGTCCAGTTTCTGATCCTGTCTTCAAATAATATAGGACTTAGTGCAATCGACCGCTCTTCTCCATCCGACGTATGCTGTTCATTATCTATACTTTGAGTCTTGTCTTCACGAAAACGATGCGTTAATTTTCTAATGATAGGTATCTCTTAGGACATTTCTAATAACTCTTTCCATGTTTCATCTTCTAATGTACCTTCGTGGTGCCAATCGATGCGCGCTCACTCCCTTACAAAACAACAACCAACGTACCGAGTTCGAGACCAGCAGAATGTGTATGAAAAAAGGTAATTTAAAATTTCTCGTATGACAACACCAAGTAACGCAGCTTTAATTAGTTCTGAAGACATGTATGAAAGAACGGAATTATACTAGTTAAGCACTTTTATTTTTATAATTTTGTTTTGATTATTTCTTGGCTTAGTACTGTAACAGTACCTTAAAAGCGGAAATAAATCGGAACTTAGCTACGAAAGTTTGTGCGTATTTAACAGTACTGTCGCAGTATCAAATCCCGTTATTCGTTCAGTAGTGAGTCAGTAACAATATTTATAGCTTATTCAGCGCTAGAACTCTGCATGAATCAGTATTGTCCAATACAATTAGAATTCCTATTAAATACAGTAGCAGTACCGATGTATTATGCGGCTAGCTTCAGTAAGTACACAATTATAATGGGGACCTGTTGTTGCGAATTCCGGCAGTTGCCGGCATTCTCTTACTCGGGCACACATTTCTTAATTTACTTAGTTTTTTCCCTTTTTTTGTGTAAGTCCTTGTGTGTGAGGTGGCTCCGCATGGGCAGTGGATTTCCCGTAAGACCCACGACACGGCTAAGCGCTAGCTGGCCTCAGCATGCCATCCCGGGATAGGCAATCCTCTGCAACTGCGGTGATTTCTGTGGTTGCAACAGAATTGTGCCTAAATTTTAGATTAATTTAATTTAAATTAATTTTATCTTCGTTCCAATAACTTGATTATTTATTTATTAATACTTACTAATGTTCTTTTCTTCATTTTCAGGTATGTAACAAATGTTGATTTTCTTTGGTGAGTTATACATTCAGAAATTAAATAATTTGCCATCAATCACTAGCTTACCAACGATATACCCTTATTCAGCTTACGCTTGAAAGTAAATTATTTATCATCAAATAAGTTTTTTACATTGCCCTAAGCATAGAGAACTTTGACTACTACACCAACGTGTTGGGCTCATTATAGTGTGAACAAGATCAGTTGTATCATCCTTGCCCAGAGTAACTTAAGATCATGGAAGCAAAATTAACTGTGTGCTGGCATCGATTAAAGACATATTTTCTATGTTCTAACTTAAAAATTAAAAAAAAAATTAAACTTCAATCAATTAAAAATAAACTGCGTGCAACCGTGATGCTTCTTGAAAATGTAATTAATAATAATATAGTAAGTGAAGGCAGCTATTGGGATCGTGGCAGAACAGACGATCGGACATCAAGCCCGGCGCAATAGGAATCATTGGTCCGATGATGATGCTAGAATGCGTTAGATAAAAAAAATCAGGCATACAAAGAATACGTAGGTAGGGAAACCAGGACGAAGAGAGAACACTATGAAAATCTCAGAAGAGTAGCGAATAAGATAATTAGGATTAAGAAAAGAAAATACTATGACGACCAATTGAGAAGTATAGATGTAAGTTTAGCGAGCAATAACACAAGACAAGCATACAAAGTGGTGAAAAGCCTGAAACGTGGTTATCAGCCCAAAACCACGCTCTGTCGTGATGACAGCGGCAATATAATCGCTGATGAAATCAAGATTAAGGAAAGATGGGCAACATATTTCAAGCACCTCCTTAATCCTCCGCACAGCTCCAGAGCATTGGAGCCTATAGATGTCTGCGGAGGGCTTCCATTGGCCCCACCAACTCTGGATGAAGTTTGTTCCATCATCAAAGCCCAAAAGAATAATAAAGCGCCGGGCATTGATGAGATTCCAGTGGGGCTCATCAAATATGGTGGCAGTAGTGTTCATCAAGCTATTCAAAAAGTCATCCAGTACATTTGGCAACAAGAACATATGCCAAAAGAGTGGAGCCAATCAATTATATTCCCTATCCACAAAAAAGGTGACAAGCTACAGTGCGAAAATTAGAGAGGCATATCACTACTTTGTACGACGTACACAATATTTTCAAAGATCTTAGAAAATAAAATCGAATCATACGCCAACAGTATTATTGGGGAGTATCAAGGTGGCTTTAGAGCAGGTAGATCGACAATAGACCAATTGTTCACGGTCAAGTTCAACATAGAAGTGTACCAAATTTTCGTTGACTTTAAGCAGGCATACGACAGTATTGATCGGAACGTACTGTACCAAGTAGTGCTTTGCTTCTGCATCCCAGCCAAATTAGTCCTTCTTACCAAAGTGAAAATGACGTCGATAACCTCCCAAGTCCGCATCAATAACCAACTCACCGATGCCTTTGACACAAATATTGGACTAAAGCAGGTAGATGGACTGGCCCCATTGCTATTCAATTTGGCTCTGGAGTACGTCATAAGGATGTCGATACACGAGGCACATTACTATACAAGTCGAGCCGAGTAGTAGCCTTTGCGGACAACATAAACGTTTTGTCACGGTCAGTAACAACTGCCAAAGAACTCTTCCTGAAACTCGACAGCGAAGCAAAACTTGTAGGGCTACAGATCAATGAAAATAAAACAAAGCTCATGACACAGTCGAGGAAAAATACCTCAAATACACAAAATATCACACTTGGCGAATACAGTATCGAAAATGTTAGCAAACTTGTGTATTTAGGCGCCAAAATAACGAAAACGGGTAATAAAAGGGACGAAATACGCCGAGAAATACAGCTTGCAAATAAAATATTTTATTCAGTTTTGATGATCTTGAAGACCAGCTACATACACAGGAAAACAAAGCTCCAAGTATACAAATCTGTGATAAGACCTGTGTTATGTTATGGGTGTGATACATGGACCCTAACCCAAGCATCCGCAAATACATTGAACGCCTTTGTGCGACGGGTCCTGAGGCGAATAATCGAACCGAAGCTAGATGGGGACCAATGGCGAATTCGAACAACCATGAGCTGTATGTCTCAACGATTGTAAGACTGCGGAGGATGCAATGGGCTAGCCACATGAACCGTATGGACGAACAACGGATACCCACAAAAGTATTCGTTGGGAAAACTGAAAGCCGGAAAGCAGTGGAGAAACCGAGGAAACGCTGGTCTGACTCGGTCGATCAAGACAGTTCATCGCTGCTCAAATTTCGAAATTGGAGGACGCGGAATGGACCGAGACAGTTGGACGCGCTATTTGCAGGAAGTGAAGGCCCGAGAGGGGCTGTAGTGTTAAGAAGAAGAAGAACCCATGCCTTGCAGACCAAATTGAACCTTGGCGTTAAGATTTGACCGAGTACCTCATTTCGTGATCGTATTGGCACTGTGGATGTTATCTTTCTCATCATTGACTGTGTAATAACTATATGGTTTTTCTATCAGTATCGGTTACAATCGGGTTAGCTTGTAGTCCACCTAAAGAAATAATCGAGAAAAATTTTTTTTATTCGCCAAAGAGATTCGAACTAATGACATTCAAATTAGCGGCTAGGGCTCTAATTATGACACAACTCTGACTTTCATACTGAACTTAATTAACTTACGTGCTTCTATAATTTTTTTTGTCGTAATATTTGCCATCACTGGATATATGTTACTGATACTAGTTTTCGTTGAATCACCGAAGTCGAGTAGTATCGGCCGTGGATAATATTGTACTTTGATGGGTGTTACCATGGGTTATCATCTATTTACGCGTCTATAATTCTTCACCCTATCTCTTCCTTTTCGCGGTATCAGAAGAGGCTTAAGTAGGCTTCCAGCGAAAATTGCCGCCACGTATTGTGAAAAGTGCCTTATGACAATTGGTTATTCGCTCAGGTTTGTTTCTTCTGAAAATTTTCAGAAATTGATCTAGCTCTTGCTTAGAATCATATTACCCTGAAAAACCATTAAAAAAAGATAAGGTTGCCTAAACACCTGAAATAATAGGATGTGAAAGGTTCTTAATAAACAATTTAAAAATAAATAATTCGCTATCAAACTCCGCAAAAAAAATTTAAAATCGATTCAAAATTGAAACCTGATGACCTTGCTCTAATCGTTACATCGATTCAATGCACATGACTAAGCTGGATGATGGTGTCGATATGAGATAATACTTCTACGTACTGATAGAAACCCATTTAGGAGGACATTTTCATTCTATGTAAACATTTTTCCAAACTCATCAATTTCCCACTAGTTCCTCTGGAAATCCTTCCCGACGAGTTTTTCAATCTTTTTTATTTGCTTGGACGCTTCCATACTCGTGCAGTTGTTGCTACTATATTTTTATTGATTGATGACATGTTTGTGCATATGAAATAACATTCCTCAACACTTCACACGTGTTTTTTTATTCTCTCTTCCTCTTTCTCTATTACATTCTTACTCACATGTAATCACTAACACGACTATCAACGCAAAAGTACGAGTATATCAAAATTAATGGAATTATAAGAATATTAAATCACAGTACGAATGAGTAACCAGCAAGGTCAAATTTGTTATTCTATTTGTGATTTTTCGTCGTTAAGATTTTATTTGGAGTGCGATTAATTGGATGTAGGTGGGAGGTAACAGCACTCTACTAGCATAGCACCGCGATATACATAAGTAAGAGAAAAAAAAGTTGCGAAAAAATGGAATCATGCTGTTTGTGATAACTAGATTTCCCGACAATTTGGTGTGAAATAAATTTAAACTTTAAGTGGGCAGTATGGGGAGAAATAATTTTTCTTGAGCATATAAAGTGGAACAAGAATAGAAAAAACGTTTTAATTAATAAAGAATTAAATTTTTAATTTTTTTGAGTTCGGCCGCTTAAATGAGAATTTCAATGGAATAGCATCAAGAGAATACATGCACGATTCGCGCGAAGCACTGAGTTTTGCTGGATGAATAATTGAATTTTTAATGAAGGCTGTAATTAGTATGGGGTAAAGTGCGAAGATCGTCTTGCAAACTGTATACGTGAGAGCAATGTGAGTTGCGTATAAATGGGAGATTATTAAATTAAATAATATTTTCAATGTAGGAAAGTATATACTCAGAATACATATGAATCGTTACTTATAAATAAATCATAGCTAGGTTCCTTGTTAGCTCCAAAAAAATTATTGATATCGTTTGAAGCATATTCTTGAAATTGTGCCATAAATTTTATTACTAGAATACCCGGATGTATTAAAGATGCGTCCTCGCGAGGCCAATTGTACGCATCTGCTAGTTTTTCGTAGAATAAAGGAGAAACCTTCAGTAGCTGAGCGCGTACTTAGCTCGTTGAAAGTTAAAGATTCAAGATCTTTATTTAGTGTTGTTAATTTCAGTGGGTTCGGGTTTTTCAGTTGAGAAAAAGTCAAGTCCAAGTTGACAAAATGCTCAATTTATTGAACTGGCTTTCAAAAGGTACCTGTCTATGCACAAAAGAATGAGTTTCTATTCGTAACAAAATTTATAAAGAAAATAATTCACAACATTTATGCACGACGAAAGCAGACGGAATGATTATTTTTTATTTTATATAGCTAAATCCAATTCAAAATGATTTCCCGACTACTAGTTTTTTTATGTCAGTAAATGCAAGGTAAGGATAGGGTCAAGATTGGGTTGGGTTGGGTTTGGTCGAGTCAGCTGTCAGTTGATCAAATCTCAAGACTCCTCCTTGATCAATTTACAGCGGAGCGTCTCAAAAATTCTTCTGTTGAGTGGCTTGGTGAGGATGTCTGCGATCTACTTACTGCTCTCGACGTGTTGCAGTGCGACAGTGCTGCCGATGTGTTGCTGGATATATTTTCGTAGTATTTTGATGTGCACACATCGTTAATCACTGACACTGCTGCTCGTTGCTCGGCTTCTGCAGTTGAAATCGCTACCAGACGCTGCTTTTGTGAATGCCAGATCACTGGCCCTCCTCTAATCACTAACACACCACCCGGTTACTGTCCTGTCTCAGAGTCTCCTCCAAAGTCTGAATCGGTGTAGACAAGACACTCGTGTCTTGTCTCCTCCGAAAGGAATTCCGGCTGTCGTGGTCCCTCTCAAGTACTGGAAAACACGTTTCACCATCGCATGATGGCTCTTCATGGGCTTGTTGCAGAATCAACTGAGGTAGTTCACGGCGAAGCTTATGTCTGGCCTGTTTATTGTGGCTAAGTACAACAAACTTCCTATTGCCTCGCGATAGTTGTCGTTTGCTGGAAGTGCCTCGTCGTTCTTGAAGTCTGTCTTATGGTTGATCATTCCTGGCTCAGTGCGTGTGAACCTTCCTCAAGACCTACTCCGTGTAGCGAGGCTGACTCACGAAGATACCGTCCTGGTCGATCTTGATTTCCATGCCCAAATACGTTAACTTGTTTTGTACTTTCTTGCTGAATATTATCTCAAATTCCTTGCTTATCTCGTCCAAGAGTTTGTATATTTCTTCTTCATCTTTGCCGGCTACCAATCCATCATCTACGAAGAGTGAGAGCACAATGCTCTTGTCCTCGTTATAGTATATACACGGGTCTTCATCTGAGTTGATCAAGCCTATCTTCTTCTCAAAGTGGCTGGTGACCCTCTCGTTCCACATCCTCGGAGCTTGTTTAAGTCCGTATGTTCAATTTACAAACTTTCCTGGTTCCATCGTCGAACCCTTCAGGCTGGTGCATATAGATGTCCTGCTCCAGATTCCCATACAAGAAAGCCGTTTTTACATCGAACGATACCAACTTCATTTTCTCCGACGCTGCGTGACTTAGGAGTAGGCGAATGGATGCATGGCGAGCTACTTGGCTGAAATTTTCCATGTAGTCCACTCCCTCCTTCTGTTCAAATCCCCTTGCCACTAGTCTGGCCTTAAGTCTCCCATCCGCCTTCTCTTGAAGTACCCAGTGACAAGTGATCGGCTTCGCTCCTTCTGGACAGTCCACCAGCTTCTAAGTTTTCATCTCCATCAGCAAGTCGTACTCCTCCTGAATTGCTCATCTCCACTTCTCATCTCTAAGTGCCTCACTCACCGGGATGTCCTCCGTTTCACCAATCATGGCTACTTTGGCGCTCTTTCCTCCACTACGGGAGTCAAGTACGCAGTCTTTCAGTTTCCGTGGTGGTTGCAGAGTCCGACGATCTCGCAGAACTCTTCTTCCTGACTCTTCTTCTGGCGCTGGTGTCTCATTCTCTTTGTCGCTTGGCTCCTCAGCACTTTTTCCAATTCCCCAGTTCTCGTCTTCTTCGATTGTCTCGCTGTTGCTTTCTTCTTGATTCTCAGGTGTGCCCTCTGGTGCCTGTGTCTCAAGTTCAGTTCCTTGCCACAGTCTCATCTTTTCCTCGTCGAAGATCACATTGTCTGAGCTGATAATTTCTCTTTTCTCTTTCAGATAAACCCAGCGGCAGGGTGAATCAATATCATAGCCAACCAGAATTCCCTTTTCTACTTTTCTATCCATCTTGCCCCTTTTTCTGTTATTGTGTCAGCACGTAAAATTCGCATCCAAAGGGTCGCAGCTTCTCAATCTTCATTTTCGAACCAAAGTTCTGCTGGGCTTTTCCCTGGTACGTTGCTGGTTCCAGTCTGGTTGATCGTGAAGATCGCATGGTTCATTGCCTCTGCCCACAGTTTCTCGTCCAACTCGTTCATGTGTATCGCTGTTCTGGGTGCCTCGACAATCGTTCTCCTTTCTCTCAATCCTTCCGTTCGGCTCTGGCGTGTATACATTCGTGAAGATGTGGAAAATTATCAACTTGTCCATCGTCTGTTTGGTTTTTGCATTCTGCAGTTCGGTGCCGTTGTCAGACCTCAGACTTTTCACTCTCCTCCCTAACTGGTTTCAACGAGTCTCAGGTAATATTCGATCCTCTCTGGTGCTTCTCTTTTCGTCGTTATAAAGTAACAGGTTCGGTAGTGAGTGAAATCGTCCTTGAACACGAGCCAGTACTTCGCTCCTTCCAATGACGCGATGTTCATCTCGCTGGTGTCGACGTGCACAAAATCTAACGGTTGCTTAGCTGTCTTGGGGTTGTTTGGATGTGAAGATCTATGTAGCTTGCCATACGAGCACCCTGTGCATACATAGTCATTCCAGTCATCAATGTATTTTATTCTTTTCTTTTTCAGTATGTCCCTCACATACTTGACGTTTTGATGGGCTAGTCGCTCGTGTCAGACTTTGATCGACACGGCCATCAAACTTCTTCTTCCTTCCTGAGCATCATTTTGTAGGGATTTCCTTTGCGCTTTGCTATTGCCATAATTTCCCTGCCATCCAGACTGTAAAACGTTGACTCGTTTCCGTTTGCCTTCTGTACATGTCCCTTGTCTAGTATCTGACTCACTGAGAAAAGATTGAAGGTGAGGTTTGGTACGTAAACGACATTTTCTAGTACCACTGGATACCACTTTTGACCATCAAATGCTTCCATCTTGATGTTCCCCACTTCAACGCCATCTAGCCTGGTTGAGTCTCTAATCACAATTGGGATGGGCTCGTCCATTTCAACAAGCTGAACAAACCACTCTCGGTGGGACGTGATGTGTTGGCTGGCTCCACAGTCTTAATACCATGAAGTGGCCTTGTCCTTCGAAATGTCGTTGTCCACCGTCGAGAGTGACGTAGTCAAAAATGCCTTCCTGTTTGGTTTGCCGTTTGTTGACTTATTCGCTTCTTCTCGAGATTCGCAGTCTTTTGCGAAGTGTCCCTTCTTGTTACAGATATTACATGAATACTTCTTCTTGCAGTAGAAAATGTATTCATGACACGGTTTACCTCTGCACTCCTTGAGCACGTGACCTTTCTTTCCACATTTGTAGCATGCGAACTGTCCTTGTTTCCTGCGTCTGGCCATGAGAGCATTGTTGGTTTCCGCTTTCTTTGCTGCTCCGGTCGCGTTGTCCCAGGATGTCCTGAAATGTGCCAATTTTGGCGGTAGCGCACTCATGATCCTCGCCAGGATCCAACTTTCCCTCACAGGATTATTTTCAGTCAAGGGTGGCTTAGGATAGGTCAAATCTCAACATTTGTTGATTTTTAATTTTTTACATAATACAATTCACTAATAGCTTAACCTAACAATATACATGCGGGTTGTGCCTTAGGGCTTTTCCCGGGGTTCAATAATAATTTACTTTAATTACATTACAATATTAATTTTCGGTAGAATAAAACTTTAAAATGTTGACGCCCACAACATTATCAGACATTAATAGATTATAAAAAGAAGTTTGAAAAAATCATTTGATCCAACAACTACAGGTTTAAAAAAAATTTTTTTCTTTAAAATTAAGTGTATTTTTTTTTCCTTAAGACTACCTTAAAATTACTCATTCGCTGCGTCCGCTGAGCGGTTTTTCGTCGCTCTCCTGACTACTCCCACCTTGTGCTCCTGGGCTCTCCTGATGCCCGATTTCACCAGATTTTCTGCATCCGATTTTATTGGCCTGTCTCCTGGTACAGCACCTCGTTGGGGTAAGACCGTCCGTCCTGCCGTCTGTATGGGCCTGTGCAAGCCCGAAGGATTTTTCGCTCCACTAATCCTATCTTGCCCCATTTTGCTTTCGGAGCTCCAATCCATATTATCGCCGCATATGTGATGATCGGACGAATCAGGGTTTTATAGGCCAAAACGACTCGCTGGCTCGCTGTTGACTGCTTCCTGAAAAGAGGTGTAGGAAGATGGTACGCATAAGTAACTTTTATCAAAACATTGTCAACATGAGCACTGAAAGTAGCCTTCCTATCGAACACTATCCCCAAGTAACTCGTTTGCCTAGAGCAGTGCACCATCTGCCCGTTCAACTTAATCCTGGAGTCACAGATGCTTCTTGCGCGACGACCGAAGTTTTTGTGAGGGTCCTTGAACACAATTAATTCACTTTTCTTTGCATTTACCTTGATTCCGTCAGCATTTCCATGCAATCCAATTTCGTAGTCGTATGACTGTAATCTTTCGATTCATCTCGCAACTTGTCCGTCGGGGTTTTTGAAGCTAAGTAGCCATCTCAGCGATGCATGGTCCGTTCTGGCCATATAAGTACTTGTGGAACTGCTTGGTGGCCTTTATTATAGCCAATAGCTCCTTCCTGGTCACGCAATAGTTCCTCTCACTTTTTGAGAGAACTCGTCTGTAATACGAGAGAACTCTTTCTACGCCATCGATCTGCTGGGAGAGTACAGCTCCAATACCGCCGTTGGTCGCATCGGTGTCAATTACAAACATTTTTCCGGGTTTCGGATATGCCAGCACGGGTGATTCACACAGCTTCTCATTCAAGGTCTCAAAGGCTACCTGGCATTGTTCGTTCCAGACATACTATTTTGGCAAAGTCTTTGACGAATCTTCGATAGTAGGTCGCCAGACCCAGAACACTTCGTAGTTGGCGCTTGTTGTTTGGTGTTACCAGCTTTTCACGGCTTCAATTTTCCCAGGGTCTGTTTTGACCTCTTCTACTGATACAACGTGTCCCAGGTATTTTACTTCAGCTGCGAAAAGGGTACACTTGCCAGGACTAAGTTTCAAATTCGCCAGTCGCAATCGGGAGAAACCCTCTTCTGAGTTCCGCATATGCTCTTCGAACGTTCTCCCAATAACAATGATGTCATCTAGGTACACCAAGCCGGTTTTCCAGGTCAGGCCTCGTAGCACGTATTCCATCAGGCGTTCGAAAGTGGCTGGAGCATTGCAAAGCCCAAATAACATCACCACAAATTGCCACAATCCGGTCCCAACTGAAAATGCGGTCTTCTCTTGGTCCTTCGTGTCGATTTCTACCTGCCAGTTGCCACTCTTGAGATCGAGTGTAGAAAACCATTTTGCTTCGGCTAAAGTGTCCATGATGTCATCGATGCGTGGAAGCCGATAACTATCCTTCTTAGTCACGTCGTTAAGCTGCCTATAGTCGACACAAAAACGAGTGCTACCATCCTTTTTCTTTACTAGAACTACTGGCGCGGCCCATGGACTGACAGCAGGTTCGATAACACCTTGTTGTTCCATGCCCGATATCAGTGCGCTCATTTCTCCTTGTTTGGCTATAGGAAGACGTATCGGTGCTTGTCGAATTGGCTTGGCTCCCTGTGTATCTATGACGTGAGTTACCATACTCATTCGGCCTTGGTCATCCGAGCTTAATGAGAAGATGTCACTGTACTTGGTGACCAGATCAGAGGCTCGCTTGAATAGCTGCACTGGCAATTTGATCTGCTTCAATATTGCAGACGTGGATTCCCGGGTTTTGTCTGCGTCTTGCCTCCTTTTCCAATGATGGTCGTGAGTGGCTTCCAAAGAGGTGATGGTGGAAACAGGCTGGCAGCTGCCGATGACTTCTCCCGCTTTGATGCTTGTGGTTGAGTCTGCGGTGTTAAGGACTCTAACCGGCACGTATCCGTTCCTTATAGGTCTTACAAGGCTTCTTCCTACAATCAAACTGCGCAATGCGGACGTCTTCGTTGGCTCTATCAGATAAGATCGGTGGTCTCCAAAATCACCATCAAGCTTGTTCCATACAATGCTTTCGGAAGAATTCGGTACATCAGTGTCGGTACATACTACTACATTCATCTTGGGAATTTGGACGCGCGGATCCTCCATCAATACTTCGATATTCCATTTCAATACCCATTTGCCCAAATCCAACGTGATTCCATGTGGTCGGAGAAAATCCATTCCGAGAATGCAGTCGTCCATAATGTTCGCGACCAGAAAATTATATCGGAACACAAGGTCTTCCAACTGTATTTGGAGGTTGACCTCTCCATGGACTGGTGCAGTTTCTCCCGTAGCTGTCCGTAGTGAGAAAATTCTGCCCTTGTGAAGTAGTTGTTGCCTCACTAGGTCTGGTCGGATAATCGATCGGGTTGCACCAGTGTCGATTGTTGACCCGGAAGGCATAAGTCCGCTTCTCCACGATGTAGTCTTGACACGATGATGATGGTGCTGGGGACGTCGATTCTCCTAGCCAACCTCTGCCCCACGAAATTGGCTCTTACATGTTTCCCGACCCCTCAGTTTGAAGGGCTTCCATTTTGGGCTCCTGACTCGGTCTAGATCTTCTCCTAGCTGCACACCCTGGACAATAGCTCGGTTTTCTTCGCTTCTTGCAGTCTCCTTGCAAGTGCCCCTTCTCTCCGCAATTCCATTATCTAGAACTACCATTTACCTGCGAGTCTCGCTCAATTTCCACGCGCTCACACCTGCACTCGTCTGACACTACCTCGCAAACCTAGGCAGTGGTACGAGTCACATTTTTTGCTGCCTCAAAGCTCAGACTATCAGCCAATGCATCCGTAACCGTTTGCTTTTGGGCTAACGTACGGCTTGTTGTAATTCCTGGTCCTTTAATGCGCTGATGAATGCTTCTGTTGCTGCGTCATCTCGATGTTCTGAGTCGTAAGCTGGGTAAGTCAAAAGTGCCAGTCGCTCAATGTCTTGGGCTAGCTGCTGTAAAGTTTCGCCAGACTTCTGCATCCGATGCCGTAGCTGTGACCGATAAATCTACTGTAGATGGTCGTCTTCATAACGCATGTCGAGGGCATTCATTATAGCAGCCGGGTTTGAGTGCAACTCAACGGGGATCGTCTGCAAAAGCTCGGCAGTAGGGCCTCTTAGAACAAGAATTAATGCAGTTGCTCGTTCCTGCTCATTCCAGTGATTTGCCTTAGCGGCGGCTTTAAACTGGGTCTTGTAAATGCTCCAGACCGTTTGCCCGTCGAATATTGGTGCTTTCACATTTCTGGATGAGCTTTGCGCTCTGGTTGTAAGCGGGGCTGGTGAGGTGGCTACTACTGCCTTCGCTGCTTCCAATTCTCATGGTTGGTTCTCTCCTCGACCTTGCTGACCTTCTCCTCGTCCTGGTAAACCTTTTACTCGACCTGGTCAACCTTTTCCTCGACGCCTTTAATTTGTTTGTTGTTGTTCAGACTACCGAGCTCCGCTTATATTGCGGTTGACTGTTTCTCCAGCTTCTGTGTGATGTCTACCTTGATTTCGATCGCTTGTTGGTCCAGCTTCGCTGATTGTTCAGTTAAATTGTAAGTCTGTTGTCGCTGCTCTTGCTGCATCAGCATCAACATTTGCATCAGCGCATTTCCGGGTTCCTTTGATTTTGGTGTTTCTGGTTCTCCACCTTCTGCGCCTTTTTCCGCATCTGAGGGCTCACCCGAATACAGATACGTGCCTTCCGACTCGATCGCGTCACGCAAGCGTGCAATCAGTATGGCCTTTGTACCTTGTATAACCAGATTGCGCTGTTCCAACTCCTCCTTAAGCTCCGATATGGTCAATTCATTAATTTTTAGATGTAAGCTTCCTGGTATTGTTATTGTTTCGTCTATTTTTCCACCAGTTTCCACATTAAATTTCACTATTGTGCACTATAAAAATGTTTGGAAGTTTTTCACTTTCAAAATTTTCTTTCTCACTTCTTGACACCACCGTCGCGTGTTATGGTTCGCGGCCAATAATTTTAATGTTCCGGGAAAGTGAAAACGCACTGAATTTTAAATTAAGTTAAAAGAGCTTATTTACTAAAAGTGCACAATCATGAATTTCAATATTTTACAAACCTCATTTAAATCTAATTTTTACTGTCTATCAACTTTATATTTCCACTATCTAACATATATCACGAAAATCACTTGACTATTAATCAATATCGCCTTTACTTCGTGGTCCACTATATCGCAGTTTTACTAGCGCGGTTTTCATATCTTGCCCATTCATTCACCTCGGCTTTATATAGGGTCTCTAGTCATTCAATCCATTTCTCCTACATTGGCGAACTACCTAGAATGTGCTTTCGTGCTTTCGAGTACATTCGTTTGTTGATCATGATGTTCTTAATGGTTGTGCAAACAATTGCGACAGTAGCTTGCAGAATTATTTGTACATGTAACATATTTCTGCTTCAACACATTTCAGACTTGGAAGGCAGTGCCTTTGGACTTTCAGGTGATCTTTGTGAGCCATAGCAACTTCAAGACTTCCCCCTGGATCATCACGCCTGCTGATCTTGTATTTCCCCAGATGCACTCTGTGTCTTTCTTTGAGTTTTGTTTCCGATATAAACAAGAAGTCTGATCCATAGGCGTGCAAGTATTCTTGAACGAAATTTCTTTAATAGAGTGGAGCTAATGAACATATGTTGAGGATGGAGAGTTTAATGGAACTGAACACGACAACATACTTTGAAGGCGAATTCTAAGTACGCAGCTTTTTTCTCGCTAGGGCTGTTTTTGTTGCCGTATAGGCTGCGGTGCAGGCTTCTTCTTTGCACCTTGCAAAAGGCTAGAGTAGGAGGCCCGTTCACGTACAGTTTTTTTTATAGAGGCAGTGATAAAATCCCTTCTTTCCTCTTTATTCTTTTGTAGATTCTTCCTCCTCTCTTTAATCTCTTTTGCTTTAGGACAACCTCTGAAACTAGCAAGGTGCCCCTTAGCATTGCAGTTGACGCAGAAGATCTCGTTTTTTTTTCTTATCCTTCGAGATTGGACATTCAGTGGACTTATGCTGCTTGTCGCATTTTACGTATCTAACTTCGAGTCCCCAGTTAGAAGCAATGTGGCCAAATCTTTGGCAGTTAAAGCACTGGGAAGTGCAATTTTTCTGCAGATGCTCCCATTGTATCTTCTGGTACAATAGGAACTTTATGTCCATTGCTTTCTTCACTTCAAAGTCCGATTTGAACTGGACTAAGAAGGATGAAAGTGTCCTTTTTCCCTCCTAGAGGTTATAGTGGAGAACCTTTTTGCTGAAAGGATATCTACTCCGAGATGTTCCTTCAGCTCAGCCACGACATCATTCTCGTCGTATGAGCTGTGCACGCCTTTGAGAAGGAGAGTCAATTTTCTCTCTTCTGGAAGGGTGTAGGTGTAACAAACCACCTTCGCATACTTTAGAAAATTAAAAAGGCTGGTGTGATCCTCAGCCATTTTAGTGTGGAGCGAAGTTCGTGAGGAGCTGTTTACCGTCACGTTGAACTCTGGCTCCTTTTCAGAGTTTCGTGCGCAGATCAAGCCTATAGCACACTTTCGGTCTCCAAGTCAAGCCTATAGCACACTATGGGAGGCACCCTCTCCTTTTTGGTATTAGCCACGCTTGGCTGCTGGGGCTTCAATTTTCCTTTATTTCCCTCTAGGCCCGGCCTTCCACTCGGCTTGGGTATGGTCCCCGAGAACCTGGCGGAAGCCTTTTTCGTCACCTTTTTGAGTTGGGGAAAATCCCGCTCGCTCACTTCAAGGGTCTTTGATAGCTTTGATGTGGGCTCCCGCGTTGGAGACCCCATCGGCCTCTTTCTGGCTTCCGGCTTTACGATAGCCCGCAGCTCGTCACCACTGTTCGTCGAGCTTCCACCCTCATCCATCTCCATGTCACTGGAGACCTCCAGCTTCTTGCAACAAGCAAGCAAGTCGAGGATGAGCTCCTCCTTTATACCCCCCAAATTTCTCGCCGAAACGCTGCAAGTTTTTTCTAGCCTTCCGCGTGCTGCTCGACCGAAAAACTCTTGTTGCTCGTCCCGTGCTGCCTCGACGACTGCTCGACTCAAAAAAAAAATAATTCCCAAAAATTAAACCAAAGATACATCGCGCAAGAGGTGAGAACTTTTACCACTACACCATGCGAACTTCATGCTCACATGCACAAATGAAAATTTATGTATTGTCAACCTTTATAACTTTCCTTGTTCTAATTGCACACGTGATTAACGGCGAATGCGCACGTTTTTCAATAAAATACTTTCATGATTATGTCATAAACTATGTAGATGTTATATCTACCATGTGCCGCCAATTTAGTTTCTAGTTCAGAATGTAATTTTTATCTTTAAAAATTCTTTTCTTATCACATAAAAATTTTATATTAAAACTGAACACACATATTGCACGAGTATTATCAAATCTACATCTTAAAATCATCTTTCAAGTTTATACCTGTATATGACAATGTATATACATTGTACACTCACATATGATGATGAATGCGAGAAGTCTTTGCGATACAAATTTCATATCATTATTTTCAATATTTACACGATTTACGCATTTCTGTACTCTTATTTGGTAGATGGTGCTCAAGCTTTTGTGTTGATAAGACCGCAACATTGTGACGAGTCGTCATTATGTCGGTTATATAAGTTAAATTGGGGTGAAATAAGATGTAAAGTAGATTTTACACTATCATTTTATCGTGTGGTTGCAAAATTTTTTTATTTGCTGATAAAGTAGCTCTGCTTAGGAGTAACTGTGATAATATGTTATATAACTTACATGGTTATATTTAGCAGACTGCGGCACGATGAGAGTGTGAAGTTTTTAAAGCCTGGTGAAGCATATGCAGATTAAGAAATTACTCAGAGAGAATTTAAATGTGAATTCAAATCACGGCTGGTATCAATTACATGTTTGAATATTGATGCTTTTTTGTCAATGAACAAATCCCTCAGCATTATATTCTTAAATTGCAGATAGTTTTCGCATAAAATAAATATGTCCTCGTATTCATGGCAGCTGGCATTTATGGCAGCTCCTGAGAAGTGTCCATCACCCACAACGAAACTGCTGTATGCTGGCACCAGCCCTATGCTGGAAACGCTGATCTCCATCGGGCCAAGAAAATGTGCTATCATGTTGATAGCCAATGATGGCCCGGGTGAAAGAATAAGTGGTTCTTTCACTTAGGAGACTGGCACCATTATTGTTATTGTTGTTTTATTAGTTATTTGTATAATTACATATAATAATTAGATAGGTATCTAATAAATTAAATGATTCTTAACACTCCCCGATTAACCCTATCCTCCCTCAATTTGGAACCTCAAATTCATGAACATAACATATCAGTGAAACCCTCCACAACAGTTAAAAAAAGTGATATTGTTCGGTTTCGAATCATGTTTAGAATATTTATTGGATATGTGATTGGGACGAGCCATGATCAGCAAAATACTCGTATTCCCAAATAAATTGCACAAGACTCGGCTTCAAAGCAAACAAACATTTGCTGAATGAGCAAAATAAAAACTGTATAAATCCACATCCACAGGTTACTCGCATTTTATTTTTTTACAAAGACATAAATAAAAGTAAAATTGAAGCTTGCTTTGAAGTTTTCGCTTTCTTATGCGGTACCAGTAATGAAGCACATCAAAATTCCAAAGTTTTGCTCGAATTTCAAACAAGTGGTCAATACTTGGTTGATGCACACATGTCTGGCGGCGGTATCAATTTATTTAATTGAATTCGATAATGCAACTCATCACAGTTGGCGCATTTTAATTTTTCTTTCTTTTGCAATGTTTCGTAATATAGAGGAAAGTTATATTTTTTTCCTTAAAGATGTCTATTACGTTTAAATAAAATTGAAAGTAGAATAAATTATTTTAGTGAATTTTGTGTGAGTACCTACTTACATATTTGTATACGAGTATACCATTTATTCTAAAATGATTGCAAATGTATTCGGTAAACAATTCTCATATGATGTCACCTGTGTCTCGTTCGAATGAAAACAATTTATAAATAGAAAATAAATAATTCTCATACGCACTCGTGTTGTCAGGATGCAGAAGAGTGCTTATAAGCACGTAATACGACTGAACCCAACTAAATTAATTTTTAGATGACTGCTGATAAAGAAAAAGGACACTGGCATTGTAGTTAAAGTATTGTGGTTTAGCTTTTTATTCAAGATAAATGTGTTTGCCGCCACAGATAATATACCGAGAATAATCACAAATTTTTAAGAATTAAATCAATCTAATGCACAGACTAATGCGCAGACTATTTATTCACTAGAGGTTTCAGTGATTCTTCAGCAGATAAGATAAAAGTAAATATCGTCATCATCAAAATATATGTAAACTGTAAACTGCTTCAAATTCCTTGAAATCCTGAAGTAACAAGCCACTTTAAAAACATACTCGATGACTTCCATTTTGGGGTTCCGTACATCTAAATCCAAAAAGAAACAAACCCCTTAAAGGTTCATTTGTGTGTCCGTCTGTCACAACCGAATCGCTTCAAATTTATTAGACCGATAAAGTTCAAATTTGGTACACATACTTGTATAGTTTTTAAGACACCGAATTTTTCTTTATCTAAACAATAAAATGAAAGATAGAACTGTAGTTTTCCGCGTGATGTAGTGGTTAGAGCACTCACCTCGTAAACCAAAGATCTCTGGTTCGAGACTCGTTGGCAGCAACGAGATTTATTTTGAGTGACTCTTCGGACGAACTATAAGCCCGTTCAGTTATGATACGTTCTGGTTTAAAAGCAGAAGGTATGGCAGCAGGGTGGACGGACACACGGCCAAAGCGTGGTACTGATCATATCACCTTTCCGAGTTGCCGATACATTCGATCAAGATAATGAGATACTCTAAGCGAACGCCCGAAAAGGGCTGTAGTGCTAAAGCAACAAGAACTGTAGTATAGACGTGGTTAAAAGACTGGTGTGTACATTGCTCGGCAAGCCTCTTAGAAGTGAAGCAGCGCAAAGCGTCTCTCTGGTGTGTACCGTCGGCGGGTACATCTGGTGCAATAAAAACCGGTGGCTTCTTTCCGTTTCTCTCGAACTGTATTGCGGTGTTTTTGGGCATTTATGTTTGTGTCTCTGTATAATTGCTTAAATATACAGTCCTAAACAATTTCGAAATAGTTTTCAAATTTTTTTTTCTCTTGAAAAAGTTATTCCAGATCGCCTCTGGACCCCTCACTCAAATACGTTCGATACTCGTATACGAGGTGTGACAATTAAGTAATGAGACTGATTCTATTGCCGCGCTTGTAGTAAAGCTACGACCTTGAGATTCCCTTCCCCTTCCCCGGAATCCTTCCTCTCTTCATTGATATATTTAACCATCGCTTTAGCTTGTTTAGTTCGCCTGAGGTGTCGTGTTGAGTAGACGTGTGTTGGTAGTGCTCGTCACGAAAATGAAGAAACGAAATCAAGAGCAACGGGTCGCGATAAAATTTTGCGCCAGATTGGCCGACACAGCTTCGGAAACGTACGCTAAAATCGTAAAAGTGCATTATGATAGTGCTCTTAGTCGGGCCCAGGTGTTTCGATGGCATAAAAAGTTTAAGGAGGGGCGTGAACGCGTGAAAGACGAGGCGCAGAGCGGAAGACCAGTCGATGTGCGGACTGACGCGAATGCACAGCATGTGCGTGCCCTAATCCGTGAAGATCGGCGTTAAACAGTTTGAATGTTGGCCTCGGAACTGAGTTTGAACCGTGAAAGAGTCAGACAAATTTTAACCGATGATTCTGGGATGGAAAAGTTATCTGCAAAGATGGTTCCAAAGAACCACACCGCCCGCAGTATTTGGCCTCTAAAGGGATCGCCGTCTTGCAACAGCCGCCTTATTCGCCCGCTTTGTCACCCTGTGACTTTTTTTAATTCCCTAGAAGAAAATCGGTGGTCAAAGGAACCAATTTTGAGGCGATTACGGACATCCAGGCGGCCGTGACGAGGGTACTCGCGGACATCCCAGTCGAAGTGTTCCAGAAATGTATAAGGGTGGAAAACGCGCTGGAATCGTTGTATAGCTGCCCAAGGGGACTATTTTGACGAGAATGACAGAGTTGTAGAATAATCTTTAAGTATACGGTTTTCATGGAATCAGTCTCATTACTTAATTAGCACACCTCTTATAGGGTTTTCCATTAAGAAGGACACAACAATAAATACATGAATTTCAATAAATCGATTGTGAGAAGTGCTGTGTGGCTAGTGGCACCGTCTTGTTAAAACCACATATCGTTGATGTCAAGCTCATCCAATCCTGGCCACAAATTATCTTCCAACATAACACGATAACGCTGTTCATTGACGGCAACATGACGGTCGTTTTCATGCACTAAAAAATACCGCCCAATCACACCTCCGGCATAAAAACCGCGCCAAATAGTAATTTTTTGTGAAGCAAACGATGTCTCAATACGTACATATGGGTTAGTTGCTTATCAATAACACATATTTTGCTGACTAACAAAGCCATTGAGCCAGAAATGAGCTTCATCGCTCTAGGCGATTTGTTGATAGTAGTAATTAATAGTATTGACATTGGCAGTTCGTTAAAAAAGTTTCAGGGTGCGTTCTTATAAAGATACGAAATTGTTATGTCCCTAACGAAAAACTCCATATTTGCGGATGCTTGGGTTACGGTCCATGTTTCACACTCATAGCATAACACAGGCCTTATCATAGATTTGTATATTTGGAGTTTTGTTTTCCTGTGTATCTAGCTGGTCTTGAAGATCGTCAAAACTGTATAAAATATTTTATCTGCGAGCTGTATTCTTGCGTATTTTGTCTCTCCAATCGCCAGTTCTCGTTATTTTTGCGCCTAAATATACGAATTCACCCCCATTTTCGATATTGTATTCGCCAAGTTGATATTTAGGGCATTTGAGGTATTTTTCCTCGATCGCGGCATGAACTTGGTGTTATTCTCATTGATTTGTTACGATCAATACTGTCGTATCCTTGCTTAAAGTCAACGAAAATTTATTGTAAGTCTATGTTGCCCCCAGGGCGGAACTAATCTGGTCATTCAAAGGGATGCAACTGCTATTGTTGGGTTGTTGTCTCCAATTTCAGTGAAGCCGACGGGGACTGGCGTTCCCGGGGTACCCGAATCGCTTAGTAAAAATACTTGTGATTGTTCGATAACAAGATCAACTCATTGCTGCGAACCTCAACCCTGGAGGTATACTCAAGTACCACGGGCAGCTGATGAGCCTCCATCTTCGGATGGTCAGCTGATTGGTTGCGGCCCTTCGGGGAATATCGTGGTGGCTGATAGTTACAAACAAAGGTTGGCGTTGACCTTATAATGTCAGATGTGTTGTTGATCGTTAGACTTACATCTATACTTCTCAATTAGTCGTCAAAGTGTTTTCTTGTTGTAATTCTAATTATCTTATTCCCTACTCTTCTGAGATTTCCATCGGTTACCATAAATCATTCCCCGTATAAAATATTGTACATCATGTCTGGGGAACCTATCCTGAAGGAGTTTAAAAACTAGTCCATCTAACCACACCGTATCGAAGGCTTTCTCCATATCAATGAGACACGCTTCCAACACATTCTCTGTTGTTTAGTTTCCAACAGATCTCTGAAGTTACTTTCGTTATCGTATGTATGGTCGAATGCCTGGCACGAAAACCGAATTGGCAATTCGGCATCAACTCATATTTCTCAATGTGGGCGTTTAATGCTTTGTTGAGTATCACTTCAAACACCTTGCTGATGTTAGGCACAAAGCTGAATGGGCGATAGCTTTTGGGACTCGAATTCTTTTCCTTGATTCAAGATCGGAAATACCTTGGCCTTTTTCCACTCATTTGGGAAATATGAATTGCTGAATATGTTGTTGAACAGTTTACAATAATTCCTAATAGCAACCTCAGTCGAATGTTGGAGAACTATATTTAGAACACCATCAATACCACATGATTTCTTTTTGTTTATCTTGCCAAATATGAAACACAAGTAATCAACAAGGTTCAAGCTCGGTATGAGGTCAGATGTTAATGTTTCATTGAAATGAAGAATTGATTCGCCGTTCAGGCTAGATTTGAAGTCGGACACTTTTGCTTCGACGATCTCTGCAAATATTTGATTCCCTCTCTCATAGTTTGGTAGATGAACCAATTCAAAATGTGTTCCAATCAGGGCAAGTTTCTGTATTCCATCACGTATGATCCAGTTTCTATTTCTATCCGGAGTCGTACTACCAATTTCGATACCAAGCACATTAAGAAAATTTATCTCATCACTAGCGACTCCAAGATTCGATACCTCCACTCGAGACTTCTTATGGAATAAGCTATTCGCTTTCGCAAAAACGTAATCTGGGTCCTGTGGGCTAACACCCCTTAGTTTTTCCGTCCATTGATTGTTGACCTTACTCCTGACGTATAAACAGATTAAGTTCCAGACATTCCTCAGGTGTAATTTCAACAAAGCCCACAAGGGGTGGTAGTTGTCAAAAACCGCCGATAAATATTGTTGACGCGTGTGAAAAGAAGGCTTTTCAATCTTTTCAATCTCGAAATGGTTGATGTTTCATATCCTTCTATATTGTTTCGATGTTTAATTTTGGGAGCTACTTTCTCAATCGTTTCCAACATTAGCTTCTCTAACTGTGACACATAGAGATCTATTTGATCGTAAGTTAGAATCCTGTCATTAGGAACCATTGAGCAAGCGTTGCCATTACCAGAAGGAGGACATTGCTTCTGCTAATCCCAATTTAACTGCTTTTGAAACTTTCCCCAATCTGTTTTTATGAAATTCAACCGATGATTTTCATGTTGAACTGGAATGAGGAAGAGATCATCCCTTTGATGTTTGGTTTTCATTACGATTGCGTTATGGTCGCTATCGTAAGGAAGCACTTGCAGTTTCCGTTGAGAACTATTAAAGCTAATTCAAGTCTGACGTCAGCAATGCAGAGGTCTAAATATGAATTTTTTCTAGGCTATGTTGGGAACTCCGACCCATCGAGATTGTATCGGTATCCAATTTAATTCTCTGGTTTCCACGATTTCAGGAATACGCCTTTTGGATTATTGATGTCTTTCAGCCATGATGCATGACGGGCATTCAGGTCACCGGCAAGAATATAATAACTATGCAGCCTGTTCAGTTCGCGTATTTCAATCAAAGAATACAGGTAGAGCTCCTCCTTGAACTTGAGAACATTTCGACCAGTTGTATATGCAGAGAAAACGAAGTGGTTATCCCCACCTGTCAGTGAAATTTTGAAAACGGACACTTCAAGAGATTCAATGTTTTTGAATTCAACTTTTTCAATATTTTGGAAACAGCAGGGTCTTCTAACCAATATCCCGGTGCCACCTACCCCGTGACTGTTTACCCTATCGTTTCTAACGAATTCAATATTCTTGAATGTCATAGAGTGCCATGAATTGAGGTGGGTTTCAGTAAAAAGCATGATGTCAGGCTTTTGCTTGACAAGGAATTCCAAGAGACAGTCACGTCGATGTAGACTATAGACAATAGAGTTGACGTTGATCGAGATGAGACGAAGCCTATCCAATGGGAATGTGACTGGATGAAAAGTTATTTTGAGGCATTTCAAAGCCCTAAACGCTGAAAAACAAAGTTAATTTTTAATTCTGTTCATCGAATCTCTCCGATAAAGAATTTAGTTGCTGGTAAATTTTAAGAAGCAGCTCATTTTTTCCACTTATATTATTCACATTATTTACATTGTTCTCTGCTGGTCCTCAAAATGCAAATGATACTCCGGGCTTGACGAAGTTGGAGCGCAACACACTGCGGTGTGCTTGTGTTTGTTTTGGAGTTAATTTAACTTTTGCATCTTGATACCGGGGGCATTCTCGATATGATGCTGGATGACCAAAGACACCGCAGTTCAGCCAATATAGTTTTTCCTTTGGCTCGGTCTGAGTCAATTTGCACTCACTGGGGCATGGATATCTTTACACATTTGTGTTTCCTGGCACAAGTAGCAGCCGAATGGCCGAATCTTTGGCACCTATAGCACTAGTTTACCTCGCTCTTCTGGAGGCGCTCCCACCTCACCACTCGGAAGTTCAAGTACCTTATTTTTCGGAGGGCGCTTGGACTGCTTTTGCTCAAAATCTGGACTAAGTAAAAAAGCAAAGTTTCACGCTCAACAATCGATCTCCTTGTTGCGAAGTCTTTAACTACAATACATTCTATTTCTGGTGCAACTTCTTGAAGCACCTGAAAAAGATCGACTGTGTCCTCTCCGTAGTCCAGCTCCTTCAATAAAAAGGTTTTGTCCACTCCTGGGGTTATACGTAAAGTGCAGAACCTCTCCAGAAATCAACGCACTTTTGGCTACCTGAAAGTCAACCAATAACTTAGTTTCAATCGTCAGTTTATCGGGATTCACTCTTTTGGTCTCAAAATCATTTAATTTATTTTCAGCTGCCAAAAGCTGCACCATATCTTTGCCAATTTGCCCAAATACATTGATTGGTGGGACTTATTCTTTTATTTGATTAATACCAGCAGACAAAACTTTTAGTTTTTTCTCCCTACTTTTAATTTTTAAATATTCGTTGAATTTATTATAAGGTTTTGTAAATCAATGTTCAGAATCCTGTTGCGGTTTCTTTAATTTTTTTGTCTTCGGTTGCTATGGATTTTACTTCTTTTTCTTTCTTAGTGGTTTCTTTTCCTTTATTGAACGTTAATTTGCCAACTAGTTCTCATTTGCCTGATTTTCTTTCTCATTACTTCTCCACTTGTCGTTAGTTTTGACTAGTTGCTCAATTTCGATGAGTCGATGATCTCATCGTTGGCGATGTACACGACCGTTCTATTTGATGCATCTCGTTGCTTTTGCAGCGAGATTAGAGGATATGTTTATAAACTGGGACTTCCCTGGAATGTCTTTCCGCTTTTTGAGACTTCTTCAGAAAATTAACTTTAGGTATTCGATAATTGTTCGAATAATGCGACGGTGATAATTTTCAATTTGAAAAATTAGTTTCAATTGAATTTTGTAAAAAAAATATTTAATTTTTAAAATTATTGACAGGAGCGATTAAAAACACGTCAAAGTCAAAGTCAAAAGCGCTTTACTATTATCAAAAACACGTCTATACGCAACGAATGTTAGACGTTGAAATGGCTACCTGCAAAAATGCGGGAACTGATCGTCATAAACAATGCCACCAGTTTGACGGCTGAAAAAAACCATCTGATCGAATTCAGACGTTCCCGATCTCGGAAGAAGCAGTGGATGCATTCGCCACATGTATGTAGAACCCCAGATCAGGAAAAAGGAGAGACCGCTCAAAAATTCCACCGAAGTTTTGACAGCAGTGCCCGAAAGTGCTAAGGCACGTTGCAGGTGCCAACTTCAAAAAACACTGTTCGAGGTTGGTGACCGCCAACAGACGAAGCCAGTTGCATATTCGCGACCCTAAATTTCACCTCCTTTATCTTATTAACACTGACGCAAAGGTGTCGGTGATGCCAAGATTAATTTGTCGCGGACCAGTAAAAGTCGCAACATCGATTATATGCTGGCAACTTGTTACCATTCAGTTCACACGGTACGCAAGTATTCCACATCGATCTTGGGTTTGAGCGCCCGTTGAAATCAAGATGTCAAGTAGCCGACATCCAAATGCCAATCATAGGTGCTGATCTGTTTAAGCAACAAATGTATCATTGACAACAAACGCAAAGCTAATTGTTGTGAACAGTTTTTACCAGCGGCACCGAACCTATTGGAAATCCTTCGCGGAAATGAATTCCATTCGATCATCAAACACTTCCCAGAAGTCATAGCATCTCAAGGATCCATTAAGAAGGCAAAACAAAATGTAGACCCTCACATCCTTACTAGAGAACCCCCGGTAGCGGAACGAGCTCGCAAGCCCCTCCCAGACAAACTTTCGCATAGTTCGGCAAGAGTTTGACCACATGATGCAACTGGGTATTTGCCTACTGTCCAGTAGTGCATATGCCAATTAAATTCTATTGAAATATAAAAAAAGGTTTAAACCTAAATAAACGGTCTGAATTCTTTTACAGTTAGGTTTCTGTTAACATCGATTTTTTTGTTTTTGTTGCTGATTTTAAAGTCAGATTCATCAAAATTGCCCCGAATTGTATAGGGTTACCCATTTTACGCTTGGGAAAGTAATGCTAAAGAAAGTATATAAAATATTCAGATGGAAACAAAATCTTTTATTCAATATAAAGACTGAACCTTGCCATTATACGTGAAACACAACATCGTTCAAATGTCCTCCACGAGACCCATTACAGGCCTCAATCCTTTTGAGGTAATTTTCAATGACTGTTCGGCACATTTCCGGCAATGTCTCGGCCATAACTTCACGAATATTGGTTTTCAATTGCTCAAGATTTTGAGGATTGTTCGCGTAAACACGATCTCTTGCATAGCCCCATAAAAAGAAATCCAAAGGTGTTAGATCGCAGGATCTTGCGGGCCAATTGACATCACTCAATCTCGAAATTACGCGTTCTGGAAATTTCTCTTGCAAAAGTGCTCAATTAGCCTGTGTTGTGTGGCTTGTGGCTCCGCCCTATTGGAACCACATATTTCCAGATCATAATCTTCAATTTCTCTCCAAAAATAATCGGTTAACATCCGTCCATAGTTGTCAGAATTGACTGCAATGGCTCTTCCTTGATCGTTTTCATAAAAATACGGGCCAATAACACCACCAGACCATAATGCATACCAAACAGTCACTTTTTCCGGATGCAAAGGCCTTTCTGCGATCACCTGAGGATTTTCAGAGCCCCATATGTGGCAATTCTGTTTATTAACGTAACCACTGAGCGAAAAATGAGCCTCATCACTAAAGAAAATTTTGTTCGAAAAATCGTTATCAATGGCTTGTTGTTCAATCACCCAATTTACATTCTGCGTTGTGTATGGTCTTGAGGCTTAAGTTCTTGAGTGAGTTGGATTTTTTACGCATGGAGATGCAAATCCAAATGCAAAATCCGCCACAATGAGCCGTAAGGCAACCCCAAATGTTGAGCACGTCGAGGAATCGACAAATTCGGGTCTTCCTCTACACTTTGAGCAACGACAGCGATATTTTCAGCAGACCGAATGTTGCGATGATGCACAGGCCTTGCAATATCAATAACCGATCCAGTCTCTTAAAATGTTCTCACTGTGTTCGAAATTGTTTGCTGTGTAGGTCGATTATGTCGACCGTAATCGGCTCGTAAAGCCATAAATGTTGATATAGCAGAATCACCATTTTTATAATAAAATTTAACAATTTTAACGCGTTCTTCGACTGTTAAACGATCCATATTTCTAAATGGCAAACCTTCAATTAAAAAAAAACACGCTTTGGATGACATTTAATTCTGACAGATGTCAAATGGCAGGGTTATACTTTCCTACCACGAAATGGATAACCCTGTAGTATATCAAAGGAATTGCTTGGGACATCCTCGTCTGTGTTACACTGTAAATGCTTTTCGCTCATGAACATGATACCCTGTCTTTTTCATAGTTGAACTTTTATAAGCACTCCACAATAAATGCCTTTGCACTTCATGCAAATCGTGGAGGCATTTTATTTCGATATATTTGTTTTGAGTTTTGGATGAAAATTGTATCCAAAACTTTTTTAAGATGCCATAATCTGATTCAGTTTGGACCTTAAATTTGAGAGGGCAAGCCAACAAACATTCAATTTTAAATGCTTCATATTTTTCTTCCATTAACCAAAAATAACCGAACAGAAATTCAACGAAAATTCTCATCTGTTAAATTCTTCTATTTTTATCTAATCTTCGTTATCATACTAGAGTACCTTCGAAAAAGACAAAAATTATCAAATTTAATCTCTACTTGATAAAACAAATACGCAGCTATACGTTTGGTATTTTTATTAATTACGCTAACCTAAAAAAAGTTTCTTATATTATCATATGCTATACAAACAATTTGCAATAATCGAGGTGTTAATCTCATTGATAATGGTTACAAGGTGAAATCATAATAATTATCAACATTTAATTCCACTGACGCAATCAATGTTGCAATTTCCAGTGTATCAAGTAGAATTTTAATCAAACACCCAATTATTTGGTGTTTTATTATTTGTTTATATTTCCAGGGTATTAAATCGTTGAGTGGGAACTTATTTGTGGAAATTTTGAAGGTGGGATCTAAAATTTCAATTTTTAGAATGCACTTGACCATTTTATGATTCTTTGATTCTATACATAAAGGGTGTATTTTGAACAGCTTGAAAACTTTAAATTTGAAATAAAATATTCAAAGTTAATCTGATTATTTTTATTTTGTTTTTATGAAAGTATATGAAATGCCATTTAACATCAAAAAATCATTTCTGGTAAATGGCCACCATGACTAGCAGTTACCAAGCGCGTTCGATCAACCAAATTTTCGACCACTTATGCTACATCTGGTCTTGTTTCCTCAATGGCACGTCGAATATTTTCCTCCAATGCTTCCAATGTTGTTGGTTTGTTACCACAAACCAAGGACTTGACATACCTCCAAAATATAATCTAGAGGCGTCAAACCGCATGATCTTGGGGGCCAATTAACTGGACCATTTCGTGAAATATTAAGTCAATTGTTTCAGTGGCCGTTCGGCATGTAGCGCAATCCTGCTAGAACCAAATTGTTTTCGATATTCATCTCACTGACTTTTGTTAAGAAAACGTCCGACAACGTTCACCATTTGCCGTAACAGAAAGTCCTTCCACATTTCGAAAGAAATATAGACCGATGATACCATTAGTGTGTACACTACACCACAAAGTCAATTTTGATGATTGTAATGGAGATTCAAGGTATTGACTCGGATTATTGTCACTCCATATACGGCAATTTGGCTTGTTGACATATCCAGTTAATCAAAATTTTACGGTTTCGCGAATCGAACTTTGGCTTTGTAAATAAATTTCCACAATTTGAAAGCGTTGTTCAAGTTTCAAACAATTCATGATTAATCAGCAAACCTTACTGAACGCAAATGTCACAGAACTGTCAACTTTGACATATGTCATGCACAATTTATTTATTCGGGTATCAAAAAACAAGTGCAAGTTTTAAAACCGGCAAGCGACTGTGGTAGAGGACCAAGATATAGCTGGTTATGCAAATGGGGCAAGCGTAGTAAGGGAGAATAGAAGAAGGTGTTAGTGCGTGCATATGGAACAAGGAATTGATCAGAGGATATATTAGGGCGACTAGTTTCCAATGTTCGAATGTAACTGCATAAAGTTTGGAGTAAATGACTGATAAAGCTTGTACAAGATGCATACATCAAGAAAGCATCGTCTAAAATCAAGGGAAGGGAGTTTCAAAGTACGAATACGGTCGCTATAGGGGACATAAGGGGGTTGAATTTGACGAAAAGAGACCGTGTGAATCTGTGTTGAATCAACTCAATAGCATCTATATAATTCTTGTGGTGAGGGCTCCATATTTGGGAGCAGTATTCCAGGTTACTGCGAACAAATGAAAGGTAAAGACACACACAGGAGGCGACATGCTGGAATGAGGAAGCGGATCTTAAAATGAACCTTGAAAAGCGAGAGGTTTGGTTGATGACTTGGGCTATGTGGAGGTCAAACTTTGATTTGCAATCAAAAACCACACCAAGATCCTTAAAGGAAGTTATACTGCACAAAGGGGTTCCAATAAGACTGTACGTGGAGGGAAAAGATTATTTTTTTACAGGAGAATGTCATCTGGTGGCTTTTGGAAACATTCAAGGAGAGATTGTTTGATTTCCACCATGCACTTAGACGCAATAGTCACTTTGCAAGGTATCAACATCACATTGTGAGTCAATTACCCGAAAGATCTTAAAGTCGTCAGCATAAAGCAGACAGGGAGAAGTGACAACAGAGGGAAGATCATTGACAAATAGTAGGAATAAAATGAGGCCAGTTATGGAACCTTGTGGTACACCTGAACTGGGACAAAACGTAGAAGAGAAGCAGGAGTTAACAGTGCCAAGACAACGGCGATCCCAAACGTGGGATAGAAGCCAGGAGTACAGGAAATCAGGAATTTTGAACGCTTTAAGTTTCTGAAATAAAAGTAAGTGATCAGTAGAATCAGACGCTTTAGAGATATCCGTGAAAATAGCGTCTATTTGTTGCTGACGGTCAAGGGCAGCAGCAATGTGGTGGGTAGAAGAAAGCATGTTAGTGAGAGTAGATCTACCTCTGACAAAATCATGTTGTTCTCTGCTAATGATGGAAGTATGAGGGGAAATAGAGTATCGGGAACGATATTTTCAATGGCTTTTTCAAAACAGGGAAGGAGAAATATAGAACGATCGTTGCACATGGAATTGCGACCCCCAGATTTGAAGATAGCAAAAATTAGGGCAATTTTCGCCTGAGAAAATCCCAGCAGGTAAGCTCAATTCACAGGACTACTGAGGGGTGGATGACGTAACACCACCGTAGCTGAAAAAAGCTGGTATATAATGAGAACTCTTTAAGGATATAACGTAAGACCAGAAAGCGCGAGTTTGATTGGATTTAAGTGCAACTTCGATATGGCTGACGTTAGCACGAAGAGCAAGCTTTGCAATTTTCTTAGCCTCAGCACGTCTCTACTTGTAAACGGCAAGATCGTTAGGAAGACCTCTGGAGAGGAATTTTCTCCGGAATGCATCCTTCACCTTAATGGCTTTGCCAATATCTGAGCTGAACCAAGGAGCATTTAGGCGTCCTTGCGGGAAACAAAGGAGTAAATTGAGTAATTAAGGACGAGAGAAACAGATAGAACTTATTAACACATTCTTCAAGGTTAAGGTTACTGATAGATCCGCTTTTAGAAAGTTATAGCGGCAAGGTAATGTATTTCTAGGAGAAGGTGAAGAGGAGATAGAAAGCTCCATGATGAGAGGTGGATGGTGATGATCTCGATTAATGAAGGGTGAGAGTGAGGTGGATGCATTAAGAGAAGAGGCTGCCAAGTTGAAAAAAACAAGGTCAAGAAGTTTATTTTCGGAATTTGTGCTAGTATTGAATCGGGTGAAGGAGCATACGGAGAGAAACGCGGAGAGGGCAAACAACAAATTACTTCCGGACAGTATGGAAACATACCCATCATCCCAATTAATGGAAGAAAGGTTGAAGTCCCCAAAGAGCAAAACAGGGGAAGATGGGAAGTGAGTAAGGATGAAGCTGTAGAATTCCGTGAAGAAACGTTCATACACCATAGCAGAGCTGCTGCATGAAATGTAGACACACGAAACGAGAAAGCATCAGAAAGAGAGACTTGCAAAATAATACACTCCACTGGTAACGAAGGTATAAAATCCTCACAGAATGCCCCCACCATCAGATTTGCCAATGGCAATACGATCCAATTTCTCAGGTGATTGGGAAGGAGTTCACTATTATACGAGCAAAAATCATTTGTCAGCCATGTCTCAGTTCGACAGATGATTTGATGTGGATGTACTCGTATATTGGAAGAGATACGAAGTTCAGATGTCTTGGTCCTAAAACCACAGATATTTTGATAATAACAGGACAAAGTAGAAATTATACAAGGTTTACGATGTGAAGAGGTGCAAGGTTTATTACTCGTTTCTCCGTTATTTCGCTTCTGATTGGCAGAAACCCGTTTTATCAGTACTCCAGGGGGTAAAAATTCCTTTTCCAGCGGGCAATTGAGATTGGCTGGAGCCGTGACTTTGTATGAAGCAATTAAACGGTTCGCCTTCCCATCCGGAGTGAGCTTCGAACACTGAAGCAAACCTAGGAGAAAATGCAATTTAAACTTAATATGACCGATGATGTCTTCAACCGGTGTGTTGTAGTCCAATCTAGATATAAAGATTTGTAGGGGGGCGTAATAGCACGCAGTGGGTTGCCAGGTTTAATTGAGGTATCGGTCGCTACAACTCTAGATGAACTTAACGTTTCAGTGTTGATTTCGGGAACGTTCCTAGATGGCGATGATGCTCCAGAGGTTGAACCATTAGATTGAAGCGCTCGCCTGCTTCTTGTTATAATGGTCGGTTTCAAATAACTTGAAATCGCGTTGGCAGCATTTGAAGGGCCAGCAAGGTATGCATAGGATCAACTCTGGCTTGTTGGCTAAGAAACGATAATTCGTCACGCGCTGAATCCAACTGGTCGCGCATCAAATTCAATCTATTAACTAGGTTATCGACTATTTTTCGCTTTTAGTTCAATTTGTCCACGAGTAATGACATGGGAGAACCACGACACTTCAGACAAAGTCAGTAAAAGCTGATGCTCGGATTGTTAATGCTGTCCGCGATCGTTTACAGAATCATATCCTTTTCATGAAATTTTCATAACCAAATCGCAAAGTGGCTACCCTATGTCCTCGATAGCCTCACGAATTCCATATTTGAGGTCTTGAACCGACTTGAATCTCTTCCACGTGGCCCCAAAGGAAGAAGTCGCAAGGTGTTAAATCATAAGATCTCGGTGGCCAATTGTGATCACCTCTTCGAGAGATAACACGGTCCGGAAACCTTTCCCGTAAAACATCAATGGTTTCGTCGCTTGTGTGGCACGTAGCGCCATCTTGCTGAAAGTAAACGTTGTCCAGATCAATACCATCCAATTCCGTCCATTAAAAGTTATTAATCATCTCTCGATAGCGCAATCCATTCACCGTAACCGTTGCTTCAGCTTCATAAACCACACCAAACAGTCACACGTTGAGGATAGAGAGGCGTTTCAACAAAAACTCATGGGTTTTCCGAGCCCCAAATGCGACAATTTTACTTGTTGACGAAGCCACCGAGGTGGAAATGGGCCTCCTCACTCAAGATGATTTTTCGATGGAATTCCGGATAATTTTCATGCATTTGAAGGGCCCAATCATCAAAGACACGACGTTGTTGATGATCCACCGGCTTGAGTTCTTGTGTTAACTGAACTTTATAAGCCTTAAGACCCAAGTCTTTATGCAAAATACGGTGTAATGTCGTTTGTGGAATGTCTAATTCCAATGGACAAACCTGGGTTTTCTTCAACACTTTCGGCTACAGCAGCAATATTCTCGGCTGTTCTGGAAGTGACGTGCACGGGTTTTATTCTTCACATCACTGAGTTATCCCAACAGCTCGAATTTTTTCACCAATTTCTGTATTGCGGTTCGACAAGGTGCTTCACGACGACCCAAAAATGTTCGAGTTTTACGAACCGTCTCGGCCAAATTTTCACCATTTTTATAGTGAATTTTAATAATTTCAATGCGTTGTTGAAGCGTGTATCGTTACTAATGGCGTAATTTCTACTTGTCAAATGACAACAAATGACAGCTTCAAAAGTGACATCTACCGAAATAACGGGCTATTCAAAATAACACCTCTTATTGGAAAACCCTTTACAAAGTCAGCAACTTAAAAGAAAATGGTGCTTTTAGTATTTGAAGAAATTGTTTGATTCACTAATTTGTTTTACAAAATCCTTCAGGTAGGAACACTCTCCGGCTACTGTAACTTATTCTCTTCTACTTATCAACCAATTTTCTTTCTCTTATTTTATTTAGTAACTTTTGACAAGCTTTAGTGTCATCAATAAGTTAGTAGTCCGTTATTTTTAATCGACTAATTTTGTTGTTGTTTTTTTATGGATGGCCGGGCATAACTCTAGACCGAAGGTAGGTATAAGAGTCCTATTTTCTCAAAAAAGATGAATAAAATCAATATTTTTGAGATAAAATAGTGTAAATACTATCACAACAAAATGGCGGTCTCTTAAAGGAAAGTAATGTTAGTTTCTACTTTAAACCAAATATTTGATGTGAATGTCATTGTGAAGCATTTTTTGAGTTTGTTCATAATTGGTGACTGCATATCATTATTCTGACACAAACGAAAGTCTGTCTACCCAACTTGATTTGAACTAAATACCTGAAGGCAGAGGTTACATTACAACCGCTAGAAAAGCCATGAATATATTTTAAGTGAAAATTTCTCAGTTTCATGAGTTCTCGTATATTGCGCAAAAAATATTTGTATCGCTTTATTGCACACACTCACACACACACACACACACACATGTGGCTTCAATAGAAACAATTTGTATCAAGCTATCGCAATACTAAATTACACGTTGTTCGGGTGAAAAATGTAAGCATTTGAGGGCCATAAAAATGTCGCATATTTGTGCCGGCCCTTTTGGTAATGTATGCTTCTTTAGTTTTGAAAATGACTGTATCAAGTCACCTTTTAAGTCTGATTCTTAATATGCATTTTCTTCCAAAATTGACTTCTAGAGCCCTTGAAAATCAGTTTGAATTAGCTAGATGATGCCAACAGCTACCTCCGTGTCAATTTTCATCGAAATCGGTCGATAAATGTGGCCGTTATTAACCACACAAATTTTTCTCATGTTGAGACATTGAAGCAGCCACCATTTTCATCACTTCGGTTAAATTAGAAATTTGTTTCCTGAAAACTTCTTCAAATATTTATGTTAGCCTTTGTACCAAATTTCATCTAAACCGGAGCTTTACTTTGGCCGGAACAGATATCACCGATTTTCGACAAAAAAGGCCGCCATTTCATTACTTCTCGGCCGATAAGGCCGGATAATGAAGTTAATCGAGAAAGTTATACTTTATAAAAGATCGAAGCAAAATTGCGACTTGTTCTTATTCTTTTCAAGAAAGAATTCTACCTAATAGGTGAAATTCTTTATACCTCGCCCCTCTTATGCCATACTGCCTCCCCTTTTCGCAAGGTAGTTGTCGATTATTCCTAGAAAGGATCTTTTTTTGCCTGAGACAGAGTTGGAGCAAAACTTAGCCGTGATTTCCCAGGAGTATGAAATTATTTAATTTTGTGGATTTCATTCATAGCATTTTATTTGAATTGATTTCCCACATTCATTGCATGCTCTTTCAATGCGCAATTATTGCATTGGAATACAGCTGGATTCGAGTGCAAAGCCTTATGACAATGCAATTAATCTGCCCGACTAAATGTCTTGCCGCATATCTCACATTTATGTTCATCTGTATGTAATACTTAATGTCTTCTCGACCCGTCTGCCCTAGCAAATGATTTGCCGCTCTTCCGGCACTCACACAAGTTGCTGTCCGAATGAATGAGCACATGTGTTGTCAAAGGAGGTCTGTGCATATACGATTTGTAGCAAATTTCATATTTACACAAACCGCTTAAGTGTATATTAGTATGTCCATTTAATGCGCGTGAATCACTAAATATCTTATCACATATATCGCAAGAATATGCCTTTGGATCAGAATGTAAAATCCGATGTTCTTTCACAGTTCTTGTTCCTTCAAATACTATCCTTCCGCACTTCTTAATAGGTTCAGATCAACATCATGCGCAGTGTAGAAGCCTTTATATCACACACCCAGCAGATTTCCAATGTATACATCAAACCCTCAGTTCGCGCGTCGGAATTCCCGTAACCGTTAAGAATTTCCGCACCGTTAAGACGGCGAAATGGCAACAGATCGAGAAAATTACAGCAAAAACCGCGTAACAAGGGAGATCATCCGCTACACGCCAAAGTTGGGAAAAACAAGTGAACACTTTTCGCTTGCAACACAAACGACGGGACTCAAATCGAAAAACTGGTAAAGCGTCATATTCTGATGGAATTCAAAAGGGTCGGGTACGAAATGCAGGAATTTTTCGCGTTTCATCTTCAATTTAACTTTTCAAGATGGCCCCCGCTCGTTCCATCTGCCTTGTTTTCCTCGAACCGACGACCTTGCTGCTTGGCGATCTGAAGCGGACTTCTCGATCCGCCCAAGCAGATCTCCTCACCCATTTTCACTCGTTAACTTGCGGGACTAGTCGCACCGGTAGTTGATGAGCCTTCCATCCACTCTCGATTGCAATGCGGAAGTGCAATTCGTGAATAAGCTGCGTTGTAAAGGGGTTGCTATGTCTGAATTTTAATTGCAGATTTGGATTTTTAAATTAATGAAAACTAATATAAAAAATTAAATAATAATAGAAAAAGATAAATATCATAAAGAATATAATTGCAAAGAAAAATTAAAATTTAATATAGAGAAAAAAATGATATAAAATTGATATTTATAAAAAAAATATTTTATGATTTATAACTATTAATTGAAGTGATAAAATTTTTGAAATCTGCAATTGAAATTTCGGATAAAGGTTATACCGGTTCTCAAGCAGTTTGCTTAGGCAACTGCTCGATTACTACAACATACCCAGTTAACCAAAAATAAGCTTCATCACTGAACAAAATTTTACGGTTTCGCGAATCGAACTTTGACTTTGTACTGTAAATAAATTTTCACATTTTGAACGCGCTGTTCAAGTGTCGGATCATGATTAATTCGCAAACCTTACTGAACGCAAATATCATAGAACTGTCAACTTTGACGTAAGTATGCACAATTTATCCCTATTGAAAGTTTTCATACAACTAAAAAACACCCTGTACTCTGTATGTTAAATTTTATCAAATTTATTTTCTAATATTTCTTGAATTCCTTGATGCAATATATGCATTTCTTAATAAAAATTCATTGAATCTTATCGTATATTAAAGCACACATAATATAATCAATGTCCTTTCCACAGCCACCCAACCAGCCTAATTCCATTTGTAAATTAAATATTTCAATTTGTCATTCAATACAATCCAAAAATAGAATATTTTTTAAATTTAACTTATTCACGTGTCTTCCTACACTCTTTCATATTTTCCGACTCCATAGCAAATATTTACTAATCAATTTAAAAATTTTCTATTTTCAGAACGCAATCCGTCAACAAAAGATTGGTAAGGAAATTTTCCAATTACGTATTATCTATTTATTGCACATTTCCAGTAAGAAATTTGAAGAATGAAATAAAAGTAATAAAAATACACTTGAAACGCTCACTCATCTATTCAATAGCATTATTACATATTTTTCCATTCTTATCTTCACCTGATACTCCACCGCGCTCGTGATACATGCCAAAAAGATAGAAAGATACAGGCCAAGTGATAGATATGTAGTAGAAAAAATACTAACGTACTTAAAGTCTAGTGCAAGCGGCTGGCGGGACTCAATTCGATTCACTTGAAATTCGATACCAATGACCTCATGCACTTTTGCTTGAACTAGTATCAAATTTCAATTTAAAGACCGGTGGCAAAAGTAGCAACCCACATTCCAAATATATTGTTTTTTTTTTATTTTTCCTTAATTTAATTTATTTTTACTTGTTTTATTTGAGCTTTTCTAATGAAAGGGATGGTTTATTGTGTGACGCATCGATGAGGGGGATGGAACATCATATCAGGCTGCTGTTACATAAGAATATCTACTGGTGTGTATGTAACAGATCTGGAATTTGATTCGGCATTATAAGTAAAAAGAATGCGAATTGGAATTGATAATGATTGTGTTGATTCTGGTGGAAGCAATTGAATGTAATTTAATTTATTTGCCTCGAAAATGTGTTACAAATTTAATTAATTAGATTTCGGAAATTTTTATGGAATTGGATACAAGAACCTTGGAATTAGATATAAATCTAGATTATTTTACGGTTGGTGTTGGGGAGATAATTAGTGATGTTTCTCTAACATTAATTAATGGTCAATTTGCTTAAGAATGGCCAGTGGCATATGAACGGGCCGGGGGGTTTTGGGGACAGAACACCTCCGAAATTTCTGTTGTTCGAAAAAATTTAACTTGAACATTAGAACATTACTTCGTAGTTTTTTTTTTACTAAGGAACCGTTGTTAAAGTTGTTATACTTTCAGCGAAATCGTATCTGAAAAAAATGCAGTATACACTCCCTTATTTTGCAGCTAGAAATAACTACAACTAGATTTTTGCAATCCATGAGAATCTAAACTCTTGCGCAATATTTCGAGAATAATTTGAACTGAATATTGGATTAAGCCAACTTTGCATTCGTAGTAATCAGCTGACATGTGGCCAAGTTCCAAACAACTTTCTGCCTGCTCCAGAAGATTCCTTCCAAGTGATTTTATGCAAATAAATTTGATTTGACTCATCATGACATTTGCAATTAAACCTATGTGAAAACTAAAGCAATTTTTAACGTCACAAGGAGCGGTACCATGTTGTCAACGCTTTATCTGGATTTCAACCCTGAAACCCACCTCAAACCCATCCTAAACGTTGAATTATTGTCGAAACTTCCACGTTCCTATAAGTCCTATCCGAAATTTTAATTGAAGATTCGAAAAATACATTTTTTTATTATTTCAATTTATAATTATAAATCATAAAACATTTTTGATTTCTCTTTTTTTTTATTAAATATAAATTTTAGATCGTTTTGTTTTTCTGTATTAAATTTAGACTTTGCGTTATAGTTATATTATTTATGAGTTTTACCTTTTCCTATTATCACAAATTTTTCTATAATATTATTTTTCATATTTAAAAAAATAAAAAAAAATAAATTTGCAATTAAAATTCGGATATGGTAACATCTTTTCCCGCTGCACATGCACGTATTGCATGGGCGAAGGCAAGTGTGCAGCGGAATGAGTGGAAGGCTCGTCAGCCTCCGTTGCATGGAGTCCTGCAAGGTGGCAACGGAGAACAGGGGAGTCTGTCATTGATCGTGACCGGAAAACGTCGGAGAACCGCGCCGGCAAGCGTTATGGAGTTGGAATCCAGCAACCGAGCGGTGGAGTTGCGCTGATCGGGTCGTGAGTGAAGAGAAGGAATTCCAATAGCAAAACAGCAGGTTTCAATATCTTCAGATGGACCTGATTGCACTAAGTAACTGGTGTTCGTCTAATTACCTCTGTCTTAATGTTGCCAAATGCTATAAAATGACTTTTAATCTAAATCGTTCTCCGCTGACTTTCACCTGTATGTTGAACGAAGTCCCACTCGCTGCTAAAATTAATAAAATTTATAACGATTAGTATTAAATAAAGCGCTTTTGACTTTGACTTTGACTTTGACAGCAGGTTTCTGCCGTTCGTATCTTAAAACTTGTAAGTGAATTGTTGAAACACGAAACCTGAAATCACCTCGATTTCCCATCGATGTCGTGTTCGCAATCTATCATATAAATGAACGCGATCCGCTAGCAAGAACGGCTCTCTTGTCGTGCGTGTGTTCGAGTTCTTGGAGCCAAAAAGAAAATTATTGTTCCATCAACAATATCAATGTAGGCAAAAAATTTGTGATTCCTCCAACATTCACTAACATAGATTCATGATTAACAGCGCGGGACGTGATAATTCTTTGCTTTGCTTGGGTTTCTGCCGTTCATATCTCAAAACTTCTAAGTAAATTGTTGAAACACCATCTAGTGAATGTTCGATATGAAAACAAAGAATCCATTTCTGTTACGCATCTTCACGAAAGTCTTGCGTCGTGGCGTGGCAATTAAAAAACGTTCATGTGTAGAATAGGAAAATTTAGGGTGTATTATTTTCTGATTGAGAGGTGCCAACTCTTAAGCGATACGTCTATATAGGAGAGTTATATGCGGAGTTGAAAACGTCATTGACGAAAAAATTACAGTAAAAGTGAAGGTAGAATTGAAATTCCGCGTATTTAATAGTGGAATCAATCGCTTCGTGTACAAATATCTTATCGAGTTGATTAAAAGTATTGTGCAATGGCACAAGGTGTACGATGCCGCCTCCCACCGTTGCGGATTCATTTATACGAGTGATGTGTTGTTGGTCGGGTCATAATTGACAATTAATTGGAGTCATCACGCTAAGCTCGGATAGTAACTCTTTACGCAAATTACATTTTTTGTGGATGCTCGCCGCGTTTTAGAGCCTTAGAGTGTTTGACTGTACATTTAAATTACAAAGCCTCTACAGAATTTTCCGTGCACCGCAGCAACGATATTTTGAATTTATGCATTTGCCAAAGTGTCATAAAATTTGAATCAATTAATTAGCATCTGAATATTGTGAATCAGATGACTGGTGGTTACCACTTTTATCTTTCTCATTTTTAATGTGTTCAGTTTAAATAGACTAAGTAGTGTGGTCCACATATACCAACAACAATGCGACGTACAAAGTCAAAGTCAAAGTCAAAAGCGCTTTATTTAATACTCATCGTTATAAATTTTAAAAGAATATAAAGCAAATTCCAAATAATAACAATCAAAAAACTTAATGGCCCAAATGGCTCTCTAAATTTGTACGTTATCATAAACTCATTTCATCAAAAAAAAAACTATAGCAAATGCAATTAATTACGATTATTACATATTTTTACAATTCAATTGGAAAAAGGAGAAAAAACCAACCAACACTATCCAAAAATTATTTATAAATAATACACAACAGTGAAACTTTGATCCTACACCTAATATGTTGTAACTTATTTCTAATAAAATACAATCAAAAAAACTTTATCTTATACTAAAAATACTATAACAATGTTCCTAACCTAAGTGTTTAATCTTATCTCTAACGGAATATAGTAAACATTACATATACCTAACCTATACCTGATTTTAACAAAAATATATAACAATACTAAATGTAGCAATAATGAGCTGAAACTCAAAAACTAAATAACGAAAAACACCAAAACTGAAAAATAAACACGAAAAATTTAGACATTGTCATTCAGCCACCAATACCTGGATTGCGCCGTCTCAACTCGATCAGCTTCAACGAATCTAGCAAATGAGTATCTCCATTGAAATCGTTGGTCTCGTGAACTCAAATTCGGAGGATATTTTATCTTCTTATCGGTGGCCCGTCGATATATGTGATATATGACTGGGACGCCGTCAGAATCAAAAACATATCCATTCATGTCCAAATACACGAATGCTTCTGGAGGAATGAAGCCAGTAGCGAGGCAAGTCGCTATATACCCGTCTGTAGGGTGGAACGGCTGTGAAATCCAAGGGTTTTCACTCACAGTCACAGATCTTGCGATATGATTCCGAAGAAGTTTCATTATAAAGATATCGACTCTAGTCACTTCAGCAGTTTGATAAATTCTTCTATTCGATATATAATGTTTCCAATCCGTCTCAGGCTTTCTGTACAAACCAGTACATGCACGAAGACATTTCCTTTCGAAAACTCTTAATTTTTCCATAGTACTAGCACTCTGGTTGTACCAGATCTGACATCCATAGGTCAAAACTGGTCTAACCAGTGTCTTGTAACAGATAATTTTGACCTTTTGATCAATGTATCTGGAATGAAAGAGTTTTCGAAGGGCCATGACTACTTTAAGTGCTTTACTGAGCATGATTTTCACATGTTCAGTATAGTACAGATACTGATCGAGATAAACACCGAGGTATCGAACACAGGATTTATGTGGAATTCGTTCTGAACTACCCTCGCCAGCCATGATGTGGAAATCTTTCCAATTACGTTTCAGGTCTTGACTGACCCCCTGCAGCGTTGTCCGAAACAAGATTGTTTCACACTTCTGCGAATTGATTTTCATTCGCCAATTGTCAGTGTACAGCTGTACATCATTGAACATTTTTTGGAGATTGCTCTGAACTATTGTAGCTTTTCGGTCTGCCGTGTAGATGATCAGATCATCAGCAAACGCTACCAATGATCGCGTTGGCGAGACGTTAAAATCAAAGCCGTTCAATAGCTTGCGAATAAAGATTGAGAAGAGCAGAGGCGCAGTAACTATTCCCTGCTGTAGACCATTCAAGACCTTGAACTCGCGCATTGTTGTCAGATTTCCATCGGTTACAACAAACGATTTTCCGTATAACATATTACACATCATGGCGACAAGGTGTCTGGGGAACTTGTCCTGAAGAAGTTTAAAAATAAGTCCATCTAACCATACCGTATCAAAGGCTTTCTCCATATCAATGAGACATGCTCCAACACATTGTCTATCATTTAGTTTCCAACAGATGTCTGAGGTTACTTTCGTTATTGCATGTGTGGTCGAATGCCTGGCACGAAAACCAAATTGGCAATTCGGCATCAACTCATTTTCCTCAATGTGGGCGTTTAATGCTCTGTTGAGTATCACTTCAAACACCTTGCTGATGTTAGGCAGCAAGCTGATTGGGCGATAGCTTTTCGGGCATGAAGATTCTTTTCCTTTCTTCAAGATCGGAAATACCTTAGCCTTTTTCCACTCATTTGGGAAATATGAATTGCTCAACATGTTGTTGAACAATATGCAATAGTTCCTAATAGCAACCTCAGGCAAATGTCGGAGAACTACATTTGGAATACCATCATTACCACATGATTTCTTGTTGTTTATCTTGCGAAATATGAAACACAAGTCTTCATAGCTGACAAAATAATCAATAAGATTCAAGCTCGGTATGAGGTCAGATGTTAATGTTTCATTGAAATGAAGAATTGATTGGCCGTTCAGGCTTGATTTGAAGTCGGAAACTTTTGCTTCAACGACCTCTGAAAAAATTTCGTTCCCTCTCTCAGGGTTTGGTAGATGAACCAATTCAAAATGTGTTCCAATCAGGGCAAGTTTATCCAATCCTTCACAAATAATCCTGTTTCCATTTCTATCCGGAGTCGTACTATCAATTTCGATACCAGCCCTATCGAGAAGATTTATCTCATCACTAGTGACTTCAAGATTCGATACCTTCACTCGAGACTTCTTGCGGAATATGCTATTCACTTTCGCGAACACGCCGTCTGGGTCCTGTGGGCTAATACCCCTCAATTTTTCCGCCCATTGATTGCTGACCTCACTCCTGAAGTATGACCGGATTAAGTTCCGGACATTCTTCAGATGTAATTTCAACAAAGACAACGAGGGATGGTTGTAGTCCAAAAATCGTCGATAAATATTGTTGACGCGTGTGAGAAGGAGGCTTTTCAATCTTTTCAACCTTGCGATGGTTGGTGTTTCATATCCTTCCATATTGTTTCGATGTTTAATCTTGGGAACTACTTTCTCAATCGTTTCCAACGTCAGCTTCTCTAACTTTGACAAATAGACATCTATTTCATCGTTAGTTAGATTTCTGTCATTAGGAACCATTGAGCAAGAGTTGCCGCCATCAGAAGGGGGACATTGCTTCTGGTACTCCCGATTAAACTTCTTTTGAAACTTTCCCCAGTCTGTTTTTTTGAAATTCAACCGATGATTTTCATGTTGAACTGGAATGAGGAAGACATCATCCCTGTGATGATTGATTTCCATTACGATTGCGTTATGGTCGCTATCATAAGGAAGCACCTGCAGTTTCCGTTGAGGACTATTAAAGTTGAATTCGAGTCTTGCGTCAGCAATGCAAAGGTCCAAATATGAATTTGTCCTAGGGTATGTTGGGAACTCCGACCCATATAGATTGCACCTGTATTCAATTTTGTTCTCTGTTATCCACGATTTCAGGAATACACCTCTTGGATTATTGGTGGCGTTCAGCCATGATGTATGCTTGGCGTTCAGGTCACCAGCAAGAATATAATAGTTATGCAGCCTGTTCAATTCGAGTATTTCGAACAAGGAATTGAGTTCCTCCTTGAGCTTGAGAACAGTTCCACCAGTTGCATAGGCAGAGATAACGAAGAGGTTATCCCCACCTGGCAGTGAGATTTTGATAACGGACACTTCAAGAGATTCAAAGCTTTTGAATTCGACTTTTTCAATATTTTGGAAACAATAGGATCTTCGTACCAATATCCCGGTGCCACCTCCCCCATCACCTATTACCCTATCGTTTCTTACGAATTCAAAATCCTTGAATGTCATGAAGTGCCATGAATTGAGGTGGGTTTCGGTTAGAAGCAGGATGTCAGGCATTGATTTTCATTTGCCAATTGTCAGTGTACAGCTGCACATCATTTAACACTTTTTGGAGATTGCTCTGAGCTATTGTAGCGTTCCGGTCTGCCGTATAGATGATCAGATCATCAGCAAATGCTACCAATGATCGCTTTGGCGAGACGTTAAAATCAAAGCTGTTCAATAGCTTGCGAATGAAGATTGAGAAGAGCAGAGGTGCAGTAACTGTTCCCTGCTTTAGACCATTCAAGACCTTGAACTCGCGCATTGTTGTCAGATTTCCATCAGTTACAACAAACGATTTCCCATAAAACATATTACACATCTTAGCGACAAGGTGTCTGGGGTACTTGTCCTGAAGGAGTTTAAAAACTACTCTATCTACCCACACCGTATCGAAGGCTTTCTCCATATCAACGAGGCATACTCCAACATATTGTCTATCATTCAGTTTCCAACAGATGTCTGAGGTTACTTTCGTTATTGCATGTGTGGTGGAATGCCTGGCACGAAAACCAAATTGGCAATTCGGCATCAACTCATTTTCCTCAATGTGGGCGTTTATGCTCTGTTGAGTATCACTTCAAACACCTTGCTGATGTAAGGCAGCAAGCTGATTGGGCGATAGCTTTTAGGGCATGAAGATTCTTTTCCTTTCTTCAAGATCGGAAATACCTTAGCCTTCTTCCACTCATTTGGGAAATATGAATTTCTCAACATGTTGTTGAACAATATGCAATAATTCCTAATAGCAACCTCCGGCAAATGTCGGAGAACTACATTTGGAATACCATCAGTACCACATGACATCTTGTTGTTTATCCTGCGAAATATGAAACAGAAGTCTTCAAAGCTGGCAAAATAATCAATAAGATTCAAGCTCGGTATGAGGTCAGATGTTAATGTTTCACTGAAATGAAGAATTGATTGGCCGTTCAGGCTTGATTTGAAGTCGGAAACTTTTGCTTCAACGACCTCTGAAAATATTTCGCTCCCTCAAAGTCAAAGTCAAAGTCAAAAGCGCTTTATTTAATACTCATCGTTATAAATTTTAAAAGAAAATAAAGCAAATTCCAAATAATAACAATCAAAAAAGTTAATGGCCCAAATGGCTCTCTAAATTTGTACGTTATCATTAACTCATTTCATCAAAAAAAAAACTATAGCAAATGCAATTAATTACGATTATTACATATTTTTACAATTCAATTGGAAAAAGGAGAAAAAACCAACCAACACTATCCAAAAATTATTTATAATTAATACACAACAGTGAAACTTTGATCCTACACCTAATATGTTGTAACTTATTTCTAATAAAATACAATCAAAAAAAAACTTTATCTTATACTAAAAATACTATAACAATGTTCCTAACCTAAGTGTTTAATCTTATTTCTAACGGAATATAGTAAACATTACATATACCTAACCTATACCTGATTTTAACAAAAATATATAACAATACTAAATGTAGCAATAATGAGCTGAAACTCAAAAACTAAATAACGAAAAACACCAAAACTGAAAACAAACACGAAAAATTTAGACATTGTCATTCAGCCACCAATACCTGGATTGCGCCGTCTCAACTCGATCAGCTTCAACGAATCTAGCAAATGAGTACCTCCATTGAAATCGTTGGTCTCGTGAACTCAAATTCGGAGGATATTTTATCTTCTTATCGGTGGCCCGTCGATATATGTGATATATGACTGGGACGCCGTCAGAATCAAAAACATATCCATTCATGTCCAAATACACGAATGCTTCTGGAGGAATGAAGCCAGTAGCGAGGCAAGTCGCTATATACCCGTCTGTAGGGTGGAACGGCTGTGAAATCCAAGGGTTTTCACTCACAGTCACAGATCTTGCGATATGATTCCGAAGAAGCTTCAATATGAAGATATCGACTCTAGTCACTTCAGCAGTTTGATAAATTCTTCTATTCGATATATAATGTTTCCAATCCGTCTCAGGCTTTCTGTACAAACCAGTACATGCACGAAGACATTTCCTTTCGAAAACTCTTAATTTTTCCATAGTACTAGCACTCTGGTTGTACCAGATCTGACATCCATAGGTCAAAACTGGTCTAACCAGTGTCTTGTAACAGATAATTTTGACCTTTTGATCAATGTATCTGGAATGAAAGAGTTTTCGAAGGGCCATGACTACTTTAAGTGCTTTACTGAGCATGATTTTCACATGTTCAGTATAGTACAGATACAGATCGAGATAAACACCGAGGTATCGAACACAGGATTTATGTGGAATTCGTTCTGAACTACCCTCGCCAGCCATGATGTGGAAATCTTTCCAATTACGTTTCAGGTCTTGACTGACCCCCTGCAGCGTTGTCCGAAACAAGATTGTTTCACACTTCTGCGCATTGATTTTCATTCGCCAATTGTCAGTGTACAGCTGTACATCATTGAACATTTTTTGGAGATTGCTCTGAACTATTGTAGCTTTTCGGTCTGCCGTGTAGATGATCAGATCATCAGCAAACGCTACCAATGATCGCGTTGGCGAGACGTTAAAATCAAAGCCGTTCAATAGCTTGCGAATAAAGATTGAGAAGAGCAGAGGCGCAGTAACTGTTCCCTGCTGTAGACCATTCAAGACCTTGAACTCGCGCATTGTTGTCAGATTTCCATCGGTTACAACAAACGATTTCCCGTATAACATATTACACATCATGGTGACAAGGTGTCTGGGGAACTTGTCCTGAAGAAGTTTAAAAATAAGTCCATCTAACCATACCGTATCAAAGGCTTTCTCCATATCAATGAGACATGCTCCAACACATTGTCTATCAATTAGTTTCCAACAGATGTCTGAGGTTACTTTCGTTATTGCATGTGTGGTCGAATGCCTGGCACGAAAACCAAATTGGCAATTCGGCATCAACTCATTTTCCTCAATGTGGGCGTTTAATGCTCTGTTGAGTATCACTTCAAACACCTTGCTGATGTTAGGCAGCAAGCTGATTGGGCGATAGCTTTTAGGGCATGAAGATTCTTTTCCTTTCTTCAAGATCGGAAATACCTTAGCCTTTTTCCACTCATTTGGGAAATATGAATTGCTCAACATGTTGTTGAACAATATGCAATAGTTCCTAATAGCAACCTCAGGCAAATGTCGGAGAACTACATTTGGAATACCATCATTACCACATGATTTCTTGTTGTTTATCTTGCGAAATATGAAACACAAGTCTTCATAGCTGACAAAATAATCAATTAGATTCAAGCTCGGTATGAGGTCAGATGTTAATGTTTCATTGAAATGAAGAATTGATTGGCCGTTCAGGCTTGATTTGAAGTCGGAAACTTTTGCTTCAACGACCTCTGAAAAAATTTCGTTCCCTCTCTCATGGTTTGGTAGATGAACCAATTCAAAATGTGTTCCAATCAGGGCAAGTTTATCCAATCCTTCACAAATAATCCTGTTTCCATTTCTATCCGGAGTCGTACTATCAATTTCGATACCAGCCCTATCGAGAAGATTTATCTCATCACTAGTGACTTCAAGATTCGATACCTTCACTCGAGACTTCTTGCGGAATATGCTATTCACTTTCGCGAACACGCCGTCTGGGTCCTGTGGGCTAATACCCCTCAATTTTTCCGCCCATTGATTGCTGACCTCCCTCTCTTAGGGTTTGGTAGATGAACAAATTCAAAATGTGTTCCAATCAGGGCAAGTTTATCCAATCCTTTACAAATAATCCTGTTTCCATTTCTATCCGGAGTCGTACTATCAATTTCGATACCAGCCCTATCGAGAAGATTTATCTCATCACCAGTGACTTCAAGATTCGATACCTTCACTTTGGATTTCTGTAAAATAATAATAATAAGCGTGCCGTTATAAATTTTTCACATTAAGTTGTTGAAAGGTGGTATTGTCAATCGCAGTAATTGTTTTTTAAAACTACCTGTATTCATAAGTCAGGTCAGGTACTTTTGGGAATACCCTCGTAGTTCTCCGACATTTGCCTGAAGTTGCTATTAGGAATTATTGCATATTGTTCAACAACAGGTTGAGCAATTCATATTTCCCAAATGGGTGGAAAAAGGCTAAGGTATTTCCAATCTTGAAGAAAGGAAAAGATTCTTTGAGCCCTAACAGCTATCGCCCAATACGCTTGCTGCCTAGCATCAGTGAGATGTTTGAAGTGATACTAAGCAAAGCATTTAACGCCCACATTGATTTTGATGCCAAATTGCCAATTTGGTTTTCGTGCCAGGCATTTCATCGTACACGCGATAACGAAAGTAACCTCAGACATATGTTCGAAACTAAATGATAGAGAACGTGTAGAAGCGTGTCTCAGAGTCAAAGTCAAAAGCGATTCATTACTGATCGTTATAAATTTTAAAAGAATATAAAGCAAATTCCAAACAATAACAATACAAAAACTCAATGGCCCAAATGGCTCTCTAAATTTATATATTATCAGTTAAACACATTTTATCTACGTCTAGCACTCGTTGCGTGTAGACGTCTTTTTAAATCGCTCCTGTCATTAATTTTAAAAATTAATTAATTTTTCACGTCAGTAGAAAATAATTTTTTTAAATTGAAAACCATCACCGTCGAACTATTCGAGCATTGATCGAATACCTGAAGTTCATTTCCTAAAGAAATATCAAAAGTGAAAATACGTTCAAGGGAAGTCCCGGTCTGATAACATTCCCTCTAGTCTCGCTGCAAAAGCAACGAGATGGAGGAGCCCGATGGCTTCAGTCATCAACCAGAAGGATCGTGTCCATCGCCAACGATGACGGCCGAAAAAAAGCTCAAAATAAGATACGACAATAAAGAAGAAAAACCGCAAATTCTATCGGTAATCGAAATCGAGCAGCTGATTAAAGATAAAGAGAAAGCTGACAAGATTGAAAAAGAAAATAAAGAGCTCAAGCTTCAAATCAAGTCATTAGAAGCACTCGTTGGAACCTTGACATTCATCAAAGCGAAAGAAAGCAAGAAAGGCCAAGAAGCGAATTCAAAAATTGAAGATAAGAAAACTAAGAAGCCAAAGCAAGAAGCTGATCAACAGGATGTCAACGACAATAGGAATTATTATGCAGCGCTAGTTGGACTTGAAGATACGATGAGTATTGAAGAGGATCCAGGTAAAACTTCTATGTTAGGTAATGAATTTATAGAATACTTTAAAATTAAAAATAGGGAGGAAAACCAAAAGTTTTGTCTGCTGGTCCGTCTGTCAAGATTAAAGAAAAGAAAGAAAAAGTCCCACCAATCAATGTATTTGGGCAAACGGGCAAAGATATGGTTCGGCTTTTGGCAGCCGAAAATAAGCTAAATGATTTTGAGATAAAAAGAGTCAATGCGGATAAATCGATAATTAGGACTAAGTCGTTGGTTGATTCCCAAGCAACAAAAAGTGCGTTAAATTCTGGAGATGTTCCGCATTTTACATACACCCCCAAAAGCGAAAGAAATCAAACCTTTTTATTGAAGGGTCTGGACTGTGGTGAGGGCACGGTCGATCTCCTTCAGGTGCCTCAAGAAGTTGCACCAGAAATAGAATTTATTTCCGTTAAAAACTTTGCAGCAAGGAGATTGTGGAGCGTAAAAGCTTGCCTTATTATTTTGTCCAGATTTCCAGCAAAAGCAGTTCAAGTGCCCTGCAAAAAATAAGGTACTTGAACTTCCGTGTGGTGAGGGGGGAACGCCTCCAGAAAAGTGACGTCAACCAGTGCTACAGGTGTCACAGATTCGGGCATTCAGCTGCCAATTGCGCCATGAAATATAGGTGTGTTAAATGCAAAGATATCCATGCTCCCGGCGAGTGCAAATTGGCTCAGGCGGAGCCAAAAGAAAAATTATATTGTGTGAACTGCGGTGCCTTTTGTCATCCAGCAGCATATCGAGGATGCCCCCGGTATCAAGATGCAATAGTAAAATTCACTCCAAAAGAAAGTCAAGCACACCACAGTGTGATACCTACCACCTTCGTCAAGCCCGGGGTGTCATATGCACTTGCTGCGAGAGGACCAGCAGATAATCATCTTCATATTGAAACTTCTGCGGAATCATATCGCAAGATCTGTGACTGTGAGTGAAAACCCTTGGATTTCACAGCCGTTCCACCCTACAGACGGGTATATTGCGACTTGCCTCGCTGCTGGCTTCATTCCTCCAGAAGCATTCGTGTATTTGGACATGAATCGATATGTTTTTGATTCTGACGGCGTCCCAATCATATATCACATATACCGACGGGCCACCGATAAGAAGATAAAATATCCTCCGAATTTGAGTTCACGAGACCAACAGTTCCAATGGAGATACTCATTTGCTAGATTCGTTGAGGCTGATCGAGTTGAGACGGGGCAGTCTAGGTATTGGTGGCTGAATGACAATGTCTAAATTATTCGTGTGTATTTTCAGTTTTGGTGTTTTTCGTTATTTAGTTTTTGAGTTTCAGCTCATTATTGCTACATTTAGTGTTATTCTTTATTTTTGTGAAAAATTAGGTATAGGTTAGGTTTATATTATGTTTATTATATTAGGTTAGAGGTAAGGTAAAACGCTTAGGTTAGGAACATTGTTATAGATTTTTTTAAGTATAAGATAAAGTTTTTGATAGCATTTATTAGAATTAAGTTAAAACATATTAGGTGTAGGATCAAAGTTCACTGTAGTGTTAAGATTATAAATAATTTTAGAATAGTGTTGGTTGGTTTTTTCTCCTTTTTCCAATTGAATTGTAAAAATATGTAATAATCCATTGATTTAAATTTGCTATAGCTTTTTTTTCAAATGCGATGAATGATAACGTACAAATTTAGAGAGCCATTTGGGCCATTAAGTTTTTGATTGTTATTGTTTGGAATTTGCTTTATATTCTTTTAAAATTTATAACGATTAGTATTAAATAAAGCGCTTTTGACTTTGACTTTGACTGAGATAATGTAAATAAAATAAATAATGTAAGTGGCAATAATGAGCTGCTCCTTAAAATTTATCAGCAATTAAATTCCTTATCGGAGAGAATCGATAAGCAAGATTCGAAAATTAAGATTGTTTATCAGCGTTTAGGGCTTTCAAATGCCTCAAAATAATTTATCATCCAGCCACATTCCCACGGATAGGATTCATCTCATCTCGATCAACGTCAACTCCATTGTGAGTCTACATCGACGTGACTGTCTCCTGGAGTTCCATGTCAAGCAAATGCCTGACATCATGCTTCTCACCGAAACCCACCTCAATTCATGGCACTCCAAGACATTCAAGGATTTTGAATTCGTAAGAAACGATAGGTTAATAGGTGATGGGGGAGGTGGCACCGGGATATTGGTTCAAAGACCCTATTGTTTCCAAAATATTGAAAAAGTCGAATTCAAAAGCTTTGAATCTCTCGTTATCAAAATCTCACTGCCAAGTGGGGATAACCTCTTAGTTATCTCTGCCTATGCAACTGGTGGAACTGTTCTCAAGCTCAAGGAGGAACTCAATTCTTTGTTTGAAATACCCGAACTAAACAGGCTGGATGATTATTATATTCTTGCTGGGGACCTGAACGCCAAGCATACATCATGGCTGAACGCCACTAATAATCCAAGAGATGTATTCCTGAAATCATGGATAACAGAGAACCAAATTGAATACAGGTGCAATCTATATGAGTCGGAGTTCCCAACATACCCTAGGACAAATTCATATTTGGACCTCTGCATTGCTGACGCAAGACTCGAATTCAACTTTAATGGTCCCCAACGGAAACTGCAGGTGCTTCCTTACGATATCGACCATAGTGCAATCGTAATGGAAATCAATCATCAAAGGGATGATTTCTTCCTCATTCCAGTTCAACATGAAAATCATCGGTTGAATTTCAAAAAAACAGACTGGGGAAAGTTTCAAAAGAAGTTTAATCGGGAGTACCAGAAGCAATGTCCCCCTTCTGACGGTGGCAACTTTGCTCAATCGTTCCTAATGACAGGATTCGGTAGGTGATTTTGCGCGATTTCAGAATGTGCGGGTATTTTTCCTGATGGGGAACATGAAAATTAATTCGACATCCTTTCGCATCGGCACTATTGGCAAGAAACAGGTTTTTTCCGTAACTGTCGCGATCGAATCGAATTCGATCATATGACAGTTCGGTACTATCTCGCATGAATTTTTCGCATGAGAAACGCCCAATTAGGAATGCACCGAAATCATCACGGAAATGCCGGCATTGTCCTAAGTACCGAATTTACGAAATTTTTCTCACATGGACGGGGACGATCGGACCGGCCACGCGAGTTTAGACCTTTTGAGCACGTGTTGATCACTTCGATCGCTTACCGCACAAATCTCGTGCTGAGATCTTACCCACAATGCACAGGGTTTCACTCGCGTATTTATTTTACTTCCAAGGCCTCGCTATTTCCCGGATCACTCGGATTGCTCGTTCTTTTTCTTTACTTGACCCTTCTTGGACGCGCGGCGAAAAACTTCACACTCGCTGACGTTTCCGGAGTTCGTCTGCTGTCAGATGTACTTTGGGGTCTGTCCACATGTGCATGGCAGTTGAACCCAACTGAGTGGGTTCACACGTACCTGCGGGAGTTCTTAGATACCATTTGGGATTGAAATTATTTCGATCGCATGTGGAGGCGCGGCATTACATATTTTTTAAGCTTGTAAAATCAATTATGATTCAAACGACCCATGTGTCGTAAATTTTATCAGCATAATTTATTGCCTCATCATCTACTCGTATATTTAATTTTAAATTTAATTAAAAATATTTTTTTGAGAATTCTTAGTCATATGTTAATTTCATTAGACAACTTTTAATCGTTTCATTCGACATTTCGACCCGTTCCGAAAATATACCCTTCAACAACAAGACAATATCAAATACAAATCATAATTATAAAAATAAATTATTCATAATGCTGACTCATCAAAATTTTACGTGTCGTGTCTCGTTCAGTTTCTTCACGTTCGTCGCCATTCTCGTCACTTTCCTCGTCATCATCATACACGTCCAACATATTTGAATAGGATGATTTTAGAATCTCAACATGATGTTTCAAACCTCCTATCTCCAACTGTGCATCAGCGAATTTCTGCTCTAGTTTGCTAACTTCCTGCTGCATGCGTTGTCGCACCTCGTCACGCTCCTTGAAGGCTGTGCTCAAATTAGCTCGCAATTGCACAAGCTCCTCCTCGAGACCAGAAATTTGGGATTGAAACGCTTTTTTCTGAACATCGGCGCGATCTTTGACCCGGTTGACCTGTTAAAGTTGGGTTAAAGATACATTTCAACATAAAGATAATATGGTATACAGTAGAAGTTTGAAATCAATTCAAGGAACAGCGAACGAAAAGTTTAGCATGTCTAAAGCATTTCAGGATATCCTACAATCCTCAACAAACATCATGAATGCAAGGAAAGATTCCCGCTATCTGTTTTATCTTACATTACGAGTTTGATCAAGCTTTAGAAATAGTATATGCAACACTGTAACCTAGAAACATAAAATACTTCTTAGAACAAGCTCCAAGCAATGCACTTCCTAGTCCCGGTCATGTTGGAACAGTAGAAGCAAATTGCCTCGTACTTGTACTTCCTATCCGACTACATACATGCCGCGAGCTCTCCTCCCTCAACTCCTCGAGATGCTGACCCAATTTGTGGACTTCCCGCGTCTTTACATCCAAACAATCTTCAAGAAATTTCATTCTTTCGACACCTTTGAGCAAAAGTTTATTTTCGGCCGACAATTCATCATACTTTTGCTTCCACTCGTTGACTATAAGAAAAATCGAGAAAAGGAAAATAGATAAATGTATCTGACAAGCATCCGTGATTGCTTGGAGATTATCTCATTGAAGGTGTCATGTGTGGCATGAATGAGTGTGGCGTCACTTAGTGTGAGATGAAAGAAGTCCCGAAAATCTGAATGACTTGACGAGTACTCGTAGATGTTGTGTGCCACGAGTGTGGTGTGGTATCATGTGTATGCGAAAAGAAACATAAGTCAAACAACATACTTTCCCGCAGGAAATTCTCGCCTTCCTTATGCAACTTCAAATTCTTCGCGCGCTCATGCTCGACATCCTTCTGGAGTAGTTCGCACTTGACGATGCAACTTTCAAGATCATCAGATAGTGCACAAATCGTTCGCTCCGCCAGCTTGAGCTTGGCGAGTGTTTCTTGCAGCTCCAATTGTTTCGCCTCCAATATGAACGGCAAATGACCCAGTTCGCCTAATTGCTCCTTGATTCGCTCGTTTGTTAGTTGCAGGCCAGTGTTGATTTGTTCTTGATTCAGTGCATTGTCTTTGACTATCATGTCCAGCTGGCGTCGGTATTCCTCGGCCAGTTGTTGAGCTTTTAAGTACTTGTCTCTGGAGTCGAGTGGTGTTGAGAGGATTCGAGCCGCGCGACAAGATGAAGCGAATTATGCAAAGATAAAAGAGGAGAGAAATGAGCAACTTCGCGAAAAGATACAATTGGATAAATTAATGCTATAAGTCAAGAGTGGAGCTGAAGAGTCTTATCAAGTGACTTTGATCCAGTGTCTTATGACATAGTATATGGAGCGGGGGCTCTTAACCCTCAGCCGCTCCAGTCAATCATTCTCACAACTTCCGCATTTGCAATTATGCCGCGCACTTTAAGTTATACCTGGTCTTATGTCTTCAATAAATTGACGTACTTAACCATTCGAATATGTGCACTAATAGATTTAGTCTAGTGTCTTGGTTTGTTGCACAAATTCCCTGCATAATACCGTACCCAAGTCAGCTTGAATCCAGAGCGTGTCATTTGCACTTGCATTTACATCAGCGTGCGGGCTTACAAGAAAGCAGAAAAAGCGCGCACAAGACGAAATAATGCATGTGTAGTCTAAATACTTTAAGCTGATTAAGGTGAACCTACTTTCATTCTCAATTATATTAAGCAGCAGTTCAAACATAAGTACAAAGAATGCTAGATAATAATTATGCATGTCTTTATGAATGAGCTGGTAATTGAGTGAATTTATGTAATGCACGCATGAATAAGAGGAAGGCGTGAAAATATTTAAGACCGAAAATGGAGTTAGATTGATGGCTTATCATGAAATAAAGGGTTTTCCAACAAGACGTGTTATTTTGAATAGCCCGCTATTTCGGTAGATGTCACTTCTGAAGCTGTCATTTTTTGACATTTGACAAGTAAAAACTACGCCGTTACTAAAATAGAACGATACACGCTTCAACAACGCATTGAAATTATTAAAATTTACTATAAAAATGGTGAAAATTTGGCAGAGACGGTTCGTAAAACTCGGACATTTTTGGGTCGTCGTGAAGCGCCTTGTCGGACCGCAATACAGAAACTGGTGGAAAAATTCGAGCTGTTGGGACAACTTAGTTATGTGAAGAATAAAACCCATGCACGTCACTCAACAACAGCCGTGAATATTGCTGCTATAGCCGAAAGTGTTGAAGAAAACCCAGGTTTGTCCATTCCTTGTCGTTCTTTGGAATTAGGCATTCCACAAACGCATTACACCGTATTTTGCATAAAGACTTGGGTCTTAAGGCTTATAAAGTTCAGTTAACACAAGAACTCAAGCCGGTCGATCATCAACAACGTCTTGTCTTTGCTGATTGGGTCCTTCAAATGCATGAAAATGATCCGGAATTCCATCGAAAAATCATCTTGAGTGATGAGGCCAATTTCCACCTTGGTGGCTTCGTCAACAAACGAAATTGTCGCATCTGGGGCTCGGAAAACCCAAGAGTTATTGTTGAAAAGCCTCTTTATCCTCAACGTGTGACTATTGGGTGCGGTTTATGGTCCGGCGGAGTCATTGGACCCTACATTTTCGAAAATTAGGCTGGAGCAACAGTTACGGTGAATGGATTGCGCTATCGAGAGATGATTAATAACTTTTAATGGACGGAATTGATTGGTATTGATCTGGACAACGTTTACTTTCAGCAAGACGGCGCTACGTGCCACGCAAGCAACGAAACCATTGATCTTTTACGGCAAAGGTTTCCGGACCGTGTTATCTCTCGAAGAGGTGATCACGATTGTCCACCGAGATCTTGTGATTTAACACCTTGCGACTTCTTCCTTTGGGGCCACGTGAAAGAGAAGGTCTACGCCAACAGCCCAGCGTCGATTCAAGACCTCAAAAATGGAATTCGTGAGGCTATCGAGGACATAGGGCAGATACTTTGCGATTTGGTTATGGAAAATTTCATGAAAAGGATATTGTCCTGTAAGCGTGGTCGTGGTGGTAATTTGCCTGATGTTGTAGATGTACTGAACGTCACGCTACCGCAACGGTGCCCGTAAAGCGGAGCGAAAGTTGTGTATAGAACACTTGAAAGGTCATGAAAACTATAATAGCTGGAAAGTTTCAGCACAGGCAATTCTCGAACTTCATGATTTATGGAGCTACATCAACGGTACGAACTCGTAAAGGGTCCAACTAAGGCTGCGGAAGGACAAATACACGCGTGTCAAGCTAACTAATAATGGAGCCGGTTAACTATAGCCACATTCAATCTGCAAGTAAGGCTAAAGAAATCTGGCAGAATCTTAAAACGACAGTCAAACATAGTGAATTGATGCGATGGGTTGGTTTGCTGCGCACAATCATGAACACCAAGTTGGAAAATTGCTCATCCATGGAACAATTCATCGACACAATATTCATGTCTGCGCATAAATTACAAGGCACGAGAATGGCTGTCGACGATGAATGGACTGGTACTCTACTTCTGGTAGATGTAGGCGAGAAATATAAGCCGATGAAAATGGCGATTGAAAGCAGTGTTCAGACAATTTCGTTCGACTTTGTTAAGACCAAACTCGTGCAGAATATCGGTAATAGTTTCGCACAACCGCCCAGCGATCAAAGTACATCGAATACATTATTTACGAAGAAGCACAGTACCAATCATTATGGACTTGGCAAGCCTGCATTCAAAAATAAAAAAAATTTAAATGGCTCGAATGCCATAAGTGGGATACATAACATAGCATATGACGAATCGTAGCGACTGGATCCATAATTTAAAAGTGCCATCAACGATCCCTGTAACAGTGGCTAATAACATAACTGTTGGGCGATGTGAAGGTTCTTCTGGATGTAAGACACTCAACGAAAACAGTGGAGGCTACTATGAGCAACGTCCAGAGTTTCGTACGAACCTTCTATCAGTTTCCCAATGTGAAAACAAGAACGTCCCTAAATTTTCACTAGTACTAGTTATAAAATGATCAGTGAAAAATGTAACATTAACACGCAAGTCGTTTTGTGCAATAACATGTACAAGCTAAAAGTCTGCACAAACGAAACGTCATTATTGACGAAAATGTCGGTTGATACTCATACATGGCATAGGATATTTGGACATGTTGCTCAAACTAAGCTCTCTAGATTGAGTGAAGGTGACATTGTGTGGTGGCGTCAACTTTCCGAAAAACAGATCTTTTGAAATTAATCTACACAGATGTCTGCGGGCCGATGTAGGAAGCTTCGTTTGGAAGCGCGTTATATAACGTCCCATTTATCAACGATTTCACTGGCCAAACATTCACGCACTTGATGAAGCGTATGTCTGAAGAGTTTAAGGCTCTAGCAGAAAATCATGCTGGTAAGAAGATAAAGATTCTCAGATCGGAGAACGGTGGTGAATATATAAACACGTACAGTGATTTTTTGCGCAAACACGACATAGTTCATCAGATGGATACTGCATACACACCAAAAAGAATGACAAAGCCCAGAGGATGAATAGGACTCTTGTAGAAAAGGCGTTATGCATGCCGATTGACAGCCGTCTATCAACAACATTCTGAACAGAGGCAATTAACACTGCTACCGCTTGCCAATCAAAGATTCGATGAAAACTCCAGAGGAAATTTGGTCTGGACGAAAACCAGATGTTCGTCATCTAAAGATCTTCGGATGCAAGGCGGTGGTGCATATACAAAAAACTACAAAGAAGAAGGTAGATCCCAAATCAATTCTGTGCATTATGGTCGGCTACGAAACAACAAAAAAAGCATATCGTCTATTTAACCAAAAGGATAAGAAAATTATTCTGATATATCTTTTAAGAAGAAGTTCAAATTGTAGTGGAGGATGTGGCCCCGATGGTCGACAGTCCAGGGGACCCAGAGCTAATGACGAGATAGCAGATGAAGACGATACGCTTGCATATCTTTTTGGTGAATTCGATGAAGAAGCTGAAAATAACTCGGACGGTGACGAAACTTCTCGGCCATTGACATATGTACAGCAACGATTATCTGAAGAAACTGTCACCTGGGGACAACCTCCGAGATTGATGGATCCTGCGACGTTCTGGGCCATGATGAGCTTTGATGATCCTGTTACAGTCAAAGAGGCACTAGAGAGTGCAGAAGGAAACAACTGGAGGAACGCCACGAACAAAGAATAGAAGGCGCTGTTAGAAAACGGAACCTGGACGCCTGTAGAATTACCAAAGGCAATTAACAATCGACGAATTTCCAAGACCAAACGCACCCGAGCACTGGATGCTGTACGGTTCAAGGCAAGGCTTGTTGTCAAGGGATGCTCTCAGAAAGCAGGCATCAACTACGAAAAAACGATCTCGCCAGTTGTGAGGTATGGGTCGATTCGTTATCTTCTTGTTATGGCTGCAAGATACAATTTGACGATTGACCCAATGGTCGTAGTCACGGCATTTCTACACGGTGATTGGTGTGAAGAAATATACATGAAGCAGCCAGAATGCTTTGATGATGGATCTGGACGAGTCTGTCGTCTTAAAAAATCGCTTTTCGGACCAAAGCAGAGTTTAGAACCAGAAGTTGGGTTCTGCACTGAAGAATTTTGGTTTGCAGTGGTCAAAAGCCGATGCTTGCATTTATTATTTTATACAGGACAAACGATTTCTTATTTTGGCCGTATATGTTCATGAACTGATCATTTTTTGGAATGTCGCACCACTTAAAAAACTATCTGAAAAATTACCTTAAAACACAGTTTAAAATGAAGGATTTGAGAGCTGCTAAACATCCTCAGTATGCGAATTATACGTGATCAAAAGTCCAGTATATTTTGGATGGATCGAGGTCAGTATATTCGAGGTATTCTTAAGAAATTCGGAATAGAGGATTGTAACCAGATTTCAACTCCAGTCAAAAAAGTCAAAAATTAACTTCCGATTTATGATGTCCACAGGATGATGCAAAACGGAACAAAATGGCGAAAATACCGTATCAGAAAGCTGTGAGTCGCATTTTGTTCGCACCGCGTGTGTCTCGCCTGACATTCAGTATGCAGTAAGTGTTAGCCGTTTTAACTCCAATCCTAGTAAGATACATATGATGGCCGTCAAGCGAACTCTGAGGTACCTTAAGGAGACAGTTGATCTGAAGTTATCTTCTCGACGGAACGGGAATATCGACTTGCGTGGTTTCCGCAACTCGGATCATGCCAGTGATCCGAAAGATGGTCGTTCAGTCACAGGATAAGTATTTCTTCCCTTGAATGGAGCCACCTCTCAACTCCAAAAGCAACCATCTCTCAACTCCAAAAAGCAACCAACTATTGCATTATCGACGACTGAAACGGAGCATATGGCAATGTCGGCTTCTACACGAGAAGTTTTATGGATTCAGCATTTGCATCGTGAAATTTTTAAGAAATATATCGATTGTACTATAAACTGTGACAACAAAGGAGCTAACACTTGGCAGGTACAACGTCTCATCGTCCCCGAATCAAACATATAGACATTCGGCACTATTTCTTACGTGAACATCTTCTCAAAGGTAAAGTCAAATCCAACTACGTCAAATCAAGCAACATGCTGGCAGATTTTTTTGACGAAGCCTGTGACTACAAAACACAATTTTAATCGTAGTATGGCAAATTTAAAGTGAATATTTAGTGGAGGTGCTATAAAGAAATAATCAATTTGCCATGATTGCACCAAATGAATTAACTTTTGAATTTAGAACCAAAACTTAGAACGCTAGTCATATCTTTTTAGAAGATTGAACTATATAAACGAATTATGTCATGTACTCTCTCTCTCTCTCTCTCTCTCTCTCTCTCTCTCTCTCTCTCTCTCTCAGTCTACTTCCGTCCGTACAATTAACAAGTTATTTCTATAAGCAAATCCACGCGCATCAGTAACGACACATTGGAGTTTTCACTTTTTATCCTCTAACATAAGAGTCACAAAGTCCTTTCTTCCGAAAGTGAAGAAACCAGCATGAGCCAAGTAAATAAGTAAATAAACAATAAATTGCAGCAAACGTTTAGAGTCGTGGGGTACCTTTATACCCTAGTGTAGGAATACTGTAAAAATTTTCATTCTTTCTCATAAAACTTAATTCGTGTATTGTTGTGTATTGAAAGTATTCCTTTGGACAAGTTAACAAAGTAGATATTATTTATAATCAAATTCTTTAACTTTTTGAAAGACCTTTACGTTTGGTATAATGTTGGGACGTTGAATTAATAATGAGCGTTTTTTTTTAATTAACTAATTTTTTTAACAAAAATGGTTACAAACGTATTGTTCCAGGTATTGTCCATCGCTCGCCACTACTTTTTCCCATCTTTCTGGCAATTTTCGGATACTAGCTCGAAAAAACGACTCCTCTTTTGTGGCAATCCAATCATCGACCCATTTTTTGCATTGTTCATATTCCGTGCACTTCTGATGGGACAGGCCATGTGTCATCGCCCGGAAGAAGCACTAGCCGCAAGGAGCGATGTCTGGAGAATACGGCGGGTGGGCATTTCAGTGTTTCTAAGTAGGTCTTGACGGGTTTTGCAACATACGAGGGTTGTTATGCAGCAAAATCACTTTGTCGGGCCTTGCTTCGAATCCCGGAAGTTTTTGCTTCAGTGCGCGGCTCAAACGCATGAGTTGAGTCCGACAGAGTTTCTTATCGTTTCATTCAGGTTGAACAACTAGTAGTAGATCACACCACGCTGGTCCCACGCCAAATATAAATCATAAGCCATGACTAGCCAGCTTTGCGAAGAATGTTGATGGCTGGCCGGGCAGAACCCGACTTTTTGGGCTTGGGATTATCATAATGAAGCCACTTTTCATCACCAGTCCCAATGCGATGCAAGAAGCCCTTGCTTTTTGGCGTTCAGAGAGCTGTTCACAAGCGAAAAATCACCTTTTAACGTTGCGCAGCTTCAATTCGTATGGCACCCAGTTTCATTGCCTTTGAATCAATCCCATGGCTTTTAGGCGTTTGCTAACTGTCGATTCATCCAGTCCCAAAGATGCTGACTACTCCTGAAGCATTTGATATTGGTCTACATTGAGTAATAATTCCAATTTTTCCCCTTCAAGCTTTTTGGGTTAACCCGGCCATTCCTTGTCTTTAAGCTCAAAATCACCATTTTTAAGCGACCAAACCACCTCCGAAACCAATGTTCAGATGGAGCATGTTGGCAGTAAACTTCCACGAAGATTCGATGACCCTCGGCTGCACTTTTCTTCATATTAAGGTAATGAAGAAGAGTTCCCCGCAAAAGCACTTTATCTAGTCCGAAGTTCGACATGTACCAGACAGTATTCAGTACTGTTGTTAGCGTTTCAACCAAATGACACAAGCTGTCAAAGACGAACATTGACCAAAGGTTTTAGCGGCAAGATATGGGAAACTGGAATGTTGATCATATACTAGTGGTGGCATCTTGTGTGAAACGCTCATTATTAATTCAAGTTTCCAATATATTATTTAAAGATGGCTGCCTGCAAAAGTCTGGCTGAGGAAAAAACTATCTGTTTACTTAATCAAGAATCTGATGGTGAAAAATACAGGAATTTCCTAGAAACAGAATATCTCTCATAGAAGATACTGATGACAAACCTGATGGCATCATAGAAGTCCTATTGTCCATCAAAAAGATCTCAAAAGAAAGTTGTGATCATGCTGTCAACCTTTCATGACACTGCAGATAAAAGCGATGAAGTTCAACTCCCAGAAATAATTTACTATCATAACCAAACGAAAACAAACGAAATTCAGTGAAGCGAGACAAGGTAAAGGAAAAATATTGGAGAATAGACCCGAAATCGCCTGAGAAGAAGAGCATTCTGCATTATCCCAGCGGGCTGAAGAAGAAAAAGACGACGTGGTCTTTAAGAATTCAAGTCCCCGTAGCCCGTCCTATGAGGTATTCTACAGGTCTGGGTCTAGATTGGTCTTGAGCAACACACGGTGTTTCTTGCATCTTTCTCCGACCTTCTTTCTTATTGTAGATCAGACTATACTTCTGCGAGTAGAAATTCTTGAATCTGAAAAAGATTTTAAACCTTTCCCAAAATATCCGCTGAGTTAAGAGCATTCCTGATATCGAGTTAACAGCAAAACTACGCGCCATGCCGCAGGGCTATATCACCGTGCTCACCACCTCTGCAATCGTATCAACGGTAGAACGTCCTGCTCTAAGGCCATATTGCTGTGCCGATGATTCCCAGCAGCATACCCTGATCTGTTTTACTAGCATTTTCTCAGCCATGTCTAGCACACTTCCCTCATGTCATGTCACCGTAGGGCTAGCTTATAGCGCAGGTCCTATTAATCCGTCCACCAAATCTTGTCAGCAGCAACCCTTTCTGCTGTTAATTAGTCTCCAAAGGCATTTTCACGACGAATTATATAGTTGCCTTTTCCCAATTCCGCGTTCATTAAGGTTCATGTCAGAACTTGTATCACTCTCTTCGTTGTTTAGCTATTTCAATTGACCAGCAGTGTTCTGGAGGCTTTCTATGCCAAGATTTCTGAAAGAGCATAGAAGATCTCCAAGGAGACGTGATGATACTAATAGTTGAATCTTTCAGCAGCGCCGTCGAATCTTTCAGCAGCGCTGCCAGGCGCAGCAGCGCGTTGATGATTCAACCGGCTTGGTGTTGCTGCAGCGTAATGGAGCAGACTTTTTTCGCAGTTTTGTGACAATGGATAAAACTGGATCCGTTACTATACGCCTGAATTCAATAGGCAGTCTGTAGAGTGGTGAAAAATCAACGAAAGTCGAATAAAGCGGCCGAAAGATCAACGCTTGGCCGGGAAGGTGATGGCCTCAGTTTTTTGGGATACGCATGGAATAATCTGCATCGGTTACTTGCACAAGAGAAGAACAGTTACAGGAAAGTAGTATGCAGCGTTATTGGACAAACTGAATGACGATATAAAGAAAAAACGGCCCCGTATGGCGAAGAAAAAGTTCTGTTTCATCATAATGCACCGTCACACCCGTCCTTGAAAGCGATCGCCAAATTGGACCGACTACGATTTGAATTGATTGCTCACCCACCGTATACTCCAGATTTGGCCCCCAGCGACTCTTATTTGTTCCCAAGCCTCAAGGGATGGCCACAGGGAAAGAGATTAAGATCGAATGAGAAAGTCATCGAGAATATCAAGGCGTATATTGCAGGGGGATACTACAGGAAGGGCATTGAAATGCTGGAAAATTAGTATACCAAGTGAATCGCCCTCGAAGGCAACTATGTTGACGAACAACTATAGCCCTGCCAAAAAAGGCTTGTTTTCATTCAAAACCACGGGAGTTATCAGCCCATGTAACACTTCTTCACATTCATATTCAGTTTGGCATGACTGTTTTGATTTTAAAAAACCACTGATTCTCCTCACTTTGTCTAAAGGTACTTCTCAATTTCTCCAAAGATACTTCGGTTAGACCAGAGAAGAAGTATAAACCAAGACACTGCAACCCTCTGGTAAGGATTGAACAAGAGGTGAAGAACTGTCTTTCTTTCTTACAGTAATGAACATTGTTGTGGGGATGTCCATCCGCATAGTCTACCTGCTAAACAAGTAGTTAGTCTATTATTGTTTTACACAGGCAAATCTCGCCTCAATAATATTCCTAAGCGTGTCAAATGTAGAACATATCCTCATATGTCTAGAGGTTGAAAAGGATGATTCTTCGTTCCGGTCACCAGTATTTAAATCAGGGAGCTGCAGGGCACCTTCAAAACAAATTTCTCGAGAGCCCAGATCTTCGTCTTCACAGTTACTACCACAATAACTTCAACAATTGTCTGTATTCATAACAAGCGGGAGTAAACCAACAACAATTAGAGATAGCGATTCAAACAAAAGGGTACATTTGGCAGCCTTTTCGTAATAATTTAAAATTAAAGTTTTCAGATCTATCTGATAATAGTTCATTCCTTATAAACTTGTTACTTCACAAGATGAAATCTTTGCAAGTATTAAGTTTCCGTCGTGTGTTATTTATGTTTTAGTGAGATTCATTTTCCCTGACCTCTTATATATTCCGTCAGCGAAAACCATAAATCAAGTTGATTGCATAACTCTACAAGGTGATATACTCGTACTAAGCTAAAACAAGACGGTAAACATGCAAAAATTTGCTGTCTCTGAAAATACTTTCTTACTACTGCTGTTCAATCATTATTAGTAATGCTACTCTCTTTTGCTGTCTTATGCTCTAAGCTCTATTTGTGCTAGGTTTTCTGTAGTAGTATAGTAGAAAAATCACCAACACAGCTATTTGTACTAGCCATAACAACTCTCCCCTTCCACTACCAGTGACAGTATGTTTGTGTCATCGGTACAAAAATGAGTTTCGAGCAAGGAGCTAATATCAATTTTTTTTAAATCGGTCAAACGTTTACCGAAACATTTGAATTGATAAAAAAAGTTTATGGCGATGATTGTCTATCTCGTGCCAAAGTTCATGAGTGGTTTACACGTTTCAGAGATGGTCGTGATGGCCATTTTAACCATCAATCACTCACCGTAGTCGCCTGATATGGCTCCATGTGACTTCTAACTATTCGGAAAATTGCATTTGGCCATGAAAGGAAAACGCTTTGCGTCCGTAGAGAGCATCCAAAAGGCTTGTACCGACATCCTGAAGGACATTCCGGCCAAAGACCTGAAACATCCTTTCGAAAAGCTTAAGGATTGCGTAAAACAGTGTATCGAGGCCGGAAGATCAAAGGAAAAGTTAGAGCCAAAAGCCGGAACTAAGAATTTTTGAATTCTTGTTACTAACGGCATGGTAGCCGCAACAGTATTGATTTTTCAATGATAAGCATAGTTCGAAGAAATGCAGTTGCTTGTAAAAAAACTACATTCATCTTGCAAATGGTGTGATAGGTTCAAGGTATAATTACCAGAAAATATATTGTGGCCTACTCTCGCCAGTGTACATTCCTTGCGATCATTTATCTACACATTGCATTTCGATAAACTTATTCTTTGTAGAAACATGCGGTTAAATGAGTAGCTAAGGCACTGGTTATCCTCAATTCCCTCTAATACCTGTATATTCATTACGGAAGAACTTAGGCGAATTGAAGCAACTCATCTTCAACCAGAAAATGTTTGTTATTCCTTTATAGCAAGCGATTAGATGTGAATGTAGATCGCACAAGCGTTGTGCGACGAAAAAGTGCGATAGAGAGAGTGGTTGGGAATAGAGATATTTTTTTAATTTATTTTTTTAAATACCTCCATTCCCTACCACTCTCTCCATCACTCTTTCTTCGTCGCACAACGCTCGTGCGATCTGCATTCACATTACATCGCTTGGTCCTTTGTGCCACCCAGACAATGTTTAACACATCGGTATAAGGGGGCACACAATATAATGTGAACTAGTCCTTTTCGTGAACATCTAGTCCAAAAATCATGATCAGCTCTCAGAGATAAAAAATTCAATATAATACGACGCATTCAAAAAAAAACTCTGAGTAACTGTCACTTCAGTATCTCGCCGATAGGGTCAAAAGAACGCCCTAAGATACTGGGCTCATAAAAGCAGAATTACAGGTCCAAGCTTCGATCAGTGCTCATTAAATGCTCCCTTAGTCTTTTCTTAAGTACTTTCTTAACCATTTCTGGTAGATTGTTATATATACGCAGAGCATCATTCAAATAATCTAAGAAGTCCTCTAATTTTTATACAATGAATTTTACCGCCCCTACTTACTCCAATCGAAATCAGCTCAAAAGGAACAGTAAAGTAAACTATACCTATTTTGATCACATTCACTCGCCTTTTCATTGTACGCTGTCTTCCATTCCTGCAACTCGTCCGTCATATTTCTGGTCTCCTGTTGTAGTCGTTGCACTTGAATTGCAAAGGACTCCATCTCCTCATTAGTGACTCGCTTCCGTCCACGTTCCGTCAAAATAGACGCTGACGCCTCACTCAGTGTCGACATCTGTTCAAGTTGGAGTGATTCGGCACGTTTTCTTTGCTCATAAACTGCAATAGACATCGAAAAGAGGAAAAAAAAACAAATCAAAAAGAGGTGAGAATAAAGAAGAATTTAAAAATAAATTTATATTCAAGCAAAGTGACGCATAACTAATCGGATAAAACATAACCAACGAACCAAAGCAAAACCAAAAACACAACCCACACGTCTCATCCCTTAATTGATATTCATTCATCCTTACACTGACTCAATTCAGATTCTATCGATTGGATTTTTTGCTCCATGCCTCCCAACGCTTTGCTGAAGTTGCAAATATCCTCCTCGCTAACCCTTGGCCTGCTGGCGGTGCTTTCATTCAAGCTAGCTGCCATTATTGAACGAAGCTGTTGGAATGTACGAATATGAGACTGACTTCAACCCCTTCGATGAATGGCTTTGATGGATCTGTATAGGAATGTAGGCGTCGTTAGGTTGGAAGTCAATAGTTAAATTTAGTTAAAAGTTTAGTTAGCAAAGTAAACATACCTCTTTGAAATGGTTTGTAATGCGGTAAAGTACTAAAATAGAAGTAAACAAACACAACCGATTGTTGTTAACACAAATTTTAAGTTGGGTTGATGAGACTCCGAGGATAAACGTTTCGGTTTTGTCGTTTGGCTTGTGAACGTGGAGAACACGAAATGCAAATGAATGAGTGATGTTAAGTTTGTCAGTTGATAGAAAATTCAATGAATCCATGATTGATTAAAGGAGGGATGTAAAATCATTTTGTTTGCGTTTTATAATGCGAAACAGTTGCAATTATAATATTTTGAGTCTTAAATGCAAATTAAACTGAGTTACCTTTCAGCTGCTATAATAGTCCTAAAAATTTCTGATAAATGTGATGAATTGAACTACATAATAAAAATATTTTTCATTATACGAGGGTGGTTCAAATATGATAGACACATGCTCTGACACGTTTATTTAGTATCGACAAAATTTGCAGTTTTTCTAAGTACTCCCTCTTACAAGTTACGCATTTTGTCCACCTTTCCGGAAGCTTTTTGATGCCGGTATCGAAGAATTCCTTGGGCTACTCGGACAGCCATGTGCGCACAAATTCCTCTATCTCGTCGTCGGTGTTGAATCTTCAACCTCTGAGGGCTTCTTTCAGTAGTCCGAAGATGTGGTAGTCGCAGGGTGATAAATCCGGACTGCATGGGGGTGTTCCAGTACCTCCCACCCCAATTCCGACATTGTATCGAACGTGAGACGCCGGGTATGAGGCCGCGCGTTATCCGTGAATTTTTGCTCGAAGTTCAACACTTTAGGAACCCATCGCGCCGTTATTTTGCGATGTGTAAGGTGTTCGTGGATGATAGACTCTACACTACCAATACTGATGCCGAGTTCAGCCGAAAGGTCTCGAACGTTCATCCTACGGTCCTCCAAAATGAGTTGTTCTACGCGGCAAATGTTGTCTGGTGTGATGCTGGTTCGCGGTCGACTATCACTTGGCTCATTCTCGACGGTTTCGCGACCATCCTTGAATGCTTTGGCCCATTTAAAACACAACAGCCCTACTCAGGCACAACACAGAAAAATTTCCGTGTTTTTAACGCCTTCTTTCACTAAACAAGTTGGGTAAACAGACCTACGCTCATGTCAGAAGGGTTTTGTATTCATTTTACAAAATGGAGTCACCAGATCGAATCAAATCAAGAAACATGTCAAAGACGATTTTATTGGAGAAAATATGAAATACGAAGATCATACTATTATTAACAAAGTTGATCGAATTTCGACTTCTGAGGTTTTTGTTATTGTTATACTCATAAATATCTCCCTTGATAATTATTTCAGATGTCCATTCGCGAGGGAGGAAACACAATTTGTTCGAATCCTAGAATGGTTACAAAGCCCATTTGCTAAGAGCTCTCTCCCGCCTCTTTGACTTGTTTCACTTATGAGCATTAATTGTAGGTACTCATTTTCAGTCATTCATTAAATTGAATCAAGTGTTCAAAGCATGCACCTTAAACGTTGAAGTTGGGAAAAAATAACTCAAAATTATTCAATCATCGCATTTAAAACAGCCACTATTTTGTTTTACGATTGCTGATACCACTAGCTGAAGCGATTCTCAAAGATCTACATGACACCTATCATTCCTGAAATTTTCATGCAAATCCTAGCAAAACTGTAGTGTCTGAGTCGGTAAAAAGCGCATGTTGTTCCATAGCCATATGTTGCCATAGTAATAAATGCAGCGCATATTGTTCCATAGTAATACAGGAAAATTCAAACCGCTATAACTTCGCTAAATATGATTCAATCTTTATGAAACTTTCAGGATAGATCAATCTTATAAATAAGCATCTGAGAAAAGTGAAGCGATATGTCCGATACCCGCGATGAAAGTCATCAAGTGGTTCTCGCAATAATATTGAAGCAACTGCAAATACACCTGCAGCTCCGCTACTAAATCCTACTTGTGACGTAAGAGGGTGAAAGCGAGCCTTCCGCGCCTGATAACGGAAGCGAAAGTAATAACCATGCCGCCGGAATGGAGGATGGGCGACGGGCTAACTCCCCGTCCCTGGGAAACCCGACCGAAAAAAAGACGAAGAAACGAAGGAGACGTTCTACAACCATCTGGAAAGACTAGTCGACTCATTGCCTATAAACGACTCAAAAATAATTCTGCGGATTTCAACGCTTAGGTTGGCAATGAGCTATCTCATCGGGGAACGACTGGAGGATATAACGTTCACGATGAAACAAATGCCAACGGCCAGCGCCTGATTGACTTTGGATACAGCAGAAATCTAATCATACGTTTGACTTGTTTCTTACATCGACGCATACATAAAATGTCCTGGGTATGATCGGATGGCAACACACAAATCCAAATCGACCATGTTCTGATCCAAGATACCGAGGAGCCAATTGTAACTCAAATCATTACTTGATCAAATTAACCTATCGATGTCGTATGTCAATGGCGTATTCGGTGATGACCAGCCCTTCTCAAAAGTTCGGTATCGAAAGGCTCCAAACGATGTCTGTGGCAAAAAATTTCGCGGACGCCCTCGACAACCAGCTAGTTAGACACATCGTTGAAAACAAGCAACGAGCTATGTGTGAAAGTGAAAGCGGCGTTTAAGACCGTGCAAGGACAGACATCCTGCATCCTGCTGCTTGAATTGATATGTTGACCGCAGAAAAGATTACGAATGTCGATGTGTTTGGTTCTGGTATGGTGGGCAGTGGTATTGAAAAGATGAATAGCAACCTTGTTGTCGCAGTAGATTGGGCACTTATATTTCTCGCCGAACAGCTCATCGCACAGACTTCGCAGCGGTAACACTTCTTGAGTCGAAGCGGACATAACATAGACATATATTCAGCTTCCGTCGTTGACAATGCCACCGTTTTTTGCTTCTTCGAATTCCACGAGACAACGCCTTTCTGCATGGTCAACAGGTAGCCAGTTACCCAACGCCGGTCGAGTTGATCGTTGCCAAAGTCGACGTCGTAGTAGCCAAGTAAAAATGGCTTGTTTCTACATATCAATCGATCATATGTGAGTTTGAGATCGATGGTTCCTTTGAAATAGCGTAAAATGCTTTTCACCGCCATCCAGTGACCCTTCCCTTTGTCGTCATTGAAACGGCTCACGCTGCTCACGGCATATTGAATGTCCGTTCTGGACACTTGAGTGAGGAAAAGCAACGATCACACTGCTTGCTGATACAGCACCTTGACTATATCTTCCCGTTCTATTTTCGATGTCGGTCACATATCGTTGATTAGCCGCTGGTTAACATCGCCTGGCGTCGACGTTGGGTCGCATTCGCCCACGCCAAGACGTTCCAGAATGTCCTTGTTATATCGGCTCTGGTCAATCGATATGGACTTGTCACTCGTCGTAATCCGCATGCCGAGGATGAATTTCGCTGGACCGATGTCCTTCATTTTAAAGCATTTCATCAGATGCTTCTTCTTGCGTTTGGCGGGTGAAATCGTTGGACACAAGGATGAGAGCATGGACATAAATCGCCACGATGAGAACACGTCCATCTTCGATGAGATGATAAATGCAGGCGTCTGATCTGGTACGTTTTAAGCCGAACTTCTTCATCGCCTTGTCCAACTTCTCATTACACATACGACTGGCTTGCTTGAGGCCATACAGAGACTTTCGCAAACGACAGACACGTCCGTTCCCATCGTCGTATATGTCCGGTTGGCGCATGTAAATTTTGTCGTTCAAATCTCCATGCAAAAAAGCTGTGACGGCGTCTATTTGATGGATGGATAAATTTAGCTTCGCCGCCAGTACAATCAAGACACGAACTGTGCTGTATCGAACTACGGGAACTCGTAGTCGATGCCCTTGCGTTGGTTGCAACCTCTGATAAATAGCCTGGCTTTGTAGCGATCACTTTACCATTTTCACTGCACTTAGGTTTGTAAACCCAATGCCTGCTGATCGCCTTTCTGCCCGGTGGTAGATCCATGGGAGCCCGCATTTTGTTTTCTAGCAATGATAGGAACTCCTCTTCCATGGCTAATTTCCATTCGCTGGCCGTATCGCTGTCGAGTGCATCTCGAACAGTGACTGGATCATTGATGCCACATATTGACCAATGCGTCGGGACTTGCACATGTCGGTGGTTGTGGAACAGCTGGAGAAATATTTCGTCCTGGCCGAAACGTTTCATCGTTCACATCATCCATGGTGATATCTTCTCGCAATCGGTGAATGCGTTGCCATTAAACGACAAAGTGCTGTCGTCGATCGTGATGACTTCATCAGCTTCCTCAATCGTTGGCACAACATCGGCATCCATACTTGCGTTCACTGATTCGTTGACCACTTGCCCACCATCGCCGTTGCCATCCGCATCTACATTTCGCTCCAATTACTCCACTTCAATTGTATCTTTGAATAGATAAAATTGACAATTATTGATAGAAAAATCATTTACCTTGATGTCGTTCTCCACAAAAACGGCATCGCGACTGATGATGACGCTACTTTTCTCCAGACCGAATACTCGATATGCCTTCCGATCCGTCTCATAGCCAAACAAAATTTAATTGACTTCGCATCGAACTTCCGTCACTTCTCCTTATGTATATCACCCAGCGCTTTGCTTCCAAACACTCGTAGATGTGACACGTTCGGTGTTTTGCCCGTCCAGATTTTTTCGGGCGTTTGATTCTTATACCACTGGGAATATTGCGATTGATCAGATACGTAGCGGTGTTCACCGCTTCGGCCCAAAATTTTTTCTGGCAGCTGCGTGTCGAAAAGCAAACATGTTGATTTGTCGACGTTCGTTCGGTTTTTTTGCTCTGACGTGCCATTCTGCTGCGGTGTGTATGGAGCTGAAATTTGACGAGAAATACCTGATTCATCCAGCAACTTTTGAAACACCTTATTGAAGTACTTGCCGCCGCCGTGCAATTTCTTCAATTTTTGTTCAGTCGTGTGTTCAGCCATCGCCTAAAATATTTTGAAAAAATTTCGATGACTTCGGCTTTGAATTTCATCATGTACGTGCATGCTTCGTTGCTATAGTCGTCTGTGAATGTGTCAAAATACAACGAACCACTGAATGACGTCTCCGGCATTGGTCCACATACATCAGAATGAACGAGCTCCAGCGGCTGACTCATTTTGCTGTCACTGCTGTCAAACGGCCGTCTTGCGTGCTTGCCTTGCACACACATCCACATCACAAAGCGAACGCTGGACTTCCGATAGTGTGATGCCGTTGACGGTCGATCTGCGAATGAGAATTCACATTTTTTCGTGCCCAGCATGCCCAAATTTTCGATGCCACAATGATTGTGTTTCGCTGTATGATGTAACAAATCAATTTTCGTTTTCTGTTAGCACTAATTTATGCATATTGTCCGTGAGCATCGCACGCCCGACGATCTCATCTCCACGACGAATCACGCAACCTTTCTTATTCAAAAATAACGAACAGCCTTCGTTCACTAGCTGCGAAACCGATAAAAAATTGGTACAAAGTCTCGTAACATACAAAGTGTCTCAACAAGTCACTGGATTCAGAGATAGTTTCTTGCCGCGTTCTAAACACAATTTCACGTCGCCCTCACACTGCACCATCAATCTTTCATTATCCTCGACCGTTACACTCGATACTATTGATGTGCGATTGTTCATGAGGTATTCGTTTGTGTTCGTCCTGTGACGACTCGCACTGGAATAGATGAACCAATCTCGATTCTTCTTGTTCGTCACAAGTCCCGCAAAACAAATAAGTGAGGTACGGGCATTTTTCTGCTTATCTGGGCATTTTCGTGATAGATGCCCCACACTTCTTTGTAAACAACGCATTTGAATGATTCGTTGCGGCTTCGACCGATACTTGCTGTAGCAGTTTCGATTTCACAAAGTCCGAACTGATTGTCTTGCCACTCGATTCGATATCCATAATTATGGGTTTGGACTCGTCACCCAGACTTGCCAGAAGAATTGTCCCAATCCATGTATCGTATCAAATCGATACGCGGTGATCAAGACGCTTAAAAACTATTTATTTTCTGAATTCCCACTGTTTACAATAACACCATGGCTTATGATAAATCTTATATTACTGAATGCTCGTCAGTTGCTAACTCTCGTGAGGTTTAGAATGAAGTGTTTTACTCGTCTACGCGATACCAACTTCCAACAGAACGTTCCACTTGCGTTAGAACTGCTGACCATGCACACGCGCGACCACCAGACATGCTGAGTAGAGCTCTGGGCGTTAAATTGATTTGGCATGTTTGCTTGAGGCAATTGCTGCGTTGGTTGAAGTATTGGACAATGTTGGAAAGCAAATGTTGCACTGCGGACAAAGTTGCGCGCTAACGTGAAGCATCGGACAATGTTGCAATGCTAACGCTGCCGCCACATATTCACATACACTTCCATCGACGAACAATTGTCGAGTTTCGTATTCATGATCGTTCATAGTAGACCAAAAGCTTTTAGAGATACAAGTCCAAAACTGTAGGAATTAAATAAAAATGTTTACAGCAGTGAGTTTTCGTGATTGTAAAACTGTCAACATTCTACTCTCTCTTTGAAGATCCTCAACCCCTCGCTATAGCTTTTTAAGGCTTTAAAAACTTCTTATTCGCAGTCGAAGCTTTTTCACCTTTTTCTTTCAGAGTAGAACTTAACATTACTACTTCTCTCTCCCTCTCTCTCGGTTTCACTTATGCATTGAATTTCAAAAGGACAGAACAGGGGAAATTTTACTTAACAACATGCTAAAGCTTCACGACATTTGTCCCTCGTAACAAGCTTCCTTAAAACTTCTTGCTCGAAGAGAGTATATGGTCGTCATGGCTCTTTGTAGTACGCTTTGAGTAGTAGCCTTTTATCTACATCCTCTTCATGAGTCCGTTACAAAGTTTCCTTCCATATGTTGATACAACCATTTCTATGCATCCTTATTGCTGAAGTCTTCTTTGCCTTTTTCTTAACTTAGTACTTATTTTTTAAGCTTTTGTAAAATAATTTTACAAAACCTTACTAAGATCGTAACCTGTCTGTACGTCCGTCCTTGTCACAGCCATTTTTCTCGTAAACTACTTAAGCCAGAAACATCAAATTTTGTGTGTAGGTGTAAAGTGGTGCTCTCTTCAAAGTTCCACTACAAAAACTTTTTGTACGGTATTTAAAGGCGGTATCTCCATATAGGGGAGTGGCCGCTGAAAAAAAATTCATCAAAAGTAGTCGATATAGGTATCAAATAAAAGGTCTAGATGAGAGCTTTTCAAAACAGGTCTTAAACTGATATTTTTTGCTTCGAGGGACGCACAGGAAGGAGAAAAACACGCAAAATTTGTGTCCTCCCCTCGCGACTGGACACCTGTGATCTGAAAAATCTGGAAAAAATAATGAAGGTATGTGTTTATGAGTACAATTTCAACAAAAACCTTAGAGGCCGAAATTCGCTCAACTTTGTTAATAATAGTATGATCTTCGAATTTCACATTTTCCCCAATAAAATCGTATAGGTACCCTTAAGCTCAATATTTTAGTAGTTTTACAAAAGGTCCTCTAACTTTGTGAGTTTAATGAAAATCCAATGATATACACGGAAGTTATTGCCATTTGAAATTTCTCCAATTACAACAACAATAACACATGATTTTATGGACTTTCCATCGAATCAGACACTGCAGTTTTGATTTGATCTTCTCAAAATTTTCGAAATAGATCAATGACATAATTTTTTTTGGGAAATCATTATTTGAGTGATTATTGTTATTTTGCAATAAAATGGCAACCGTTGAAAGTGGAGAAACAATGGATTTTCTTCTAAACATACACATCTCGTTGACATGTTTCTTGACTTTCTTCGTTGCTGGCCCTTCTGACATGGGAGTAGGTCTTTCTACCTAACTTGGTTAAATATGGATTTGCGTTACCGCCAAGTCTTTTAAACCCATGCTCAGAGACAAAGCTAATTTCCTGCAATGGTCTAATTAATTTACTACTTGGTTTTCTGGATTCCTGAGCTTTAAGATCCACATAAAATTTCATTCTAGCAAGTATTCATTGAAATTCTGTAACAATCACAGCAACCATCCCTCTTCTAGTGACGCAGTAACTGAAGTGAGAGACGGAGACTAGTATAAAAGCCGAAGAATTGCTGGCTTCACTCTGTCAATGGTCAATCCTTCGTGTTAATTAGAGAATGCGGTCGTTAGGTTGAAGCAACTGGAGTCGCTTTCTGCAGGAAGTCAAGACCCAGCTGTAGAGCTGTAACGACGACGATGATGACAACCTTTTTATCTCCTTTTCATTGAAATGACATGTCGCCTATTCTAATTTTATAAGCATTATATCAAATATGAAGTCATTTACATTGTCCTGACAGTTAAAAAACGTGTGTTGCATATTCCTTGCTTTAGCACTACAGCCCCTTTCGGACCTTCGCTTAGAAATAGAGCATCTCATTATCTTGATCCAATGTATCGACACTTGGGAAGGTGATATTGTCAGTACCACGCTTTTGTCGCTTGTCCGTCCACCCAGCTGTGATACGTTTTGAGTTTAAACCAATACGTATCATAACTGACCGGGCTTATATTCCGTCCGAAGAATAATTCGAAACAAATCTCATGTCGCCAACGGGACTCGAACCAGGGACCTTCGCCTTACGGGATGAGTTCTCTAGCCACTACACCACGCGCAGACTAGATGTTTTCGATATAGATGTCGGGTTATTCTGATAAGCACTGTTACCGATTCTCTAATTTCTGCTCGCCTCAGACATATTAAAGTAGACCCATAGCTGCCACTGAATCAGTACACCAATGGATATTGATCGGTTACCCAAGGCACCTGTTTGTTACTTTAAAACTAAAAAACCTTAAGAGAGGGTCAACATTAGCTTCTATTATGTTTTATTAACTTTTCATTGACTTAGTTACTTAACATACTTGGTGGACTGGTGAGACTGAATTCATGGGCTCTTCGACCACTTATCCTGGAAAACTGCCGTTTGATAATTTCCCTCCTCTATTCCGACGGTATTGACCGACACTCACTCCTAGGGCTCATCTATTCTTCTTGAGAGTCTCTTTGGATAACTTGACCAGAGATGGCAGATTTCTCTACATTTGTAGTGCTAAGGGCTCTACCGTTGACACTGATAGTGTGATCATGATGACGCTATAACTTCTCTGATATGGCGAGCTCGTTGGTCTTGTCATTAGACCCACTTAATAGCCTAGGCGTAAGAATCTTTAGTGTCCAATTCACGGAGGTCGGAAAATGCTTGTGCTAGAGCCTGAATAAAAGCCGGTACAGACTACTTGCTTTAAATTTATCTTAAATAACCATTAAAATCTTTTTACCTTACATCGAATAATTGCGCGTAAAATACATACCCCGAGACTCCAAGCTAGTTAAAGCCTATTTGCGAAGTCCCAATGTAAGTGCTGTCTTGACATGTTCTTTGGCTTCAATCGTTCAGTTGCTACATGGACTCAAACTGAAAATCATACGTCGACAAGTATAGTACCCACGCAACTCATCCCTGATCCGATCAAACGAACAGATAGTGAGCCTGACTTCAGGACTAAAAAGGGCAATCTAAAGCATCTGGGAGCCTTGAGATTGAAGGGATTTCTCTTTTAACAATCTCTCTCTCTCTCTCTCCTCCCTCTCCGCTAGGAATGAGATTCCTCCAAATCGATATGCCATCAAGATGTTGTGAAACGAGAACTTGATCATAGTATTGATTCAAACGGTTTTCAGGTTGACAGGGTAAGTGTTTAGTGAGTAGTCCAGATGCCTTGTGTTTTTTGGAGTCCCACATTTGGGGCATCAAAAGCCTTCACGTCCCTCACACAAAAAAGAAGATGTTCCAGCTATGATGAAAAATTGATTCAAATTTTCCCTCACAAATCCCCAGAATGCTATGACTTACCTTAAAAATCTGGTAACCGTTTTCATTTTCTGCAATAAATTTACAATCTCAGCACTTTATTTCCACTTCAAAGTTAATGATTCTGAATTACAATAACACACCACCTAATTCCCATATAATTTATTCATAAATGAAAACAAATAACGCCAAAACTCATCTCCCATTCCTAGTCCTTGCTAATTCCATCATTATCACTACACCATTCATAATAAAATGATGTATATGGTATTCAAACATATCTGCCTACACATTAAGACATTCAAGTATCATAATGCCAGCGAAGGCATGAAGAAAAGCAATTTGTACATGAAAATTGTGCAAACATCAATATTTCATTCAATGTTCACGTGCATCGTCGAATGTTCCAAAAGAATTGATTTTCTTTTCTAAGCTTTTAGTTTCATGTCCTTGCCCGTCCTACGCTTGTCTTGTGTGTCCTTTCCCGACTTTTGTGAAAAGAAGTACAATAAAAAGAACAGAGTACGGAAACTTTCTAAAGCTCCTTGACTATAACAACGTAGAAAAATAAAATACGAGTACAATATATATCATTGTAAAAAGAAGGAACCGGCAAACAGAAAATTTTACAATGGCTCATTTCACGGTATAACTGTACAGATGTTGAGAGGAGAATTGTATTGTAATACACAAGGATCAGAAAGTAATTGAAAGAGAGAAAAAGTTTGTAATTAAAATAAGGAAGGAGGGTAAGTGTGATTGGCAATGTGCTTCAAGGTTGTCTTGTTTCAGGAACAAAGTGTAAGACTAAAAAATAGGTTATCCATTTTTTTCGTCCTGTTTGAATTTTAAATTAAATACACTCACTCGGGATTTATAAAAAATACGTAAATTCTTATCACAATAATTAATTCGTTTTTCCAGGTGATCTCTGTGTTTTATTTCAAAGCGCTTAAGTGTTTAGTGTCCATCTCAAACACTTAAGTGTTTTGATTCAAAGCACTTGAAACATTTAATTTTTGTAGCGCTTCAGCTAATTGAGGTAGGAAGGATACGCTTGTACCTTTACATACACTAACATGGTAACTTCAAGATAGAGTTCTCAAACATGCAAACAATTCTGAGTTCAGCCGTCAAATATTCGTTACATTTCTCCGAAATGATTATTGATTTGAAAACTATCCTAGCAGTAGCTTTCATCTCTCGTTTTGACATTTGTCATGTTAACGTGTAACATACATATTAATATTGAATTTTAAATACAGTTAATTTTAAATCTCAATTAGGTTTTCCTAGTGAATTTTCAGCAGTGTCAAATCAAGAGAATTCCTCTGTTTACTAGACCAAAATAACGACCGAACCAGTGATAATTACTTTAAATTTTTCAGCAGTAACGAAACAAGTTGTTAAAAGCGCCATATCTTGTCAAGGATTCCATAAACACTTCCCAAGAGAAATTAGGATAACCTTCAAACGTACAGCAGGTAAATTGAAAAAATAATTTTGAGTATATCCGAGCAAACATTTTTATTCTATCCACCCAAATTTGGCACACTTTTCTGGCACATACTCTATCCACCAGATTTTTTGCCTTGTCATTATACATGTCCTTTTAAGGGTAAAGATATATATGATGCCATATATACAACCATTGTACTATTAGAAACATCATTCAAGGATATAGGGTGATTTTCATGCAACCTCATTTGTACTCCACAACTTCTAGCATCGAGGCCTGTCAATGAAAAGCCATTTTCATTAACATTGAGATAGAAAAAAACGCAACAGAAGTATAGAGAACGAAGTGGATTTTACAGGGAAATGTTTCCAACATCCTGTGTAACGCTACTTGTGAGAATAATCTTTTCCTCTTAAATGTAGCTACTCTTTGGCATTGAAATACATTTGATTCAAGAGAAAGAGCAAAGCATGCGAAAAATTAGGTCAATTTTTTAAGGGCGAAATAAATTCACGGCATATTTGGAAAGCATGCTGAGAGAGAGAGAGAGAGTAAAGTGGAACTCAGCACAGGTAGAATTCTGTACGGTAGAAATAATCGATTGACAGATCAAAATCAATGAGATTGCATTAGGATTATTTTATAAATTCTTGTAGTTGTAACACCTTTGAATTCGTTACTGATTTGATTTAAAGTCTTCACCAAAGTCAAAGTCACTTTATTTCATCATCGATTTATAAAAAACATAAAGCAAGTTCCAAAACGTTAAAAATAATCAAAATCTCAATTGCCCACAATTTAAACAATATGGAAATTTAAAAAGTTAGTGAAAAAGAACAATATCGTTTCTTCATCAAATTAGAATTATAGCATATCCGTTAATTGGAAAAAATGAGAAAAAAAACAACCAAAAATACAATAAAAAACACCACAAAATCTCATAAAAAACAACAGAATAGTTTTACCTTGATTCTAACACATTCTAAACGAAAACTTTATCTTATCTTAATATATTTACATCGCAATATCCCTAACCTACTTACCTCTTAACCGAGAAAAACAACAAGAATAACACTAAATGTAATAATAATAAACTAAAAATCAAAAACTAGAAACGAAAGTAACACAAATCACAAATAATTCAGCTATTGTCATTCAACGAATCTAGCAAATGAGTATCTCCATTGGAATTGTTGGTCTCGTGAACTCTAAATTCGTAGGATATTTTATCTTCTTATCGGTGGCCCGTCGATATATGTGATATATGATTGGGACACCGTCAGAATTAAAAACATATCGATTCATGTCCAAATACACGAATGCTTCTGGAGGAACGAAGCCAGTAGCGACGCAAGTCGCAATATACCCGTCTGTAGGTTGGAACGGCTGTGAAATCCAAGGATTTTAATTTACAGTTACAGAGCTTACGATATGATTCCGAAGAAATTTCAATATGAAGATATCGACTCTTGTCGATCTTCTATTCGATATATAATGCTTCCAATATGTCTCAGGCTTTCTGTACAAACCAGTACATGCACGGAAATTTTCTTTCGAAAACTCTTAATTTTTCCATAGTACTAGCAGTACTATATCAAAACTGGTCTAACCAGGGTCTTGTAACGGATAATTTTGACCTTCTGATCAATGTATTTGGAATAAAAGAGTCTTCGTAGGGCCATGACTATTTTTTACGCCTTAATGAGCATGATTTTGACATGTTCAGTATAATACAGATACTACTCGAGATGAACACCGAGGTATCGAACACAGGATTTATGTGGAACCCGTTCTGAACTACCCTCGCCAGCCATGATGTGGAAATCCTTCCAACTACGTTTCAGATCTTGACTGACGCCCTGCAGCAAAATGGTTACGTTTAGCCCCTGTTGCGTGTAGACGTGTTTTTAATCGCTCCTGTCATTAATTTTAAAAATTAATTAATTTTTCACAAAAGTCTGTTGAAAATAATTTTTTAATTGAAAACCATCACCGTCGAATTATTCGAACATTTATCGAATACCTGAAATTTATTGCTCTAAGAAGTATCAAAAGTGGAAATACGTTCAAGGGACGTCCCGGTTTAAGAACATTCCCTCTAGTCTCGCTGCAAAAGCAACGAGATGGAGGAGCCCGATGGCTTCAGCCATGAACCAGAACGATCGTGTCCATCGCCAACGATGACGGGCGAAAAAAGCTGAAACGAAGATACGATAATAACGAAGAAAAACCGCAAATTTTATCGGTAATCGAGATCGAGCAATTAATTAAAGCTAACGAGAAAGCTGACAAAGTTGAGAAAGAAAATGAAGAGCTCAAACTTCGAATCGAATCAAAATAAATCAGCTAGAATGAAAAATAGGTTAAATTCAAAAGTGACTGAAGATAAGAAATCTAAGAAACCAAAACAAGAAACTGACCAAGAGAATATCCTCAGCGCAGGCGGAGCAAACGTCAGCACAAAATATTATGCAGCGCTAGCTGGACTAAAAGATACCATGAGTATTGAAAAGGATCCAGGTAATAAAACTTCTGATTATTGTACTGTTAAGCCAGGTCATGGATTTATTGAATACTGAAAAATGAAAAACAGGGTGAAAAAACCCAAAGTTTTGTCTGCTGGTCCGTCTGTCAAGGTTAATCAAAAGAAAGAAAAAGTCCCACCAACCAATGTATTTGGGCAAACAGGCAAAGATATGGTTTGGCTTTTGGCAGCCGAAAATAAATTAAATGATTTTGAGATCAAGAGAGTCAATGCCGATAAACTGACAATTAGAACTTATTGGTTGATTTTCAGGCAACAAAATGTGAGTTGAATTCTGGAGATGTTCTGCATTTTACATACACCCCCAAAAGCGAAAAAACCAGACCTTTTTATTGAAGGGTCTGGACTGCGGGGAGGACACAGTCGATCTCCTTCAGGTGCTTCAAGAAGTTGCACCAGAAATAGAATTTATTTCCGTTAAAGACTTTGCAACAAGGATATCAGTTGTCGAGCGTAAAAACTTGCCTTATTACTTAGTCCAGATTTCCAGCAAAAGCAGTTCAAGTGCCCTACAAAAACTAAGGTACTGAAACTTCGTGTGGTGAGGTGGGCACGCCTCCAGAAAAGTGAGGTCAACCAGTGCTACAGGTGCCAAAGATTCGGGCACTCGGCTGTCAATTGCGCCATGAAATATAGGTGTGCAAAGTGCAAAGATATCCATGCTCCGGGCGAGTGCAAATTGGCTCAGGCGGAGCCACAAGCAAAAATTTTGTTGTGTGAATTGCGGTGTCTTTGGTCAAAGATTCGGGCACTCGGCTGTCAATTGCGCCATGAAATATAGGTGTGTTAAATGCAAAGATATCCATGCTCCCGGCGAGTGCAAATTGGCTCAGGCGGAGCCACAAACAAAAATTATATTGTGTGAACTGCGGTGTCTTTGGTCATCCAGCATCATATCGAGGATGCCCCCGGTATCAAGATGCAAAGGTAAAACTCACTCCAAAACAAAGTCACGCACACCCCAGTGTGATACCTACCAATTTCGTCAAGCCCGGGGTATCATTTGCACTTGGTGCGAGAGGACCAGCAGACAATTTAAATAAAATAAATAATGTAAGTGGCAATAATGAGCTGCTTCTTAAAATTTATCAGCAATTAAATTCCTTATCGGAGAGAATCGATAAAATTAACAATGTTTTTCAGCGTTTAGAGCGTTTAAATGCCCCAAAATAAGTTGTCATCCAGTCACATTCCCGCGGATGGGTTTCGTCTCATCTCGATCAAAGTCAACTCCATCGACGTGACTTTCTCCTGGAGTTCCTTGTCAAGCAAAAGCCTGACATCATGTTTCTCACTGAAACCCACCTCAATTCATGGCACTCCATGACATTCAAGGATTTTGTATTCGTAAGAAACGATAGGGTAATAGGTGATGGGGGAGGTGGCACCGGGATATTGGTACGAAGACCCTATCGTTTCCAAAATATTGAAAAAGTCGAATTCAAAAGCTTTGAATCTCTTGAAGTGTCCGTTATCAAAATCTCACTGCCAGGTGGGGATAACCTCTTCGTTATCTCTGCCTATGCAACTGGTGGAACTGTTCTCAGGCTCAAGGAGGAACTTAATTCCTTGTTTGAAATACTTAAATTGAACAGGCTTCATAATTATTATATTCTTGCTGGTGACCTGAACGCCAAACAAACATCATGGCTGAACGCCATCAATAATCCAAGAGTTGTTTTCCTGAAATTGTGGATAACAGAGAACCAAATTGAATACAGGTGCAATCTATATGGGTCGGAGTTCCCAACATACCCTAGGACAAATTCATGTTTGGACCTCTGCATTGCTGACGCAAGACTTGAATTCAGCTTTAATAGTCCTCAACGGAAACTGCAGGTGCTTCCTTATGATAGCGACCATAACGCCATCGTAATGGAAATCAATCATCACAGGGATGATTTCTTCCTCATTCCAGTTCAACATGAAAATCATCGGTTGAATTTCAAAAAAACAGACTGGGGAAGGTTTCAAAAGAAGCTTAATCGCGAGTACCAGAAGCAATGTCCCCCTTCTGATGATGGCAACTCTCGCTCAATGATTCCTAATGACAGGAATCTAACTAACGATGAAATAGAGTCTATTTGTCGAAGTTAGAGAAGCTGACGTTGAAAACGATTGAGAAAGTCGTTCCCAAGATTAAGCATCGAAACAATATGGAAGGATATAAAACACCAAACCTTCGCAAGGTTGAAAAGATTGAAAAGCCTTCTTCTCACACGCGTCAACAATGTTTATCGGCGATTTTTGGACTACAACCATCCCTCGTTGGCTTTGTTGAAATTACATCTGAAGAATGTCCGGAACTTAATCCGGTCATACTTCAGGAGTAAGGTCAGCAATCAATGGGCGGGAAAATTGAAGGGTATCAGCCCATATGATCCAGATGGTGTTTTCGCGAAAGTGAATAGCATATTCCGTAAGAAATATCGAGTGAAGGTATCGAATCTTGAAGTCAATAGTGATAGGGCTGGTATTGAAACTGATAGTACGACTCCGGATAGAAATGGAAACAGGATTATATGTAAGGGATTGCATAAACTTGCCTTGATTGGAACACATTTTGAATTGGTTCATCTACCAAACCCTGAGAGAGGGAACGAAATATTTTCAGAAGTCGTTGAAGCAAAAGTTTCCAACTTCAAATCCAATCAATTCTTCATTTCAATGAAACATTAACATCTGATCTCATACCGAGCTTGAATCTTATTGATTATTTTGTCAGCTATGAAGACTTGTGTTTCATATTTCGCAAGATAAACAACAAGAAATCGTATGGTATTGATGGTATTCCAAATATGGTTCTCCGACATTTGCCTGAGTTTGCTATTAGGAATTATTGCATATTGTTCAACAACATGTTGAGCAACTCATATTTCCCAAACGAGTGGAAAAAGGCTAAGGTATTTCCGATCTTGAAGAAAGGAAAAGAATCTTCATGCCCCAAAAGCTATCGCCCAATCAGCTTGCTGCCTGACATCAGCAAGCTGTTTGAAGTGATACTCAACAAAGCATTACACGCCCAAATTGAGGAATATGAGTTAATGCCGAATTTCCAATTTGGTTTTCGTGCCAGGCATTCGACGACACATGCAATAACAAAAGTAACCTCAGGCATCTGTTGGAAACTAAATGCTAGAGAATGTGTTGGAGCATGTCTCATTGATATGGAGAAAGCCTTTGATACGCTGTGGTTAGATGGACTAGTTTTTAAACTCCTTCAGGACAGGTTCCCCAGACCGCTTGTCGCAATAATGTGCAATATGTTATACGGGAAATCGTTTGCTGTAACTGATGGAAATCTGACAACAATGCGCGAATTTAAGGTCTTGAATGGTCTACAGCACGGATCAGTTACTGCGCCTCTGCTCTTCTCAATATTCATTCGCAAGCTTTCGAACGGCTTTGATTTTAACGTCTTGCCAACGCGGTCATTGGTAGCGTTTGCTGATGATCTGATCATCTATACGGCAGACCAAAAAGCTACAATAGTTCAGAGAAATCTCCAAAAAATGTTCAATGATGTACAGCTGTACACTGACAATTGGCGAATGAAAATCAATGCGCAGAAATGCGAAACAATCTTGTTCCGAACGACGCTGCAGGGGGTCACTGAAGAACTGAAACGTTATTGGAAAGATTTCCACATCATGGCTGGCGAGGGTGGTTCAGAACGGGTTCCACATACATCCTGTGTTCGATACCTCGGTGTTCATTTCGATCAGTATCTGTACTATACTGAACATGTCAAAATCATGCTCAGTAAGGCACTAAAACAAGTCATGGCCCTACGAAGACTCTTTCATTCCAAATACATTGATCAAAAGGTCAAAATTACCTGTTACAAGACCCTGGTTAGACCAGTTTTGACATATGGATGTCAGATCTGGTACAACCAGAGTGCTAGTACTATGGAAAAATTAAGAGTTTTCGAAAGGAAATGTCTTCGTGCATGCACTGGTTTGTACAGAACGCCGGAAACGGGTTGGAAGCATTATATATCGAATAGAAGAATTTATCAAACTGCTCAAGTGACAAGAATCGATACCTTCATATTGAAATTTCTTCGGAATCATATCGTAAGCTCTGTAACTGTGAGTGAAAATCCTTGGATTTCACAGCCATTCCACCCTACAGACGGGTATATTGCGACTTGCCTCGCTACTGGCTTCGCTCCGCCAGAAGCATTCGTGTATTTAGACATGAATCGATATGTTTTTGATTCTGACGGCGTCCCAGTCATAAATCACATATATCGACGGGCCACCGATAAGAAGATAAAATATCCTCCGAATTTGAGTTCACGAGACCACCAATTCCAATGCAGATACGCATTTGCTAGATTCGTTGAAGCGTTGACGGAGCAATCTAGGTATTGGTGGCTGAATGACAATGTCTAAATGATTGGTGTTTATTTTCAGTTTTCGTGTTTTTCGTTACTTTGTTTTTGAGTTTCAGCTCATTATTGCTACATCTAGTGTTGTTAAAAATTAGGTATAGGTTAGGTACGTGTTATGTTTATTTTATTATGTTTTGAATATTAAATATTGTGATAGAATTTTTTTAGTATAAGATAAAGTTTTTTGATTGAATTTTGTTAGTTAGATTATAACATATTAGGTGTAGGATCAAAGTTCACTGTTGTGTTATAATTATAAATAATTTTGAATAGTGTTGGTTGGTTTTTTCTCCTTTTTCCAATCAAATCATAAAATATGTAATAATCTTAATTTATTTGCTATAGTTTTTTTTGATAAAATGTGTTCAACAGATAACGTATAAATTTAGAGAGCCAGTTGGGCCATTAAGTGTATATTCTTTTAAAATTTATAACGATTAGTATTGAATAAAGCGCCTTTGACTTTGAGAAGTTTGAATACTGTTCCAACCAAAAACTCCAAAATTTATGTCATGAAAGGTCGAAAGCAAGTAGCAAGAATAACGTCTGCTGAAAGAGGTGAAACCACCACTGCAGTCATTTGTGGATCAGTTGGAGGATACTTCGTACCACCGATGATGATTTTTCGATGAGTAAAGATGGAAATTGAGTTAATGGACGGTGCACCACCGGGATCAATATATGCTTATAATTCATCAGGCTGAATGAAATTGGAAGTTTTTGCAAAATGGTTTGATCACTTTTTAGCTCATGCAAAGCCTTCTACTAAAGATCCTGCTCTTCTGATACTGGACGGCCACCTATCTCCTACCAAGAACTTAGAGGTCATATTAAAAGCCCGAGAAAATAACGTCACAATTTTATGTCTACCACCGCACTGCACACACAAACATTTTTTCGGAAGCATACATAACAGCTGCTGTTCCTTTAAATATCATCAAAGGATTTGAAAAATGCGGAATAGTACCACTTAACCCGGACATTTTCTCCGATGTAGATTATCTTGCAGCCGAAACTACTGAGCAAGATGAAATCGAAACTTTAGGGTCTCGTCTGTCTACTAGTACAGCACCTGAAGCAGTTGAAAACAACATGTCACCTATTCAATTGCCACATAATTGTATTACAGTAGCCGAAAAAAAAATTTAAACGAAATGTAATCGCGACCAGATACTCCACATTTTATATTATCAACAGAAACCATTCAAGGTCCCAAATCACCTGGACCATACTCGCCTCTCAACGTACCTTTTCATATTACCCAACCGTTGCACGAAGAAGCTGAGATATCATCTTTCCCACTGAAAGCAGCGACTGGTATTGAATCATTGCGCCATTCTGTATCACCGAATTCCATCTACATCGTTCGGGATTCCACCATGGGAAATTCAAGCGTTCCCAAAAAAAGCAGGAATAAGGACAACAGTTAAGATGGTACGAGGGAAAAATGGTACACTCACAAGCACGCCGTATCAAAACCTTTTGGAGGAAGAAATAAAAATAAAAATTGACAATCACATAAAAAAAATTTGAACGTTTTAATACAAAAACCATAAAAAAATCAACAAAAAACCAGGAAACGAGAATCAGAAGGGATAAAGGACGACGAAAACGGAAAATTCAAAAATCCCCGTTGGCAGCACCAGCCGGAAAGGTAAATTTCTCGTATGTAGCGTAAAGTTTCGAAAAAGAATTAGGCTTGCCTACTACTAAACTTCTTTCTGCAATTTTCGTAGTACCACATGGGTATTTATTAACATTAAAAAAAATCTGGCCACGTTCGTTTTTAGAAACCTTTTATCGGGGCGCAAATATTTTGCTAATTGAAGTGAGTTGCATGCGTATGGATTACATATTGTTGTAAACATATAAATACCGATTTCGCCCTTCTCGCATCTGCTGTTTACACAGTTCACAGTGGTAACCACACAAAGGCTTAAATAGCTCGAATAGTTAATTTCAAAAGATTTCCATAAAAGTTTAATCAGCACTTGCATTGCCATTAATATATACATTTCAATTTTTTTCTGAACTGTGAGGGCCGTCATTTCGATTTTTATTGAAATCGGCTGCTAAAAATATTAAGCTGTAAATTTTCGACTGTTTTATTTGTCATTCGATTTGCATAATCAAATTAAATTAACTTGCCTTAATAACTTATAATTTCAAGTTTCAACGGAATCTGTTGAGAATCTTGGCTGCTAGAGGGCTACAGAAATAAAAAAAATTGTATGCCATCCGCCTGTATGGGGAGACCCGCCTGTATGGGGAGACCCCCCTTAAATACCTTAAAATATTTTCTTGCACTGCAAATTCCAAGAGGCACCACTTTTGACCTACGTAGAAATGTGGTTTGCGAGAAAACTTGTTATGACGCACGAACAAAAGGGCGGAGGGACGGACAGACAGACAAGTCGCGATTTTATAATTTTTTAGGGTATTGTTAAAAATATTATACAATATCTTAAAAATGATCTTGTTTATAAGTTCTTTCAAGTAAAGTCATTTAAAACGTTTCAATGAAAAATATTCATTATTTCAGTTGGCACTAAAATAGCGAATTGCGCTTGCCTTCAGACCTTTGGGGGCCGCCATTTTGAATGCATGCATTTGATTTTGGATTATTTTAAATCTTTGTATGCTAGGACCTCATCAATCAATGTACTATCTCGTTCAAATAGGAGTTTCACTCTAGACAGGGCAAAATAATTCAATTTTTAAAGAAAATCGCAGCTAAAAATATTAGGCTTTAAATTTTCGACTTTTTTATTTTTCATTCAATTTTAATAATTTCCTGCAAAATACAAGAACATAGTACAGGGATTCATAATCTCAAGTTTCATCAAAATCCGTTGGAAAATGTGACCGCTAGAGGGCCACAAAAACATGAAAAAAACGCATATTTAAACGGCCGCCATTTTGAAATTTGCACATGCATGATCACCAAAATATCAAAGACTGTAGGTGTAAGTAATGTCTATCTTGAAACCAAGTTTCATATATGTCGGATCAAAATTGCGACTTTTAAAAGCCTTTGAAATTTCGACCTTCAACTGGCCGAAATTTTGTTTTTTGCAACCTGACCTCCAGTTTTTTACGTAAATCTTTAGATACTTATAATTTCTATCAAACTACCGAATTTCATGAAAATCTGTTGAAAGCTTTGACCACTATTACAACAACAAAATTTTGCACGTTTTTCGACCTTTGAGCGGCTGCCATTTTGTTTCTGCCGTACCGACTTTGGATTTTTTATTGTGAGATTCATCACATACTTCACTGAACCTTTGTACCGAATTTCATCCAAATCGGAGCTACACTTTGGTCAGAACAGAAATCGCGATTTTTCGTCTAAAATGGCCGCCATTTTGTTTTTGCCCGGCCGATATAGCTGGTTCACGAACTTGACCGAGATAATTACTCAATACACCTTTCCCCAAAATTTGGTGAAAATCGAAGCGAAATTGCAACCTCTAGCGTGGTCACAAATTTCGTTATATCCCATATATATATATATATATATATATATATATATATATATATATATATATATATATATATATATATATATATATATATATGATGCTCTCCGCAATAGGTAAATTTCTCTCGAGAAATTTACCTAAAAAATAGAATAAGGAAAAGGGGAATATTAGAATCTTCTTCGGAAGATGATGTTTGTTCTGCTGTGAGAAATATTCCAAGGATAATAGAAGCGAAGGGTGGATCAGATGCTGTAATTGTTTGAGGTGGGGGCATGATGCATGCGCAGGAGTAGATCCCGATGACGCCGAAGACTTCACGTGTAACGTTTGTGTCGAAAACTGTTTTCGCTCGAGTAGAAAACATTTGAGCTTGTAAACCACACTCTCAACATGTTTTATATTTTTGCATAAGAAAATTAGTTGCCAAAAATAATCATAAGGCTCTAACTACAGCTATAAATTTAGAAGAACTATATTTAAGTTAAACAAATTGATATTATGTTTTCCATTTTTGACGGTGAGCTAGTCTTTTCTGTTATAAGAATTTTGAACGAATTATGATTATTTGTTTTATTTACAAAGGAAATTGTTTATTTTAATTAAAATAAACGGCATTTACTCACAAACGCCTGTTTGAATTTCATTTATTTTAAAAAGTGGGGTCAAATGATCCCAGGGATCATAATATCCCGTTTCAGGGATCATTTTAGACACCTGGCTGTGTAAAACGATCCTCTACAAGACATTTACAAATTGCTTAAATAAAAGAATTTGATTAATAAAGTCATATTTTACGAATACTAAATTTTAGATCAACTATTAAGGCTACCAGGAAAATTATCAAATTTATGGAACTTGTTTCTAGGCACTTTTCATATCTGTTTTCGCTTAGGGGGATCTTCTCTACTCATAAAATTTTATTTTATTGGGCAATATTCGTATCCTTATTTCCTTTATTAAACTGAAAGAAATAAAATCTTTCGTTAATAAATTTTTAACATAATCTCAAATATATTTTCAATATTTCTTTTTCTTTTTCAGGAATATTTAAGCTCTGTTCGTCATAATTACCACATAACTAAGTAATTGGTAAGCATAAAATCTTAATTAAATTGTAAAAATTCTTTGACATGATTTAACAAACATCAATAAATAAGCCAACAGTCAGAGTCGGTTCGAGTAGTTTCAAATTTTTTTCCACTTACAAACATACAAACATATTTTTATATGTAAATCCATTTTTCCCTGTGAAAATGAATTGTTCTTTCTTAGTATAACGTTTAACGTTTAGCCCAGTCATATTAGGGCTTTCACCTCGGAATGAAAGATAATAAGCTGCAAATTGGTATGAACCTTTGTTTTGTCATTCTAAATGTTGTCTCAAAAGTCTAAATCGTTATCGTGTTCGCGTCTCAAGATATTCAAGGTCAAAGGTCACAAAAATCGGTTTTTCGCGAATATCTGGCTTCCTATCGGTTAAATGAGATTTGCATTTATTATAAAAGTTGTAGGCTATAAAATTCCCTACAACTTTTGTTTAAACTGTTTTTTCATACGACCAACCGTTTTGAAGGTAGAGCGCGAAGAGTGCACATCGTACAGTCATATACGGCCTAATGCAAGGTCAAGCGTGAGTTATGGTTATCAGTACGTTATAAAGTCAATTATTTACTTGGAAATTATAATTATTAAACAATGCCTATTATTTATGTACTAACTATTAATTATTTATATTTAATTAAAGTAAGTAACTTGATTATTTATATATAATTATTCATATTTAACTATTTAAGTATAAAATATTATTAATTCTGGATGATATATTTTAGTTTTATTTTAAGTTAAAATGATAGTAAGAGTATATATTTTACACATATTTTTATTTATTATTAAATACGGCATAATATACATTTATCAAAATGTGAGTTCAAATATCAAAAGTATCTTTGTTGATTTTAATTGTAATGAAATTGGAAATGGAAGCTAATTATCTTCTTCTTGTTCGTCGTCTTCTTCTTCTTGTCGCTCAAAAATGTTCGATTCATTGTCATCATCCTCATTATCTGTCATGTTCATCTCCAAACCTTCCAGAATATCGGGATCATATGTATTTTCTTCATCGGGATTACTTGGATACAGTGAAGCGTTGAGGCAAGCTTGTCCGTTGCACTGGCCGCAAGCTAAAGAACATTGTAGCCCTGATTTTCTGCATCCACAGCGGGAACCACAACCATTTTTGCAATTGCAAAATATTACGTTTAGTAGTTCGGCTGGTGCTGGAGGTAATAACGTTCGTATGGGCTCCAGGATTTCATTTTCAAGCATCCAGCCCCATTCTTTAGGTTCTAAGTCCTTCCCTAACCACGTTTGAATCTGGTAGTAGACACGTTTTATGTGTTGATGAGCTGCTACACTTGTTGGTGGAAGTGTTGACAGTTGTACAGGTTTATTTAGTTTTGTAAATTTGATGAATTGCGTGTAGCGGAAATGATCAATGTTGTCCTCAGATTTTGGATCATTATATAATGCCAACAAGATGCGCACTCCATTTTCTAATAATGTTTGTTTTGGGCAGTTTTCTTGTTGAAATACTTCCACCAGTTTATCTAAATCAGGAATTTTTTCCAATGCTCTAGTAACAGTTTTTTTTTCCTTTTTTAAATAGCGCAGAAGTCGTGTCACAGCCACTGAATGCGTGTAAAAATAAAATGTGCTTTTTAGTACGAGGATATTGGTCAAAACTTTTAGTAGAGTTACTTACTTTAATTAAATATAAATAATTAATAGTTAGTACATAAATAATAGGCATTGTTTAATAATTATAATTTCCAAGTAAATAATTGACTTTATAACGTACTGATAACCATAACTCACGCTTGACCTTGCATTAGGCCGTATATGACTGTACGATGTGCACTCTTCGCGCTCTACCTTCAAAACGGTTGGTCGTATGAAAAAAAAGTTTAAACAAAAGTTGTAGGGAATTTTATAGCCTACAACTTTTATAATAAATGCAAATCTCATTTAACCGATAGGAAGCCAGATATTCGCGAAAAACCGATTTTTGTGACCTTTGACCTTGAATATCTTGAGACGCGAACACGATAACGACTTAGACTTTTGAGACAACATTTAGAATGACAAAACAAAGGTTCATACCGATTTGCAGCTTATTATCTTTCATTCCGAGGTTGACCCCTTGTTTTTCCTAATATGACTGGGCTAGTTCACTACCATTTCATATTTTCCCTGCTGTAAGTAGTTCATGAAGGAATTATTTAATTTACCTGCAAAAAGGAAAATTGAAAATACCATAACATTTTGTACAAATATTTACCTAAACAATACATTCATTACATTTTTCCCATATTTCGCGACAAATTACCATAGCAAAGACATATACCTATTTTAAAACAATGCAAAGTACTTTTCTTCTCTGTCTGTCGAAAAAAAGTCATTAAACTATCTTTCGCATCTCTCGCGGCTACGTGCAATCATCCGCGCTAATCTACCAAACGCTTCCTACTTGCAGCATCATCACAGCTGAAGACAACAAAATTTTCCCATTAAAAAATATAAATGATCCACCATAATAATATAGAAAGCAAATTCATTGACCTCGTCCGACATCTTCGTCGTTGGCGTCATCGTTAACGATAAATATATATAAATATAGTATACCGAGTACATTTATTTAGTGTACTCGTATATTGTGTGTAGTACGAGTATATTTTTAAATAAAAATAATATACAATACTTTCACTTTATTGCACTCTCAGCCTATTCACCGTAGCTTTGTAGATGCAGGCATTGTTGAACGTACTATACGAGTAAAGATACAAAAGAAGCTTTTTAGCCATTATTGCATCATCGGTTGAATGAAAATTAAATAAAAAGATGATAGTGCTAGTGCAATAATCAACAGATTGAAGGCTGACACTGGACTGCGATTGTCTTTGACTAATCCACCAAATACTATATTTAGTCCGAATAATTTCATCAGAATTTTAAAAATCTTATTCAGCTCCGCTACTCTTCAATGATGTTGAAGCCATTTTTGCGTTGGCCATGTCCATGTCGAACAAACAAGAGAATAAACATGCATGCAGACTTGATATATGACTGTTATGGAATATTTTTGCTTATAGGCTTTTATATCACAAATGATTCAAAATTAATTTAACGGTCAGCAACAAATATGCTGGCAATGATGAACGATAGAGAACTTTAATTAGTTTGTTCGTTACAAAAGATAAACAGCAAAAAAAAGGTCTACGGTCTGTGAGAATCGGACCATCAAACGCAAACGCTACTCGTATTTCGCGTGATAGTGAAAAATTATTTTTGGGTATTATCTTAGAATTTATTTTAGGTATCTTCTTTTGTGCTTAATGAGAAGAATATTAACATACATTTGAATGATGAACAGTTTCTAAAAGAAAGAATGATTAATTTAAAATTAATATTCTTCTGTTTTCACTTTTAATGTTGATTTGGGTTTTGTTGATGGGATTTTTTTTTTGTTGGGAATAACATTTGTGCTCATTATTCATGCAAAGTCAACTCGAAAATTTAACTTGAAAAGACTGATGTCATTAAACGCACAGTCTTCTAAAATTTAGAATTCAACGCGGAACCCTATTATATGGCATAGGACAATCGTTTTCGGCACTAATCCTTTGAATTTTATCCTAACTTCGACCACAACCAATATACTTACCGACCGACGTTTGGTAATCTCTATCTTTGGCTGTCCTTACCAAAAAACTGTAAATTCTATCGGTGGTCGTCCTGGCCAAAAAACGCAAATGTATCAAAATTTATATAAGCCGCGATTGGTCTTTACAAATGTCAGGATAAAGTGGAAGATAGTGAAAATAAAAGGTTGAAATTGAGTAATTACGTTTATTCACACTGAATATTCACATGAATCAACCGATCTTTCTGACGTCTCGTCGCTAACTCCCCACTCAACTTGAACGTCTTCTCACCGCTTGTTCAGTGTTGCCGGCCTGGGAATCTAAGCTTGACAGCTCGGCCATCCTTCTTAAGCTTGCTCTCAAGCTCAGATGTTGATCGTTGCAAGTCGTCGTGATCGTCTCTGGCATCATCTTCTTCACTTGATGAAAATGGATCCAACTCTGGGTTTAGCGAACACCACAGCTTTATATTGTCGATCGCAAAGACCCCAGAATAATTCTTTCTTCACATTGTAGCTACGTCATTTCCAATGCTCTCCACTAGGTACCGATCATTTGGAAGGACTCTCGCGGCTTGATAGGGGCCCTTATATTTAGGCTCCAACTTGCGTGAGTTCCTGTGGCGGAGGACGGATTTGAAATCACTACCAAGTCCACTTCTCTATAAATCGTCGGCGTCTTCCGTCTGGCATCAAATCGATGTTTCATTTCCTTCTATTTTTAGTAATGTTATCGGCTGCTACTTTTCGTCGCTCTTGAAGACTCAGCTCTTTCTTGTAGCTCCTTAGAAATAGCTTGAATGATTCGATTTCTTGCTCAAAGAATCTAGTTGTCGCGCTCTTCATGCTGTTTAATGTGAACTGCATTCGATCGATATTGGCGTCTCAACCTTTCGCGTCATTTCCTTGTGTTCTTAAATACTGGAGTACCGATTGGTCAACTCTGTCAACCTGGCTATTACCTCGAGGTATTTTCACTGCCGTTTGAATTTGTCGAATTTGGGTTTCCTTACAATATCGTTCGAATTCGCTTCCTGGAAACGTTGCAGCTCTGCCCGAAACCACCAATTTGGAAGGTCCACAGGAAGTCGTCATTTCGTTAAGCATCTTAGGAACAAGTCGTGCCTTGGTAGTCCGAACTGTGTCGCTGATCGCTATGACATATTCTCGTACTAACCTCCGTTGTCGTGCGCACTAAAACATTTCTTGAACTCACCGCAAAGTCTTCTGTTCACGAAAGCGTTCATCGTGGAACATTTGAATGATTCGCCAACGTATTGCTTTTGGCACCACAAATTTCACATCTGCTCCCACACGTCTATACAGACAATTATCCTTGATAGAATAGTCCACTCGTGACTGTCTTATTTGATCGGGTCGGTCGATCGCTTGCCTTGCAACGTATCGATTATCCCTAGAGTTGTCGGATCTTGGAGCTGCATTTTGCCAGTCAGTCTTGCTGACATACTTCCAATTCCAAGCCTTATCGGCTACAGGTAACGTCTCGACTCCTGTATCAACAGGTGCACAACTGAGTGCATCGAGGTGCTGCATTTGTTCACCCTGTCGATGAACTGTTAAAAAGCTATACTCTTGCAGCTTCAACCCCCACCTACGATACGTAGTATGCGATCAGCTGCCACTGTCTGGTGATAGATTCCTGCAAAACCACCACAAAAACTATGGGCACTTGCATCAGTGTGCACCTCATGATTGCGTGTGACATCGTATACATCGAGAATAAGCTTGTTGACTAAAGCATCTCTGAGCTGCTCTCATGCTTCCTATTGTGAGTACGTCCATTTGAACTCTTCCACTGGAACAGTCTTCAGCAATTGTGTTGAAAGGCCCGGCGGTAACAGCAAAGTCTTCCACGAATTTCCTGAGGTATCCCGCCAACCCGAGGCATCGTCTTACTTCACTTCGATTATTCAGTACCGGAAAATTCCTAATACTTTCGGTTTCTACGTCGCCTGGAGCGATTCCTTCACTGGATATCTCATGTCCGAAAAACGTAAGTTCTTTCGACATAACATAAATGTGCACTTGTTCAAACATAAAATCATGCCGGTGTTGCCTAAAACGAGAAGAAGGAGTTTCTTCAAGTGTCTCGAATGCTTCGTTTACAGTGTCATTTGCTATAATGATTTCATCAATGTAGGTACTGAATAGGGTGGATATAAATGTCCGCGAAGAAATGCAGTGATGATCTGCGGCCTCGGCGAGTGAGGATGTTGGTTAGGAGTTCATTCGTGCCTGCCTGTGGTGTATAGAAGCAAGTTCATGGACGTGTCTAGTATTGAAGTGTGAATTCACGAATAAATCTGGGGCCAAACCAAATTGTAGGACGAAATCGACCAGGTACACGTTCTGAGTCAGTGAGGGGATTATGAAAAAGATAATATCTTAGTTAGACCTCTAAACGTGACGGATAGGATAGGATGTTTAGTGCCATCAGCTCTGCTGATTTCAGAGCATCAAGGTTTTACCACCGTAGGGTGTTGATGGAGTACCTCTAAGCCGAGGCTCGAGGCAAAGCAGCTAATACTTGCGCCCAAGTCAATCAGTGCGACGGCGATTTCGCCCAACATTTTGATTGGTGCGTAAGGTCTGGTGTCATTCTCGGAAACCTAGGAGATGTTGCATCGTTCAAGGTTTGACGGCAGATGCGCACTCTTTTGCGGAAGCTCCGTTAACAATGAGTGGACCATTTTATTCTGCGCGAACCAGAGGTGACTTCTTCGGAAGCAAAGATTCGCTCTCAAGCCGCACGGTATTCCTCCAGTCGAACGTGATATGGCTTTAGTAAATGAATTCATGGCTGCCGGTATTCTTCAGGCAGTACCTACGGTGGCCGCTTCAAAAGTATCGTTGGAGAGGCTCCCGGAAGAGAGGGAACCCTCGCAGTCATAATTGTCAAGGCCGTTGTATTGTTGTCATTACTGGTATTTGCAGCAGGCAGGCAACCTACTGTTGAGCTTTGGAGTACCGCTGAGGTGGTCGGGTACTCGTAGTGGCGCAATCTGGGCAATGTAGTTGGTATGTATTAGGTTTACCGCATCCGTAGCAGAAAATCGCACGCTATGCCCGACATGTAACAAACCGATGTCCGATTTGTTTGCAGTTCCAGCAGGTCGTGAGGTATCCCACTGCGGCTACAGTAAATTCGTCTGACTTCCCCCCGGTGTCCTCCAGATATGGAGTGTTGGTCTCCTGTACCACTTCCGAAATTTTGCTCCACGGACCAGGTCTCGGCAACAGGTATGGCCGTTCTCGGAGGCCCTCCTCGACTTCTTCCTGTCTACTAACGGCTAATAAAAGCCATGCCATGTCCTGAGGGTCGGAGTTCGCAACGTTACGGTGAAGTTCCGGTCACCAATTGCGCTTCAGCATCCGCAGCTCGGTTCACTGATCATTTAGTCGTAATATGTCGGCTCGAAACCTGCCGAAGTGTTCGTCTGAACGTTGCCATCTGGCATGAATTGCGTCCAGGATCCTCTCGTCTATGTTGACTATGGGATACTTCATACAGAGTACCTCCTTCAGCCGTGGCCAGCGGTGGAATGGAGGAGTGGTATGTATACGCCAGTGTGTTTCGAGCGCTGCTCCCCTAAGTAACATCGGCAAGTAGCCGGCCAGCGCCGTGTGATCTCCCGCCAGCATCTGGTCTATCAGTGACTCCACCCGATCAACAAACCCCTACACATTGATAGAGTTTGGTTCTCCGCTAAAATGGAGATTCCAGCCCTGCATGATTCTGAGAATCTGCTTCGGCTTCATCATATAGGAAGGACCTTGAGTCGGTGATTGCACCTGGCTGAGTCGCGACGAAAAATCCCAGGAATCCCAAGGCATGGATGGCGATGGTGTCTCCGGAGTCCCAGACGGAATGTAATCTGCTCTCCGAATCTGCCGTGCCGATTTGAGTCGTTTTAGCGCTGACTCGGTTTTTTTCAAAACGACGGATGAAAGAGTAGATACATTCCACTTCAGTATAGCAATCACAACAAATTCGGTCTGGTGAACCCTCTTCAAAAGTTATATAACTCCTGATGTACGTAGGTCATTCAACAAGTACTTAGCCTCACCGCCCAATGACGCTGCTATTACTAGAGTTTTACCACATTAATTGTCGTCGTCACCGCCGCCGCAAGTCTCTCGGCCTGCTACGTAGCCACTTTTCGTTGTCTCTCGTGCACACATATCTGTCGGATAAACGTCTTCGCTTCGCGTGCGTGAGTCACTCCCATATATTTGGCGTATCGTGTAGAAGCATTTGTATGTGTCCCTTTGCTTTCGTTCATTTTGTTTGTCATTTTGGAGCCTCCCGTTTATATACGTTCGTCGAGTAAACGTGTCTGACGTTTATATGGGTGTCGCTCTTCGTTCCCGTTGCACCATCTTGGTTTGCGATCAATTGGCTGTGATAGAGCCGAAATGAAAGATTGAAATTGAGTAATTACGTTTATTCACACTGAATATTCACATGAATCAACCGATCTTTCTGACGTCTCGTCGTTAACTCCCCACCCTACTTGAACGTCCTCTCTCCACTTGTTCAGTGTTGCCATTCCACCATCACCGGTGATGGCGACCACCATGCTTGGAGGTGAGAGAATTATTGTCAATTTAACCTGCGCGATGCAATGAAAGCTCACTGTAGCCCAAAAATTATCGTATGGATTTATATTAAGTTGATTTACAACTTAATGTAAATCCATACGATAGTTTTTTGGGCTACAGTGAACTATCATTGCATCGTGCAGGGTAAATTAAAAATAATTCTCTCACCTCTGAGCATGCTGGTCGCCATCACCGATGTGTGCCCAGTAAGAGTGATTGCCTGAGGAGAATTAGTACATACATTGAAACCACCTTATTCTAACTTTTTTCTTCTCTAATAATTTTTCCGAAAAAGCATTAAAAAGCAACTCAATTATGTAGCTACACACAAAAAAATTTCAAAAGTTATTTCAAGCTATCGGAGCTATCTGAAATCGAGTACGATACCTCACTGTAGAGCAAAAAATTATCGTATAGATTTACATTAAGTTAATGTAAAAAGAGTGAAATGATCAATTTAAAAGTTTCGCAAAGGTAATTATTGTTGTACACTATATATCACCCGGCTGAAAACTTAAACTAATAAATTAATGGAAAAATCTATGTCCGCTGGCCCGATTCGATCATACGTTCTCAAGACTTTGTGCAATGCACACCAACCGCTAAGTCATAGAGACATTTAGCTCTTTGTATTACCTTTAAAAAAGCAAGATGCTTTTGGCTGTATGATGCTGCAATGCAGTTTTGCAATCACCGATAAGCTTCTGCAATGAAATAACTTTTTTCTTAGTTTTTGCAGCACTACAACCCCTTTCAGACCTTCGCTTAGAGATATTGTATTTCATTATTGTGATCGGATGTACTGGCACTCGAGAAGGTGATATGGTCAGCACCACGCTTTGATCGTGTGTCCATCCACCTAGCTGTGATACGTTCCGATTTCACGACAATACGTATAACTGAACGGGCTTATAGTCCATCCGAAGAATCACTCGAAATAAATCTTATTGTCACCAATGGGATTTGAGCCAGAGACTACACCACGCGGACTACGTTATCGGTTAGTCCTAGTTCTAAAAATTTTACTTAAAAATTGTGACTTGCGACGCGATTTTGAAAGTTCTGCCCATCAAATGATTATTCTTATTTGTTCGGTTTATTCTCCTTTGTTGAAAATATTTTACTTCTAGAATATGTCATGGAGTGATTTCATAATTTTGAAAGCTTATTCCTGCATCTTTCAATGTTTAATTCCAAACAAAAGTTGACAGTCACCGGCCTTCAGTTCTCGCAACGAATACCTTTTTGGGTATCGGTTGTTTGTCCATACGATTCATGTGGCCAGCCTATTTCAGGTTCCGTAGTCTTCCAATCGTTGATATCTCCGGTTCGTTTCATACAGCTCATGGTTGTATAGAATTCACCATTGGTCCCCGTCTAGCTTCGCTTCGATTATTCGCCTCAGGACCCGTCGCTCAATATTCAATATATTTGCGGATCCTTGGGTTAGGCTCCATATTTCACACTAATAGTATAACACAGCTCTTATCACAGATTTGTATACTTGGAGCTATGTTTCCTGTGTATGCAGCTGGACTGAAATGTATTTTGTTTCTTTCATTACTGGCTCTCGTTATTTTGGCGCCTAAATACACAAATTCGCTCACGTTTTCGATACTGTATTCGCCAAGTGTGGTATTCTGTGTATTTGAGCTTTATTTTATTCTCATTTATTTGTAGCCCTATTGCTTGGCTGCCGACTTTCAGGAAGAGTTCGTTGGCAATTGTTAATGACCGTGACAAAATGTTGATGTCATCATTGGTGTCGAGGCCGAGGTAACCTACTAAGGGTTGAAATTGCTTGTTCAAGGAACAAATTCGACTTGGAGAAAACGGACGAATTTAAGAGACTTCGTCGTTACCGACGATGCTTATGGCCCACAAGTAAGAGTGGGGCATTCAAGATCAAGATCCAAACGTAGACGTTGCCATATATTTCTCATTCATATGTTACAAATATAATTTGCATGAACTTTTCATCATTCCCGATAGTAAATACTATTTGTTTCAAAGCGTCATAATTTTAAATAGCTCCGATACAACTTCCAAGTGATTATCTTCATAGGAAAACTATCGTCACATTGAGATTTTGACGAATGCTGTTCGATTTCACAACCTTGTACGGTGTTTGGCGGCACAGCGACGACGACACACAACAATCAGCGAAACGTTAAATGGGGCGCACTAGCTAGCATTCAGTTTTCTTTATTTCAGGAATATTGACGTTATGAGTGTGGTAAACTTTCTCCTAGCTCGAAAGCATGCTCTAGGAAATGCGATCACAAGTCGAACACAAGATTATTTCACGCAACAATGCCCGGAGACGGATATTTCGTAACAGTACTTCCGAAAAGCCCCACGTTTGAAATATGTCGGGAATACACACTGGATCCCTAGCAAGCCCCCTGGGGCTCTGTTCGCACACAAAAAGCTCGAAAAAAACAATGTAGGGGTACACGGGTGCACGCAATCAAAATATTCTCTACGTCAAGGCCGCGTCCGATACGATTCCACTTCAGTTGAACGCCTTTCGACTTTCCCACATACCGTACAAAAATCTAAAACGCATTTCCAACCGTACAAATCACAGTGCTGTTAGCGACTCACTGACAGAGTGAGTTTCTCTCAGGGGTTTCTTCGGCAAGTGTGGAAAATTTTCAATTGCCGTTGATTTTGATTTCTGCTCCAACTCTGATGGTAAATTAATCCTTTTCGAATTATTGATCTCGATTTTTCTTACCCCGCAAAAATTTCTCGCTCACACACAAGCCCTTTACGATTTCTTTTTCACAATCCTCTTTTAACTGACTGAAGCTTAATTTATAACTCCGTCTGCCATTACACAACACCGAACTAACACCACTCCGTATGGCAGTCAAGCCGCGACCCCCCCGCGAAGTATAAAATCGCGTTAAATTTGATGTAATTGCAATTATCACACTCCCTGAAGTATCCAACTTTCTTTATGCTCTATATACATCCTTCGAATCGCATAATTTTCCGAACGGTCCGGTGTATCTCATCCACAAGAACCGGCCACCACTCGTCAGAGAACCAAAAGTTTATCATTTGATTTTCAATTTTGCAGGGAATCTGACTCGATCGGAGTGTAGCTGCAGCTTTATCTCGAATCCCTACCGACTCCACTATTTCATTGGATTTGACTCGTTTGGCTTTTGCATGCTCCGATCAAGTTCAATACATTTCGACGCGGCTCCAATGCTCTCTTTTCAGATTAAAACGTTTTCGTTTTCCTTCCTCAAGTTTTGATATTTTTTCAACTGTAGTCCACGTCGGCGTGGCAACAATCTTTCAGCTTAAGAATACCTCGTTACTATCACTGAATGCATGGGCTCAAGCAAATTGCAATTCTAAGCACTTTTTACTATAAGTTCACTTGGAATTGAAATACACTCGCTCTTAAGGGAATCGACCGCGGCTTGCTACAGTGTGGAAAAGTTATTGAAGAGACGAATCAACGCAACTATTATTAATTTGATTTTGCATTTGTTTGTTATCCGTTAGCATCCAAGACGGAATATGGTGTATTCGGCATTCAATAAAATGATGCGTATTTTTCAATTTTTCCGACCGATAATACTTTCCTTATGTAGAAATCGTTAACTTCAAAACACATAAGTAAACTTTGCTGATTTTTAGGAATGCTCGCACAAATTTCACCCTAAACTGCTATCGTCAGACACCACTCTCGCGCGGTCGCTCGATTCCGACTCGCCGTTGTTGCTGGTCGTCGCCTTGCGGGACTCCTTACAACGGCAGTTGACGAGCCTTCCATCCACTTTCGATTGCATTGCGAAAGTGCAATTCGTGGATAAGCTCCGTTGTAAAGGGGGTTGCCGTGTTCAGACTTCAATTGCAAATTTAAATGATTAATGTTATTTTAAATTGACAATTGAAATTTGGATCAGCATTATGGTGGTTTTCGAGCAGGTTGCTTAGGTGACTGCTCGATTACTACAAATGTACCTCGTGTATCGACAGGTAGCTTCCTTATGACGTACTCCAGCCCATCTCCTTGCTTTATTCCGATATTTGTGTCAAAGGCATCGATGAGTTGGTTATTGATGCGGACTTGGGAGGTCGTCAACGTCATTGTTATTTTGGAGACTTTCTTCAGTGATACCGAATTTAGTTTCGTCCTCCATAAAAATTATTACTGAAAATTCTTCTTTCGTATGTTTTAATACAGGTAATTTTTAGACAGCTTACTTTAAAATTCCATTTATGGACTATGCTGACCAGTGCCGATGATATTTTCATAAAAGACCAAAATTTTACTGATTGGGAGGAAACTGTACTGCGTAAAAAACTTGAATTTTTGAATTAAAGCTGAAGCAGTCCTCATATGTTTGGATCATCTTTAATAGGAAATTTGGCCGTTCTTCTTCAGTAACTTTGTAATAATTACAATTTGCTTTGTATCTCTTTCTTTCGCCAACATAGTGTATGAGTATAAGTTGAACAGAGCTATGATTTCACTTCTGCTGTAATTAAAATTGTATCTTTGAAACTTAATGATAATGATGAGAGAATGATTAACATCTCAATCAGATCCAAGAAATGCTCTCCGTGAATTAGGTCAAAGATGCCAAACAACTTTTCAATATGTATAGCTTAAATTATTATGTATATAATTTCTTCTGGTTTTATACTCCGAACGATAAAGTTCATTTCTGTGCGCTAAATAAATATAGGGTTCTCCATTTTACGCTTGGGAAAGTAACGCTAAAGAAAACACAGATGGAAGCGAAATTTTTTATTCAATATAAAGATTGAACCTTGCCATTATACGTGAAACACAACATCACACAAATGTCCCCACGGGACCTCTTACAGGCCTCAATCATTTTGAGGTAATTTTCAATGACTTTTCGGTACATTTCCGGCAATATCTCGGCCATAAATTCACGAATATTGGTTTTCAATTGCTCAAGATTTTGAAGATTGTTCGCGTAAACACGATCTTTCGCATAGCCCCATAAAAAGAAATCCAAAGGTGTTAGGTCGCAGGATCTTGCGGGCCAATTGACATCACTCAATCTCGAAATTGCGCGTCCTGGAAATTTCTCTTGCAAAAGTGCTCGATTAACCTGTGTTGTGTGGCTTGTGGCTCCGTCTTGTTGGAACCACATGTTCTCCAGATCATAATCTTCAATTTCTCTCCAAAAATAATCGGTTAACATCCGTCCATAGCGGTCAGAAATAACTGTAATGGCTCTTCCTTGATCGTTATCAAAAAAATACGGGCCAATAACACTGTCAGACCATAATGCACACCAAACGGTCACTTTTTCCGGATGCAAAGGCCTTTCTGCGATCACCTGAGGATTTTGGAAGCCCCATATGCGGCAATACTGTTTATTTACGTAACCACTGAGCGAAAAATGAGCCTCATCACTAAAAAAAATTTTGTTCGAAAAATCGTTATCAATGGCTTGTTGTTCAATCACCAAATTCGCATACATTCTGCGTTGTGTATGGTCTTGAGGCTTAAGCTCTTGAGTAAGTTGGAGCCGTAAGACAAGCCCAAATGTTGAGCACGTCGAGGAATCGACAAATTCGGGTCTTCCTCCACACTTTGAGTAACGACAGCGATCTTTTCAGCAGAACGAATGTTGCGATGATGCACTGCGATGATGCACAGGCCTTGCAATATCAATAACCGATCCAGTCTCTTCAAATTTTCTCACTCTGTTCGAAACTGTTTGCTGTGTAGGTCGATCATGTCGACCGTAATCGGCTCGTAAAGCACTAAATGTTGATACAGCAGAATCACCTTTTTTATAAAAAAATTTAATAATTTTAACGTATTCTTGGACTGTTAAACGATCCATATTTCTAAATGGCAAACCTTCAACTAAAAAAAAACACGCTTTGGATGACATTTAGTTCTGACAAGTGTCAAATGGCAAGGTTATACTTTCCCAAGCACGAAATGGATAACCCTGTACAATTTTCGATAATAATTAATGTAGGAAACAATGCGACAAGGCGATCGGTGGCGAATCGTCAACGTCCAGAGAAAGAAACGTTACTACGGAAACTCCGAAAACTTCGCTGAATATCGCACGTGAATTGTGGCCCGGTAGTGAACCTCCTCGACTACAAGCCGTGCGTGATGTAAACTGACCGCCATTTTGAGAGTCGCAAGTCAAACTTTGATTTTCCCAGATTGAATCCACCTTCGGACATTACAAAATATATTCAGATACGGCAAAATTTAACGCGGTAGTGACATCCTGGATATTACCATCCTCAAGCAAGTTGCGGAGGTAGTAAAACATCCACCAGTCAGAAATAAATATGAGGAGCTGAAAACGCAATTGATTGCTCGATTTGCTGCGTCTACTGAGCAGCAGCAAACGCAAATGCTAACGGAGCTCGAATCGCGGGACCAAAAGCCATCGCATCTATTTAGTCAGATGCAAAACATCGCAGGGTCACAGCTGCCAGAAGATGCTCTACGTGCCTAATGGTTACGACGTCTACCAGTGCATGTACGCGCCATCATGTCCGTATCCACTGAAAGGGACATTGCGAAACTACTCGAAATGGCAGACAAAATTGTCGAGGAGTTCAACGCTGCCCCCGCTGTAATAGCATCGACATCAAAAACTCCTGCTCCGAGGTCAGATCCAGTTCTCATGGAAATACTAAATTGACTTGACTGATTAGAAGTGAACGCAAGAAACCAAGTTCCACATTCTAAAAATCGATCCCGTTCACGTGCTTGCTGGCGCCCAAGGTCTCAAACACGCACACGAAATCAAGGTACAAATGAGAAAAATTGTTTTTACCACCGGAAATTTGGGAAAAAGGCGAATAAATGGCGTCTGCCTTGCCAATTTTCCGAACAAGAAAACTAAAAACGCCATCGTCAAATGCGGTCAGCGATGACGTCCACTTAAACAAGCGCCGCCTATTAGTAACCGATAAGCAAACAGGGCTAAAATTCCTCGTGGATACAGGTGCAGAGATATCGGTAATTCCTAGCCAAGGCAAAACACGTCAGGAAGAACGAAAATTGTACGCTGCAAATGGAACGACTATCAACACATTCGGAGAACAGATCCTTTTGCTCGACTTTGGACTGTGGAGGATTTTCAAATGGCGTTTTTGCATTGCTGTAGTAGATCATCCTATACTCGGAGCTGATTTTCTACAACATTTTAATTTGCTCGTTGACGTCAAGTGGAAGCAGTTGGTGGATGGTAAAACAAATGTCGAAGCGGTCGCAACACTCTCCGATAAACCAGCCAAAGCAATCACCACTGTGAATCGACAGATGCCATTTTACAACATCACCGCCGAATTTCCCGAGCTAACGAGTTCTGTGACAACGCCGCAAATCAAAAAGGCAATACTCCAACACCACATATTGACGAAAGGCCCGCCAATCGCGGAACGAGTTCTCCGATTACCGCAGGACAAATATCAATCCGCAAAGGCTGAGTTTGAGTACATGGTGGAAAATGGAATATGTCTTTCTTCAAGTGGCCCATAGGCTAGTCCCGAAAAGTCAGGAAAATGGAGACCCTGTGGCGACTACAGGAAACTGAACGCAGTTACGATACCAGATCGATATCCAGTGGCAGGAATGGAAGATTTCAACCATAATCTGCACGGAAAGACAATCTTTTCAACCATAGACTTAATCCGCGCCTATCATCAAGTGCCAATTGCAGATTAGGACATCGACTGCGGTCATCACACCCTTTGGACTCTTTGAATTCTTGACGATGCCTTTGGACTCCGGAATGTAGCCCAAACAAAGGTACATTGAAATTGTTCTCTCTGGATTAAACTACAGTTTTGGATACCTGGATGACATCCTTATCGCGTCCAGCTCGGAAGAGGAACGTTGGATACATTTACAGGAAGTGTTCACTCGATTAAAGGAACACGGCATCAAAATTAACGTCATCAAACGCAATTTTGAAAAAACTGAGGTACGTTATTTGGGATTTCTGGGAAGCAACGAAGGAATCAAGCCGCTACCAGAAAAGGCTAATGCGATACTGGAATGTGAAAAGCCAAAAAGTATTCAAAGTCTACGAAGATATTTAGGCATGATCAATTTTTATCGGAAATTCCTAAAAAATGCCGCAAAAGTACTTGCTCCGCTAAATGAATTCCTGCGCGATTCGCGAAAAAATGATAAAAGGTCTGTAAACTGCCCGTCAACAAAAATTAATGCCGTTGAAGACTGTAAAAAGTTGTTAGCAGCAGCAGCTTGTATCAAACATCCTGTAAAAAACGCTCAGCTGGCTATAACAACGGACGCTTCGAATCTTGCGATGGGAGCAGTATTGGAACAGTTTGTCGACGGAATTTGACTACCACAAGGATTTTATCCCAAAAAATTTAGCGACCCTCAACGAAACTACAGCGTCTACGATAAAGAATTGTTGGCGATCTATTCAGCTACCAAATATTTTCGAGACAGAGTAGAAGGACATCAATTCGTGATACGAACCGACCACAAGCCACTTTGCTACGCTTTCACACAAGTCATCAAAAGCATCACCACACCAAATCCAATAACTAGAGTATATTTCCCAGTTCACGACGGACATATTCCATGTTAAAGGTGAAACAAATATTGTGGCAGACACTCTTTCTCGACTTGATGCAGTTACCGCACATAAAGCACTCGATATGGCAGACGTAGCAGCGGAACAGCAACATGATAGCGAGTTACAAAGTCTGGTACACTCGGAAACATCATTGTATTTGCAGAGAGTACAGAAGAGTGGAAAGCATTTGTACTGTGACTTATCAACAGGTATCACACGACCCTACATACCGCAAGCACTTCGACGTCAAGCATTTGATTCTGTGTACCGCCTGTTGCACGGTTACCAGCCGTTTACTGCGAGAAAAATTCGTCTGGCCAAAAATGCACAAGAATATTGCGAGTTGGGCAAAATCATGCATTCAGTGCCAACGTTCTAAAACTACGAACTTCTATCACCATTGGGTTTCACATTTCATTACACCAAGGATTGTTACAAAAGATCGCGGTAGCCAATTCGAATCAATGCTTTTCCGTTCGCTAACCGAAATAATTGGTTGTAAACACATCAGGACGACTGCTTATCATCCTTTAGCAAATGGAATGGTGGAACGCTGGCATCGATCTTTAAAGGCAGCACTCATGTGTCATGAAGACGAAAACTGGCTTCAAGCTCTGCCTACAGTTCTTCTCGGCCTTCGATCTACCTACAAAGAGGACATTAAATGTACTGCAACGGAAATGGTATACGGTACCACACTCCGAATTCCAGGAGATTTTGTTGAAGATACGGACAGTAGGAGCGATCAGAAAGCATTTATGTCTAAATTTCGGAAAAACATGCGACAACTGCGGCCAACACCTGTCGAACACCATCGATATAGCAGTATATTTATTTTTAAAGACTTGGCAACATGCAGTCACGTCTATGTACGAGTTGACGCGGCCAAAAAATCTTTGCAGCAGCCGGTCCATTGGTCTATTTCGCGTAATTGAGCGAACGTCCGATAAAATTTTCAAAATTCTCATGGACGGCTGAACATCACAAACATCAATCGACAGATTGAAATCGGCCTACATCTTAAACCCAAACATTGAAGAACCGACGCCATCACCGTTTTCCAACTATGACAGCCGAAGACCTCCAATTACAAAAACTTATGCGGGACCGAATCAAAACAAGCAATGGAGAGTCACATTCGATGCTGACTCATCTGGAGGAGGAAGTATTGTAGTGGACCTGAAAGCAGCAAAGCGCAATACAGGGTCTTTATAATAAGTAACCGGACTGAGCCTGCCCCGCGCCGTCAAAGCGTCTGCTAACCGGTACCTGGTGCTGTAGTGGCGGTGGAAGTCTAGGTAAAGGGAACCGGGCTGCAGCAGTTGCCTCCAAGTTCTTGAAGAGATAGCATCTAGCGAGAGCAGAGTGCGTGTTCAGTTACGTCGTCGGAGTGAAAATGGAGCGTACGATCGAGCAACGTGTTAGCATCAAATTTTGTGTCAAACTCAAGAAAACGGTCGCCGAAACTCTTTAAATGATTCAAGATGCTTATGGTGAGGATGCTCCGTCCAGAACTCAAGTGTTTCAGTGGCACAGAAATTTTCGGGAGGGCCGCGATGACGTACATGACAAACAGCGCGTCGGTCACAAATGTGCAAAAAGTGCGTGATGTGTTGAACAGTGATCGTCGTCTGAGCATTCGGGTTATCGCAGATGAGGTTGGAATCCATAAGATGACCGTTCACAACATTATTAAGAACGATCTGGGCATGAGGAAGATCTGCGCGAAGCTGGTATCCAAACACCTGACTGATGAACAAAAGGAGCGTCGTGTTGCTGTCGCTTCGGAAATCCTTGATCGACTGCGAACCGAACCAGAGTTCTTACTGTGTCCCCGTGAATTAGGTCAAAGATGCCGAACAACTTTTTAATAAGTAGAGCTTAAATTATTATGTATATAATTTCTTCTGGTTTTATACTCCGAACAATTTTTGATTATCCAAAATTCAGATGTTTCGTTAATATAGGAAACGACGCGAAGACAAGTTCTATACTTGTCAATATTTTTTGTTTAGTCGATAGTTACCTTAGCCCACGGAACAAATTTACTCAGCTGATGACCTTGAAATTTTAATACTTTAAAACTTGTCTTAAACGAAAACTAAGCAATGCGAAGTTTACATCCTAAGTGTACGAGTATATGCTCAGTGCCTTAGCCAGATATAAAGTATGTTGCCTAGTTACGCTACCATAGCTTTATTGAATGGTTCTTTCAAACTCAATTAAATATTACCTCATTTATAATATATGTATTCCTCTTCACAAAAGTGTATGACCGTTAAATTATTCATTACATATCTAGATTAAAGCTACAGCTCTCCTCTCAGTCATTCCGCCATACGCACTTGATACACCTCTAGATAGAGCTTAGAATTGAGTATCTTTCTTTACAATCTAACAATCTACAACCCGGTCTTGATTAAATACTCGTATATTTTTTAACTACGCCAATCAATTCACATAACTGATTATTCAGTTTGTACCAAGATCACAGTATCCATCTATAGCTGAAGATCTACCTACTTGTGTTTAAGAATCGAAACAATCTTGTCGATATCACGTCAGACGGTGAAATATTGAGATGATCATTATCAACTTTGAAATTCAAATTAGACGTAAGTATTATATCACATGCAACAGAGATCCAAGCAATTATTGTATACGGCACAAGTCCAACTTTTTCTCGTGTTTATATTTGCATATTTGTGATATATGAAAGATGATCGCAGTCAATGCCAACCGACCCACCATATGTGTGTAAGTCTACAACTGACTTAACTATTAGTAGGAAATTAAATATTCTTTTTTGCCGCTGTTTATACACGACTTTGAAGTTTACTTCGCGAGACAAATAAATTAAAGTTAATGCTAGCGCTAATGTGTTGTTCGATCGGTGCGTCAATTGAGAATTTTTTGGATTTTTTTTAGCGCCAAATATAGAATATTACGAAATATATGTTATTTAAAATCAATTTGATATTCTCTTGTGCATCTAGAAACTATTGCATGAAAATTATTTAAAATCAACGTTTTTTTAGCGACTGGATGTTTCTCATTGGCAGACTTAATCGTTCGTCCCTTCGTTTCATTAGTGGTTTATTAATATTATAATCGTTTGTGTTGCATACAAATTGCAATTAAATTTATAAAATCATTACTGGATACCACCCCTTTTTCGATTCATCTTTTAATTACTTGTCACAATCGCAACTGTAACGTAATACATTTGACACCATAGATACGAAGATGCATAGATACTCATGTTCCTATATTTTCAGGACTTTCCATGTTACTCTTTTGAAATCTGAAACTGCCTCTGCAAATGTACTTCTTGCACGTAGGTCGCATTCTGAAATCGAACATATGGGAACATACGAGTATACTAGACTAGAACGCATACTAGTTACATTCATTCTTCTGCATGATTTAGTCTCATTGCATAAATTTCATTCAATTCCATTTCTGCCAATGCATTTTCCTCATCTACTCGTATATTTAACAATGAAAGGAAAGTTTTGCTTGCTATTAATTTCCGCTCGCTGTTGTTAGTGAATAGGTTGACAGAATTGAATTGGATATAAAAGACGACATTGTGTTACACTATATGGTTGTCATATTGTTTACATACTCGTATTTATGTGATGGCATATATGCACGATCATGCAATTGAAGTGAACTTGTCGCAAATTAAAGCTGGGCAAAAATATTTTCTCTGGATGATTTTCTTCATGTTACGACAAATAAGCTTAAAGTAAGAACTTGCCTTCTTTTGAATGGTGTTTCCAGGCTGGCTAGCGGTCAACGTATTGTGAAAATTTCGCCCGTTTAAAGCAACAAATGAATGAACCCGACATGCAATTTTGAATGATGTCCCGGCCACGGTATTTACCGCGGTCGCAGTCAATTGAGAATTTGTCACAGAATATCTTGGAATTCCGGGTAGTATCCTTAGGCCAGCTAGTTCTCAGTCAGCATGATTCGGGAGGTCATTATGCCTGTGCCGGGCAACCTACTTATAGCAACTTGCACAAAAGAAGAGATAAATAGAAAAATCAATTGGGAAATAAGAAAATGATAGTTTGGCACTTAATGTTATTATTCTCACAGCCATTAACATCTATTCATATAAATGAAACAATTTCTTTTTGCGGAAAAGAAGAATAAAAACCAGTCAAGTTGGTTCAACGCGTCTACTTCTTCGTAGCGCTACAGCCCCTTCGGCCTTTCCTTCCGGCAACAAACACCTCCAACTATCTCGGTCCATTGACCGCATCCTCCAATTTCAAAATCTGAGCAACGATGAACTGTCTTCGTCGGCCGAGTCTGTGGCAGACTTACCTTTAGGTACACTAGCCACGTGCCTAGGGTGCAGCCTTTTAGGGGCGACAGCCGAAAGGAGTCATTTCTGTTTTGTCTTTACCAGTTGTAATGATTTTTGTTTACGTCCACTCGAACGAAATCGGAACCGACCTCTCATCGGCTCTAGACGTGAAGTCTGAGTCGTGCCAACGAATGGTACCAACCGGTCAACCAGTCCGTGCACCCGTAATCCATTTCGCGGTGGCTGCTTGTCGGCCAGCTAGTTCGGAGAGGTTTTGCCCGCAGGTCTTTAAAATGGATTACACTCAATTACGTGTTTCAGCCACCATTAAGTGCCCGTTTAATAAGGTCGATGGTTAGTTCTTCGGGCACCTATAACTTCCACTGTTCCTCTTTTTGTATGGGGTCTCCGGATGCGTGCCCCATCCGCCTGTATATAAATTCCTCCGTTACCCGCAGCTCTTGCAGCTGTGGTAACTGGTTCTGAATAGTATTCATCAGCTGGATGTAACCCATTGACTTGAAAGCGGGATGGTCCAGCTCGATCCATAGGGAGCTGTCGTCCTCCTGGGCCAACTCGGCTCCTTCAGGGGCGAACATCCTTGATAATGTGTCCGGTACCACGTGCTGACTTCCTTTACGGTGTCTAATCGTGAAGTCAAACGCCTGTAATTTCAAGGCCCATCTGGCCAAACTCCCGTGGAGATCAGTCTGGCTCATCAGCCATTTCAGAGACGCATGGTCCGTGACGATTTCAAAGGGATGTCCCTCTACATATGCTCGAAAGCGTTTCACCGCCAACACAGCCACCAGGCATTCCTGCTCCGAAACTGTGTAATTCCGCTGGGCCGGGTTCAACTTGTGCGACATAAACGCTATAGGCCTGAAACTGCCTCTGTAAATGTACTTCTTGCACGTAGGTCGCATTTACCAAAGTCCGGGCTGTGCAGTACGGGGGCTGTTGTCAGACTCTTCACTAGCTCTTCGAAGGCTCGCAAGTTGGTTTGGTGATGGTGGCATAGTCACGTACGAATCGTTGGTACCATCCGCATAAACCTAGAAATCGGTGTAACTGCTTGATGGTCTTGGGTAGTGGCAAAGCATCAATCGCTTGAGTCTTGTCCGGGTCGGTCTTGATGTTACCATGACCAATGATGTGGCCCAAATACTTCGTTATCACGAACTGACTCTTCTGTATGTTGATGGTTAACTCTGCCTTCCGGATGTGCAAAGCCACTTCCTGAAGCAGGTCGAGGTGTTCGTTAAAGGTCTCGGTTATAAGCAGCAGATCGTCCAAGTATACGAAAACTTGGTGCTGTAAATGCGGTGGTATCACCTTATCCGTAAGGCGCCCCATTGTCTGAGGGGCATTACACAGTCCGAACGGCATGGTCATGAATTGATACAATGGGCGGCCTGGGACCGTGAAGGCTGTTTTCTCCTTTGAGCCAGGGTCTAACGGGATTTGCCAGAAAGCGTCTTTGAGGTCCAAACTCGTGATGTAATGGGCTTTAGGCAATCGACTCAAGATGCCCTCAATCAACGGTAAAGGGTATGCGTCCTTGACAGTGACGGCGTTCAAGCGTCTGGCATCTAAGCATAGCCGGGCCTTGTTCCGCTTGACAACTAGGGTGACCACGAAAGCCCACGCGCTCTGCGATTCTTCGATCACGCCTAGCGCTAGCATTCGATCAACTTCGGCATATAACGACTTTTCCTTCGCCGGAGATATGGCAAAATGTCTCTGCTTTATGGGTTTGGCATCCCCCACATCTATTGTGTGAAACACTAGGGCCATCCTGCCGAGACCTTCCTTCTCATGCGATGGAAAAGCTGATATAGCCGAGTCAAATCGCAGTTGTTGATTCACATCCAGTGCATGTCGTAGTGAGTGAGAAGTTGGGATCGCGTCATGTACAGTGGGGATGGAGCCCAGTGTCGTGCCGGAAAATAGTGCCGTGGCCAAATTAAATTTTCGGACGAAATCCACCCCTAGTTAAAGATTCTGTGTCAATTGGGGGATAATATAGAATTCCCGAGATTTAGTCACCCCCTTAAATGTGACATCCGTCGTGATTTTCCCCACTACGGAGTGACGAGTTCCATCCGCCGTGCTTAACCAGATGATTTTGCAGGAGGTGAACTGACGCGTATGGTCGAACGTCATCTTTCAATAATTCGTCTAAGTGTATCGCCCGCAACGCCTTCCTCGATTGCCTGACCCGTCTCAAAAAGCTCCGCATCCGACGCGTGGCTCGCTTCCTTCGCGAAGGAGTAGTTGCAACTATCGCCTCATTGAAGATGCGCTGACGAGTAGCTAGATAATCCCGCAGTCTAACGTGGAAGGGCTTAGCATGCCAGGGGACCTTCGTCTCGTTACCGTCCCCTGCGCGTCCGCCTCGACAAGGTGTGACGTCGGCTGCGGAACTTCAGGAGAGCTGTGTTTGGTGGGGCGAGTCAGCAAAGTTGGGGTCGTATCTGGAGCTTGGTCGCAACTAGTAATAGGTTCGGTATGGGTTTGTTCGGGTTCTAGGAGTGCCGACGGGTGGTTGCGGCACTCGCTGGCAAGTTTTTTCGTAACTTGCAATCTGCGCAATCTGGTGCATAAGTGTCTGCCTTTCCACACCGGTCGGTTCCACTGGACATGCATAGAACCGGTGCCCCAGTTGTCGGCAGTTCCAACAGACCGTCAGACTTGTAACTACTTCAACGAAAGGACGGTCAATCATTGGTTCGAACTCGTGCTCCAGGGGTGCTCCGCCCCTCGGTACGAGTATCGGGTCGTCAATTATGTGATTCGCTGCCACTAATTCCGCAGTATTTTTATTTCATTGATTAGGTCCCGTCATGCGAGGTTGTGGACGGAAGGTTCCTCGACGTGTATCTAACCGTTCTTGCCTACGGGCATGGAGGCGTAACCCCTGTACTTTGTAAATAGGCATATGAAGGAGACTGTTCTGAAGCTCCCAACGCATATTCTCCCTGATAATTTCCACCAGTTCGTCCTAGGGCATGGGTGTTCGTAACCGAGTGCTTAGGCGCAATATACTAGTATAATACTAGTTGAATGGTTTTTGGGCGCTTGGTTTGCGTCTCCTCAGTTGTTCCTGTAGCTCTCTTTCAGTGAAGCCGTCGTCAAAGTGGTTGCGAAAAGCTTCACAGAAAGGATTCCAATCGGGGCGTGGTATTGATTCCTTGAAGCTCCAGTACCACTCGGCAGCATCTCCGCTGAACAGGAGGTGTGCGTGTTTAAGGAAAGCGGAGAAGTCGCCTCCCAGTCTACAAGTGACTAGCGCCTGAATTCTAAACAGGAACCGGTCCACCGGTGTCGTCGAGTTAAAGCCGGTGAAGCTGGGTCGCCAACTCTCCATGATGTAAGGCGTAGGCGATACGTTTGCGGGGCAAATCGCATCATCGATGGGCCTGCTATAATGGACCGATTCAGGCATCGTAGGTATCAGTGGAGGTGCGGTGCTGTATCGCAGTCGATACTCGGGGGCTCTGGGATCCATTCCCGAGTTCCTTGGAGGGAGGGTCCAATCATCAGCCGGTCTAGAGTGGGGCATAGCCGCATTGGAATTTGGCTCCCAGCCAGATGGAGTTCTTATGTGGCTTGGTGGTTGGCTGATCTGGATGCCCTGGAAGCCTCTCTTCAAGTGTCCGATCGTCTCGGACAACCCTTGCAGTAAGGTCCGGATTGTGTCGTTGACGGAGTTGGTGGAAGGCGCAGTTGGAGCCTCGGCTGATACACCGGCAACAGGAACTTCTCCACCCATGGTTCCTTGGATGTCCAATAGCGGTTGAGGCGGTTCAGCATTCTGAGGTTCCTTCGCCACTGCTCCGCGCGTCGGGACGTGCGCTCCGAGGCGGGCGTCTATGGTAGTTCGTTCGATCGGGTGTCGGCATAAGGGACAGAGGGTTGATGTTAATAGGAGGTGGAACGCGGTGGCGCGATGGAACAAGTGTCCGCACTCCAATCGCACACTTGATGCGCCCTCTACCACGTCTTCGAAGCAGATCCAGCGCTTCTCCGGAGTCCGCTTCGTTGCCATTGTGGGTTTAGTCGACGGTGACGTAAAGGTATGTATCAATTGATTATTCCTAAATATATATAAATAAAATTAGTTTGTAAGATTAAGTGGCCGATAGTGGGGAGCTATTTGCTATATATATGGAAAAAAAATTATTTATTAAACACTTTCCTTTCCAGCAGCGCCGACTCCTCCATAGGGAAATGAGAGCGAATGGTAGTCTCGTCAGAAGACGCGAATGTTTTACCCCCTTAGGATGTTTTGGGCCCCACGTTGGGCGCCATTTGTAATGATTTTTGTTTACGTCCGCTCGAACGAAATCGGAACCGACCTCTCATCGGCTTTAGACGTGAAGTCTGAGTCGTGCCAACGAATGGTACCAACCGGGTCAACCAGGCCGTGCACCCGTAATCCATTTCGCGGTGGCTGCTTGTCGGCCAGCTAGTTCGGAGAGGATTTCGGTCGCAAGTCTTTAAAATGGATTACACTCAATTACGTGTTTCAGCCACAATTAAGTGCCCGTTTAATAAGGTCGATGGTTAGTTCTTCGGGCACCCATTGCTCCCACTGTTCCTCTTCTTGTATGGGGTCTCCGGATGCGTATCCCATCTGCCTGTACATAAATCTCTCCGTCACCCGCAGCTCTGGCAGCTGTGGTAACTGGTTCTGAATAGTATTCATCAGCTGGATGTAACCTATTGACTTGAAAGCGGGATGGTTCAGGTCGATCCGTAGGGAGCTGTCGTTCTCCTGGGCCAACTCGGCTCCTTCAGGGGTGAACATCCTTGATAATGTGTCCGGTACCACGTGCTGACTTCGTTCACGGTGTGTAATCGTGAAGTCAAACGGCTGTAATTTCAAGGCCCATCTGACCAAACAGCCCGGCTAGCTCAGTCGGTAGAGCATGAGACTCTTAATCTCAGGGTCATGGGTTCGGGACCCACGTTGATTTGTAATGATTTTCGTTTAAAATCGCTCGAAAGCAATCGGAACCGACCTCTCATCAGTTCTAGACGTGAAGTCTTTGGACGTCACAACGGACTGTACCTGTCAGGTCAACAAGTCCGGACACACTGAGTCTACTCCGAGAAGGCTGCTGGCTAGCTAGCTAGTTCGGAGAGGAATTCGGTCGCAGGTCTTACACAAGCAGAGTAAGTCCGAGAGACAATAACTCAGCCACCGGTTCACATGCCCGTTTCAACGCGTAAAAAAAATCCAACATACGAGAACGAAACCTATCTCTACGTTATTCCGTATTTACTTCATTCTTCCAGTCAACAACAAAAAAAACTAGGTTCAATTTCGCGTTAACGAATTTTACCTACGCGGTACCAAAAAATATACTACGTTAATTCAACCCCGAAGAACTCTACTCTAAGAAAAAACGCAAAGCAAACGAAGGTACCGCGTACTGCACGCGACGCGAAACCGGCCATTTTACAAACCTACCCCCCGTCACGGAATACTGGAAAGCTGGCTGACCTATTGTATCTCGGACTTAGTCTGCTCGCGTAAGACCTGCGACCGAATTCCTCTCCGAACTAGCTAGCTAGCCAGCAGACTTTATGTTTAGAACCGATGAGAGTTCGGTTCCGATTTCGTTTGAGCGATTTTAAACGAAAATCTTTACACAGTAAATTATAAGGACATTTACTGTTAGTCAGTGTGACCATCAAATTAATTTCACAGGAAAAGTTTTTTAAAATTCATTATAAAATATTCTGTTCCCGATCATAAAAACTCATTACTGTCCAGCTACGACGCCCAGCACCTACACCATAGTTTCTAGTGATAACTCGCGTTCATTTATCGCCATGCAGAGATATGAATGCGAGTTACAGACGATATCAGGTTTTCTAGTGATCAACAAAAGTGTTTTATACGAGTATGTGTTTACCTTTTGTCAGATGTAACATAATTTGGGTAAAATATCCATATTCTTTTTACCCGATTTTGATTGTTTTACATTTTCATAACTATATTAACATCGTATTCACGCATTAAAATTACAAATAATGAGCGACAAACGGAAAATGCTAAGTGGCGCAGCATTCCGCAATCTTTCAAGTGAAAAACACGAGAGAGAGGCGTTCCTTTTAAAATCAGTCAAAAGGGCCGAGAACTATATTTCAAAAAAAGAGAAAATAGAGGAAAATGGCCAACGTGAAAAAGAAAGCCAAAATGATAACATCAGCGACAAACCAAGAAGTATCACTTCAACCAACACTGACAGTGGAAAAGTTCAAAATGTAACCCCAGTTGAAGTCTATGAAATACAGTGATAATGTTAAATGTGATCGTGAAACTCAATGTAAGAATAGTGTGACAGTCGTGCAGTTAGATAATTTAAAGGAAATCGGACTCGTTAGTGATGATCCAATTGAAAGGACAGTTAATGATGCTACAATTGAAATTCTATTGCGTCGAGGTATTAGCCAGAATAAAAATTGTGATTTTTCAAAGTCCAATAGGAAGATTGGAGAAAAAAAAAGATGTTTAACGGAGGGAGCTTTTTATCGTCAACCAGCCCACGGAATGATAATATCAAAAGAGTATTTAGTTTATTCTCCATGTTAAGGTTCCGTTTTCTGCGCTCCCTGCATGCTTTTCGGCTCAAAAAAATATGTGTCCTCCACAAGATCAAATCTTGTTACTGTATGTACAAGTATATCAGACTGGTAAAATATTGCAAGTATTTTGTCTGCACACGAAAACTCTCAAGCCCATAAAAATTTTGAGTTAGATCTATCAACACGAAAGAAAGTGCTTACAAACTGATACAAGTCATTATGATTCGTATGTAGAAGCTGAAACAAAATACTGGAGAAGTGTTCTTTTTAGAGTTTTTGCGGTTGTGAAAAAATTAACGAGCAGAGGCCATCCTCTTCATGGTCATGATGAAAAATTTGACTCTTTGCACAATGGGAAATTTATGATGTCATTAGAGCTGATTGCTGAATTTGATCCATTTCTGGCTAATCACATTCAACGACGCGGTAACTCTGGACCAAGAAATACTTCCCACTTATCTTCAACAATATGTGTACTAGTAAAATCAAAAAGATCATCGTTAATGAAGTTAAGAGTGCCCAACACTTCTCAGTAATAATAGATTCAACTCCTGATATCTCTCACACCGATCAATTGTCTTTTGTAATAAGGTATGTTGGAAAAGATGGTTTACCTGTTGAACGATTCTTATTATTTGTTCCTAATTCCGGACACGAATCTGTATTAAATGTTTTAGATTCACAGTCCATTAACATCACTGACTGCCGAGGGCAATCCTATGACAACCCAACTAATATGTCTGCAATTTATTCCGGCTTAAAAACTCGTATCAAAGAAATTAAACCCAAAGCGGTTTATGTTCCATGTGCAGCACATTTGTAGTGAAAGTAGGTAGATTAATGTCCGTTCAGGACTGCAGCGATGGTCTGCTGCCTCGGCGAAAGAGGATGGTAAGATCCGCCGAGATTGGCCTTGTCTGGGGACGCGTGAATGCGCTTGCAGGCTAGCGTTGCGGTGTCGTGGGGCGAGTTCTTTCCCCCAGCACAAGGACCCACTACAAAAGAATTTCGCATTCACGAATTCTTGGGTCACAGAAAAAGTCGACCGAAGTCAAAAAAAAAAAGGAGGTAACCAGCTAAGGGTTGGAAACTGCAGAAGAAAAAGGACAAATCGGACTTGGGGAAGACAGACGGACTTCACGGAACTTCTTCATTACCCGGCGATTCTCATGGCCCACAAATAAGAGTGGGGCATCCAGATGGAGGTGATGCCCCCTCGCACCCTCCCAACCGGATCAAGATCCAAACGTAGACATGGCCATGTGTTTCCCATTTGAGAGAAAAACTCATACAAAAGCACTTCGTATGACTCTTTCCCTCAAATGAGAAGCACAAACACAACCAATTTATGCTATAGAGTTATGCAATGAAATCACGTAACCCTATATCATAAAAGGGCACGCAAGCGAAAGGCCACACTATCCGGCAAGAGCCCCTGTTAAACGACAAAAACGGTGGAGCGCGCCCGATGACTAGCCCATAATAGACGAAAAGCCTGCCATCGATGCGGGTCCTATACCCGGTCAGGTAGAGCGAATGGAAAGACCGACGGGTCTGCTTTAATATATTTGGAGCTTTGTTGTCCCGTGTACGCAGCTGGTCTTCAAGATCGTCAAAACTGAATAAAATATTTTATTTGCGAGCTGTATTCTTTGTCGTATTTCGTCTCTTTCATTACTGGTTCTCGTTATTTAGGTGCCTAAATACACAAATTTGCTCACATTTTCGACACTGTAATCACCAAGTGTGATATTTTGTGTGCTTGAGGTATTTTCCTCGACTGCCTCATGTGCTTTGTTTTATTTTCATTGATTTGTAGCCCTACTAGTTTTGCTTTGCTGTCAAGTTTCAGGAAAAGTTCTTTGGCAGTTGTTAATGACCGTGACAAAATGTTAATGTCCTCCGCATAGGCCACTACTTGACTCGACGATTATAGTAATGTACCTTGTGTATCGACAAATTGCATAGCAATGGGGCAAGCCCAACTCCCTGCTCTAGTCCGATATTTGTGTCAAAGGCACAGGTGAGTAGGTTATTGATGCGGACTTGAGAGATCGTCGACTTCATTGTCATTTTGCTAAGAAACTAATTTGGCTGGGATGAAAAAGGCATTATTTGGTACAGTACGTTACGATCAAAACAAAACTGACAGTTGCTATGAAGAAGATATATATAAATATATGTATATATATATATATATATATATATATATATATATATATATATATATATATATATATATATATATATATATATATATATATATATATATAGGGTCTGTATAATAAGTAACCGGACTGAGCCTGCCTCGTGCCGTCAAAGCGTCTGCTAACCTGTAACTGGTACTGTAGTGGTGGTGGGGGACTAGGTAAAGAGAACCGGGTTGCAGCAGTTGCCTCCAAGCGCTTGGAGAGATAGCATCGAGCAAGAGCGGAGTGCGTGTTCAGTTACATCGTCGGAGTGAAAAGCAACCGGACCAGAGTTTTTTAACCACGTTTTTTTTTTTTTTTGTTTTTGTGGTAGGGAGGTGAAGGCATTTACGCCCGCCGAGTCTGGCAGTGTGGAACTCCCATGGAGGATACCCTTGGACTACCCACTAAACACCTCCCCTGTCAATCTGAGAACCCAGCCTGGAACCGTTTGACACATTACTTCGGGCGAGGTCTCGTTTTGTTACGCCGTGGGGCGCATTCAAGCTGGGGAGCCCCTTTCCTAGCGGGAGGGGAGAGGGGAAGAGGAAATGCCAGAAGAGCGATCCCCCAGCCCCAGCGCCTTCGGCTGCTGTGAATCCCTTTTATATTTTAGGACTGCCCGAGCATAATGTGCCACCTGGTTCCATTTGTCAACCGATTCGAGCATCACCGCAACTTTATTATCCGGGGTGAGCTCTCCCGTCTCCCTGTAGAGTTCCCTTCGCAGCCTGACCCATTTTGTACACGCAAAGAATGTGTGACAGGCATTGTCCTCCTCTCCTGGGCAAAACCGACAATCGGAAGACCGTGACTTACCGATCTTGTGCAGGTAAGACTGAAAACACCCGTGCGAGCTCAAAAGCTGGGTCAGATAGAAGTCAGTCTCACCATGCCTTCGATTTAGCCACGGTCTCACATCCGGGATGAAACGCGCAGTCCACCTTCCCTTCGTGCAATTCCCCCAAGACTGCTGCCAATCGTTGAGCGCGTTGTCTCTCGCGGACAACCATCTCCCTCGCATCCTCGTTTCGGCGCAGGTAAAAAGCGCGGCGCTCTCTAGCAAGGAGGGCGACAGGTATCACGCCTGCAATCACTCACCGCCGAGTCGGAGACTGTTGGATACGAAGATGCAATTCTCAGTGCTCCTCTTCTCTGTACCTGTGCCAATCGTTTTCGGTATACCTCCTTGCTGAGAGCGTCGCCCCATACCTCTGCTCTGTACAGTAGCACTGACCCTACAGCACTCATCAAAAGGCGTCTTCTTGATGGGCTGGGTCCCCCTACGTTGGCCATAAGTCGACTCTGAGCCGATATTCTCGAAGCAGCCTTCTCAGCCGTTGCCCTGATTTGCTCAGAGAAACTCATCTTCGAGTCGATCAGTAGCCCCAGGTACTTCACCGCTGGCTTCGATTCGATTCGCAAATCTCCAACGCTGATCATTCTTACTCTAGGGATTCTCTTTTTTGTCAAGATGACCACTTCGCTTTTCTCCAGTGCTAAACTGAACCCGCGAGCACTTATCGAGTCCCTCACTCGGCGCATTAGCATACCTAGCCTAAGTTGCGCTTGTTCAACGGTGCGTCCAGCGACCAGAGCCGCAACATCATCCGCATAGCCGACCAAGCGCGACTCATCTGGCATCTCAAGTCTCAGTAGCCCGTCGTAAGATACGTTCCACAGGTCCGGACCAAGGATAGATCCCTGGGCAACACCCGATGTAATTTCCATCCTTCGTTGGCCCTGTGTCGTGTCGTAGAGCAGGCTTCGGTCCTTGAGGTAGTTCCTCAAAAGCCGCATTAGATATTCTGGAACTTGAAAAGAGTTTTCCAGCGTGTCCAGAATATCCACCCATCTAGCGGAGTTGAAGGCATTCCTGACGTCGAGTGTCACCAACAGGACGATCCGTCGCTTGGTGCGACTATATGCCTCTGCCTTTTGGACCGCGTCCACCACCTCTGCAATCACATCAATGGTAGAACGTCCTGCTCTAAAGCCGTACTGCCGAGGAGATAAGTCCCCAGCAGCACGAATCGCGTCAGTGAGTCTTCCCTTGATGAGTTTCTCTAGCACTTTCCCAGCCGTGTCTAGCATGCATAACGGGCGGTATGCAGACGGCGATCCGGGATTTCCCTTCCCCTTGCTGATCAGCACGAGCCTCGCCACCTTCCATCGTACCGGGAAAACCCCGTACCGTAGGCAAGCGTTGAATGTGCTGAGCAGCAAGTCAGGACAATGGTGATAGACGAGCCGCAACACCTCAGCTGGAACACCATCTAGACCTGGAGCCTTCCTCGTTTTCAATGAGAGGACTGTCTCCTCCAGCTGCAGCTGTGTGAAGAGTGGGCACTCTACTGCTGTTTCACCATGGACAGCGTCAACACGGACGGGATGGGCGGGGAAGAGTCCCCGCACTATCGCGTCCATCTTTTCCGCGTCATGTATATAAGGCTTCCGTAGGGCACCAAGTTTCCCCATGACCAGCTTGTAGCCAAGGCCCCACGGATCCTTGTTCACATTGTCCACTAGGTCTTGCCAGCAGTGAGCCTTGCTACTGTTGATCAGTTTGCGAAGGCATTTCCTGGCCGACTTATATGCTGCCACCCGGTTGCATGCCTCGTCACGGTTCCGCGCCCGTTGAGCCTCACGCCGAAACTTGTGACACTCCCTCCGCTTTTCAGCGATTTCAGTAGACCACCAGTATACTGGGGGCTTGCCGTGCCGGGATCTTCGACGGGGCGTAGAAGCGCAGCAAGCAGTCGTGATTATGCTCATAGTAGAGTTCACCACGTCTTGAGCTGCCAGTTCTTCCGTCCCCTCCGGAGCTCCCTGCAGCGGCTCACCTGCTGTGAGAACCTTGACGAACCTCTCGACGTCCATTCTTCCAATGTTCCATCCAGTTGAAGAAGGCCGAGAGCACGGACGTCGGGAGAAAGCATCACTTATCTCAAGCAAAATGCACTGGTGATCACTGGCTGAGTAGTCCTCTAATACTTTCCAGTTGTGTCTCCTCCGTACTCAGGACTCCGAGGCGAATGTCACGTCCGGTATGGTTCCTCACAGCCAATACGGCGGAAAGTCGGCGTATTTCCGGAGTTTAGTACGACGAGGGCCGTCCTGGCCGCCATTTCCAGGATTCGTTTTCCCCGCGGATCCGTCTGAGGCATGCCCCATTCGATTGATTTAGCATTGAAGTCGCCCCCAACGAGCACTTTACCCTCTGCGTTCGAGACAGCGCCCTCCAGAGCATTGGGCTTGGCTTGGAAAGATGATATCGGCTCGTTAGGCGTTAGGTATACACTAAAGAAGGTGATCCCTGAGCACCGAACCCACACGAAACCATCCCCCCGTCCACATCTCTCCGCTTGAAAGTCACTGTTCCGAACCCAGATAGCGGCAGTACCAGATTCATCAGAGTACCATAATGCAGGACTTTTATTATGGTGTTGCTCACTCAGCAGCAAGAAGTCGGCTTTCCTGTCCCTCGCAAACTGCTCAAGCAGATTAAGGCCATTAAAAGGATTATGAGGGTAATTAAGAAGTAAGTCTACTCTACTTGATTAATGAAAATAACGATGAGTAATTGTTTCCTAAATCTTCATTGATCCTTTTTTAACTGCTTTCTCTGCTAATGTAAAAGCTTTCGAGGGTATCTAGCTTCCTTTGATTGGTAACTTCTCGTAGTATTACGATGTTTGATTCATTGATCACACGATTCATCAAAAAAGAATCTCTTCTCCACCGCTTTGTGGCATGAACTCAACTCTCTCATCCATATGGCCGCACTATCCTGATTCCCATTCTTCCTCTTTTATATCCGTATGGGTTCCCTATCGCACTTCTGACGTGATTCTCCAAAAACGAAAGTTTTTCACCGGTCACAAATTGACTGTCCTCCCAACCCCTTTGAATTTCGTTTCACACTCAAAGTCATAATGTAAACTCGGCTTTGCCATTAAATGCGACGACGTCTCTGAAAGTATATCACTGTACTAACGTTGCCTTTCCCAAAAAACAATGTTTAATGGAAAACTCTGCCAAAGCCATTGATAAAATAAAATACGTAAATACGCGGTGGATCACGCAGTCAGGATTCGATCTTAGGATCTTTTGCATATCTTACTGGTACACCAGTACATATTCTGGTCAGTATCACACCCAACCGTACAATTATTATCTGATTGGACCCATCATAGCACAGTGACATCATAATCATTTAGGAAAGGCAGCCAATCACCATCGATACGACTTGAACCAAGGAACCTCTACACTAAATGTGAGTGATCTAACCACTGCATCATACATACTTTGTGTTTGAGTCGTGGAAAGTCTTCGAGCACCTTTTGTGTCCTGTTTCTCATTTTCAATAAAATATCCTCGAAACGCGTTTCTAACGTTGGGTCATTCAACTATAGCAGCAAAGTGAATAGAGACGAAGACGTTATATTAATTCTTGAAGTATGATGCTCATCCAAGGCTAGAAAGTCGATCAAGCTATTTAAAACTTGAGGGTAGCAAATAAAAGATTCTTATATAGAAATCAAGAATGAGCTTCAACAAAAAGAAACTATTTCTTAAAATCTTCATCCGAAATACTCCACTACAAACAACCTTCAAGATTGATTTCCGTGAAGATATTTAAAATCCCCAAAGAAAATATCCCCAAAACTGAATTAGTATTCTTATCATTCACGCCTATCTCTGTCACGTACGTTGCAATCTTAAATTACATCACAATCTACTAAACCTCCCTTTCGGTGGCGAAAAAAAAGAAAAGTGAAAAACGCCCGAATCGTAACAACTTGTTACACTGTGAATGACAATCATCACACTGTGCGTGGAGTTTATCGCCTACTACCATTCTTCGATTTATTTTGACCATCACGACGTGCTGTGATCACACCTTACATGAAGCTTTTACAATTAGGTAATTGTTTACCAATCTTAAATCGACCAGAAAAAGAAAATAAAAGGAATTTGGCTTCTCAATAGCATGCTACGCTTGTAATCCATTCAGTATTACAAATTTGGTGTAGCTTCTTTATAGCCGGGATGAATGTGATAAAGTGAAGAAAAAGATTTTTATATTCAAAACCACATCGTTAATGTGATGAAAGTGGGCAATGTGAGTAGAGTAAAATGGATATGTGTAAAGTTGGAGTTTCGGTTGGATTTATCTTCTTATTAATTTAACAATTTGTATTCAATTCAGAAAATTTCAATCAATGGGTATCATTCATTGTGGAGATTTCGAGGTGGTAAGATGTTGCTACTACAGGTAGAGTTACATAAGCCACATATGTGGAAAAAGGTATTTAGATTAGGGTTTTTCAATCATCAATTGTGCCGCGCTTAAGGTTGGGCTGTTAATGAATGAAGTTTACTGTGATTCAAGAATTATGTTGTATAACAGCGATGATTGCATTTTTCTAGCTGCAGTTAATTTAAAATAAAAAAATTTGTATTAAACCGCAAGAAAAGAATGTTATCTTTGATAAATTTTTCATGCAATTTGTATAGTTTCAAATGATCCCATTTATGAAAGTGTTGTTGAAAGTGATTATCCTCTAATAAATGATTATTGCGTTTATTGTGCACTTCATCGAATCATTTCATTATTGCCTAACGAAGATGTCGAAGCCCAGCAGTGAGCCAATTCCAAATAGGGTAGAATAACATAACTTAAGAGGCAGGCAACGTAAACCCTTGGCACCATCACAAATAGAATCAGTAAGCTGGAACGAGAGTAGTCCGCGTGGTGTAGTGGTTAGAGTGATGTAGATGTGAAAGTGCTCGTTGCATAAGCTAAAGGTTCCTAGTTCGAATCCCGTGGGCGAGAACGAGAATTATTTCTAGAGATTCTTTAGACAGACTATAAGCCCATTCTATTATGATACTTACTGGTTTAAAATCAGAACGTTACCAACTCGGTGGACTGATCAACAGCTAAAGCTTGTACTAACCATATAACCTTCGCGAGTACCGACCGATACATTCAATCAAGATAATGAGATACTCTAACTATCACTAAGCGAAGACCCCAAAGGGACTGTAGTGCTAAAGCAAGGTGAAACTGGTTAAAAAATTACCTTGTAGAATAATTTCTCGTATATTGTACATTCCGTTCCAATTTTGGTTAAAATTAAAACTGTTTTAAAAGATTGTTTCAGAGCATTAAATGTAACATTTTTAGCACGTTTTAAACACCTCCAAGTTTGAATCGTATATCAACTTCTGGAGTGCCGATAGATTTGATCAAGATAATGAGATACTCGAACTATCTCTAACCGAAGGGCAGAAAGGGGCTGTAGCGCTAGAGCAAAAAAAAATTAAAAATCACTTTCACGTATTCCATATAATCAAGCCTCTGCTATTTACATTCTATTTGATTCTGCATTTCATGATTGATTCGTGCCTCGACTTGGACCCGAGCCTTCCAAATGATATTAGAACCCTCCAAATTGCTTGAAAACGTAGCCTAAATTGATTTCTCCTTTTAAATGTATGTAGTGCTTTGAAATAAAATATTTCAAAGTGTTAAAAAATTAAACACTGAGATGCCTGAATATCTCATCCAAGTTGCATGAACGAAAATTCCACATCTTCTCATGCAAATACTTGTATATCGTGTTGCGACTATGTTACAACCCGCAAGCAGCATCGAAGCACACTAACTGGCTTAGTTTCCTTCATATACGTTTTTTTCTCATCGTTTCATTAGATCTTTCTAGTAAAAATACAAAACACCATTGAAATCACGACTTAAGTCCGTCCATCCGTCTGTGTGTCACAGCAGTTTTCACTGAAACTATAGAAGCGACAGCCATCAAACACTGTGAAAAGATCAGAAACGATGATTTTTCAGGGAGTTTTAAGGGGGGTCTCTGCATATAGGGAGTAACCCTTGAAGATTTTTTTCATCATGGTCGAATGGGGTGTTATATGAAAGGTCTTAATGAGATCTTTTCACGGACCGGTTTTTAAATAATCTCGATATCGAGATGGACAGAAGAAGGGGAAAAAACAAAATTTTTGATAAAATGACCGCCGTTTAAAAGGAAAAGATTGAGTTAATTTGTATTATTTTTCCCTAAATTCAACATTGCACGTATTGCCTATTAACTGTTGATTGAATGTATTAATGAATGGCTTAAAATGAAAGTCTACATTCTATGAGTTAAATAAAAACCCTTCTGGTAGGACCCAACTTCTGCCCACCCGACGTTTTATATTAAAATTTCGAATCGTAAATATTAATTTATGGTATACAAAACGTACAATGTAGTGAGCCATTGTACAATCAAGTAAGCAAGCTAAACTTGATGCGCATAAGATAGTTCCAGCTAGTTGTCTGGGTAGCATGGTCGATTTACAAACGTGGAACTCAACGTTTATTTCATAGCATGCCGCGGTTGCAACTAATTATCTCACCGATTGTTCGCAATAAACGCTAGCAGCAGTATAGGGTGGGCCAAATACAAGTTTCTTTTTAAAAGCGCAATAAAATGAAAAAAATCAAATTTTTTTCTTACATTTTGGCTTTATTCGCAAGAACAAACCTTCCCGTTAGTTGTGAAATACAATTTCATTCATATGGCTGCCACTGCTGGCGTGACAATAGGCCATCTTCAGCCCAATTTCCTAATTTTCTGTTTTCCGCATAACATCGATCTTTTACAGTGTCCCATAAAAAGAAGCCCAACGGTGTCAAATCGCAGCTTCGAAGCCAAGGCAGCCGATTACACGATTTCCGAATTTTGTGCCCAAAAGACGGATTGTTTGATGAGCGCCATCCTGTTGAATCCAAAGTCCAAATCCTCAATCTCCGGCCACAAAAAGTCGGTTATCATGCCTTTGTAGCGCTCCTCGTTGACCGAAACAGCATTTCCAGCCTCATTTTCAAAGAAAAACGGTCCAATGATGCCACTTTTCCAGAATCCACACCACACTATCACTCGCTGAGAATGCATTGGCTTCCGACAATCACGTGTGGGGTTTTCGAGCCCCAGATGCGACAGTTTTGTTTGTTCACATAGCCGCCGAGATGAAAATGTACCTCATCAAAAAAGATGATTTTTTTGAGAAAAATCGGCATCCAGTTCGATCCCAATATTTCTCAACGTTGTTCAAGCGTAAATCAATTCATTTCGTTTCGTGGATGTTAATACTGACTCACTAATATAATTTTGAGCGGGAACCAGCGGTCCGTTCCAAGATAACACGTGATTTAAAAAGAAACTACTATATTGCCCACCCGGTATAATTGAAAAATTAGCCTGATGAATGATTGCGGATCATAATATAAGTGTCATTAATAAAATTGAATAAAAGAAGTTACGAGGGCTTAGTAGAGAAAAAATTAGAAAATGCAGCAGTACCATAAATGAAGATTTAGTATTTTATTTATGGGTAGAAAAATCTGGCTGATTAATGTTCACGCCCCGACCGAAGAAAAGGATGAAGAAACAAAGGAAACGTTCTACAATCACATGAAAAGACTGATCGACTCATTGCCTACAAACGACACAAAAATAATTCTGGGTAATTTCAACGCTAAAGTTGACAATGAGCTTTCTTATCGGGGAACGACTGGAGGATATAGCCTCCACGATGAAACAAATGACAACGGCCAGCGCCTGATTGACTTTGCATATAGCAGAAATCTAGTCATACGTTCGACTTGCTTCCCACATCGACGCATTCATAAAATGACCTGGGTATCACCGGATGGCAACACACAAAACCAGATAGATCATGTTCTGATCTAACAACGTTGGACCTCGAGCATACTTGACGTTCGTACATACCGAGGAGCCAATTGTAACTCAGATCATTACTTAATCAAATTAACCTATCGATGTCATATATCATCGGCATATTCAGCGAAGACCAGCCCGCTGCAAAAATGTGACATCGAAAGGCTCCAAACGGCGTTAGTGGCCAAAAATTTCACGGAGACCCTCGGCAAACGGCTGGCTCCCATCTTATCAGAAGCATCGTCAAAGACGAGCAACGAGCTCTGGATGGAAGTGAAAGCGGCTATTAGGACTGTGGCAAAACAGACGATTGGACATCAAGCCCGCTGCAAGAGGAATGATTGGTTCAACGATGAATGCCAGAATGCGTTAGACAAAAAGAATCAGGCGTACAAAGAATACGTAGGTAGGAAAACCAGGACGAAGAGAGAACACTATGAAAATCTCAAAAGAGTAGCGAATAAGATAATTAGGATTAAGAAAAGAACATACTATGATGATCAATTGAAAAGTATAGATGTAAGTTTAGCGAGCAACAACACAAGACAAGCATACAAAGTAGTGAAAAGTCTGAAACGTGGTTACCAGCCCAAAACCACGCTCTGTCGTGATAATATCGGCAATATCATCGCTGATGAAACCAAGATTAAGGAAAAATGGGCATCATATTTCAAGAGCCTCCTTAATCCTCCGCACAGCTCCAGAACATCGGAGCCTATAGATGTCTGCGGAGAGCTTCCATTGGCTCCACCGACTCTGGATGAAGTTTGTTCCGCCATCAAAACCCAAAACATTAATAAAGCGCCTGGCATCGATGAGATTCCATCAAATATGGTGGCAGTAGTTTCCAACAAGCTATTCACAAAGTTATCCAGCACACTTGGCAACAAGAACATATGCCGAAAGAGTGGAGTCAATTATATTCCCTATCCACAAAAAAGGTGACAAACTACAGTGCGAAAATTATAGAGGCATATAACTACTCTGAACGGCGTACAAAATATTTTCAAAGATCTTAGAAAATAAAATCGGATCATACGCCAACAGTATTATTGGGGAGTACCAAGGTGGTTTCAGAGCAGGCAGATCAGCGATAGACCAATTGTTTACAGTCAATCAGGTACATGAAAAGTGCTGGGAGTTCAACATAGACGTTCACCAAATTTTCGTTGACTTTAAGCAAGCATACGACAGTATTGATCGTAACGTATTGTACCAAATAATGCTTTGCTTTCGCATCCCAACCAAGTAAGTCCGTCTTACCAAAATGGCAATGACGTCGACAACCTCCCAAGTCCGCATCAATAACCAACTCACCGATGCCTTTGACACAAATATCGGACTAAAGTAGGGAGCTGGGCTGGCCCCATTGCTATTCAATTTGGCTCTCGAGTACGTCATACGGAAGCGACCTGTCGATACGCGAGGTACATTACTATACAAGTCGAGCCAAGTAGTAGCCTATGCGGACGACATAAACATTTTGTCACAGTCATTAACAACTGCCAAAGAGCTCTTCCTGAAACTCGACAGCGAAGCAAAACTAGTAGGGCTACAAATCAATGAAAATAAAACAAATCTCATGACACAATCGAGGAAAAATATCTCAAATCCACTAAATATCACACTTGGCAAATACAGTATCGAAAATGTTAGTGAATTTGTATATTTAGGCGCCAAACTAACGAAAACGGGCAATGAAAGAGACGAAATACGCCGAAGAATATAGCTCGCAAATAAATTATTTTATTCAGTATTGACGATCTTGAAGACTAGCTGCATACACAGGAAAACAAAGCTCCAAGCATACAAATCTGTGATAAGACCTGCGTTATGCTATGGGTGTGAAACATGGACCTTACCCGAGCATCCACAAATATATTGAACGCATTTGAGCGACGGGCCCTGAGGCGAATAATCGTAGCGAAGCTAGACGAGGATCAATGGCGGATTCGATACAACCATGAGTTGTATGAAATTTTTGACGAACCGGAGGTCTCAAGGATTGTAAGACTGCGGAAGCTGCAATGGGCTGGCCACATGAATCGTATGGACGAACAACGGATACACAAAAAGGTATTCGTTGAAAGAACTGAAGGCCGGAGACCAGTGGGGAAACCGAGGAAACGCTGGTCTGATTCGGTCTACGAAGACAGTTAATCGCTGCTCGGGTTTCGGAATTGGAGGACGTGGTCAATGGACCGAAACAGTTGAAGGCGCTATTTGCAGGAAGCGAAAGCCCGAGAGGGCTGTAGTGCTAAGAAGAAGAAGGGCAGAGGCAGACAGCCCGTAGACTTACTAAGGATACAGGGGGGCTCTCCGTATAGTCGAATGAGAGAGATGCTTAAAACGGTTTACAAATAGAGCCATGTGGTGGTTGTAATTATCGAGACGAATTTTAACACCTCCACGATTCTTCTTATACCGCCATATAAGTTTGCGAAAAAAGTCGACCTAACTACATGTGGTCATGCATGTAGTAGTAACCGCTGCTGCCATATGGCTTTTGCTTGCCGTCAACTTTGAACTGAAAAGGGCCAATCGTGCTGTTCGGGGTCGAGTGTTGAGAGAATGTATTAGGTTTATATCTTGAAAGCATTATTACGCTCGATCTGAATGTGAGTCAAATCGATGTTGCTTTCGCCCTGCGAAATTTGTATGCCTATTTAATATAGTCTCGTAGTATCCACTCTCATCAGTCGGTGTAAAAACTGCGTTTTTTTTTGCAGGTCCGGTTTGATTGGATGTAACAGTTCCTGTGCTTTTGAGTGAACGGCATCTTGTTTGGTGCATTTTAAGATCAATCGGTTTTTTCAAATTGTATTATTTATTAAAGACTTTTCTTTTATCACTTTCGTAGTTAGTAAATATATTCGATTGTTCATTTTAACTTATTATTAATATACATTTAAAAGCTGCTCTTCAAGTGCACAGCTCCCCAACATCTGAGCGCATAGATGTCGATGGAGAGCGTCCATTAGCCCCACCAACTCTTGTTGAAGTGTGTTCCATATTCAAAGCCCAAAAGAATAATAAAGCGCCGGGCATCGATGAGATTCCAGTGGAGCTCATCAAATATGGTGGCAGCAGTGTTCATAAAACTATTCACAAAGTCATCCAGCACATTTGGCAACAAGAACATATGCCGAACAGTGGAGCCAATCAATAATATTCCCTATCCACAAAAAAGGTGACAAGCTTCAGTGCAAAAATTAATTAATTTGTACGGCGTACAAAATATTTTCAAACATCTTAGAAAATAAAATTGGATCATATGCCAGCAGTATTACTGGAGAGTATCAAGGTGGTTTTAGAGCAGGTAAGTCCACAATAGACCAATTGTTCACTGTCACGCAGGTACTTGAAAAAAGCTGGGAATTCAACATAGACGTATACCAAATTTTCGTTGACTTCAAGCAAGCATACGATAGTATTGATCGTAAGGTGCTGTACCAAAAAATGCTTTGCTTTAGCATCCCAGCCAAATTAGTCCGTCTTACCAAAATGACAATGATGTCGAAGACCTCCTCAAGTCCGCATCAATAACCAACTCACCGATGTCTTTGGCACAAATATCGGACTAAAACAGGGAGATGGGCTGGCCCCATTGCTATTCAATTTGGCTCTAGAGTACGTCATAAGGAAGTTATTTTGTCATGGTCATTAACAACTGCCAAAGAACTCTTCCTGAAACTTGATAGCGAAGCAAAACTAGCAGGGCTACATGAAAATAAAACAAAGCTCATGACGCAGTCAGGGAAAATACCTCAAATACCCAAAATATCACACTTGGCAAATACAGTTTCGAAAATATGAGCTAATTTTTGTATTTAGGCGCCAAAATAACGAGAACCGCTAGTGAAAGAGACGAAATGCGCCGAAGAATATAGCTCGCAAATAAAATATTATTTTCAGTTTTGACGATCTTCAAGACCAGTTGCATACGCAGGAAAACAAAACTCCAAGTATACAAATCTGTGATAATACCTGTGTTATGCTATGGGTGTAAAACATGGGCCCTTACCCAAGCATCCGCAAACATATTGTTACATGTACAAAGAATTCTTCGAGCTACTGTCGCAATTGTTTTCACAACCATTAAGAACATCAATAAAATAAATTTACTCGAAACCCCGAGAACCCACCAAGCATGATCAACATCTGAAAGTGACGTGACTCCATTCATTAATTTGCTCGAATCTACCAGGTACCTCTCGGCAGAACATTCGCCAATGTACGAGAAATGGGTGAATAGGTAGAACCCTATATAAAGGCGAGCTGAATTAATGGGGGGATCATTCATTCAACCGCGATAGTAAACACGGTGATAGTGTGTGGAGTGTGAATTGAAAAGCGATCAAGTAATAGTGAAGTGATTTTAGAAGACAACTGCGATAGGGATTTATGAACAAGTGGAAGTTTTAATTTTAATAGTGAAATTAAAATTGTGAAATAATTAATAAGCGATTGTGCACTTTTAAGTAATGAATTAAATTCTTTTGATTTAATTTAAAAGACATTGCGTTTTCACTTCCCCGGAACATTAAAATGATTGGCCGCGAACAAAAACACGCGACAATATTGAACCCCTTAGAGTGACGGGTCGTGAGGCGAATAATCGAAGCGAAGCTAGACGGGGACCAATGGTGAATTCGATACAACCATGAGCTGGGTGAAATTTTTGACGAGCAGGAGGTCTCAAAAATATTGTAAGACTTTGTAAGCTGCAATGGGCTGGCCACATGAATCGTATGGACGAACAACAGATACCCAAAAAGGTATTCGTAGGGAGAACTGAAGGCTGGAGACTAGTGGGGAAACCGAGGAAATGCTGGTCTGACTCGGTCGATGAAGACAGTTCATCGCTGCTCGGATTCCTAAATCGGAGGACGCGGTCAACGGACCGAGGCAATTGGAGGCGCTATTTGCAGGAAACGAAGGCCCGAGAGGGGCTGTAGTGCTACGAAGAAGAAGAAGGAGAAGTTTTGAGTTTCAGCTCATTATTGCTACATTTCGTGCTATTGTTTTTTGTTTATGTTAAAAATTAGGGATAGGTTTCAATATATGTCAATTTATTATTGTATGTCAGGCGTTGAGATACGAGTAAGGTTTAACGTTTAGGTAAGGACTTTGTGATTGGATTTTATTAGTATAAGATAAAGTTTTTGATTGAATTTGATTAGAATTCGGTTATAACATGTTAGATGTAACATAAAAGTTCACGGTTGTGTTAGTATTATAATTAATTTTTGAACAGTGTTGGTTGGTTTTTTTCTACAATAATTTTTCCTATTGAATCATAAAATATACAATAATTTGAAATAAATTCAATTTGCTATTGTTTTATTTTTTGATTAAATGTTTTTGATTGATAATGTATAAATTTAGAGAGCCATTTGGGCCATTAAGTTTTAGTATTTTTATTGTTTGGAATTTGCTTTATATTCTTTGAAAATTTATTAAGATTTGTATTGAATAAAACGCTTTTGGCTTTGGCTTTGAATAGGACATGAATCTCGTGGTCTACTGCCCCTAGATCCACAAAAAGTATCCGGATTTAATTATATTGAAAATTATTAGGATTTAACTATGGTATTGTCAAGCAAATTGAGTTGCACACTTGTATACTTTAAATGCACAGCTTTATGCAAAACTAACAAACGTATCTCTAACGAAAAAAGAAATCATAACTAAACATATATTTGTGGTCTGAAAATTAAAACTATAACTCTTTCTTTCCAATTCACCGATGTTTCGTCAGTACATTCGTCACGCTAGTGAATCAGCCAATTTCTTCATAATTGGTTTGTCCAAATTAACAACAAAGTGCCAATTAGAGTACCAGATCTTCAATTCGTTACTTGCTTTGCATAATATCATTTAACGATTTTAACTCTTCCTATTTTTATCTTTCGCACTTCGTTTTACTTGTATCTATAACTGTTGTTACATTATTTCGTTAAGTAAATTCAACTCGAAATATATATTCAAATTTTTGGCATTCATCCTCCCGCCAACTCTTCTGTAGCATCTAAACAAAAGTGTTGCCGGAAATAAAAGCGGTATATTTGCTTCAGTGCCCACGCTACCAAAAGCAATGAAGATGCCTCCCACAAGTGAAATTAATTTCCCATTCTTTACTTCATACTTTTTGTATTTATTTGTAATTTTCACTATACAATCAACTCATATATTATCATTAATTTTCTGCATTTCTCTTCTATTCCAGGTTGACAAACGAAAGAACAATTTGCATTAAAATTAATTCTAACGAACTGCAACGAACCGAAAATAGGAGGCAAAACTGGGTTAGTAAAAACAAAAAACAACAATCATCTAATTAACACCATCATCGTATACGAGTACACCAACAATACAATAGTTTGCAACAACAACAGCACACTACACAAAATTTTATTCGATTCAGTGTAACGCATTTTGTGAATAATTAAAAATTCGAAGATAGCTTCACACGTACGTTTATCAGAAAAATGTCACATCATAGCGACGATCAGCTTTTGCAAGCGGGCAGTGAATCGTTTTGGGAACCAGGATATTATAAAAAGACTACCAAAAGGATAGAAGATGGTTATAAGTAAGTTGTAATGACGGTTTATTCGTGGCTGGAATTAATAAATTCTTTGTTTTTTTAACAGATTATGTACAGATCTACAGACTCTGATACAGGAGCGAGCAGAAATTGAAAAAGGATATGCAAAAAATTTAAGGACATGGTCGAAAAAATGGGGGGAATTAATTGAAAAAGGTGGGTAGATTTTTGGAGTTCATGAAATAAATCCCCCTTTTAAATTGCGAAACATCCTTCAGAGTTGAGCGTTTCATTGCTGTAGTTGTGCATGTGAAAAGCATGTTAGATATTTGATGGGTTTTAGGGCACGCTAAAAAATATTATTTTAGCATTATTCAAAATAACTCTTAACTTCGTCTAGAAAATTTTATGAGCATTATCCTCAAATTATGTTAAATATGGTTCGATTTGTACAAAATTTCAATAGCGAAAAATTTCAAGACAAGTGTTACTGAACTATGTACAATAATACGTAATACGCACAATGTTGAATTCATTGATTGTGGATATGGGATTGAGCAAAAATTAATTTTGTTAGGTACTTTTCTTCACAGAAGAAGACTGGCTAGCAATCTTATGAAAACAATTCTTCCGAAAAATGTCCAACTTTAGAATCGTTCTTTGTTTCATAAGTACTAATAAATATTACAAATCTTCATAAGTATCATATCTGCTCTCTATAACCCATTAAAAACCATACAATCCTTCTTGCATGCCATTGTTAAACATCATTTTCCCATGAAATAGGTCAAAATTGTTAGAGCACGACAAGCGGAATCAAACTTTAAACAACACTTGACCTAAAAACATCAAACTATTAATCCAGATAAGTATTTTGAGTGGCCTTACATAACAATACACATACTCGTATAAGTGCATGATAGTTTGCAGGATTCAAGTATCTGTTCTACAGACAAAATTCTAATTCAGTTGAAAAAGTTTGAATTTTCTAAGAAATTTTCTCTGTATACATCCCTGGAAGCAAAAATGTAATGTAATGCATGTTGAAGAGATTTCCTTGAAAGCAGAATTTATTAACTTTCATGCAACACGATGAGTAAAGTCTGCAGTTGAGAGTTCTGCATTTCCATTTTGATATTACATAGGCATACAAAGTAGCTGTTCTTCTTGATAAAGGATAAAATATGTTGGTAGGCTGTAATGGATATTAATTGAGAAAGTAATGAAAAATGATAAAAAATATATACATCTGCTATCATTAACAAATATTTTCACAAAAAGATTAAATTCCGTTTGATATATTTGCACAAACAAATCGGCTTTAGCTAAAAAAGCTCCACATGTTCGCTCACCTGAATTTCGTCCTAAAATTCGAAAGTAAAGCCTTCAAAACTGCATTTATTAAAACTCACTCCCTATGCTTAAACTTTCATAATCATATCAGATGTCTTTTAACTTCCACATGACATAGCATGCAAATAGAGACATACATCCATAAAACGCTTATTGTTCCATTACGATTCAATTGATAAAGAGATTTAAATTTACCTCCCATTGTCAATATTTGTAATCGAATTCATTTTCGCCTTCACAAAATACTCCAACTGAAAATAGAAAAAGACAGCTTCCTTTTAATTTTGTGTATTATTTTTATTCTCGAAATCGATTTTCGACCGTAATCGTTCGGTCTTCTTCAGCGATTAATTTATTTTTACTCACATTCCTGCTTATATACTAGCTATGTTTAAAGGAAATTTACTCTAGATCATTAAAAAGTAATTAGGGAAATTTGCTTAAGCTAATAAAAGGTAGGAAAGGTAATTTAAAAAAGGGGTAGTTATAAAAATATTATTTTTACATGATTCAGAGAAGATATTATTATTTAATTAATTTAAATAGCCATGATCTGCAGTTTCCGTCATCCTGATTCATTAACTTTTTCCTTTCCCGGGTAATTGCCAGGCTTTCCATCACATCCAATTCACGTGTATCTCTAGCTTCCTTGATAACTACAGCGTCCTCCATTGTTATCTCGTGTCCCTTCGTGATAATATGTTCCGCTACCGCAGACTTGAAATTCGAAGTTCTTTCTTTCTTTCTTGCTGCTGCTGCTTCGCCTAGATGCTCCTTGATTCGCGTGCCGATGAGCCTCCTCGTTTGACCTATGTACACTTCTTCACAAGTGGGACATTCGATGCGATAGATACCAGATTTCTCGTGTGGTTCGCGCTTGTCTTTCGTTGATCCGAGAACGTTTTTGAGCTGGTTCTTGCTGCTTGATTCGATTAACCGTACAGAATTGAGCTGATTTATTCGCCGCTTGATCCGATTGCTGATGCCTTCGTGATAAGTTAGAGCCTTCCAGTACGTTCTTTCGGTGTTCGCATTTGATAATGTTGATCGTTCCTGACGCTGTCTATTAGTCTGGATCTTCTGTGCCATTCTCCTAATCGTCGAGCCCTTGAAGCCGTTTAGTTTAGCTGTCTCAACAATGTACCTCATCTCCTTTTCCTTAGCTTCCTTGCTTAGCGGCAAATCGAGCATCCTGTGGATCATGGCTCTGTACGGAGAAACCTTGATTTGCTGCGAATGATTTGATGTATTTGGAATCGTTCTTTGTGTGTGAGTTGCTTTCCGGTATACATCGAAAGTTATATTTGTTTGAGTCCTCCTTACTACTATATCTAGGAACGATAGTTTACCGTCTTTCTCTTCCTCCATCGTGAATACTATATTTTTGTGGGCTCCATTCAGGTCAGCAAGGACCTTCTCCACGTCACTCCTTTTCACATATGCAAACACATCGTCCACATATCGGACCCAATGTTTTGGTAACTGGCCTTTCTCCTGCAGTCCGTCTTCTAGTTTCGTCATAAATATCTCGCTGAAAAATGGTGAAAGTGGATTTCCCATCGCAACTCCGCCTTTCGTCTTATAAAATTTCCCCCGAAAGGTGAAATAATTTTCGATCATGCACAGTCTCGCAAGTTGGATATACTGTCTAGTTTTTATTTTCCAAGATAATGAGTTTTCTTGGTGGGAAAGCCATTCTTCTATATATCCCAGTGTCTCCATCACCGGAATACTCGGGAATAGAGCTGTCACGTCGAAAGACACCATAATTTCGTCTTGCGCTGGTGGGCCAAACTTCAGGATTTTCTCGGAGAATTCTTTGCTGTTTTTTACAGATCTACCATTCATTTGGGTCATTCCTTTAAATTCGTTCACCAACCATCTTGCCAGTTTTTGGGTCGGTGCATTCACAGCCGAAATAATCTCACGCATTTCGTTGCCCTCTTTGTGTATTTTTGGCAAACACTTGATCCTAGGCAAAGTAGGGTTGCTCACTCTTACCTTCGTCAATTCGCCAATTAATGACTCACAACTTTTAATTGTCCTTTCGAATCTTTTCATGGATTCCTCTAACGGGCTCCGGCGTAGCTCGAAGAAATTACCGCTGCTTAGCTTTTGTATGACCGCCTCATCATACTTGCTTTTATCCATCACCACCACTGTGTTTCCTTTATCGGCCTTGACAAAGTGAACAGGTTTCTTCTTCAGTTTAGCAGCTATGCTCGCCTCTTCACTGTTTACCACCTTTTTCGCTCCCCTTATCGCCTCGGCTATATCATTCCTTGCCATCGTTTTTTGTGCTTCCGGTAGTCTGCTCATTGCTGCTTCCGTTTCTACGATGATCTCCTCTATAGGTATTTTTGATGGTTTTATGGCGTAATTTAATCCCATGTTGAGTAAACGTATTTCCTTTTCACTAAAAACTATACTCGATTTGTTGACAACCAGTCCGGGGATTTCTTGAACTTCTACGAATTGTTTAACTGGTTTGGCCGCTTCTTCCAATCGATTCAACTTTTTCCGATGTAATTCCCTTTTCTTTTCTTTTCCGCATTAATATGCTAAGTCCGCTTTTTCCAGTAAGTCCTCCATATAACCTTTACCACAGTGTTGAGATTCTCGCATAAGCTCCAGATGCTTCTCGTAAGTCTTGAGAGTCGTATCGTTCAATTTGAGAGTCGTATCGTTTACACGAAATTGAACGATACGACTCTCAAGACTTACGAGAAGCATCTGGAGCTTATGCGAGAATCTCAACACTGTGGTAAAGGTTATATGGAGGACTTACTGGAAAAAGCGGACTTAGCATATCAATGCGAAAAAGAAAAGAAAAGGGAATTACATCGGAAAAAGTTGAATCGATTGGAAGAAGCGGCCAAACCAGTTAAACAATTCGTAGAAGTTCAAGAAATCCCCGGACTGGTTGTCAACAAATCGAGTATAGTTTTTAGTGAAAAGGAAATACGTTTACTCAACATGGGATTAAATTACGCCATAAAACCATCAAAAATACCTATAGAGGAGATCATCGTAGAAACGGAAGCAGCAATGAGCAGACTACCGGAAGCACAAAAAACGATGGCAAGGAATGATATAGCCGAGGCGATAAGGGGAGCGAAAAAGGTGGTAAACAGTGAAGAGGCGAGCATAGCTGCTAAACTGAAGAAGAAACCTGTTCACTTTGTCAAGGCCGATAAAGGAAACACAGTGGTGGTGATGGATAAAAGCAAGTATGATGAGGCGGTCATACAAAAGCTAAGCAGCGGTAATTTCTTCGAGCTATGCCGGAGCCCGTTAGAGGAATCCATGAAAAGATTCGAAAGGACAATTAAAAGTTGTGAGTCATTAATTGGCGAATTGACGAAGGTAAGAGTGAGCAACCCTACTTTGCCTAGGATCAAGTGTTTGCCAAAAATACACAAAGAGGGCAACGAAATGCGTGAGATTATTTCGGCTGTGAATGCACCGACCCAAAAACTGGCAAGATGGTTGGTGAACGAATTTAAAGGAATGACCCAAATGAATGGTAGATCTGTAAAAAACAGCAAAGAATTCTCCGAGAAAATCCTGAAGTTTGGCCCACCAGCGCAAGACGAAATTATGGTGTCTTTCGACGTGACAGCTCTATTCCCGAGTATTCCGGTGATGGAGACACTGGGATATATAGAAGAATGGCTTTCCCACCAAGAAAACTCATTATCTTGGAAAATAAAAACTAGACAGTATATCCAACTTGCGAGACTGTGCATGATCGAAAATTATTTCACCTTTCGGGGGAAATTTTATAAGACGAAAGGCGGAGTTGCGATGGGAAATCCACTTTCACCATTTTTCAGCGAGATATTTATGACGAAACTAGAAGACGGACTGCAGGAGAAAGGCCAGTTACCAAAACATTGGGTCCGATATGTGGACGATGTGTTTGCATATGTGAAAAGGAGTGACGTGGAGAAGGTCCTTGCTGACCTGAATGGAGCCCACAAAAATATAGTATTCACGATGGAGGAAGAGAAAGACGGTAAACTATCGTTCCTAGATATAGTAGTAAGGAGGACTCAAACAAATATAACTTTCGATGTATACCGGAAAGCAACTCACACACAAAGAACGATTCCAAATACATCAAATCATTCGCAGCAAATCAAGGTTTCTCCGTACAGAGCCATGATCCACAGGATGCTCGATTTGCCGCTAAGCAAGGAAGCTAAGGAAAAGGAGATGAGGTACATTGTTGAGACAGCTAAACTAAACGGCTTCAAGGGCTCGACGATTAGGAGAATGGCACAGAAGATCCAGACTAATAGACAGCGTCAGGAACGATCAACATTATCAAATGCGAACACCGAAAGAACGTACTGGAAGGCTCTAACTTATCACGAAGGCATCAGCAATCGGATCAAGCGGCGAATAAATCAGCTCAATTCTGTACGGTTAATCGAATCAAGCAGCAAGAACCAGCTCAAAAACGTTCTCGGATCAACGAAAGACAAGCGCGAACCACACGAGAAATCTGGTATCTATCGCATCGAATGTCCCACTTGTGAAGAAGTGTACATAGGTCAAACGAGGAGGCTCATCGGCACGCGAATCAAGGAGCATCTAGGCGAAGCAGCAGCAGCAAGAAAGAAAGAAAGAACTTCGAATTTCAAGTCTGCGGTAGCGGAACATATTATCACGAAGGGACACGAGATAACAATGGAGGACGCTGTAGTTATCAAGGAAGCTAGAGATACACGTGAATTGGATGTGATGGAAAGCCTGGCAATTACCCGGGAAAGGAAAAAGTTAATGAATCAGGATGACGGAAACTGCAGATCATGGCTATTTAAATTAATTAAATAATAATATCTTCTCTGAATCATGTAAAAATAATATTTTTATAACTACCCCTTTTTTAAATTACCTTTCCTACCTTTTATTAGCTTAAGCAAATTTCCCTAATTACTTTTTAATGATCTAGAGTAAATTTCCTTTAAACATAGCTAGTATATAAGCAGGAATGTGAGTAAAAATAAATTAATCGCTGAAGAAGACCGAACGATTACGGTCGAAAATCGATTTCGAGAATAAAAATAATACACAAAATTAAAAGGAAGCTGTCTTTTTCTATTTTCAGTTGGAGTATTTTGTGAAGGCGAAAATGAATTCGATTACAAATATTGAAGTAGCTACCAGGCATCAATTAATATTTTTTAGGTTTACGAAGTACAAAAAATCGTTAGCTAGGATCAGGGAAGACATAAACTTTTTGAAAACGTGTCTTGAGAGAAGACTCACTCCGAAGAGCCATTTGGTGAAGATATGCTGTGGCCTGAAAAACGCGGTTAGCCAAAAAATTGTAGTGGAACGAAATTTAATGAAGATCAGCATCAAGCAGCTGTACACGAAATTGAACGATACGACTCTCAAGACTTACGAGAAGCATCTGGAGCTTATGCGAGAATCTCAACACTGTGGTAAAGGTTATATGGAGGACTTACTGGAAAAAGCGGACTTAGCATATCAATGCGGAAAAGAAAAGAAAAGGGAATTACATCGGAAAAAGTTGAATCGATTGGAAGAAGCGGCCAAACCAGTTAAACAATTCGTAGAAGTTCAAGAAATCCCCGGACTGGTTGTCAACAAATCGAGTATAGTTTTTAGTGAAAAGGAAATACGTTTACTCAACATGGGATTAAATTACGCCATAAAACCATCAAAAATACCTATAGAGGAGATCATCGTAGAAACGGAAGCAGCAATGAGCAGACTACCGGAAGCACAAAAAACGATGGCAAGGAATGATATAGCCGAGGCGATAAGGGGAGCGAAAAAGGTGGTAAACAGTGAAGAGGCGAGCATAGCTGCTAAACTGAAGAAGAAACCTGTTCACTTTGTCAAGGCCGATAAAGGAAACACAGTGGTGGTGATGGATAAAAGCAAGTATGATGAGGCGGTCATACAAAAGCTAAGCAGCGGTAATTTCTTCGAGCTACGCCGGAGCCCGTTAGAGGAATCCATGAAAAGATTCGAAAGGACAATTAAAAGTTGTGAGTCATTAATTGGCGAATTGACGAAGGTAAGAGTGAGCAACCCTACTTTGCCTAGGATCAAGTGTTTGCCAAAAATACACAAAGAGGGCAACGAAATGCGTGAGATTATTTCGGCTGTGAATGCACCGACCCAAAAACTGGCAAGATGGTTGGTGAACGAATTTAAAGGAATGACCCAAATGAATGGTAGATCTGTAAAAAACAGCAAAGAATTCTCCGAGAAAATCCTGAAGTTTGGCCCACCAGCGCAAGACCAAATTATGGTGTCTTTCGACGTGACAGCTCTATTCCCGAGTATTCCGGTGATGGAGACACTGGGATATATAGAAGAATGGCTTTCCCACCAAGAAAACTCATTATCTTGGAAAATAAAAACTAGACAGTATATCCAACTTGCGAGACTGTGCATGATCGAAAATTATTTCACCTTTCGGGGGAAATTTTATAAGACGAAAGGCGGAGTTGCGATGGGAAATCCACTTTCACCATTTTTCAGCGAGATATTTATGACGAAACTAGAAGACGGACTGCAGGAGAAAGGCCAGTTACCAAAACATTGGGTCCGATATGTGGACGATGTGTTTGCATATGTGAAAAGGAGTGACGTGGAGAAGGTCCTTGCTGACCTGAATGGAGCCCACAAAAATATAGTATTCACGATGGAGGAAGAGAAAGACGGTAAACTATCGTTCCTAGATATAGTAGTAAGGAGGACTCAAACAAATATAACTTTCGATGTATACCGGAAAGCAACTCACACACAAAGAACGATTCCAAATACATCAAATCATTCGCAGCAAATCAAGGTTTCTCCGTACAGAGCCATGATCCACAGGATGCTCGATTTGCCGCTAAGCAAGGAAGCTAAGGAAAAGGAGATGAGGTACATTGTTGAGACAGCTAAACTAAACGGCTTCAAGGGCTCGACGATTAGGAGAATGGCACAGAAGATCCAGACTAATAGACAGCGTCAGGAACGATCAACATTATCAAATGCGAACACCGAAAGAACGTACTGGAAGGCTCTAACTTATCACGAAGGCATCAGCAATCGGATCAAGCGGCGAATAAATCAGCTCAATTCTGTACGGTTAATCGAATCAAGCAGCAAGAACCAGCTCAAAAACGTTCTCGGATCAACGAAAGACAAGCGCGAACCACACGAGAAATCTGGTATCTATCGCATCGAATGTCCCACTTGTGAAGAAGTGTACATAGGTCAAACGAGGAGGCTCATCGGCACGCGAATCAAGGAGCATCTAGGCGAAGCAGCAGCAGCAAGAAAGAAAGAAAGAACTTCGAATTTCAAGTCTGCGGTAGCGGAACATATTATCACGAAGGGACACGAGATAACAATGGAGGACGCTGTAGTTATCAAGGAAGCTAGAGATACACGTGAATTGGATGTGATGGAAAGCCTGGCAATTACCCGGGAAAGGAAAAAGTTAATGAATCAGGATGACGGAAACTGCAGATCATGGCTATTTAAATTAATTAAATAATAATATCTTCTCTGAATCATGTAAAAATAATATTTTTATAACTACCCCTTTTTTAAATTACCTTTCCTACCTTTTATTAGCTGAAGCAAATTTCCCTAATTACTTTTTAATGATCTAGAGTAAATTTCCTTTAAACATAGCTAGTATATAAGCAGGAATGTGAGTAAAAATAAATTAATCGCTGAAGAAGACCGAACGATTACGGTCGAAAATCGATTTCGAGAATAAAAATAATACACAAAATTAAAAGGAAGCTGTCTTTTTCTATTTTCAGTCCCATTGTCAGTTCTTCACCATTTTTTTACGGTTTCCTAAATCTCCCAAACGTTCCATTTAAATAACTTCCAACAAAGAAAAGCGCTACATATCTCCAGCTTAATATCCACCCATGTAAATGATGTTGTTCTAAATACTCCACATCCGCAATTTCAGAACTAGTACCTCCATAACAAACATGTGCTCTCTATTCTCTCAAAGCCTGACAAGTGCATATTTTCATAATCCATACATGAAATATTACACCCAACTACCATCCAAACATTCGAGTATATGCTTCTGTTCTTTTCTGCATAATTTTTCGCATTGAACACTTAATCCAAACATCGACAAAAAACGTCGTATTTAATCGTCAGTTATTTACATTTTTTGTTTCTTTAATTTCAGGCCCGGAATATGGTACAACAGAAGCCGCATGGAAAGCGGTTCTCACAGAAGCTGATCGATTGGCAGAAGTTCATATGAAGATTAAAGAGAAGCTTTGTCAAGATATCACACAGGAAATTAAAACATGGCAAAAGGATAACTATCATAAAACAATGATGCAAATAAAAGAACGTAAAGAAATGGAAGATTCATTCAAAAAGGCACAGAAACCATGGGCAAAGATTTTGGCAAAAGTTGAAAAGGCAAAAGCGGATTATCATGCAGCATGTAAAACAGAAAAAACGGCCACAAATCAAGAACGTAATGCCACCGCAGATAGTTCCTTATCACCTGATCAGGTAAGACTAGGTTTACTAAATTTCGGTCTATGAAAAAGTTTGTGGCGTTTGTCACCAAAATTTAAAAAAAATTTTTTTTTAATCATGTTTGATTGATAAACTTTTATAATTTTTCTGATAAAACCATTATGACATCACTGTATATAATTTCTAAGATTTCTGAAACGAAGAATTTTCCACTGCCATTTTTAAATCAGCCAGTAAAAGGTTCTGCAGAGAACGAATATAATAGTAGTTAATCGGGCCAGGGTCGGAGCTGAACTACATGACGAATGTTTATACAAGGGCGGTTCAAATATGATCGAGACAAATGCTCTGAACCGTTTTTTTTTTATCATCGAAAAAATTTACAAAAATTGACCGTTTTTGTAGGTACTCCCCATTACAAGTTACGCATTTTGTCCACCTTTCCGGAAGGTTTTTGATGCCGGTATCGAAGAATTCCTTGGGCAACTCGGACAGCCATGTGCGCACGAACTCCTGATCAACCTGTGTTCCAGTACCTCCCACCCCAATTCCGATATTGTATCGAGCTTGAGATGCGCGGTATGAGGCCACGCGTTATCCTGGAGAAGAATCGCACTTCGTGCTGGAATGCTCCTCCATTTCGAAGGATAAGCGGAAGGTTAAAGTAATATGCAGCATTGATAGAACGTTAGGTGCGCAGGAAATCAACGTACAGCACGCCCCGCCGGTCCCAGAACACAGTACACATAACCTTACCCGCGGACCTGGTTGTCTTCGCTTTGACTGGCGCCCCTTCCTCCTTCTTCCTCCACTCTTTGACGATACCTTACTTTCAGGAGTGTAATGGTGTACCCATGTCTCGTCTTTAGTGAAAATTCGCGCTAAAAAACTGTCCCCTTCCATCTAGTATCGCGTCTGCAAGCGGCGACAAATTTCCAACCGCGTGAATTTTTGCTCGACGTTCAACAGTTTAGAAACCCATCGATCCGTTATTTTGCGATATTGAAGGTGTTCGTGGATGATAGACTCTACACTACTAATACTGATGCCGAGTTCAGCCGAAATGTCTCGAACATTCATCGTACGGTCCTCCAAAATGAGTTGTTCTGCGTGGCAAATGTCTGGTGTGATGCTGGTTCGCGGTCGACTTTCATGCGGCTCATTTACGACGGTTTCGCGATCATCCTTGAATGCTTTGGCCAATTTAAACACAGTAGCCCTACTCCGGCACTCTGCCGAACTGATTTCCCAAACGCAGAAAAATTTCCGTGTTTTGGACGCCTTTCCTCACTAAAAAAGAATGACAATACGTTGCGCAACGGCGGTCGGCACTTGACGTGCACTCATTGTCGTAGCACGCGCGTGAAACATGCATTCCCGATGAAAACTATGCGACACTAATCGTAAGGGACCCAGCTATCACATACGCAAGCCACGACCTTCAAAACATCCATGCGCGCCATCTACAGCGTTTGTCTCCATCTTATTTGTACCGCAAAATAAGCGATCTTGATTTTTATCGAGTCATTAAACAAATACGTAATCGGACATATTGGCAAGAGGTTGTGTACTAAATTATAAAACTCGATTAGAATCGCGACTTGTCTGTCCGTCTGTGTGTCACAGCAGTTTTTTTTTTTTTCGAAACTATAACAACAATTTTTTTCAGAAATATTTGTCTCCAACGTTTTGGTAGCATAAAAATTGGAAAGGCATGAAAAGGGGGTCTGCCGATGTAGGAAAGCTAACTTCAAATTTTTTTACCAAAGGTTGTCAATAGAGGCAAATAAATTAAATGTCTTGATGAGATATTTTGATTAGTTTTCAATCAAAATTGTTTCATCGAATAGTGCAGAAAAAGGGGATATGGGGTCCTTAAAGTCTCAAAAAGGAACATAGCATTAGTTCTTTATAATTCTTCTTCTTCGTACCACTACAGCCGCTCTCGGGCCTTCGCTTCCTGCAAAAAGCACTTCCAACTGTCTCGGTGCATTGACAGCTTTCTCTAATTTCGATTCAGAGCACTGTCTTCGTCGATCGAGTTAGACCAGCGTTTCCTCGGCTTCCCCACTGGTCTCCGGCCTTCAGTTCTCTCAACGAATACCTTTTTGGGTATCCGTTGTTCGTCCATACGATTCATGTGGCCAGTTCATTGCAGCTTCCGCTGTCTCACAATCCTTGAGACCTCCGGCTCGTCAAAAATTTCATACAGCTCATGGTTGTATCGAATTCGCCATTGGTCCCGTCAAGCTTCGCTCCGATTATTCGCTTCACGACCCGTCGCTCAAAGGCGTTCAATATATTTGCGGATGTTTGGGTTAGGCTCCACGTTTCACACCCATAGCATAACACAGGTCTTATCACAGATTTGTATACCTGGAGCTTTGTTTTCCTGTGTATGCAGCTGGTATTCAAGATCATCAAAGCTGAATAAAATATTTTATTTTCGAGCTGTATTCTTCAGCGTATTTCATCTCTTTCATTAGCGGTTCTCGTTATTTTGCCGCCTAAATACACTAATCCGCCCACATTTTCGATACTGCATTCGCCAAGTGCGATATACATATTGTGTATTTGAGATATTGTTTTCTCGGCTGCGTCATGAGCTTTGCTTTATTCTCATTGATTTGTAGCCTTACTAGTTTGGCTTCGTTGTCAAGTTTCAGGAAGAGTTCTTTGGCAGTTGTGTATGACCATGACAAAATGTTGATGTCGTCCGCATAGGCTACGTGGCTCGACTTGTATAGTAATGTACCTCGTGTGTCGCAGGTAGCTTCCTTATGACGTACTCCAGAGCCAAATTGAAGAGCAATGGGGCCAGCCCATCTCCCTGCGTTAGTCCGATATTTGTGTTAAAGGCATCGGTGACTTGGTTATCGGTGCGGACTTCGGAGGTTGTCGACGTCATTGTCATTTTGATAAGACGGACTAAGTTGACTGGGATACCAAAGCAAAGTATTATTTGGTCCAGCACGTTACGATCAATACTCTCGTATACTTGCTTTAAATCCTCGAAAATTTGTTGTACGTCTATGTTGCACTCCCAGCATTTCTCGAGTACCTGCTTGACTGTAAACAATTGGACTATCGTCGATATACCTGCTCTAAAACCACCTTGATAGTCCCCAATAATACTGTTGGCGTATGATCCGATATTATTTTCAAGATTGTGCAAAGCAGTGATATGCCTCTATAATTTTCGCACTGTAGCTTGTCACTTTTTCGTGGATAGGGAATATAATTGATTGGCTCCACTCTTTCGGCATATGTTCTTGTTGCCAAATGTGCTGGATGGCTTTTTGATCATTACTGCCACCATATATCATGAGCTTTACTGGAATTACATTACAGCTTTATTATTCTTTTGGACCTTTTTGGTGAAACAAACTTCATCCGGAATTGGTGGGCCCAATGGAAGCTCTTTGGGAATATCTATAGGCTCCAATGCTCTGTAGCTGTGCTTAATCCTGTTTTAATCAGCGATGATGTTTTCGATGTCATCACGGCATAGCGTGGTTTTGGGCTGACAACCTCGTTTCAAACTTTTCACTACTTTGTATGCTCGCTAGACTTACATTGATGCTTCTCAATTGGTCGTCATAGAATTGTCTTTTCTTAATTCTAATGATCTTATTCGCTACTCTTCTGAGATTTTCATAATGTTCTCTCCTCGTTCTGGTTTTCCTACCTAAATATTGGTTGTAAGCCGGATTCTTTTTATCTACCGCATCCTGGCATTCATCATCAAACCAATTATTTCTTTTGCGCCGGGCTTAATGTTCGATCGTCTGTTTTGCCACGGTCTTAATTGCCGCTTTCACTTCCACCCATAGCCCTTTGCTTGTTTTTAGCGATGTGTCTCATAAGATAGGAGTTGGTTGTTGAGGGTCTCCGTGAAATTTTTCGCCAAAGACGCCGTTTGGAACCGTTGGATGTCAAATTTTTGTAGAGGGCTAGTCTTCGCCAAACACGCCTTTGGTATACGACATCGATAGATTATTTTGATCAACTAATAATCCGAGTTACAATTGTTTCCTAGGTATGTACGAACGTTAAGTATACTCGCGGCCCAAAGTTGTTGGATCAGAACAGGATCGATCTGGTTTTTTGTTGCCATCCGGTAACACCCAGTTTTTTATGTATGCATTGATGTGGGAAGCAAGTCTAGTGACTAGATCTCTGCTACATGCAAAGTCAATGAGGCGCTGGCCGTTGTCATTTGTTTCAACTATATCCTCCAGTCGATTCCCGATGAGATAGCTCATTGTCAACTCTAGCGTTGAAATCACTCAGAATTAGTTTTGTGTCATTTGTAGGCAATGGGTTGACTAGTCTTTCCAGATGATTGTTGAACGTTTCCTTCGTTTCTTTGTCCTTTTCTTCGGTGGTGGCATGTACGTTTATCAATCATATTTTGAAGAAATTCGCTTTGTTACAGATCGCACAAAACCGTTCATTGACCGCATTAAAATCAATAACGTGCTATTTGAACCCACTGTCCAAAGGTCACTCAGAACTCTCGCTTTCCAGCAGGCTTCCCACTTTTGAATATTGTGTGCGATCTTGTATCTTGAATATCACCTGCAGTCCAGTTTATTTCCCGGTTTGCCAGTATGTTTAATTTATATTGACTGGCCTGTTGTAAAAGGTCCTTAACAGCGCCAGGGCAATTGAGTGATCTGACATTGCAGGGTCCAATGCCATAGTCCTTATTTCGTTTGCAAGGTCGTTGCCGTGAGTCCAATCCATTCCGAGGCCAATCTGCAGGTTTCGAAACATTGTAGGGTTTTACAGGGACGGGGAGTTAGCCCGTCGTCCAACCCCTCCATTCCGGCGGCATGATTATTACTTTCAATTCCATTATCAGGTGCGGAAGACTCGCTTTCACCCTCTTACGTCCTCACAACGAGGTATAAGTAGGATTTAGTAGCAGAGCTGTAGGTGTATTTTAGGGATTAGCATCGAGTGCCGATGTTATGAAAACATCGATATTAACTAATTGATTTTCGATGATTTTGCCATCGATAGAATGGATCCGATGATTTTTCAATATCGATATTATTAGACGATGATATTTTGCATTCGAGAAATAAAACTGTTAGTCAAATATTGCCCAAGATTCTATATTAATACCTTCAAACAATGAGATAGAATACTATCCTAAATATTAACTTGAGTTCTCCTATAAACATAATAGCAATTCATGAAAATATTTATAATCATGAAGAGCGATACCGGTAACCACGAAACGTAAATAAACCAAACCTAGATATTGAAATTTTCCTTCCAGGTTCTATTCGTTTCCACAACATTCATAGTTTAAAGCTCATCCATTGTTTACTTTACCTTGATACCTAAACGTAAACGGGCGCATCAGGAGCATCGGGAAAGTGATATTCTTTGCATACATTTCTTGGTTTATCATTTTGCTATTCGTGTTTATATAAGTGTTCAGTGAATATAGTTATTGTGTGCGCATTTGTTTACTTACATAGTTAATTTATTTTGCAAAAATGCCGCGAATAAGCATTTATTGGCGGCACTTTGACAAATTGTGGGATGGTAGCGTATTGTGCAAAGAATGTAAAAACTTCGGGGAACACGAGCAACCTCAAGTGCGACCTGAAAAGTAAACACCAGGACAAGTTTATTGTCGTGCCTGTTCCCGAGAAAAAAATAGGACACAAAAATCAACAAAGAAAGTTGAAAATGTGGATGATTTAGGTGGTAGTGATCTTAGCGAACATGAACCACTACCTTCATCTTCATATATGTCTCCGTCTACATCCACGTCGGTTAAAAGAAAAAATCCAACGCAGCAATCTTCACCCAAAATGTTTCGATCAATGGAGTCATTCAAAGAGGGGTGCACATCATCTGATAAAATAACGAATGTAATTGTGCATAGATCTGCACGGGTTTGGAGCCGTTAAGACTGGTGGAACGAAAAGATTTCCTTAATTTTATGAAAGTTGCTGTTCCATATTATACTGTGCCAAGCCGTTTCGCAATTATTCAGAAGATGATTTTAAAAATAAGATAAGACATCGAAATTCTCCTTGACAATGAATTGTTGGACAGATTTGCAAATCCGAAGCTATCTGGGGACAACTGTGCACTTCAACGACGCTGAAAGGAACAAAATGTTTAGTGAAAATCTCGGGATGATTTTGTTAGATTCCAATCACACATCAGAGTATTTGGCTGCCAAAATCGACAATCTGTGTGAAGAATGGGGTATAAAAAAAAGTGGCGTAATATTCGTTGTTACGGACAATGCAGCAAATATTTTAAATGCCATTACAACTCATTTCGGCGGAGATAAGCATATACCGTGCTTTGCACATACCTTAAATTTAGTTGTGCGAAGGTCATTAGATATACCACCAATTAAACCGTTGGTCGCGAAAATCAGATCGATTGTGACTTTCTTCAAACACACCATCATAGCCAGCGATGATCTTAGCAGAAGGTCCGATAAAAAATTAATACAGAATGTCGCAACGAGATGGAACTCGACATATGAAATGTTGGAGCATTTTGTTGAGCTCCGACCAGTTGTGAACGATATTTTAAATGTTCACAAAACAGCTCCTTCAACGATCAATGCATCGGAAATCGAAGAAATTCGAGAAATCATCGAAGTTTTAAAGCCGTATGCTGCAGCGACCAATGATATCAGTGGGGAAAAGTACTTAACAAGTAGCATAGCAATCTATCTAGAATTACCGGGAAAGACTTGATGAAAATTAACCTGAAAACGGAAATAGGGAAAATATTCCTGAATGAAATTATGCAGCAGAACAAAAAAAGATTTGGCTTAATTGAAGATCAGCATATTTTATGAGTTGCGACCATAACGGACCAAAGATTCAAACACACGTATTTCGAAGATGCACCGTGTTTAGAAGGTGGTGCAACGTGTTCATTCATGTAGCTACAAAAAATTTCATAAGTAATTTAAAAAGCTATCGGAGCCATCTGAAAACGAGATCGATTTCCGCACGACGCAATGAAAGCTCATGTAGAGCAAAAAATTATCGTATAGATTTACATTAAATTGATATGAAAAGGGTGAAATGATCCATTTAAAATTTATAAGTTTACTATTTTTGAATTTCAGTAGCATCCCCCAAAAAAATTGAGCAAGATCCCCTCATATTCTGGAAGCAAATGACAGCAACTTATCCGCATATGTCAGAAATATCTAAAGAATATCTAATGACGACCGTATCCACCTCAGTCCGTTCAGAGAGACTTTTCTCGAAAGCGGGGCAAATAATTTCCACAGCAAGAAATAGATTAAACGGGAAGTTTGCTTCTAAACTACTATCGTTAAGCTCTTTACCCGAAGAGTTTTGGGCTTGAATTTTCTAAAATGCAAAGTACAATATTACTACTTTTCTTATTTTTTAGATATAATAAAATAGCTTATATTCAATAAAATTTTTGGAATTATGGTGCATTTGTATATTATGCGGGTACTTCTAAGGTCCAGATGCTTGGTGAGTACACTGGTTATTTACTCGTACTATAATATTCTGTGTCTGAATCAGTGGCCATTAGACAACAAAATAGACCAAACATATAATAGTAAAAAAGTGAAACATCGAGGTTGTTTAGCATCGATGGAATGAGTCCGATATTTTATTGCCATCGATTGTTTTCTTTCGTTAACTGTTCGATGGTGAACATCGATGTTTTAATTTCGATGCTCATCCCTAGTGTATTTTCAGTTATTGACATTTCTCGGCATTTAATGTCCCATCATTGGGGAACCAGTAAACTCAATGTGCAACCCCGAGACCGTTTGCTACCATTTGCTCGTGAGATTTAACATAGGATGAGGAATCATGGAAGTTATGGGTTGGGGAAACAAGGGGATCCCTCCTTCTTTCTCAAACGCAATTAGGACCGTCTACGGCACTTTTTGCTCATATTATGTTTCCAGAATATTTACTGTTCTCGATTTATCTTTCCGCAGGGAAGTATTAATGTTGTAAACTTAATATATTCAGCTTGCACTGCCTACTCCGTATCATCTCAAACTGCATGTTTTTTCATATTAACTTTCGCAGCTGAAATTAATTCGTCGAGTTAGTAACTATACATCACCAAATAATTATGCGCAGAAAGACGTGAACGAATATTAACTCGAGTTTTGATCAACTCGAAACTATTTTATTTTCACACAACATGGACAGAAAAATGAATACAACAATAAACTGGAAAAAGCTCAACAACTTCTGCCTTCTTTTCCGAGTCCCGACGACCAACTCCTCAACCCACGCAACAGCCGGTCGGTTTTTGAGCAATTCGCATATCAATCGAGTTCACCTAAAAACCAGTCGGCCGAGACTTATTTCGTGGGTTTTTTAAGGATTGCACTAACGTTAAGCTTCGAATAAAGATTTTTTTCGACTAAAGGTATTTTCATTGCGGATAACTTGTGAAGCATCATTCTTAAAGCTTGCGAAAAAACTGGATTTTGATTTTTCAAATGCATCTAATGTACTTGGCTCTACTCATACTATGGGAGTTCTCATGCTTCCTGCGACTTGAGTCACATTGTTGGTTGGAGTATTGTATATTACGTAATATTGGAAGAAGGCCTAGTTGTTTTAATTTGATCGAAAACGGCATGTTTGGTTGACGTAATGTTGGAATATTTTGCTTCCGTTCGAAAGCATTCGAATTTCGCATGTTTTGTGTTCTTCGCACGCTTTAACCTTGTTCTTCCTCAGGCAGGGTTAAATTATCATCAACTATTGGGATTAGCGAAGATATTTTGATGTTCTTCAATTGCTCTCGGTTGCTATTAGACTTCTCTGTAAAAGATGGTTTTGTTGCAAGTGGAGCATTTACCTGTTATCGTTTTTCAAAATTGATGCAATTCTTTTGATGGTTTCTACCTTCATTGGCTTGCTAACAACAGCACCATTGTCTGGTTGAATTCTTTGCGATTGTACTCGTATGTTTTGTGTAACATTGAGAATACTACTTTATTCTTATCCGCTTGATTTAAGGACTCTAATTCCTTGGTACTACAAGTCGAAGTTTTCAAAACCGGCTCCGAAATTACTGGACGATTGATTGTATTCGAAATAGCTACAAGGGCACATTCGCAGAAGAATCTATGTATATTCTTGTGTAGATCCGTAGGTCGTTTTGGTACTGGAAGTGCAGTACGGACAGGCGTTGCAATCAGATCTTTTGTAGTTTCCGGTATTTTTGCTACTGGATGTACTAAGGCAACTATGGAAATAGTTTGCACATTTCGAGCACTACAAATTTAGCTCTAGTTGTGCAAGTGGAATAGAGGTTTTTGGAGTTGTTTCTGTGGTTTCAGTTTTCGTGAGCTCATGAGTTAAGTAAAGACGCCTGGATGAAAATATGCATCCACTGATCGGTTGGAGCCTGTTAAGATTAGAACTGGATGGTGAAGGCAACGTAAAACCTGGAACTTTTCTGTTTGAATTTCGTATAATACATTGTTCTAATTTAAAGTGTTGTAAGACAGTACGCATTTTAAAACGGAAATAGAATCGGACGATATGTCTAAATCAAAACATTACCACTCCTTCCTCTTGCAGTTTCTCAAGCAGTTCGCATGTACGGACTGCTCGACTACTACATAATCCCCGATGCATGGTAAGCCTACGAGTACTTATATGTCTAGTATACAATAAATTCCTATTTTCTGGGTCTTGGCATAGATTGTTGCAGACTCTAAAATGTGTCAAAACCTAAAACATACAAATCTGTATCACGTGATACCTATGTGCAATTGACTAGTTCCATCTTTTCATCTTTGGATCTTTTTAACGTTAGGTCTTAAGGATTTGTCCGTCTTTGTTGAAAAATTCGTACTCGTTCGAAAACAATCTATTCCATAACTAAAAGCATTTTTTCCTATAGATGCGTGAGGTTTCTGTTTATTTTACTCCACAAGTACTTTCAAGCTCTCATATATATATTCCAAATCCTTTCATATATATATTCCAAATCCGTGCACAAATTGTTAATGATCTTAAATTCCATTTTGTATTTTAAGGTTAAAAAAATGCACGACCGCGTACAGAAAACGAAAGATGAAGTACAAAAATGTCGAGAAAAATACGAACAAGCTTTAGCAGAGATTAATAAACATAATCCTATTTATATGGAAGCAATGAGTGCAGTATTCGATCAGTGCCAAAAAATGGAGTCAGTCCGACTTAAATTCTTCAAAGATGTTCTGTTTTTAATTCATGCAGCCTTGGACATAACAAAAGATATAAGGTTAGTTGCTTCTTCTAATGATTTGTTCTTACGTTCCAGTTACTCGTAAACAGAAGATAAACTTCTTTCACGCTATACAAACTTGCTTGCTTATGTGCGCAAAAATCATATTTAAACTTCAATCATACAAACAAAAATATCATCTACAAAGTATTGTAAAAAAATGATACTCTTAATCCAAACTAAAACAGCTAATATGTACTACTCAGAATTTAAAAGTCTGTCTCTCGGAATATGATGCATTTTTTTCTTTTATATTTATTTGTCATTGAATTATTTCACTTAATTTTATTCTATAATTTTTAGTTTACCGCAAATATACGAAGAGTTCCACCACACAATCATGAATGCCGACGATCAAAAAGATTTGAAATGGTGGGCAAATACTCATGGCGACAACATGGCAATGAATTGGCCATCATTTGTGGTAAGGACACTCTTGCTCTTGCTATAAACGCTATTGTCTTTCTCTTGCAAAACAAAAGTGATTTTGAACTAAATGTTTTTCTGAGTTTGTATTTATTGTGTTTTCAATATATTTTCGATAATTGTTTGAAGAAGAAAGTTCAAAATTAGATATAAAATTACCTTCATTCCTATTCTAATCGATTTGTATCCACAATTCTTCTTCAAACAAAACTATCATATGTGAATTTTATACTTATTTCTATTCTGATCAAATCAATGTGGAATGTTTGAAATTATTTTCAATAACAAAATACTTTTTTTATGAGTTCCACTCTAAATTAATGTTTCATTTATACATATATGGACTGTAAATTTGTAATTGATTTTATTTGTTGTTTTTTCCCCTTGTTTTATCGTGTATCCCTTTGTAAACTTGAAATTCTAGGAGTATACAGAAGAATTCCGAGATATCGCCAAGGGAAACAAATCGAAGGAAGCCCTGCCTGCAGCACCAATAACCCTTATTAATCAGCGGCCTGTTGCCGAAGACTTGCATGTACGCATGAATTTGTATATTTTCCCGTTACAATTTAATTTGTACATTTTTCAAATTATCGATGTTTTAGAGTGATACTTTAAAAAAAAAATCATGCTTTATAACGAACGCTTAATTGTGATAAAAAATATGTAAAATATTTTGTAAAAAGTTTATTAATGCGCATAGCTTATTTATAAAACAAAAGTTTGAGTACATTACTTATTGCTTTATTTAAGAGGCCACAAGAAATGGAATAAATTTCATCATAAGCAATGTACGCAAACGGTTTACATTAATTAACACGTACCTATATAATTTAAAATTTAAATCTCAATCTTTATTTCAATCTCACCAGGAATATCCTCCGCCATCGACTAAAAATAGTATTAATCGAAATTCAACAAATACGAATCGTAATTCGGCAAAGAGCACCACAGCGGTCATGAATAATGAATCACCGAAATCAGAAAATGCACGAGGAGCACATTCGCCAAATAATCGAACATCGACGATAACGTAAATTAGATGAACTCACCTTGCGAATAATCTTAATACATCTGACTCTTTTTTCTCCCTCCCTTTTTGAATGTTTCTGCAGGAATGGTACGAGTAAATCAGATGCCAATCCATTTGAAGAAGAAGAATGGGATGAAGGTGATGCTGATAACGTACTTGTGGATAATGGTGAACCTGGAGTTCCGGTTAAAGCTTTATACGACTACGAAGGCGCTGAGAGTGATGAACTTACATTTAAACAAGGTGAGTAAATAAATCTTATATTTCAAAAAATGCAATTTGTTTTCGGCTCGAAGAAACGAAAGGATGTATCAAATTCGTGAATAGTTTAGTATTTGCGAATTTTCTAGGAATTTGAGTTTCTAGCGTAACACTAAGGAATTGATAAAATATCTGATTAATTATGTTGGGTAGGAAGCATGAATATATTATGTGCTTTAAAGACTGCTCCTCATTTAACATCAATTAGTTAAAATATGTTTAGAAAATGTTTTTCTCCTTAGACGCAAATAAAATATTTTGTTTTTTATACATATATATATATATATATATATATATATATTTCGAGGGTAAGTTTTCCCTCTTCTTCAGTGTACTGATGGTCTAGTTACAATTTTCTTTGCTTAAATACCTAACATGTCTAGCTATACAGGAGTGAGTTTAATTGCTATTTAATTATACCTTTTTATTTTTCTTTCTCTACTTTTTAAAACGTTTTGGTTTTATTGGTTTAGTCCTTTAATTACAAGCTTAACAAATGTTATTTAATGACAGTCAATGGAAAAGGTTATTACAAAAATTTTTTTAAATTACTTTATTACCTCTAGTAGTTTTGAATATCCGTGCCCGACGTCATCATTCAGCCTCGATTGTTCCGGTTGTCTCAAAATCCACAGGCTTTCATACGCATCTAATTTCTTGCGGTTTTTGACCTGCTGTACTACCTCGACGTCTTCCCAATTGATCTTATGGTTGCTTGAAACGATGTGCTTTGCTACCGATGATTTTATCGCTTCAATGGGTCGTTGTTTCTCGATGCACTTTTCAGCTTCATTGATGTGCGCCGTAAACCTTGTTTTAAGCGGGCGTTTCGTTTGTCCTATGTAGCTTTTGTGGCATGTCTGGCACGTGATTTTGTAAACTCCACATTTTTCGTGTTTATGTTTCTTATCTTTGGGTGTTCCCAATATTGTGCTCAATTTCGATTTTTGGCTTGTTGGTACTGCTATTATGTTTACTTTTTAGGGTTTTGTAAAATAATTTTACAAAACCCTTCTAAAATCGCGTCCTGTCTGTCCGTCTGTCCGTCTGTCTGTCTGTCCGTCTGTCCGTCCGTCCGTCCGTCCGTCCGTCCGTCCGTCCGTGTGTCACAGCAGTTTTTCTCGGAAACTACTTAAGCTAGAAGCATCAAATTTTGTATGTAGGTGTAAAGTGGTGATCTCTTGAAAGTTCAACTATTAAAAAATTTTATAAGGTATTTTAGGGGGGTCTCCCCATGTAGGGGAGTGACCCCCCGAAAAAAAAATTTCATTGAAGGTAGCCGATATGGGTATCAAATGAAAGGTCTTGATGAGAACCTTTTCAAAACAGGTCTTAGTTTGGCAAAGTTTGCCTCGAGGGGCGCACAGGGAGGGGAAATACACGAAAAATTTGTGTCCCCCCCCCCTCGCGATTGGACACCTGTGATCCGAAAAATCTGAAAAAAATCAAGCATGTAGGCCTTGATGAGTACAACAACAACAAATACGTGAGAAGTCGCAATTCACTCAACTTTGTTAGTAATAGTATGATTTATCGATTTTATATTTTCTTGAATAAAATCTTAACGGTACCCTTAAATTCAATTAAATTCAGTACACAGATGTTTGTTTATAAGATTGATTAACTCTGCAAGTTTCATAAAGATAGCATCATATTTAGCGAAGTTATAGCGGTTTGAATTTTCCTGTATTACTATGGAACAATATGCGCTGCATGTATTACTATGGCAACATATGGCTATGGAACAACATGCGCTTTTTACCGACTCAGACACTACAGTTTTACTAGGATTTGCATGAAAATTTCAGGAATGAAAGGTGTCATGAATAACTTTGAGAATCAGTTCAGCTAGTGGTATCAGTAATCGTAAAACAAAATAGTGGCTGTTTTAAATGCGAAGATTGAATAATTTTGAGTTATTTTTTCCCAACTTCAACGTTTAATGTGCATGCTTTGAACACTTGATTCAATTTAATGAATGACTGAAGCTAAGTACCAACAATTAATGCTCCATAGTGAAACAAGTCAAGGAGGCGGGAGAGAGCTCCTAGCAAAAGGGCTTTGTAACAACTCTAGGATTCGAAAAAAGTTGCCATTAATTGATGATGACAGTAGAGGAGAGTAGCCCCTGAAAAAAAAATTCATCAAACATAGTCGATATGAGTATGAAATGAACGTTTTCATGGGAGCGTTTCAAAACAGTTCTTAAACTGTCAGTTTTTGCTTCAGTCGGGGCACAGGGGGGAAATACATGAAAAATGCGTTTCCTTCCTCGCGAATGGACATCTGAAATAATTATCAAGGGAGATATTTATGAGTATAACAATAACAAAAACCTCAGAAGTCGAAATTCGTTCAACTTTGTTAATAATAGTATGATCTTTGAATTTCTTAGTTTCTCCAATAAAATCGTCATTGACATGATTCTTGACTTTATTCAATCTGGTGACTGCATTTTGAAAATTGAATACAAAACCCTTCTGACATGAGCGTAGGTCTGTTTACCCAACTTGTTTTAATCTCTTTTTGATTTTGTCGAAAGCTTTCGAATATGTTAATGCTGCTCGTTGGGTCTCTTTTGATCTTTCTTGTGAGTAGAGTGTAGTGAGTGACTCCAATTTTAGTTTTTTCTCCATTCTTCTTATGATCGCCTGTATTGATCTTTCGTCAAAACCATTCAAAACTGCTGTGCCAAGGATAAACTGCTTCTCTTGATTGTAGCGTTCGGCGTTCATAGGCGTTGTCAACATCCTGTAAATCCAACTATTGTAGCTGGCCATTTTCGTTGCGTGGGAGTGATTGGACGTCACTGGTATCGTTCGTTGAATGCTCGTTGTCTTCCTGTGGATTCCAAACTCGATTTCGTTTTCACCTCTGATGATCTTCACGTCTAGAAAGGCTATTTCATTTTTGTTCTCCACCTCCATTGTGAACTTTATATTCTTGTGGATACTGTTGATTTTCGTCATCGTGCTTTCCAGATTTGCTTTCTTGACTATCGCGAATACGTCGTCTACATATCGTAACCAAACTCTCGGCAATGCACCTTCATCCGCAATTCGTTGTTCTATCCATGTCATGAATATCTCGCTTATAAGTGGAGATAATGGGTTCTCCATTGCTACGCCAAACTTCTGTTTGAAGTATCTGCCTTTCGAGGCAGTTAAGCTTGTAATTAAAGGACTAAACCAATAAAACCAAAACGTTTTAAAAAGTAGAGAAAGAAAAATAAAAAGGTATAATTAAATAGCAATTAAACTCACTCCTGTATAGCTAGACATGTTAGGTATTTAAGCAAAGAAAATTGTAACTAGACCATCAGTACACTGAAGAAGATGGAAAACTTACCCTCGAAATATATATATATGTATAAAAAACAAAATATTTTATTTGCGTCTAAGGAGAAAAACATTTTCTAAACATATTTTTAAATAAGCGCAAAAACACCGAGACCACAAACAAATCAATTAGTTATCGATACCAAATGTATAAACGGATGCATCGTCTTAAAAAGCGATGGAATTAATGAGGACAAAAATGATGCCTTTAGTGTGAGTTCTTTTTGACATATTTTAATGTGGCCGAAATCCCATAAATGCTAAAGTTTAGACATTAATGACTTTCTTAAGATATATCTTATCGAATGTCATCGTTATGAACACTAAACATGGTTAAGTGAGGTTTTTATGGAGTGTGGTCCAGACACAAACACTTTGGTAACCCCATTTTGACGGAAGTAACGGCATCTAGTTTTTTGCCAACAATGTATTCATTATTAAGTTAGTTTTTAGCAAAACGGACAGAATATGATAACGGTGTATAATGTTGATAACAGTAAATCAAGCTTGGTGTAAGGAATCGCATTTGTTCAGGATTTTTGTGTCAAAAGCCCTTAGTTTTCGAAATAACATGAACATTGAACACTAGTCGCCCTAATAGATCTTCCGATCTATTCCTTGTTCCCTTTGCACGCACTAACACCTTCTTCCACTCTCCCTTACTACGCTTGCCCCGTTTGCATAACCAGCGATGTCTTGGTCCTCTACCACAGTCGCTTGCCGCCTTTAAAACTTGCCTTAAAAGCAAAATTTACAACTACAATTATTAATCTTGGTCATCTTTATAACTGCTCTCTCTTCATGTATTAGTTACTAGTTAAGTAATTGCAATTTTCTTTTATTTCCTATTTCTTGGATTCCTTTTTTTTCACTTTCCTTCATATGTATATTTCCATTAATTTCATATGTATATTTCCTTTAATATTAACGTTAGTTCTAATTTATACACAACATGTAATTGGACTTCTGTCTGTTTGTTAATACTTAAATAAATAAATAACGAAGGATAAAAATCAGTATTTTTCCAATAAAAATAAAATTTAACGAGTAGTTCCTGAAGTCACCGCTAAATTTTATAGTGATAGCGGTTGTGGCGATATTATATTTACAAATTATTTAGCCGATCTGCCAACTACATGGTAACTTTACGGTGTTTACGATGTTTTCATCCTTAGCTACTTCGTTGATTAATGTAACTGAAGTTACTGTAATGTTTGTATAGTCAGCCTTCTGTCACAGGAAGCAAGGACCCGGAATGTACTATAGTGTTATTGTTGAAAATATTCTCACATACAGTACACAGTCGAGTGTACTTGTGTTACCATTTGCTGTAAATAAAGCACTGTGGTGTGAGGTGGTCTGTGATGACCGAAGGTCTTTGATGTGATTCAAATATTCAGGTTCAGTTCGTGTTGTGTTTCGAATCCAAGTAGAAGCGATAGCCATACATCGAGTTCGTTTAGAGACAATCGAATATATTGAATTTACTTTATGTAATCTTTTTATCTTTTGTTTCGTTTTACAACAAATAAACTTATATTTTGTTAATACCTAATTTCCGCGCTGAATTTATTAACCTCAACAGGTTATGGGCCCCGCATAGTGAACTTAAAACAAAAAGATAGTTTCAACTTGAAATACATGGATGGTTCAAATGTCATCCCAAAGGTGGCTGAAGAACAAGCAGCATGGTTGAAACAAGACAAGAAAGCAAAAGCTGACTTAGTGCTGTCGATTTAACCATCTGAACTCAATCAGATACGTGGATGTGGATCTTCACGTGAAGTATAGCTGAAGCTGCGGTTAATTGACGCTTCAAAAGGACCCACAAGAAAAGCTACCCTGTTGAAGCAGCTTATGCTTCAAAAGTTTGAAGAAGGTGGTGATATTCGTGATCATCCCTCAAAATTCTTCAATGCCGTGGACAAGCTAGCAAACATATATGCCCAGATAAATGGCGATCAGCAGGCCATTATGCTTCTGTACAGTTTGTGCGATCAAGTCTGGAGATGAACTGCCCACCGCTGAAGCTTTGAAGATCAAGATTCTGGAAGAAAGTGAGGCACGAAAGCAAGCGTCAGGCAGCATCGTCACAGCAATGCCGGCTGGAAATCGAGCAAATGCGCGCCAAAATTTTCCTAAGAAAGGAAAGAGAGGATCGTCCTCACGAAAGGAAATAAAATGTTTCAAATCTGGTGCCGCGGGTCATAAGGCAAATGGGTGCCCGACGAAGACAGGTGACAAGAGGTCCAAACAATCAATGTATGTTGATCAGAGTGCTGTGCGGCGAGTCATACGGCTACGGCAAGTGTAAACAGTACAGGTAGTGTAAAAACAGTTAGTTGCTAAGGCGTGGTTGTTAGACAGTGGATGTACTACACATCTGTGTGGGGATAAAAGCCCGATTGAAACGATGGAAGAGTGTGTAGCGTTTCCCATATGACAGATAGTTATTGTGTTCACCGCCAGGCATTCGAGTTAAGATAGCAGTTGAGAGAATAGAGACACACGCGAAGCATCGAAGCGTCACAACTGCGAAACAAAGATTTTCCTGTGTATATTATTATTGTGTGTTTTTTAAAGTAGTGCAAGTAAACGTTATTAAAAAAAACTATTGCCTTTGCATAATATTGGTGACCTCAACGTGATGTCTGCTAAAGGAAAATCTGCACGTGATACAACCAAAAAGCCAGAGGCAGAAAATACAAAAGCCACTAAAGCCGAAAATGTTAGTGGAACCGAGTTCACCACAGGGGCCGCAACCGGCACTAGAATCATACAGGAGCCACCAGTTAGCAACAACGACATCAAAAATGTTTGCGTACCACCATTTTGGACAACTCGACCAACGCTGTGGTTCGCCCGCGTTGAGGTGCAATTGGGAGGGTGCAGAATAAGCTCAGACACCGCCAATTTTGACAAGATCGTCAGCGGACTTGATTGTACCTACTTGGACGCTATAGCGGACATCGTGGAAAAACCGCCGGAAACGGGCAAATACGAAGCGCTGAAAACAAGATTGATCCGTCGGAAGAGACTCAAGTTCGAACTCTTCTCACCGGCATGGAATTAAGTGATGTCACAATTGCTACTGTGCATAAGTTTGGCTGCAAAAAGCAAGGTAAATGAACTATTTTTGAAAGCACTTTGGCTACAACGGCTGCCCGCGGATGTACAGTTGATTCTCGCCATCGCGGAAACAACGGATCCCACCCACCTCGCAGAAATGGCTGACAAAATTCTAGATGTCAAAAGGCCTAACGAAATTTGTGAAGTCTCAGATTGCCAAATATCAAAAGGAATTTCGACCAATACTGCAGATTTAGTTATACAGATCGCATAATTAAAAGCATCAATCCAACAATTACGAATACCACCTGCTCGACGCTTCACACCACCACGACACTTGAGAAGTCGAAGCCGTGCTCGCAATCGAGAAAACAAAAGAAAAATCTGCTTCTATCATCGAAAATTCGAAACAGCCGCTCGTCATTGTACCAAACCATGTAACTTTCAGGCCCCATCGATGTCGGAAAACGCCTAGGAGCCCTGCGTGTTGAGACGGCTCGCAGTCGCTCCGCAACAAACCGTCTTTTTGTCACTGACAAACTAACACAACTTAAGTTTCTAATCGACACAAGTGCAGCCGTGTCAGTCATACCCCGACTTCCAGCGCTAAAAAACAACACAAAAACAGAATTTAAGCTTTACGGAGCCAATAAATCTCCGATCGACACTTATGGTGAAAAGTTGCTGACATTAAATCTCAATTTACGTCGACAATTCACGTGGCCATTTATAATAGCGGACGTTGCACAGCCAATTATAGGTGCTGATTTTCCAAAAGAAAACGGCCTCTCTGTAGATATTACAAACATACGTCTTGCAGACTCGAAAACGAAACTCTCAACAGCAGAAACCGTATGAACTTTACCCACAGGATCTATCTCTACATTGATCGAAGAATCGCAGTTCCGCGCATTACTGAAATCATCCCCAGAAGTAACGAATCCTGCTCCAGCGAACACTACACGGCACTCTGTACGACACAATAACATCACTACTGGCCCCCGGTAGCAAAACGGTCGAGACGACTACCACAAGACAAGCCGAAAATAGCTAAAACAGAGTTCCAGTACATGATGGATAAGAACTACTGCTGCCAATCGAACAGCCCATGGACTAGCGCTTTGCATCTTGTGCCCAAGAAGGAAGGTTCCTGGTGCCCATGCGTAAACTAAATGCGATTACCATACCCGATCGCTATCCCATGCGACACATTCAGGACATTAACATACATCAGATCTCACAGTCAAATGTATATTTTCTAAAATAGACTTGCTTCGAGCATACTATCAGATCTCAGTTGCGGATGAGGATGTCCCAAAGACGGCAGTGACAACACGGTTTGCCTATTTGAATTTACTGTAATGACCTTTGGCCTCCAGAATGCCGCCCAAACCTTTCAACAGTTTGTTGACGAAGCGCTGCGCGCATTGGACTTTTGTGTCTGTTATCTTGATGACATTCTTGTATCATCTAACTCAACCGAAAAACATATGGACAACTTCGTATCGTATTTGAACGATTAAAAACTTACGGAGTGATAATCAACGTTGCAAAATGTGTCTTTGGCGTCGAAGAAATTGAGTACCTGGTACACAAAATAAATAAACATGGCATTTCGCCACCTGATTCGCGAGTTCAAGCCATACGTGTTTTTCAATTACCAACAACAGTCAAACAACTACGCCGTTTCCTCGGCATATTAATTTTTTACAGGAGATTCATCCGTAATGCTGCCAACCTACAAGCACCGCTCCACCAATATCTCTGCAATGTAAAAAAAGGCGAAAAATGCGTTATTCAATGGTCACCCGAAACCATAAAAGTTTTTAACAATTGTAAGGAAAGCCTTGCGAAGGAGACATTGCTAGTACATTTTTTCCATCGATGCCATTACAACTTGTCACTGACGCATCTGATGTTGCAATCGGATCCGTGTTAGAGCAAAAAGTAAATGGTAGTTGGCTACCATTAGCTTACTTTCAACGAAAACTGAATCACGCTGAATCAAAGTACAGCGTCTACGCCTGAGAGCTGTTAGCTATTTACAGCAGTTTAAAACACTTTCGACACTGGCTCGAAGGCACCCAGTTTGTTATCAAAACGGACCGCAAACCGTTGATATATGCGTTCAGTCAAAAAACAGAAAAATCTTCGCCAAGACAAATTAGGCACTTAAGTTTTATATCGGAATTTTGTACCCGACTCGTCCACGTTAATGGAGAGGAAAATATTGTAGCAGATACGCTATCAAGAATCGAAGCGATCAATCTGCCATCTTCATTGACCACCCACGAGCTGCTAGATGAACAACGTAACGACACTGCACTTCAATCATTTTTCTCTGGAAACAATTCATCACTTAAGCTGCATCCACTACCTATAGTGGAGTATGGAAGTTTATACGTCGACGAACAATATTCGGCCATACGTACCGTCAACTCTACGTAATCGAGTTATGAACACCTTCCACAGATGCTCGTACCCTGGAGCCCGCACGATGATTCGAGCTGTACAAAGAAAGTTTGTTTGGCCTGACATGAAGAAAGATATTCGAGCCTACACACGCACTTGTATATCATGTCAAAGATCAACGATTGGAAGGCATACAAGAAACGATATCCAGCAGTTTTCGATACCGGACAAACGATTCCAGCAAGTGTACCTTGATATCATCGAACCACTGATAACAGCCAACGGTTACCGCTACTGCATAACGATGGTTGACCGATTTACACGCTGGCCAAAAGCAGTTCCTGTTTGCGACCAAACAGCTGAAACTGTCGCATGTGGATTTTACGCTAACTGGGTATCGAGATTTGGGGCGCTGCACATAATCACAACTGACCAAGGAACTCAACTTGAGTCCGCGCTTTTCTCTTCTCTTTCCAAAATTTTGGAATGTAAACGTACACGAAGATTGCCGTATCATCCAGCATCTAATGGGTTGGTAGAGCGATGGCATCGCACATTGAATGCCGCCATCATGTGCCATGAGCAGAATTTCAACTGGCCTCGCATCCTGCCGACCGTTCTCCTAGGACTCCGAAACTCATACAGGAAAGATCTAGGCGCAAGCTGCGCGGAGCACGTTGACGGAAAAACTTTAACACTTCCTGGAGAATTCTTTGTGAGCGATGCCAATCTATTCGATTCGCACGCTTTTGGATCCATGTTAAAACAGCAGATGCGTGAATTGCGACCTGTTCCGCAACTATCGAACGACCTTCGTGCATCATCAATTAAACTGTGTACACACGTCTTCTTAAGAGTTGACGTCGTAAGGAAATCGCTATGTGAACCGTATTCAGGACCACACAAAGTGATCAAATGAATTTCAGATGTACTGTTTACGATTGACATCGAAGGTAGACAAATCAACGTCTCCACCGAACGACTGAAGCCAGCCTTCATTACCGTCGGCACTACTCAGCAAACTGAAGCTCCGTCAAACTCTGTAACGAAGCGAATAGTTTCTACGCCCGAAAAAAAAAACAATTACATGGGAACCGATCATGGCACGACCTCATACGGCTGTCAGAACATATCCGCCTGCAAAGCGCCATCGTGACAGTGGGAATTTCACTCAAAAGGGAGCAGTGTAGCGTTTCCCATATGACAGATAGTTATTGTGAGTCATAGTTATTGTGAGTCACACGCGAAGCATCGAAGCGTCACAACTGCGAAACAAAGATTTTCCTGTGTATATTATTATTGTGTGTTTTTTATGTGGTGCAAGTAAACGTAATTACAAAAATTATTGCCTTTACATAACAAGTGTCACAAATCAAGGCTCAATTTGGCAAGTCAAGCATGTGCTGATATCAAGGGTACGGCACTGTGAGTTTATCGGTAGCAAGTGATAAAGGTCGAAAAGTAATTGAGTTCCGCGATACTTTATTTGTGCCGGACTTAAGTACAAATTTGATTTCCGTGTCAAAAATCACAAACAAAGGACATGAGGTAACCTTCAGGAAGAACGATGACTACGTGCGTGATGAGTGTGGTAATGTATCTGTCACTGCAAGTCGCAAGGGTGATTTGTACTACGTGCGGGAAAATTCTGAATGTGCCGCAGTTCAACCGGAGGGGTCCGAACTGTTGAAGTGGCATAAACGGTTGGGCCATGTAAACGGGAAAGACAGTGAAACTGATTCGAGATGGAGTGATTCCTACAGACTCTGTAAGAACTACAGATCAATTACCCCCATGTGAGGTGTGCATAAAAGGCAAAGTGACTGCTTTACCGTTCGAAAAAGGTCGAATGGCTTTTGATGAAGTGCTGAAAATAGTGCATTCCGACGTAGTTGGACCCTTCAGAACTGAATCCATGGGTCGAGCGAAATACTTCGTGACAGCGCCAGGTGGTGCGAAGTCTGCTTCTTAAGACAAAACTCAGGAATCTTCGAAGCGTTTAAGCTATACCAACAGTTGGTTGAAAAACAAACCGGATATAAAATAAAGAAAATGATCGTGAGTATTGCAATGTTGACTTTGACAAGTATTTAGGAGCTCAAGGTATCCAGAGAAGACGGTACCTCGAATACCGTATCAGAATGGCGTGGCGAAGAAGATGAACCCCACGTTGTTAGACATGGCAAGGTGTCTGGTTTGGTGGCATCTTTTTTGTCTGAAGCCGTCGCGACAGCATGTCATATCAGAAATCGCTGTCTAACATCTAGCTTAAAAGGAGGAATTCCATACGAAAAATGGATGAAGAAGACACCTAAGGTTGGTCATCTGCGAATGTTTGGTTCTAAAGTGATTGTTTTAGACAAAGATCCTGATAAGGATAAGCTCACACAAAGAGTATGTTTGTGGGGTATCCTAGAGATAGGAAGGGGTACCGAGTGTGGCTGCCTAACACCCATCAAATTGTAAATGTGCGCGGTTTGAAATTTATCGAGGACACTAACAAGAACTCAGATGACATGCATGTGTTGGACGAGTTGTTTACATCGCTAGACAGAGATGCCAGTCAAATAAGTCAGCCCAAGATTGTTGGATTCTCGCCGAGGCGAAATGATAATGTGAAGGAGTTAGAAAAAGAAGAATGACCTATTACCCCGAAGCAAACAAAATCGTCTGAAGCAGAGTACAAAAGAGCCCCTGGAAGACGGCGAATGTTACGTACTGAGCGCAGAGGGCAACCCAGAAAGCTATTCAATTCTCGGCAAATGACTAACACATAAAATGAATCTGGAGAGGGGATTCAATGCGAAAATGGTTTTGACGATGACGTTTTCGCTGGTGCTGCTGAAGTTAGCGTACAGGACGCTTTAAATGGAGACGATCGAAGTGAATAGATGGATGCTATTGAATCTGAGGTCACAAGTTTAGTCAAAAATGATACATTTGACATCGTCAAGAACAGTGAAAACAAAATTGTTGTAGGATGTCGATATGTGCTGGCTAACAAATATAGTCCAAAAGGAAAATTTGAGTGACGCAAGGCTCGTTTGGTAGCAAAGGGTTACAGCCAAAAATATGGTATTTGCTATCACCAGATTTTTGCTCCTATCGCAAGATTCGATACTGTTGTATACTTGCTTAAAGTCAACGAAAATTTGGTGTACGTCCATGTTGAACTCCCAGCATTTATCAAGTACCTGCTTGACTGTTAACAATTGATCATTTGAAACTTCCCAATAATACTGTTGCGTATGATCTGATTTTATTTTCTATGATCTTTGAAAATAGTTTGTATGCCGTACAAAGTATTGATCTTCTTCTTCTTAGCACTACAGCCCCTCTCGGGCCTTCGCTTCCTGCAAGCAGCGCCTCCAATTGTCTCGGTCCATTGACCGCGTCCTCCAATTCCGAAATCCGAGCAGAGATGAACTGTTTTCGTCAATTGAGTCAGACCAGCGATTCCTCGGTTTCCCCACTGGTCTCCGGCCTTCAGTTCTTCCAACGAACACCTTTTTGGGTATCCGTTGTTCGTCCATACGATTCATGTGTCCAGCCCATTGCAACTTCCGCAGTCTTACAATCGTTGAGACCTCCGGATCGTCAAAAATTTTATACAGCTCATGGTTGTATCGAATTCGCCATTGTTCCCCTTCTAGCTTCGCTCCCATTATTCGCCCCAGAACCCGTTGCTCAAAGGCGTTCAATATATTTGCAGATGCTTGGGTTAGGGTAGTATTGATCTGCCTCTATAGTTTTCGCACTGTAGCTGGAAGTATAATTGATCGGCTCCACTCGTTCGGTATCTATTCTTGTTCCCAAATATGCTGCATGACTTTGTGGATGGCTTTCAAAACGCCGCTTCTACCGTATTTAGTGAGCTTCACTAGGCTATAGGTTCTAATGCTCTGTAACTATACGTCGGATTAAGAAGATTCTTTAAATATGACGGCGATCATTCCTGAATCCTGTTTTCATCAGCGATGATGTTACCGATGTAATCACGGCAGAGCGTGGCCTTGGGCTGGTAACCTCGTTTCAGGCTTTTCACTACTTTGTATGCTTGTCTTGGGTTGTTGCTGGCTAGACTTACATCGATACTTCTCAACTGATCTTCATAGTATTTTCTTTTCTTAACTCTAATTATCTTATTCGCTACTCTTCTGAGATTTTCATAATGTTTTCTTTTTGTCCTGGTTTTCCTACCTAAATATTGATTCTTTTTGTCTAACGCATTCTGGCACTCGTCATCGAACCAATCATTTCTTTTGAGTCGGGCTTTATGCCCGATTGTCTGTTCTGCCACGGTCTAATCAGGCGCTGGGCTTTATCCGCCAGTCTTTCCCCGATGAGATAGCTCCTTGCCAATCTTAGCATTGAAATCACTCAGAATTATTTTTGTATTGTTTGTAGGTAATAAGTCGAATAGTCTTTCCAGGTGATTGCAGGTCCGAAAGTAACGCGATTAATCTCCGTGCTGAATGCCAAGCATTCCTAGCCTTTTTTTCGATGACAACTGCCAACAACTTTCCTTGCCTAATCGGAAGCGACACTTCGACATTTCTCCCAACTCTCGCGTAGCTGAAGTCAAAAAGTGCGCCCGCGGAACAACTAGAAATCAATGGTTTGAATCTTAGGTGGGAAATTCAAACTATTTATTCCGAAATGCTCCGGCGAGGCACACGCTGTGCTTCTGACCACAATTGGGTTACAGCACTGTTCTTCCCAATAATTTATCTCTAATCCGTCATTTCCTTGAAATTAGATTAACGGAAAAATTAGCTTATGGGGGCGCCAAGATATCTCCAATATTTATAGTATTTCATAATGATGATTCTAACAGAATTCCTTAAATTTAACTTTCTTTATAGATGACTATTAAATAGGAATATTTTTTAGAGTTAGCAATTTCTAAGATAACGTAATCGATTGTGAGGTATGCTGTGTGACTAGTGGTACGGTCTTGTTGAAATCACATACCGTTGATGTCAAGTTCATCCGATTCTAGCCACAAATAATATTCTAACATAACACGATAGCGCTCTCCATTAACGGTAACATGACGATCGTTTTCATCCACCACAAAATACGGCCCAATCGCACCTCTGACATGAAAACCGCACCGAACAGTAATTTTTTGCGGACGCAACGGTATCTCAAGAACCACATGCGGGTTTCTTGCAGACCAATAACACATATTTTGCTTATTAATAAAGCCATTGAGCCCGAAATGAGTTTCATCGCTGAAGATGATTTTTCGATGATTTTCTTCAAGCTTTCTTCTTCTTTGTAGCGCTACAGCCCCTCTCGGGTGGGGCCAATGGAAGCTCTCCGCAGACATCTATAGGCTCCGATGTTCTGTAGCTGTGCGGTAATATGATGCCTTTCTTTCCTTATCTTGGTTTCATCACCGTTTCTTCAAGCTTTCCCAGAACCCAATTGCTGGTTCGTGAACTTCACCATGATAAAAATGTTGACTTTAACTAACGTTTTGTCATTGACAATTCATTAAAACAGTTTAAGGGTGCGTTCATATAAACATACGAAATTGTTATGCCCCTAATGCAAACCCCTATATTACTCTTTGTTTATATTCTATCTGATATCCTATCTTGCGCTTAGACTACTGACCATCCATTTCTATTTTGCATTATTTGCTCTAATTAATGTTATCTCTTTTCCATTCCCAGGTGATATATTCGAAAAATTAGAAGATGAAGACGAGCAAGGTTGGTGCAAAGGAAGGAAAAATGGACGTGTAGGTCTCTATCCAGCGAATTATGTGGAAGTGATAGCAACGTAAAAGAACCACACACACACGCATACGAGTATATATACAAAAAGCATGTAATCCGCATTGAATTTATTTATATATCAAAGAAGGTGGGGTTTAAACAAAAAATTATGTTTTTATTTTATAAAATTTCCACGTTTTCTTTTCTCTCTTCTGTGTATCACTTCTTAATGCGTCATTTAATTTTTGTTTATTTTTCTGTTCGTTTGTTTTCTATTTGTATGTATGATAAATTTGAATAGAAGAAACAAAAAAAAAATGAAACTAAAAAAAGTAAATCACAAAATAAAAACAAAATTCTGCAAAATGTATAAGAGCATGTCATATTTATATGAAGTAGACAAGGGAGGAAACAAGTTTCTAAAATAATATAATCTGTAGTTGAATATATAAGAAATCAATTGTTGAAATCATATATATATAACATCAAAAATAAGGTTGGAAAATTGTAGCTGATTTGATTCAAATAAGATATTAAATAACAATATTAAAAGGAAAAAAGTAAATATACTGTCCAAATGTTGACCGGCAGCTCATGTAAATTTGCTAAATGCATAGAGGACAACAGAAATTTTCGAAATTCTTAAAAGAAATTCTCCAGCCAAAAATATAAGACGATCCAAACTCCAAATATTTGTATCCTAAAGAATTGTATTTTACAGTTAGAAATTGACAAAGTAAATAAAACTTTTTTTTGTAAAAAAAACATTGACCTAGCCCAGACTATAAGTAGTGAAGTGAAATTTTCGAAACAGATACACATACTAATCTTGAAATTTGTTATATTGTTATCAATGAAAATAAATAAGTTTAATGACAAAAACATTCTGATGTGAGTCATATTTAAATTATTTGAAAAAGAGAAAGTTTAAAATCATTTTTTTCGAGGAAGAGCGAAATGAATATATATAAATTTATTTATATACACGTTGAAAACGAAACTATGCTGAAGATATATATAGTGAGAGTGCAACAAGGGAGGTTATTTAAGTTGTTATCACTAGATTATATAAATTAAAGGGAATGAAAAATTTGAACTGAAAATAATCGTACTAGCAATAAAGAAAAGATGAAAAAGTTTGTAGGAAGTTCAATTTGAATAAAATGATTATTTTTCTTTTTCAAAGAATTTTGTTTTACTTCTATCGGCTTGTTCGGTGCATATTGATTTACCAGGGTCACATACAGTGGTAATTTTCGTATGAAGACTCGATTTAATTAAGGTCAAAAGCCAAACAATCCTCGGCAGCTCGTTTTTCCCACCATTGATTTTAAATTGAGGATAGGAAGAAAGTTATTTAGTAGATGGCGTGTTGGGAGCACAGAAGGTTGACTCCCTTATCTATCTCTTCTGTGCTCGCAACACGCCATCTACTAAATAACTCTCCTCGTATTCTCAATTTAAAATCAATGAAGTGGAAAAAACGCAGAAGAAAAGGCTCGCACAACTGGTTTGGTGATCTTGAGATTGATAGAAATTAACGTTATCCCATTCAAAAAATTGTTTAACAGAAACGAAACAAAGCAAGCGAATGGATTTGAGTGAGATGTGAAAGTTGCCTTCTGTGTATTATTCTATTGTTTGGAGGGCGAGACTCGTCATCATTGATCTATCAACTATTTTGTGGCTTACGCTGGACTTGGTTGACTCCCTTATCTACTTCATGGGCGGGAGTATGTAAATATCCACGGCGAGAGCGCGGGTTCGTCTGTCCGAAATCAAAAAAACTGAGTACACATGAGGACAGTTCACCACAAGAACCAGTAGGGCAAGATAATCCTCAAGAATTAGAAAAATTAGTTGGAGAACTTTGCCGAAAAAGGTGTTAAAATCAACTCCAACAAACTGCCCCACAATAAAAAGGGACGATTTCGGTGAAAAGTACAAAAAATTTGCTGTTCAGTTCTCGCCGTGAAAGTGTGCAAAAAAATATACAAAATGACTTGATACCAAGAGTTTTAACACAATACGCTGGCATATTTGCATTGTTGTCGTCATATCTATATTTTTAGTAGATGCAGTAAAGATTGTGTTTTGCCTTAGGACAACGAAGGAAGATCTCAACTCAGGATTGGAAAGGATACGATAAGGAGTTTGGCTGGAAAATGTACCATAACGAAAGTGACGAAGATTCCCAGCTTGTTCTGCGTGACAACTCGTAGAATACCCACATCATCACAACTGAATCGTTAATCTGATTCATGGCTAAGTAAATTGCTTGTACGCAACATAGAACCGACTAAGGAATTACATAGTCGTATGCTTAGTGATAAAGAAGTTATTTACGCATTGCACGCGCACAACGTACGTCCTGACTCAATACAAAAATATTTAGCGAATTACAAACAAACAGTTGCATTAATAAATTCCAAAAAAGATCATTTCTCATGTACCTTAGTAGGATCATAGACACTGCAAGTGGGCGAGATGGATCAATGCGCTCCTTTGTGGAAAAATACATGTGGATTTGAGATGATTGATCAAGCGAAAAATGATTCGTGGAATGGTAAGGATTATTTAGAATTCATGAAAGAATAGAGTTGCTAACATCCAAACTCTCCAGTCGGACAAACGTATTTTGTTTCGGCAAACTATCCAACCCAATAACATACGTAACGGATATAGTGTATGCAATTGCTAAACGATTGTGAAAAAATCACAAAGGTGAAAAAGTGCCGGTGGCTTGAGCTTGTTCTCTCTCATTCTCTACGTTGTGATTTGATTAGAGATTAAAAGTAGTTTACTTTTGACGTGCATGCATACAATTTGTAGTGCTTTATGGGGTGTTTATTATCTGTTCAGGACTGCAGCGATAGTCTGCTGCCTCGGCGAGCGAAGATATTAGTGCTCCCCGGAATCGGCCTTGCCAGAGGACGCGTGAATGCGCTGGCAGGCTAGCATTGCGGTGTCGTGCGGCGGGTTCTTTTCCCCAGCACAATGGCCCACTAAAAAAAAAAAAAATTGCCCATTCACGAATTAAACGATAAAACATCTCGGGTGGATGGTGTCGAGGCCGAGGTAACCTACCGAATGGATGGACTAATAAAAAGCGACTGATCGAGCCTGATTAATGCGAACGGGACGCGAGAGGATTGCATCGTTGCATTTGATATTTACGACCCCCAAATAAGAGTGGGGCTTCCAGGTTGAAGCCGTGCCCTCTCGCAGACCCCCCCTCCCCATCAAGATCCATCGTCAACGAGAAGATTAGGGCAGGAAAAGAAACGAGTGACCAGGCAAATAAAGCGACGATGTGTGATTTCATCACCAACGTCGAAAAGGTGGCGGAAATACTGTATTCGGAAACAGAAGCCGATAACCTCTCCTAAGGACGATGGCCGCAAAGTACAATTGCCGCGCAGCGACATGAAGAAGAAAGACTATTCCGAAAACCGGGAGTTGTTCTAAAAAGAATACAATCTGCATGTGACTCGCCAAAAATCACCAAAGCAGTAAGGATTGGGCTCCTTGAACTAGAAGATCTCCTAGATCGCATAGGGCATTATCGGAGGAGCTGGTTAAAGGCCGAAGAGAACCAAAAGGCCGAAGAAGGGCTGGGGGCGAAATCTAGAGGGCGAGTGCAGACAGCTCCACAATTAAAAATTAATAAATGAATGGCGTCCAGCCTAATCGAAGGAGATCGGGATAAAAAAAGAGGAAGGAAGAGGCACTTGATGGGTGCGGGACACCAGATCAGGGGTTTCAGACAGTGCTTACAAAAGGAGCGAAGAAAGCCGCTAAGAAACTCCTTCAAAAAGTGCCAAAAAGTAAAGTTCGCACGGACGCCCAAGAAGAAAAAAGACCCGATGCAAAACAGGAGAGAAAGAAGCCCCGACGAATACCCCGCAGCAGGCACTGCTCGTAAAACCCCAAGATGGTCGAACTTACGCGGAGGTGCTGCGGGACATCAGGGGAAACGTAAGGCCCGAAGACACCAACACTGCCATTAAAGCAGTATGACCAACGCGTTCGGGCCACATACTGGTCGAATTCAGAGCAGAGGCCGAGAATAGGGAAGCATTCTGCGACGCAGTAAAGAAAGTCCTCGGCAAAAGCGCAGCTATAGCCCCGCTTGAGCCGATGGCAATGATCGAAATAAGAGACATTGACTGCATCACGGATCTGGAAGGTGGAAGAGGCCATCAAAAGGGAGTTTCCTAGCGTGGGCGGGATTAAGGCGAGGCTGACACCAGAAAACCATAGGGGACAACGCATGGCCATAATTGACGACCAAAAAGGACGCCGAACAATTTCTGAATAAGGGCAAAGTACGAATAGGGTGGGTTGTCTTTAGGATACAGCGAAGAGCAACGCCTCTTCAATGTTTCAAATGCCTTGGCTATGGTCACACCGCATGATTCTACGTCTAGCACTCGTTGCGTGTAGACGTGTTTTTAATTCGCTCCTGTCAAGAATTTTTAAATTAAAATAATTTTTAAAAACGTCAATTACAAAGTAATTTTATAAAGAAACTTATTACATCGTCGAACTATTCGAACAATTTATCGAGTATCTTGACTTTACCTACGAGAAAGTTTCAAGAAAGAAAATAAGTTTTTTTCACCGGGGGGATGGAGGAGCCCGACGGCTTCCCACCGCTTGGGACCCAGAGCCAGGCATTTTGAAAATTACAAATGATAAAATGAACAAGCGGAAAAATGAACAAGACAATTGTGAGCATGGAAAGCGAATTACGATTTCAAGCGAAGATTATGAAAAAGTAACCATGGAGAATACAAGGGTTACGAAACAAAATGACGAATTAAAACTCCGGATACAGAGTTTAGAAGATATGGTCCGGACGTTGTCAAATGGGAACAAACAAAAAGCTAAGCCACAGAATACGTCCGGCCAAGAAGAGCCGATACTCACTAAGAAGAATGAAAAACAGGAAACAACAAGCAAGACCAACGGGAAAGGAGTACCAACAAATAAAATGAAATCGCAAGATATGAGCAAGACAATCCATGATGCGGAAAATATCCTGAGCGCAGGAGGAGCGAACGACAGCGCCAATTATTATGCGGTGCTGTCTGCAATGCACGAGGAAATGGACGTCGAGATAGAGAGCAACGATAAGATAGGTAATATTGATAGCGATAATAATTTCATTAAATATTTAAAATTAAAAAATAAGCAAAAGGAGAAGAAGCCAACCGGTGTGTCTGCTGGTCCTCCTAATAAAATTAATGTGGTAAATGAAAAAGTTCCTCCAATAAACGTTTTTGGGCAGCGTGGAGGAGATATGGTTCGGTTATTGGCAGCCGAACATAAAATCAAAAACTTTGAAATTAAGAGAGTGACCGGTGATAAGCTCTCGATCAAGACAAAGACACTGGCTGACTTCAAACAGGCGAAAGATGCTCTTAATAGTGTCCAAGCTCCCCACTTTACATATACGCCAAAGGCGGAAAAAAATCAGACCTTCCTGTTGAAGGGCCTGGACTGTGGGGAGAATACAGTTGATCTCCTTGAGATGTTGCAGGAAGCAGCACCAGCTGTTAAGTTCATGTGTGTGAAAAATTTTGCTACAAGGAGATCAACTGTAGAAGATAAAATATTACCATTTTATTTGGTACAAATTTCCAACGACAGCAGTCCGAGTGCCCTCCAACAGGTAAGGTACTTAAACATTAGAGTTGTGAGGTGGGAACGCCTCCCAAAAACTGAGGTCAACCAGTGTTACAGGTGTCAACGATTCGGTCATTCGGCTGCCAATTGTGCAATGCACTATCGCTGTGTTAAGTGCAAAGATATCCACGCCCCCGGTGAATGCAAATTGGCTCAGGTGGAGCCAAAAGAAAAATTGTATTGTGTTAATTGTGGTACATTTGGTCATCCAGCATCATACCGAGGATGCCCTCGGTATCAAGATGCAAGAGCTAAATTTTCACCAAAGCAAACCAAAGTAAATCAGAATCTGTTACCTCCCAACTTCATCAAACCCGGGGTATCATTTGCACTTGCTGCCAGAGGACCAGCAGACAACAATATAAATAAAATAAATAATGTAAGTGGCAATAATGAGCTGCTTCTTAAAATCTACCAGCAACTTGAATCGCTTTCAGATAGAATTAATAAGCAAGACCAAAAAATCAATTTCGTTTTTCAAAGTTTAGGTCAACATGCTCCAAAATAGTTTGTCATTCACTCACATTCCCATGGATAGGATTCGTCTCATCTCGATCAACGTCAACTCCATTGTTACTATACATCGGCGTGATTATCTCCTTGAATTCATTGTTAAGCAAAAGCCTGACATCATGCTTCTCACCGAAACCCACCTCAATTCATGGCACTCCATGACATTCAAGGATTTCGAATTCGTAAGAAACGATAGGGTAATAGGTGATGGGGGAGGTGGCACCGGGATATTGGTTCGAAGACCCTATCGTTTCCAAAATATTGAAAAAGTCGAATTCAAAAGCTTTGAATCTCTTGAAGTGTCCGTTATCAAAATTTCACTGCCAGGTGGGGATAACCTCTTCGTTATCTCTGCCTATGCAACTGGTGGAACTGTTCTCAGGCTCAAGGAGGAACTCAATTCCTTGTTTGAAATACTCGAATTGAACAGGCTTCATAATTATTATATTCTTGCTGGTGACCTGAACGCCAAGCATACATCATGGCTGAACGCCACCAATAATCCAAGAGGTGTATTCCTGAAATCGTGGATAACAGAGAACCAGATTGAATACAGGTGCAATCTATATGGGTCGGAGTTCCCAACATACCCTAGGACAAATTCATATTTGGACCTCTGCATTGCTGACGCAAGACTCGAATTCAACTTTAATAGTCCTCAACGGAAACTGCAGGTGCTTCCTTATGATAGCGACCATAACGCAATCGTAATGGAAATCAATCATCAAAGGGATGATTTCTTCCTCATTCCAGTTCAATACGAAAATCATCGGTTGACTTTCAAAAAAACAGACTGGGGAAAGTTTCAAAAGAAGTTTAATCGGGAGTACCAGAAGCAATGTCCCCCTTCTGACGGTGGCAACTCTTGCTCAATGGTTCCTAATGACAGGAATCTAACTAACGATGAAATAGATGTCTATTTGTCGAAGTTAGAGAAGCTGACGTTGGAAACGATTGAGAAAGTAGTTCCCAAGATAAAACATCGAAACAATATGGAAGGATATGAAACACCAACCATCGCAAGGTTGAAAAGATTGAAAAGCCTTCTTCTCACACGCGTCAACAATATTTATCGACGATTTTTGGATTACAACCATCCCTCGTTGGCTTTGTTGAAATTACATCTGAAGAATGTCCGGAACTTAATCCGGTCATACTTCAGGAGTGAGGTCAGCAATCAATGGGCGGAAAAATTGAGGGGTATTAGCCCACAGGATCCAGACGGCGTGTTCACGAAAGTGAATAGCATATTCCGCAAGAAGTCTCGAGTGAAGGTATCGAATCTTGAAGTCACTAGTGATGAGATAAATCTTCTCGATAGGGCTGGTATCGAAATTGATAGTACGACTCCGGATAGAAATGGAAACAGGATCATTTGTGAAGGATTAGATAAACTTGCCCTGATTGGAACACATTTTGAATTGGTTCATCTACCAAACCCTGAGAGAGGGAATGAAATAGTTTCAGAGATCGTTGAAGCAAAAGTTTCCGACTTCAAGTCAAGCCTGAACGGCCAATCAATTCTTCATTTCAATGAAACATTAACATCTGACCTCATACCGAACTTGAATCTTATTGATTATTTTGTCAGCTATGAAGACTTGTGTTTCATATTTCGCAGGATAAACAACAAGAAATCATGTGGTACTGATGGTATTCCAAATGTAGTTCTCCGATATTTGCCTGAGGTTGCTATTAGGAACTATTGCATATTGTTCAACAACATGTTGAGCAATTCATATTTCCCAAATGAGTGGAAAAAGGCTAAGGTATTTCCGATCTTGAAGAAAGGAAAAGAATCTTCATGCCCCAAAAGCTATCGCCCAATCAGCTTGCTGCCTAACATCAGCAAGGTGTTTGAAGTGATACTCAACAGAGCATTAAACGCCCACATTGAGGAAAATGAGTTGATGCCGAATTGCCAATTTGGTTTTCGTGCCAGGCATTCGACCACACATGCAATAACGAAAGTAACCTCAGACATCTGTTGGAAACTAAATGATAGACAATGTGTTGGAGCATGTCTCATTGATATGGAGAAAGCCTTTGATACGGTATGGTTAGATGGACTTATTTTTAAACTCCTCCAGGACAAGTTCCCCAGACACCTTGTCGCCATGATGTGTAATATGTTATACGGGAAATCGTTTGTTGTAACTGATGGAAATCTGACAACAATGCGCGAGTTCAAGGTCTTGAATGGTCTACAGCAGGGAACAGATACTGCGCCTCTGCTCTTCTCAATCTTCATTCGCAAGCTATTGAACGGCTTTGATTTTAACGTCTTGCCAACGCGATCATTGGTAACGTTTGCTGATGATCTGATCATCTATACGGCAGACCGAAAAGCTACAATAGTTCAGAGCAATCTCCAAAAAATGTTCAATGATGTACAGCTGTACACTGACAATTGGCGAATGAAAATCAATGCGCAAAAATGTGAAACAATCTTGTTTCGGACAACGCTGCAGGGGGTCAGTCAAGACCTGAAACGTAATTGGAAAGATTTCCACATCATGGCTGGTGAGAGTAGTCTAGAACGAGTTCCACATAAATCCTGTGTTCGATACCTCGGTGTTTATCTCGATCAGTATCTGTACTATACTGAACATGTGAAAATCATGCTCAGTAAAGCACTTAAAGTAGTCATGGCCCTTCGAAAACTCTTTCATTCCAGATACATTGATCAAAAGGTCAAAATTATCTGTTACAAGACCCTGGTTAGACCAGTTTTGACATATGGATGTCAGATCTGGTACAACCAGAGTGCTAGTACTATGGAAAAATTAAGAGTTTTCGAAAGGAAATGTCTTCGTGCATGTACTGGTTTGTACAGAAAGCCTGAGACGGATTGGAAACATTATGTATCGAATAGAAGAATTTATCAAACTGCTGAAGTGACGAGGGTCGATATCTTCATATTGAAACTTCTTCGGAATCATATCGCAAGATCTGTGACTGTGAGTGAAAACCCTTGGATTTCACAGCCGTTCCACCCTACAGACGGGTATATAGCGACTTGCCTCGCTACTGGCTTCATTCCTCCAGAAGCATTCGTGTATTTGGACATGAATCGATATGTTTTTGATTCTGACGGCGTCCCAGTCATATATCACATATATCGACGGGCCACCGATAAGAAGATAAAATATCCTCCGAATTTGAGTTCACGAGACCAACGATTTCAATGGAGGTACTCATTTGCTAGATTTGTTGAAGCTGATCGAGTTGAGACGGCGCAATCCAGGTATTGGTGGCTGAATGACAATGTCTAAATTATTCGTGTTTATTTTCAGTTTTGGAGTTTTTTCGTTATTTAGTTTTTGAGTTTCAGCTCATTATTGCTACGTTTAGTGTTGTTATTTTTTTTGTTTAAAAATTAGGTATAGGTTAGGTATATGTAATGTTCACTATGTTCCGTTAGAGATAAGATTAAACACTTAGGTTAGGAACATTGTTACAGAATTTTTTAGTATAAGATAAAGTTTTTTTGATTGTATTTTATTAGAAATAAGACAACATATTAGGTGTAGGATCAAAGTTTCACTGTTGTGTTTTAATTATAAATAATTTTAGGATAGTGTTGGTTGGTTTTTTCTCCTTTTTCCAATTAAATTTTAAAAATATGTAATAATCGTAATTAATTGAATTTGCTATAGTTTTTTTTTATGAAATGAGTTAATGATAACGTACAAATTTAGAGAGCCATTTGGGCCATTAAGTTTTTTGATTATTATTGTTTGGAATTTGCTTTATATTCTTTTAAAATTTATAACGATTAGTATTAAATAAAGCGCTTTTGACTTTGACTTTGACTTTGGTCACACCGCATAAATATGCAAAGGACCCAATAGGAGTAAAAGAGTGTAAGAAAGGGGCACACTGAATTCTTTGCAAGGATGCTGATCTAAGACATCAAGAAAATGCCGGGTTTTCCAGGAAGCCCTAGCCAAGGCAAAATTAGAACTTTGATGACCCGCATCCTGCAGCTAAACCTACACCACAGTTAAACCGCCCAAAATCTGCGTGAGCAGTTTCCGAAGGACATGAAAGCCGACTTTTTGCTGCTGAGTGAGCAACACCACGATAAAAGTTCGGTATCATGGTATCCTGACGAAGCTGGTACTGCTGCCATCTGGGTTCGAAATAGTGATTTCCAGACGAAGAGCTGTGGACGTGGGGATGGTTTTTTGTGAGTTCGGTGCTTTAGTGTGTACCTAACGCCGAACGAAACGGTATCATCTTTCCGCGCTGCCTCGACCGCAGACGAGAACGTGCTCTTTGGGGGTGCTAAGCACCGGAAATACGCCGACTTTCCGCCGTATTGGCTGTGAAGGAACCGTACCGGACGTGACATTCGCCTCGGAGTCCTTAGTACGGAGGATACCCAACTGGAGAGTATTAGAGGACTACTCAGCCAGTGATCATCTGTGCATTTTGCTTGAGCAGCGATGTTGTCTCCCGATGTCCGTGCTCTCGGCTTTCTATAACTGGATGGAACATCGGAAGGATGGACGTCGAGAGGTCCGTCGAGGTGCTCACAGCAAGTGCTGCTGGAGGAGATCCGGAGGGGAAGGAAAAACTAGCAGCTCAAGATGTGGTGATCTCAACAATGAGCATCGGCACGGTAATCCCCCAGTGTACTGGTGATCAACTGAAATCGCTGAAAAACGAAGGGAACTGTGACGAGGCAAGCAACCGCGCAGCCAGGAAATGCCTTCGCAAATTGATCAACAACAGCAAGGCTCGCTGCTGGCAAGATCTAGTGGAAAATGTGAACAAGGATCCGTGGGGCCTTGGCTACAAGCTAGTTATGCGGAAGCTTGGTGCCCTACAGAAACCTTGTATACATGATGTGGAAAAGATGGACGAGATAGTGCGGCCACTCTTGAATCGCGCTTGGTCGGCTATGCGGATGATGTTGCGGCTCTGGTCGCTGGACGGACCGTTGAACAGGCGCAACTTAGGCTAGGTATACTAACGCGCCAAGTGAGGGACTCGATAAGTGCTCGCGGGTTCAGTTTAGTACTGGAGAAAAGTGAAGTGGTCATCTTGACAAAAAAGAGAATCCCTAGAGTAAGAATGATCAGCGTTGGAGATTTGCGAATCGAATCAAAGCCATCGCTGAAGTACCTGGGGCTACTGATCGACTCGAAGATGAGTTTCTCTGAGCTAATCAGGGCAACGGATGAGAAGGCTGCTTCGGGAATATCGGCCCTGAGTCGACTTATGGCCAACGTAGGGGGACCCAGCCCATCAAGAAGACGCCTCTTGATGACTGCTGTAGGGTCAGTGCTACTGTATGGAGCAGAAGTATGGGGCGACGCTCTCAGTATGGAGGTATATCGAAAACGTTTGTCACAGGTACATTCGGCGGTGAGTTATTGCAGGCGCGATACCTGTCGCCCTCCTTGCTAGAGAGCGCCGCGCTATTTATCTGCGCCGAAACGAGGATGCGAGGGAAATGTTTGTCCGCGAGGAGAGACAGCGCTCGCTCAACGATTGGCAGCAGTCTTGGGTGAATTGCACGAAGGGAAGGTGGACTGTGCGCCTCATCCCGGATGTGAGACCGTGGCTAAATCGAAGGCATGGCGAGACTGACTTCTATCTGACCCAGCTTTTGAGCGGGCCTGGGTGTTTTCAGTCTTACCAAGATTGGTAAGTCAAGATCCCCCGATTGTCGGTTTTGCCCAGAAGAGGAGGACAATGCCTGCCACACAAAAATGGGTCTGCCTGCGAACCAACTACTACAGGGAGACGGGAGATCTCACCCCGAATAATATAGTTGCGGTGATGCTCGAATCGGTTGAGAAATGGAACCAGGTGGCACATTATGCTCGGCCAGTCCTGAAATATAAAACGGGCTCACAGCAGCCGGAAGTGGTGGGGCTTGGGGATCGCTTTTCTGGCACTTCCTCCTCCCCTCCCGCTAGGAAAGGGATCGCTCAGCTTGCAGGCGCTTCACGGCGTAACAAAACGGCTCGAAGTAATGTATCAAACGGTTCCAGGCTGGGTTCTCAGGTTGACAGGGGAGGTGTTTAGTGGGTAGTCCAGTCGCCTTCTTGCGAGCATGGGAGTCCCACGCTCTGTGCGTAAATGGCATTCACCTCCCAAATACAGAAAAAAAGATCCATCGTAGACGTGGCCATATGTTTTTCATTTAAATGAAAAATCTATACAAACATAATTCGCAAAATGAAAAGACCGAGTTTTTCTTCTATTTATCTATTCATCCTTTTCTCAATTCAATCTCTAGAGTACGAGTCCATAGCGAAAACGAAACAACAACTTTTACTTTTTTTTATTCTCCCATTCCCAACCACTCTCTCCATCACTCTTTCATCGTCGCACAACGCTCGAGCGTTTTGCACTTCACACGTCGTCAATTCCTACGCGTGCCTCCAGGCAATGCTAAAACATCGGTATAAGGGGCACACCAAATGCTGTGTAGTACTCCTTTCCTGTTAGTCTTGTCCGATTCGTGAACAGTTCTCAGAGATTAAAAAAAATATTATAATACGACGCGGTAAAAAAAACTCTGAGTTTCTATAAAAACTAGCTGTCTTTAAGTATCTCGACGTTAGGGTCTAAAATGCCCTAAGATACTGCATTTTCAATCCTCCGGACTTATCATTAATTTGAATTTATTAGATGTTCCTTAAGCCTTTTTTTAAAAACCAATAATGAGTTTACGTTTTTCACTGTTTCTGGAAGATTTTAGTATATACGCAGAGCATCATTCGTTGAATCGTTTTTTAGTCAATCAGTTCTAGCGTAAGGTATTACAAAATTGTTGGCATTTTTTGAATTATATGGATTTATTTGTGATACTTTTATAAAGGGGCTTCGTTCCGGTTCACTGGAAATTAGACATTAGAAGATAAATTTAGCTTTTTTCATATTAATGATTTGAATGAAGGTGAGTGCATTAGACCGTTGATAAAGAGTAAGAATCGGAAGGTTTAGAATATTTTTATAGGCTTTAGTTAGTATCCTGGAAATAATATTAAGGTTTTGCTTTGACGATTGACTCCAAATGACCACCGTATAATGTAGCTTTGTCAGTACAAATGCATTTAATACAAGTTTCCTTATATGCATTGGAAAACCTCCATATCTTCTCAACACTCCTATCATTGGTGCTAGTTGTCTCCCCAAAGATATTTAATTTCAAACACTCTTTGCAAGTTTTCGCAGTTAATTTTTAGGTGAACTTCTATGTCTTCCTTATTCTTCTGTTTAAAAATAATGTATTTTATTTTTGTAGTATTCAATGCTAGTTTGTTTTCGGTAGGCCATGAACGATATTTATCTAGATCCTCGTTGACGATATTCTCCATGGCAACTTTATCATGTCGTGAATAAAGAAGTACAGTTTCATCAGCATATAATGTGTGGTGAGCTTTCAGTTTACATACATTCAAATTATTGGTGTATAGCAAAAACAAGGTTGGTCCAAGTATGGATCCTTGAGGAACCCTCGATTTCATTGGTGCTAGATTGCTCAAGACATTATTAACTGATGTTCTTGGGAATCTTCCTTCCAAATAACTTTTAAAAAGCTGTTTCGGTTTTCCTTGTATACCACACGATTCAAGTTTTTGAAGTAACAAAAGCTTTCTTCAGGTCCACAAAATTGCAATAACATAATCTCCTTTATCAAGAGTTTCATTGATGTAACGTTAGACAGAAAGTAACAAACCGAAAGAACTCTTGTTCTTTTGAAAGCCAAACTGCTTCGGATTTATGATGGAATTGTCCATTAAGAAAGATTTTAAACGATTATTTACAAGTTTTTCGAATATTTTACTAAAGGCTGTCAAAAGTGCAACAGGTCGGTAATTATTCGGGTCCAGACGGTGTCCTTCTTTGAATATTGGAATTATTTTTGTCAGTTTCTCTTCGTCCGGAAATGTTCCATTTTTAATATGCTCATTTATATATCTCCTCTTTGACTAGAATAATTTCATGTGTGGCGATGTTGTCAATACTTGGTGTTGCATTTTTTTTCAAATTTTTGATTGCATTTAATACTTTTCTTTTAGTCGTTTGATGAATGTTTTTCATATAAACATAGGACACCACTTATTATATCATCACTATTCTGCCATATCTTTTTTATTTCAAATAAAATCTATCATTAAAAAGTCAACGCATTAGAAATTTAATTTTTATTTTTAACTACAATCATGAATTCGGAATGGCCACAAATTATTTGGAAATTATTCGATATTTATACTATCCTAAACGCCACGATGGCTGGCCCCTCCACTCATCAACGAGCGTGAGGTGTCCTATGTTTGGAATGAATTGGAATTAATGAGAATTTTATTTAGAAATTAGTTCAGCGTAAGAAAAACATCGGTAACTTCCCAAATATTTGGCGATGACGAGCAACTAAATGCCTACGCACCAGACAAAGGTGATGTAGAAAGACTGAAGCCGCCTGAGCGCGAGTTTTTACAATCGATACTTTGCACTATTGGCGGGGAAGTCGAGTGAAAATAAATTAGAACATTTATTTAAAATACTACAATTTTTGGCTGCCTAGGATCGTAGAGCATCAGCTTTAGAGGGTAGAATTTAAAGATATATTAAGCATTTTTCGAAAGTGTTAGTCTCCCTTTGGGAAGTCTGGAATGAAGGTAGTTTAGTACATTTATTTTCCCAAAAAGCAATTGTAGCTCTTTAGCGGCACCTTACTTCGGAGTATGAAGGACCGCCTGCAAATTTTTGTCTGACTTGTATTGTTCATTTGTGTACGATTAATGGCCCAAGAATTCGATTCAATTTAAGACTATAAACATTCGTCAAAACATTCGCCAAAGGTAATTATGCCGAAAAATGATGACATGAACACTAAACATCATTTTATCTGCATTCAAAGGAATTATCGTAAATTTTCAAAAAAATTTATTTATTCAAATGCAAATATAACAAATTTATTTCGACGTCACTTTTTAGCATTTTCTGTTTTTCATGATATTGTATTTGTTCAGTGATACTTTTCTTAAAAATACTGTTCACAGTAGCAGGTACACAAATATAATTTTGGGCAATTATTTTTAAATTACGATACACATAACCATACTCATTCCACCATGTCAAAGGACATTGGTCCATATCGCAAAGTTCATTTGCATATTTTTGAATCTCTAATTCAGAATTTGATTTGGTGACTTTTGGATTGCGTTTTAAATCATCATTTTCGAAGAATAGTTTCAGCGCTGGAAGGAAATACAAACATGAGTATATAATTAATTAATTAGACCATTTAATGTATATTTGGATTTAGAACATGTTAACATTTAAAAATAGGATATTTCTTACATGATTTTCGTCTCCTCTCCTTTTCATCCTCTTCTTTTACTGCCGCTGCTACCACATCATCAGTAGTTTTCGTTTTAGCACTTAACACTTTTTTAACTGTTTGAAAGGTATCAGCATCGATAAAATTTAAAAATCTAGGATCAAAAAATGTTGCCAAGGACGGGAAAGATTTGTCAAAGATACTAAAAAAAATGAAAATAAACTATACATCAAAAGCATATTGAAAAAAATTCCTTAATTTACCATTCTGATAGCTCGTTTGAAACGACTTCTTTGATACACGCAACGGTTTCGGAGTCCTCATTGTAAACCCGAAAATACTCATTTAGCAATTTTGTTGCTAAAGGCTTTAATAATGAATACAAAGCCACAGGTTCATCAGCCAGCGTTTCTAAGGTGAACTATAAAATATACAATTAAATCAGGTTTATCGGGCACTTTTAAGAATCAATCGTAGTAAAGGTAGTCTACCTTCAATGGTGACAGGCAGTCAATAATTTCTTTAGCTTTTTCCAAAAGTTCATTGATGTCGTCATTCCAAGACGCATACGAAGCAGTTAACTTCTCATAAAAGTTTGAAATTAGGCTAAGCTTTGTCGATGGGAACTCGTCATGCAATATGGGAATAATTGATTCACTCTGAAAAAAAAAAAAAATAAAATGAGAGATGAGCCAAGAAACGAGTATTTTGGATAATAAATTTTGCTATATCTGTTTTGCATTTCTACGAGTAAACGAATATTCTGAAACATACATGAAATATTGAATTTTTCTCAAATAATATTGTCGCCGACCGGAATACTGGAAATAAGAAATTAATCCTGGAGCCTAAGGCCTGGCTTGAGCTGTCCCGCCATAGATAATGATGGTGATGATCTCGATGATTAATTAGCACCCATTAATTAAACAGATGCTCAAATGAGCCACTATAAAAAAATACGCATCGACGATTTATAAGAATTTCGACCGAGGCTCAAATTACGATGCAATGTTTGATGGATGTTAACAGAGGTCCGTAAAGGAAAGCAGTGATGGAATGCTGCCTCAGCGAGCTAGAAAAGTGAGCTCCGCTGAAATGACAAGGCCTTTTTTACATGCAAAAACAAAATGTGTTTCCAGCGTCGCCTTCCTCTCTTGGGCAAAATCGACTGTCGGAGGACCGTGACTTACCAATCTTGTGCAGGTGAAACTGGAAACACCCATGCCCACTGAAAAACTGGGTCAAATGGAAGCCAGTTTCATCATGTCTTCGATTTAGGCAGATCTGGGATGATCCGCGCAGTCCATCTCCCCTTCGTGCAATCCACCCAAGACTGCTGCCCATCGTTGAGTGAGCCCTATCTCTCGCCGCGGGCAACCGTCTCCCTTGCATCCACGTTTCGACGCAAGTAAATAGCGCGGCGTTCTCTAGCAAGGAGGGCAAGAGGTATCATGCCTGCAATAACTGTCACCGCCGAATCAGAGGGTATCGCATGTGAAGATGCAATCCTCAGTGCTTTTCTTCTCTGTACCTGTGCTAAGCGTTTTCGGTACACCTTCTTACTATGAGCGTCGCCCCATATCAGCACTCCTCAAGAGGCGTCTTCTTGATGGGTTTGGTCCCCCCTACGTTGATCATAAGTCGACTCACTCGAAACAGCCTTTTCAGCCGTTGCTCTGATTTGCTCAGAGAAACTTATCTTCGAGTCGATCAGTAGCCCTAGATATTTCACCGCTGGCGTCGATTCAAAGCGTATGTCTTCAATACTAATCGTCCGTATTCTAGGGATTCTCTTCTTTGTCAAGATGACAATTCCGGTTTCCTCCAGTGCTAGATTGAACCCACGAGCAGTCATCCAGTATCTTACTCGGCGCATTAGCATATTGTTACATGTACAAATAATTCTGCGAGCTACTGTCGCAATTGTTTTCACAACAATGAAGAACACGAATTTACTCGAAACCACGAGAACCCAACAAGCATGAACAACATCTGAAAGTGAGTCACTGCTCCATTCATTTGCAGTCGCTCGAATGTTCCCACGAACTCGTCAATGTACGAGAACTGGGTTGAATGACTACAGACCCTATATAAAGGCGAGCTGGATGAATGGGGGATCATCATTCATTCGACCGCGATAAGAACTGCGATAGTGTGTTTCGTAATAGTGAAGTGATTCAGAAGATAATTGCGATAAGAAATTTATGGACAAGTGTTAGATTTTTTTAATAGTGAAAATTAAAATTAGTGAAAGTGTTAAACTGATTATTGTGCATTTTTGTAATCAAATAAACTCTTTTAACTTAAATTAAAAGACATTGCGTTTTCACTTTCCCGGAACATTAAATTATCGGCCGCGAACCATAACACGCGACAATGGTGTCGAGAAGTGAGAAAGAAAATTTCGAAAGTGAAAACATTTAAACATTTTTAAAGTGCACAATAGTGAAATTTAACGTGGAAACTGTTGAAAAAAAATAAGTCGAAATAATAAAAATACCACCAAGCTAACAGTGAAAAATTAATGAATTTACCATGGTGGGTGAGCCCTCAGATGCAGAAAAAGGCGCAGAAGGTGGTGAAGCAGAAACACCAAAACCAAAGAAATCAGAAAATGCGCTGATGCAAATGCTGATGCTGATGCAGCAAGAGCAGCGACAAGAGTTATCCAATTTAACTGCGAAGCTAAGTGAACATTCATCTAATTTCACTGCGAAGCTAAATGAACATTCAGCAAAAATGGATCAACAAGCGATCGGAATCAAGGCGGATTTTCAAAAACAGTCCACCGAAATAAAAGCGGAGCTCGGCAGCCTGAACAAACAAATTAAAGGCGTCAAGGAAAAGGTTTACCAGGTCGAAGAGAGAATGAACCATGAGATGGAAAAAGTGAAAAAAGAATTGGAAGCAGCGAAGGCAGTAGTAACCGCCTCACCAGCCCCACTTAAAACCGCAGCGCAAAGCTCATCTACAAATGTGCAAGCACCAATATTCGATGGGCAAACGGTGTGGAGTATTTACAAAATCCAGTTTGAAGCCGCCGCTAGGATAAATCACTGGAATGAGCAGGAACGAGCAACTGCATTGATTCTTGCTCTAAGAGGCCCAGCTGCCGAGCTTTTGCAGACTATCCCCGTTGAGTTGCATTCAAACCCGGCTGCTATAATGAATGCGCTGGACATGCGTTATGGAGACGATCATCTGAAGCAGATTTACCGGGCACAGCTACTGCATCGGATGCAAAAGTCTGGCGAAACCTTACAGCAGCTAGCACAAGACATTGAGCGCCTGGCACTTTTGGCTTATCCAGCTTACGACCCAAAACATCGAGATGACGCAGCAACAGAAGCATTCATCAGTGCGTTAAAGGACCAGGAATTGCAACAAGCCGTGCGATTAACTCAAAAGCAAACGGTTAAGGACGCATTGGTTTATAGTCTGAACTATGAGGCAGCGAAAAATGCGACTCGTACCACTGCCCGGGTCCGTGAAGTAGTGGCAGACGAGTACAGGTGTAAGCGCGTGGAAAATGAGCGAGAGCCGCAGGGTAATGGTGCGCCTAGATGCTGGGATTGCGGAGAAAAGGGGCACCTGCAAAGAGACTGCAAGAAGCGAAGAAAATGGAGCTATTGTCCAGGATGGTGGAGATCCAGACCGTGTCAGGAGCCTAGAATGGAGGACCATCAAACTGCAAGGGCCAATTTCGTGGGGCGTACGTTGGCTAGGAGGATCGACATCCCCAGCACCCCCATCACCGTGCCAAGGCAACATCGTGGAGAAGCAGACAGATGCCTGCCTGGTCAAGTTGATGAAGAACATTGCACCATAACAAACGACACTAGTGTAACCCGATCGACGATCCGGCCCGACCTAGTGAGGCCCCAACTACTTCACAAGGGCCGAGTTCATGGAAATGCTGACGCCCTATCTCGTCATCCATGTCCAGCTAACTGCAAGCATTGTCGGCGGATTGAGGAAAAGGAGCCGACCGTTGATCTGCGACTGATAACGGCCGAATTCGATGAAGGTTGGTCATCGGAGGAGATTCGAAATGCCCAGCTAGCCGATGAAGACATCGGACCATTGCTCGTATGGAAGGAGACGACTGGGCGACCTGAGTGGAAGGACGTTTCAACGCATGGCGCAACCCTGAAAAGCTATTGGGCACAATGGAACTCCCTTCAGGTGGAGGGTAGTGTACTCAAGCGGAAATGGGAAACGGCAGATGGCAGCTTCTATAGGATGCAAACTATACTACCCAAAAGCCGAATCCACGATGTGGTAAAGGAAATGCATGAAGGATCCTCGGGAGGCCATCTTGGTGTTAACAAAACCTTAGCGAAATTGCGGGAAAGATTCTACTGGCTTCACGCTCGAGAAGACGTAGAGGACTGGTGTCGCAGATGCACAATTTGCGCTTCCGTCAAAGGTCCAAAACGACGACTGAGAGGACAAATGCAAACCTATAACGTGGGGGTACCGTTTGAAAGGATTGCTGTTGACATCGCTGGACCCTTTCCTGAATCTGTATGGGGAAATCGATACACGCTGGTTGTAGCCGATTATTTCAGCAAGTGGCCCGAGGTCTACCCCATTCCCAACCAGGAAGCAACTACTGTAGCCGAACAGCTAGTGTTAAATTGGGTCAGTAGGTACGGCGTGCCTTGCGAACTACATTCGGATCAAGGCCGAAACTTTGAGTCACTAGTTTTTGGCGAAATGTGCGAGCTGCTCGGAATACGGAAAACGAGGACAACACCGCTGCATCCCCAATCCGATGGAATGGTCGAACGTTTCAACGGCACTCTCAATAAACACCTTGCCAAGATGGTTGACGAGAACCAAAGGGACTGGGACCGACATATCCCACTATTTTTGATGGCGTACAGAGCTGCCGAACATGCATCGACGGGCCAAGCCCCAGCCAAAGTCATTTTTGGAAAGACTATTCGTTTGCCAGCCGATATAAAGTTCGGAACACCCCCAGAGAAACCCCAAACGATCTCGGAGTACGCAAGTGATCTAAGACAACGGTTGAACCAGATACATCGGACAGTGCGAAAACACCTCGAATCGGCTACTGACCGCATGAAGACCAGGTATGATCTTAAGGCTAATTCTACTGGCTTCCAGCAAGATGACTTGGTGTGGCTATATAACCCGCAACGGCGAAAGGGTAGGTCTCCAAAGTTGCAACATAACTGGGAGGGACCATACCGAGTCACAAAACGAATCAACGACGTCGTATATCGCATACAGGAACACCGTAAACCGAGAGCCAAAATGAAAATCGTGCATCTAGACCGTCTTGCCCCATATTACATCCAGGGAGAATTGACTACAACTGGCGACACATCTTTTCGGGGCGAAAAGAACTGAGGTGGGGGCAGTGTTACATGTACAAATAATTCTGCGAGCTACTGTCGCAATTGTTTTCACAACAATGAAGAACACGAATTTACTCGAAACCACGAGAACCCAACAAGCATGAACAACATCTGAAAGTGAGTCACTGCTCCATTCATTTGCAGTCGCTCGAATGTTCCCGCGAACTCGCCAATGTAAGAGAACTGGGTTGAATGACTACAGACCCTATATAAAGGCGAGCTGGATGAATGGGGGGATCATCATTCATTCGACCGCGACAAGAACTGCGATAGTGTGTTTCGTAATAGTGAAGTGATTCAGAAGACAATTGCGATAAGAAATTTATGGACAAGTGTTAGTGAAAATTAAAATTAGTGAAAGTGTTAAACTGATTATTGTGTATTTTTGTAATCAAATAAACTCTTTTAACTTATATTAAAAGACATTGCGTTTTCACTTTCCCGGAACATTAAATTATCGGCCGCGAACCATAACACGCGACAATATTATAGCCTAAGATGCGCTTGTTCGACGGTGCGTCCAGCGACTAGAGCTGTAACATTATCCGCATAGCTGATCAAGCGTGACTCATCTGCCATCTCCAGTCTCTGTCGTGAGACACGTTCCACAAGTCTAGATCAAGGATAAATCCCTGGGCAACACCCGATGTAACTTCCATCCTTCGTTGGCCCTGTGTAGTGTCATAAAGCAATCTTCGATCCATCAGGTAGTCCCTCAAAAGCCGCATGGGTATTCTGCAGCTTGAAAAGGGGTTTCAACATATCCATCCAGCGGAATTGAAGGCGTTCCTAACGTCGAGTGTTACCAACTGAACGATCCGTCGTTTGGTGCGGCTATATGCCCCTGCATTTTGGAGCGCGCACCACCTCTGCAATCGCATCAATGGTGGAGCATTTTCCAATAAAGCCGTAATGCCGAGGAGATAGGTCTTCAGCAGCACGAATTGCGTCAGTGAGTCTTCCCTTGATGAGTTTCTCTAGCACTTTCCCAGACGTATCTAGTATGCATAACAGACGGTATGCACACGGCGGTCCGGAGTTTCCCTTCTCCTTGCTGATCAGCATGAGCCTCGCCACCTTCCATCGTACCGGGAAATCTCGTGCCGTAGGCAAGCGTTGAATGTGCTGAGCAGCAAGTCAGGACAATTTGCAACACCTCAGCTGGAAGAGAATCCGGGCCTGGAGTCTTCCTTGTGAAGAGTGGGCACTCGAATGCTGTTTCATCGTTGCTTGCATCAAGACGGACTGGGTGGGCGGAGAAAAGTGCCCGCACTATCAAATCCATCTTTTCCGCTTCATATATGCAAGGCATCCCTAGAGCACCAAGCTTCCGCATAATTAGCCTGTAGCCAATGCGTCACAGATCCTTGTTCACATTGTCCACTAGATCTAGCCAGCAGCGAGCCTTCCTGTTGTTAATTAGTTTGCGAAGACATTTTCTGGCCAACTTATATACTGTTATCCGGTTGCATGCCTCGTCACGGTTCCGTACCCTGTGAACCTCACGCCGAAGCTTGTAACACTTCCTTCGCTTTTCAGCGATTTCAGTCGACTACCAGTACACTGGGGGGTTTACCGTGCCGGAATTTTCGACGGAGAATAGAAGCGCTGCAAGCAGTCGTGATAACGCTCATCACGTCTTGAGTTGCCAGTACTTCTGTCCTCAGCGAATCACCCTGCAGCGGAGCACCTCGACGAACGTCTCGACGTCCATTCTTCTGATGTTCCACCCAGTTTTAGAAGGTCGAGAGGATGAACGTCCGGAGGCATCGCAGATCTCAAGCAGAATGTACCGATGATCATTCGCTGAGTAGTTCTCTGATACCCTCCAAATGTGTATCAACCGTACTAAGGACTCCTAGGAAGGCCACTTCGGGTATGGTTCCTTCACAGACAATACGGTGGAAAGTCGGCGTATGCCCGGTGTTTAGCACGACAAAGGCCGTTCTGGTTGCCATTTCTAGGATTCGTTTTCCTCACGTATTGTGAAAGGCATGCCCCATTCGATTACTTTACGTTGAAGTCTCCCCCAACGAGCAAGTTGCTCACTAAGCAGCATAAAGTCGGCTTTCATATCCCCCGCAAACTTCTCAAGCAGGGTTCGGGCGGTTGAACAGCGGTATAGGTTTACCTGCAGGATACGGGTCATCAAAGTTCTGATTTTGCCTTGGCTAGGGCTTCCTGGAAACCCCGATATTTTTCTGATACCAAGACGTGCCCAAAATCCGGTCTTGCAAAGAATACACTGTGCCTCCTCTGTACACTATTTTCTTTTATGTCCAATTTAACCGCATTTGTAGCATAGGGAACCTCTATCGCGTCCTTTGTATACTTGTGCGGCCATAACCAAGACATTTGACGAGCTGCTCCCCTATAGTTTTCTTGTGTCAGCCTCACTTTGATCTTGCCCACGCTAGGTAGCATCCTTTTGATGGCATCTTCTGCCTCGGTCAGATCGGTGACGCGGTCAATGCCTCTCATTTCGATCGTTGACATCGGCTCGAGCGAGGCTACAATTGCGCTTTTGCCGAGGACTTTCTTTACTGCGTCGCTGAATGCTTCTTTATTGTCGACCTTTGCTCCGAATTCGACCAGTATGTGGCCTGTCTGGATTGGTCATACTGCTTTGATAGCAGTGTCTGTGTCTTCCAATCTTACATTTCCCCTGACATCCCGCAACGCTTCTGCGTAGGATGGTTTATTATTATTTCGGCATTTAACACCTTTGCTTCGGTCGTTACGATAGCGTTCGCAGCAATAATTATCGAATTCTCGATGTTCTTTATATTTTCCTCCAACACACGAACAACTGGCGCTACCTGCAGAATTTCCCACCTCTCCTTTTTAGGACGCTTTAGCGTTCGCATAATTTTTTTGCTGCGCTCGAAAGCCGCAGGAATTCAGGCTGTCCCTTGTTCTCCGTTTTTCGTCCGTCTTTACTGTCATTGTATTCGTCGTCGTTGGTACTGTTCTCAATATACTGTTAACATTGTGGCTGTAACAGTTTCGTCGTCGTTGTTATTTTTACTTATTTTTTTATCTACTTTTGAGTTTTTTAGGGGAGATTGCAACCGTTTGATTGGGTCCCCCCTCGGAGCTGCTATCTCCGTTCGTGTTTGTAGTCGTCTTTTTGGTTCCATGGTTATTTTTGTAGAGCAGGGCATCATGCGAGGGTTGACATATGCCGTTATGGGGACAAGTGCTTAGAGCCAAACCAGCACTAATCCGGAGTCCATCTCAACCGAACCTACACCACCAACCCAGTGGCGTGAACTCCGAACATACTCCGAGGCCTGCCCAGGTTTACCGGGACGAAGACGGTATGATAGATGGATTGGAGCCGTTTATGCAGCGTCACCACATCACTACCGTGCAAAGCAACTAGGTCCACACTATCATGGCCGCCAGCCCAAAGCATAAATTCCAGTTCATTGACCAAAGCGTAGTCGAAATTCAGTCAGGGTCGTTACCTGTCATCCCAGGAGGAACCATATGCTCCGACCCGTGGGGTCAGCAATCTCCAAAAAATGCTAGCCTCCAAGAGTATTCCTGACGACCGGCGTTCTCCCTGCAGGAAAATTATTAATATTTCATGTGCCTTGGAAGCAACAAAAATGTCATCATAAGCGCGTAGCAAAAATTCTAGCCTCGCCGAGCTTACTGAATGTAGCTTTGAAAAATTTGTGCTGCGTTACATAAGCCAAACGTCACCATCGTGAACTCATACAGTTCAAACGTTGTTGCAACTGATCCAACGTCTAAAATATAGTACACCCACTCATTTTGTGGGCACGTTCACTCAGATCATCAATTAGGTATTTATTTGAAATAGTGACCGTGTAAATTAAATAAATGAATTTTAAGCATGAGGCCACTTTTCGGGGAGGGAAGGAGGGTAGAAAAAAAGTTCTGCAAGGTGCACCGTGTTACATGTCAAATAAAAGGCATTGTTGTGAGAATCTCAAATATAATTTTTGTATCAGTTTCAAGGCAACAGTTTTCAAGATATCTCAGAAAATTGATCAATTCCCTAAGAGTATTGTGCCTTTATTACTGTGATAATTCTTTCCATTACAAATCGCTGATTTACTACATCCTGACTATCTGTTATAAGATTCCTGTGCATATTACACGTACTTGGAAACTACGAATTATTTTTTCAACCGTATTATTTGTAAAGCTATGACAATTGGAGTTAATTGAGAATTTGAAACACCAAAAAGTGAAAATTAACAAAATTGAATAGGGATGATAAGACGGAATATTTTTTTTTTATGCTCGACTCGTTACAAAATTTCCAAGGGCAAATAGAAGTCTCATCTGCAATTCAACCTGAATTGAGAAATTGCCTTTAGTAGATAGCAAGTCGGGTTGCACGCCACCCTCGAGCAAGAACGGCCATTCGGTCATATTTGTTCGCCCGATAATCGAATTAGAAAAGGCGGGTTTCCGGTAATCAATAAAAAAGAAAATATAGCGATGTGCTATCATTATTGTAACGGATTATGCCATAATAAGCCACGGTTGTGGCTTGAAATTAATTTTACCAATTGGTTTACTTTCTTTTTTATGAAAAGCGAAAGACTATATTGTTTTAGTGACCCCTTTTTCCTCCTAATAGAGCGGAGTGAATAATCATTTTCAAGATGTTTATTTATTATTATGATTTTCTTATTGCAAATTATTAAATCAATATTTTTATTTAAATGTTGGTGTTGTTTCGGCAGAGGCTTCAGAATTCGCGATTCTTTTTTAGTATTAAATTTGTAACTTTAAAATTTTGTATCAATAAAACCAGCCAGATTATAATTCGAATAGTTCTTTGATTTCTTAAAATGATCCTGCTTCATCCTTCTCCTCTCCTTTGTGCTTTTTACTATATCTAAGGTGGCAGAGAGTCCATCCGAAGACACGACTGAGCACTAGCCGGCCTCAGCAACAGTACGCCAACGGTAATTCAGTTCCTTTGCTACATATATTGTAAAATTGGTGCGACTGTGATGAATACCGCAGCGTAACAAATGATACTTATAAAATGTTCTTCCTAGCATGGTCGGCATTTTTACAGAAAAATCAACAATTTTGAAGATAACCGCATTTATATGTTTTGAACATTTCGAAATTATAATAAATAAATGCTTAATACTTTAGATATGAAAACATTGTATAATAATTCCTGCAGTAGGCTGCATGAAAATATTTGTCATAATGTAATCTAATGACAGATTCAAACTAAGTTCTCAATGCGTTTCAAAGTAATAGTTACTGGTTAAATAGTGCCCAAGTAAGTTATATTTGCAAGTATTAAAAAACGGCGTATAAACAGACAAACTAAATTAATACAATATTTATGAAAATTTCAAAATCATGCTAACAAATTTAAGAAGATCAATCTTTACTATCTCCTCCCGTTCGATATCTTCTTTGAAATATTCAACTGTCGCCGATGATCCTGTTGGAAGGGATGTAACAACTCATCACTATAAACGTGAAATTCGTCAATTTCCACCTTCGAAATATGGAGGACATCAAATTGTAACCTATGTATACAGTACAGGCGTCGGGCTCAAGCTTTTCAATGTTGTTCGTAGAATAATTCAACATGTACAGGCTCCAATTTATTGGGAGGCTTTTCCCATGGCACAGCACAAAATCAAAGACTATTATATTGACGAAATCGTTCAATCAATCGTACGCAATCAAACAGCAGTCAAGACCAACTTTGATGCATTCAATCGTAGTTTCGGATCTGGATCTATGACATATGCTAATAGCTACATCAATAGCGCATTGGACATGTATGCTGGTGTCCTTCGATTTAAGACATTAAAAGGAATCAAGACCAAAGCCGAAAATGTTGATACTATTCTCATTTATCAAAATTCTCATGGCAATTTTTCCAATTTAGAATACGAACCTGTAAAAGGTGTGGTGCAAAGTATTAATGTTACGCACCGGCCAGTTATAGATCGGATAATTGAATATGCCTGCAAATATGCTCTGAAGAAAGGTCGAAAGCGCATTACTATTGTCAATAAAGAAACTCAAGAAATTCAATTATCAGAATCGATGTTTATAAAATCAGCATGCGATCTTCAGGATAAGTATCCACAGTTACAGTTTGAGGGACTCAATGTTAAAAATATGATAAGTAAAATATTCAAGAATCCAAGTTACTTCGATGTTGTTGTCGTAACAGATCGTTTTGCTTCACCTTTAGCCTCGGCTTATTGCGGCATTTGTGGTGGGAAAGGACTATTTATGGGAGCAAGTTACAATGATCGTTTGGCTATATATGAGCCAGCAGAAATAAAATTGGGTTTGGTGGAGAAAACAATGCGCCTATCAAGTCCGATATCGACTTTAAGTGCTGTGGTGGCGTCTCTGAGATTTTTGGGGCTACATTCACATGCAAAAAAGATAAAAACAGCAGTTTGGAAGACAACGCTTGATGATAATGTAAGAACACTTGATTTGGGTGGTAAATCAAATATGACACAAGTTTGCGAGCAAATTATGAGAAATATAGATGAGGCGGATTATTGTGAACGGATGGCAACGAAAAGGGAAGAAGCTGAAAATATGGATGAGTGTGGTGGCATGAACGAACAAATAATTGCTGAAAGATCTTGTAATGAGAAACCATTGAATGAAAACAATTTGTAGTTGAATGTGATAAAATTTCTTCAGCCAATAAACGTTTGTTGTTCATCGCATATTAAATTTTTGGCCTTATTAAATGAATCGTTTTTAGGGTTTTGTACTATGATACAAAACCCTATTGAAATCGGTACCTCTGTCCGTCCGTCCGTGCGAAACTATAGAAGCTCCGCCTATGAAACTTTGTGGAAAGGTTGGAAGTTATGACTTCTAGAAAGTTTTTGGATGAAAAAAATTTTCAAAGAGTTTTAAGGAGGTCCCCCATATAGAGAGTAGTGAGACTTAAAATAAAAAAAAAAAATAAACATCGAATAGAGTGACAAGAGTCGATATCTTCATGTTGAAACTTCTTCGGAATCATATCGCAAGATCTATAACTGTGAGTGAAAACTCTTGGATTTCATAGCCGTTCCACCCTAAAGTCAAAGTCAAAGCACTTTATTCAATACTAATCGTTATAAATTTTAAAAGAATATAAAGCAAATTCCAAACAGTAACAATACAAAAACTTAATGGCCCAAATGGCTCTCTAAATTTATGCGTTATCAGTTAAATACATTTTATCAAAAAAACTACAGCAAATTCAAATTAATTAAGATTATTACATATTTCATGATTTGATTGGAAAAAGGAAGAAAAAGCAACCTACACTATTCAAAATTATTTATAATTTAAACACAACAGTGAATTTGATCCTACACCTAATATGTTATAACTTATTTCTAATAAAATTCAATCAAAAACTTTATCTTATACTAAAAAAATTCTATCACAATGTTTCTAACATAAGCGTTTAACCTTATCTCTAACCTAATATAATAAACATAATATCCTTAATTTTTAACACAAATAAACAACAACACTAAATGTAGCAATAATAAGCTGAAACTCAAAAACTAAGTAACGAAAAACACAAAAACTGAAAATAAACACGAATAATTTAGACATTGTCATACAGCCACCAATACCTAGATTGCCCCGTCTCAGCTCGATCAGCTTTAACGAATCTAGCAAATGAGTATCTCCGTTGTAATTGTTGGTCTCGTGAGCTCAAATTCGGAGCATATTTTATTTTCTTATCCGTGGCCCGTCTATATTTGTGATATGACTAGGACGCCGTCAGAATCAAAAATATATCGATTCATGTCCAAATACACGAATGCTTCTGGACGAACGAAGCCAGTAGCGAGGCAAGTCGCAATATACCCGTCTGTAGGGTGGAACGGCTGCGTAATCCAGGAATTTTCACTCACAGTTACAGATCTTGCGATATTATTACGAAGAAGTTTCAATATGAAGATATCGACTCTCGTCACTTTAGCAGTTTGGCAAATTCTTCTATTCGATGTAGTGTTTCCAATCCGTCTCAGCCTTTCTGTACAAACCAGTACATGCACGAAGACATTTCCTTTCGAAAACACTTAATTTTTCCATAGTACTAGCACTCTGGTTGTACCAGATCTGACATCCATATGTCAAAACTGGTCTAACCAGGGACTTGTAACAGATAATTTTGACCTTTTGATCAATATATTTGGAATGAAAGAGTCTTCGTAGGGCCATAACTACTTATAGTGCCTTGTTGAGCATGATTTTCACATGTTCAGTATAGTACAGATACTGATCGAGATGAACACCGAGGTATCGAATACAGGATTTATGTGGACCCAATTTTTTATCCCCGCGAGCCATTTCTTCATGTTAAGGAACAATAAAAATTCGCAGGGAGCCAGATCGGGTGAATACGGGGGGTGCGGCAGGAATTCGTAACGCAATTCATGCCGTTTGGCGGCAACAACTCCGGATGAATGCGCTGGTGCGTTATGATGGTGAAATAGCACCTTCTTTTTCGCCAAATGCGGCCGTCTCCTTCAATTTTTTGTCGAAGCGGTCCAATAACTCACTGTAGCATTATCCAGTAATCTTTCTCCCTTTTTCTAAAAAACCCATGAGGATGACTCCGTTCGCATCCCAAAAAATTGTCATCATGACCTCTCCGGCCGATGGGACCGTCTTCGCCTTCTTTGGAGCAGATTCACTAGGAGAAACCCATTGTTTTGATTGTTGCTTGGTTTTTGGTGTGTAATGATGAATCAACGGTGACATCTCGACGCAAAAATTGCTTCAGATCTCGCTTAAGTTCCTCCAAATACTGCTTCAAAATTAACAGCCGCATCCGCTTGTTGCCCACTGTGAGAAATCCCGGCACCCATCGGGCCGACAATTTTTCCATCGCCAACTTATCATGTATACGGAGCAGCGGTATGGGGCGACGCTCTCAGCAAGGAGGTATACCGAAAACGTTTGGCACAGGTACAGAGAAGAAGAGCACTGAGAATTGCATCTTCGTATCCAACAGTCTCTGACTCAGCGGTGAGAATTATTGCAGGCGTGAGAGCTGTCGCCCTCCTTGCTAGAGAGCGCCGCGCTATTGACCTGCGGCGAAACGAGGATGCGAGGGAGATGGTTGTCCGCGAGGAGAGACAGCGCTCGCTCAACGATTGGCAGCAGTTTTGGGTCAATTGCACGAAGGGAAGGTAGACTGCGCGCCTGATCCCGGATGTGAGACCATGGCTAAATCGAAGGCATGGTTCTATCTGACCCAGGTTTTGAACGGGCATGGGTGTTTTCAGTCTTACCTGCACAAGATTGATAAGGCACGGTCCCCCGGTAGTCGGTTTTGCCCAGGAGAGAACAATGCCTGTCACACATTTTTTGCGTGTACAAAATGGGTCAGGCTGCGAAGGGAACTCTACAGGGAGACGGGAGAGCTCACCCCGGATAATATAGTTGCGTTGATGCTCGAATCGGTTGACAAATGGAACCAGGTGGCACATTATGCTCGGGCAGTCCTAAAATAGAAAAGGGACTCACAGCAGCCGGGGGCGCTGGGGCTGGGGGATCGCTTTTCTGGCACTTCCTCTTCCCCTCTCGTTAGGAAAGGGTCTCCCCAGCTTGAAGGGCCTCACGGCGTAACAAAACGAGACCTGGCCCGAAGTAATGTGTCAAACGGTTCCAGGCTGGGCTCTCAGGTTGACAGGGGAAATGTTTAGTGGGTAGCCCAGTCGCGCATGGGAGTCTCACACTGTGTGCATAAATGGCATTCACTTCCCTACCACAAAAAAAAAGTTATGTAAAATATTAATTGCCATTCCGGTCGACACACCTAAGGCCTCTGCTACTTCGCGCACTTTCGTCCGTCGATCAGCGAGAATCATGTCGTAGTCTTTTTGAATGATTTCCTCGGTAACCACGTCTACCGGGCCTCCTGGTCGCTCCTCATCAAAAACGGGTGTTCGCCTACGTTTAAATTCGTTGAACCAATGTCATAGATGGCGAGGTGTCCCCATAAACAGCATCCAACTTTGCTTTTATCTCCTCGCATTTTTTTACATCCAACAAAAACAAAAAGCGAATTACCGAACGATACCGCTCTTTTTCCATTTTAGCGAAAATCACGAAACACGTCTTACTCGAATGGCTGTCAAATCCAAACTAACCTATCAATTAGTTTGAAATTTGATTTTGATAGATGTCAGCGCACGATGATAATATCAACTTCTCTCAGAAACTCCTTCTGTCGTCAAACGCGGGTACTTATTGAACCGTCCTCGTATAACAAGATTACAGTTTTGTCGTGCAGTCTTGTCCTAGTAAGGCGATAGTTTTTGTTGCTGTATACAAATTTCCTATTAACATACTTCACTACCAACTTGCGGATAAACTTCGAAAGCATGCATTCAAATGAATATAAGATTGTACTAAGTAAGTACTAAGAATTAGTCTTATTTAAGAGATTTAGTATTAGTTCATAGTCGCATAATATATCATAATGTACTTACTTGGTTATTAATATCATCATTTTGTAAAAAATTCAATATGTTCTCCACCAAAGACTGGACACTTTGTATTTGAAACGCTTTTTTAAGACATTTTTGAATTAACGTTCCAAAACACATAACTACGGGAATTTCTGTTAAAAAATAATTTTTAAATAGATATAAAAATTTCGAATTAACAATCATTGTCTTCCTTACCTTGACTACCAAACAACTCATTGATGTTACTTGTTTTACAGTTTGCTAATACTGCCGTGCAATTTTTTAAATCGATTCCTTTAAAAATTTCAAAATTTGTACTTTTTTTAGTGCTTACAGTCTTATACAAAATATTTTTCAATTGATCCTTTTCGGACGAAACGAAATTAACATAGATATTTATAAATTCTTTTTCTTCGATATTTGTCCAAAATTCTATGCCTAAGGAGAAAGGATGTTGGGCTGTATGGTTTAGGATCAATTCTGATTGCATTTTGAAAATCGTATCATGCGCATTATTCAAATTCTTTTCAATCTATTTGGAAGAAAAATTTAAGGCAAAATTCAAGTTGTCAACTTAAAAAAAATTAACTGTATCTACCTGCTCTTTTCTAGGTAAAGCAATATTTGGTGATATAGTGTACACAAAATTAATAAAACCAACTCCTTCAATAATTGATAGAGGCACCAAATCCTTTATGAACATTTCTGTAATAGACTCAGTAACAGCATCTTGGCTAGGTGTAGAAGCCTCCTCTATTTCTACCACTTGATATGATTGCGGATCCAATGATGTGTTATACTCTTGAAATTTTGTTCGTTGGGTTCTTTTGTCAGCGTCATTTTCTATTATATCACTTTCCACCAATGCTTCAATAATTGCCGTTTGTTCGTTAATTTTCGATTGTTCTTCTGACGCAATAAATCGTTCAAAGTCCTTATCAGGCATTGTTTTTACGCTAGTGATCTGCAATTTGCTACTATCACTACTATCTGGTGCTTTGTCATCGGGTTTGAGTCTTTTTGAATTGTTTAATGCGTATAAGTAATTTGGATGTTTCGCTACTAGATGCGTTCTTAAGTTTGTCGTATTTTTATTGTACGATATAATACTATTGCAAAGGGTGCAAATTACTTTCTTTTTAGTCAAGATATTATTATAGTTATCGCAAGGAAATCCAAAATATTGCCAATATTGACTACGCATTGTTGGTGGTACAATCATATGCGAATATTCGAGAACATCATTCCCACTAGTCGACTGTGAAACACACGACGAGTCGACCTCCATTTTGATTGAGAAGTCGATTAGTTGGCTGCAAATATAAGTTTAAATTTTAATACTGATTGTCGGCAGAATTAAATTTATTAAATTTTATTTCTATTTATGTAATATTCATGCGAAAATTAAATAGTTGTTGCGAAATTATCATTTAGAATTATATGGCTAAATCACCTTTATATTATTTTTATAATGAAAATATATATTCGGAATTCAAGTCGACCTCGCTTCGACAAAACAACAAAATGTAGCATCGTGGTCTGCTGAACGGCCCAGGACTTTTTAGTGATTTTCAAGTCGTATGAAAGTTCGTAAAGGACAGCAGTGATGGAAGACTGTCTCAGCGAGCTAAGGGTCAGTGCTCAGATGGAAACGCCGTGGTCTAGGGACGCGTATATGTCCTGGGAGGCTAGCTATCTTCGGCGTCATGGGGCAGCTCCTTTCCCCTAGAAGCAAGTTCACTAAAAAATACGATATGTACGAATTGAGATCGGAGCTAAATGGACCAACATGAAAAAGGTCAAGATCAGGATCAGAGGTCGTTACATTTTTTCTACCTGCTCTTTTATTGTCACCACCTCGTCATTAATGAGGAAAATTGTGGCCCACAACAGGAAGATCGGCGCCCCTCGCAGCCTTCCCAATCGGACCTAAGGTCCGCGTGCTATGAGTCTACATGCAAGGACTCTATCCCGGAGAGAACCCCTACAACGATACAAGAACCACAGTCCGCTGGCTAGGTAAAAGAAGGAACACTTTGCGGTTTCGGAAAAGAAAAGACAGACTCTTCTTCTGTATTCATTCATTTTATTTTCTTGTCTTGTTTCACAAAATCTCTTCTAACATAATCATAAATGTATTCCTACACACTTTCATTTACTTATTCATTTATTTGGATAATTTGTCCTTTTAACGCTTTTTTCTCTTTCAATAATTTAAGAATTCATACAAATTCCAGATTCCCATGAAACTTGTGAGACGAACCATTGAAACATAAATATGAACTTATTCTTGAAGTACTATTAACTTATTCTGGAAATTCTATGCATCTACAGCATTCGACAAAAAGAAAGATGATAAGAATCCTACTGTATATAATATCTACAATCATGACAACAATAGCAACAAAAGGAGGAAGATTACTTTTTGGGAATATTAAGTGACATTAAAAAAAATGGACACCAAATACAAGAGTATGCTATCATATTGCATCTCAAATTACATAAACAATATTTTCTTTTTCTAATATAGTACATAAAAAGTGGCGCCACCAATTTGATCATCAAATATATGATTGCACTATTAAAAGCCGCGCTTTACATGATTCATAACGAATTTTAAAATATATTGTTCAAAACTTGTATCAGAGTTTATCGTCTGCTGGTAACGCAGAAATTCGGCCATTATAGGTACAATACGCAATTTTTGCCCATTTTAAACTCTTTATATATTTTTTAAAAGTCAATTGAATTTAATGTGTACTTGGGAAGATACGTAAAACTATATATTTGAAAAGAATCGGAACGTTTCATTGATTTCTAATTGTTTAAGGTTTTAAATGTAAATTACCTGTAGTTCGAATGTAGCGATTCACATGCAAAAATACACAGACGAATCTCGGGAAAATATCTTATTTAAACTCTTCTTATTTATATTTCGGTAGTGATTTAATAAATAAACATTCAATCCGATGTTTTCTTAGCAAAGACAAACACCCGAAATCTTAAAGCTTTTTCACGAAACACGCCTTTACAGTGATAAAAACGTAATTGACGTACTAAAAGTTCCAGTTAAACTCATTCGATTCATATTCCGTAAAAAAAACACTGAAAAAATTGTTTAAAAGGGAATGAATTGATCAGCAATATATTCCAACGATTTGTGTTAGCTTACTGAAAGATCTTTCACCTGTGAAAGCGCGGTATTAACATGGCCCACAAAATAGAAGTGCTGCAAAAACCATCAATGATCCCGTCACAATTGGGCGCCGTCCAAGCGGCACAGTAGCTAAAGCAAGAATACGGAAGATGATATCTGTTGCAACTTCGAAAATGTTTCACTTTTATCGTCTGAATATTAACGATCACTCCCATACGCGTCAAGTATTGCAGCTGCACCACTCAAGCCGTCCAATCGTAGGAAGTGTAGATAAGTGCCGGAAAATTTCCAAAGTGGTAAGTCGTTGGAAACTTTTAGCGATGCTGGAAAGGCCCGTGATGTGGATTGCCAACGAGTAAATAATGAACACTGTCCCCTACAGATATTGTTTGAAGATATCGTCAAAAATCGTTGAATAACTTACCTCTTGCCTGAACTCCACCCATTCATCCTCAAACTAATCTCCACGCTCTCGCGTGCACTGTCTCTCCTCCTTCCAAAAAAAACCCCGAGCTTGAAATCCAATCCCAAATTTCAAAACAACTCCGACCCACTAGTGATCCGGAAGTGTTAAAATCATGGTATCAACTACCTCTCACTAAACTCTATGGGCACTATACTACCACTAGCATGCTGGCCAAAGGCGCCCGGTATTAGAAGCCATACAGTGGCGAGGGCGGGGCAAGATCCTAATTTCCCTATTACTAAAACTTGCCTCCAATGTTCCTGCACATCATCAGGGCCCTTTTGGTCTATATTGTCGCCTCTTCAGTATGTCAGTTCCACGTGAGTTTACTATCCAAATGAATCTTAAATCTTAATTTCTCTCTCGTATTTTATCCCACTCCATTTAAATTCATGGTGCGATTTTAAAATAGTTTTCACTTATTTGCTTTTGGCATAAACATCGAAAAGTGCAAGGCGATGTTTTGGGAAATTGACATGTAAACAGTGGGTTTTAATCGTACGTGTACGGCGAAACCTCTAGCCATGACATTGGCTCTTAGTAACACCTTCAAAGAGTGAAAATACGAAGGACAGAGCCAAGTCGATCAATGACAGTTCAGAGTCGGGTCCACAGCAGCAGTTTCTAGTCCTGTTGACAGTCGCGTCTTTGCATCAGACAAACGCCATTAGTTTCAGTATGTTTCCAGTCAGCTTAGCCGACCGATCACTCAAATCAGTGAATGAGGTGGAGCGTTCCCCTCTAACTGGTACCTCTACAACAGGATCCAATCCTACCGCAATTAATCGAAACAACCAAAATTGTCAAAAAATAGTGTGCCACGAGTTTTGCTTTTATTAAATTCAAGTGCACACAGATAATCCAAATTTTTTCAAAGTTGATTGCTTGCATGGCTAATATTACACAGATAACACAGATAATCCCAAATTTTCATGGTTAATTGCTTTCATGTTTAATATCCACAATTAGGAAGCCATTTAGAAACCAAGAAAAAAGTAACTACAAATATAAATCTATCAATACCTTACTTTTTCACCTGTTTAAACACCGGAAGATGAAAGTGTAATCGACTTATAAGATTTGCAAAATACAGTGCGTAAAGTCAGCAACCTATAAACAACTTATTTCATAATCAAAACATTTTTGAAAATATATACTAATGGAGTATAATTCATATCTACCATTTAACTTGATGGAGACGTAGGTTTAAATCCGCTCACAGAAGTACTCCTCGGCGACAGAACATAATTACCCTTCTTCTTCTTCTTCTTCATGGCGTTACAGGCCCTCTCGGGCCTTCGGTTCCTGCAAAAAGCGCCTCCAATTGTCTCGGTCCATTGACTGCGTCCTCCAATTGCGAAATTCGACCAGCGATGAACTGTCTTCATCGACCGAGTCAGACTAGCGTTTCCTCGGTGTCCCCACTGGTCTCTGCCCTTCAGCTCTCCCAACGAATACCTTTTTGGGTATCGGTTGTACATCCGTACGATTCATGTGGCCAGGCAATCGCAGCTTCCACAGCCTTTCAATCGTTGATACCTCCGGCTCAACAACAATTTCATACAGTTCATGGTGTTTCAAATTCGCTATTGGTCCCCGTCTAGCTTTGCTACGATTATTCGTTTTAGGACCCATCTTTCGAAGGCGTTCAAAAGTTTGCGGATGCTTGGGTTAGGGTCCATGTTTCACACCCATAGCATAGCACAGGTCTTATCACATATTTGTATACTTGAAGCATTGCTTTCCTGCGTTACCAGCTGGTCTTCAAGATCGCCAAAACCGAATAAAATATTTTATTTGCGAGCTATATTCTTTGGCGTATTTCGTCTCTTTCATTACCAGTTCTTGTTATTTTGGCGTCTAAATATATAAATTCGCTCACATTTTCGATATTGTATTCGCCAAGTGTGATATTTTGGGCATTTGACATATATTTCCTCGACTACGACATGAGTTTTGTTTTGTTCTCATTGATTTGTGGCCCTACTAGTTTCGCTTCGCTGTCGAGTTTCAGGAAGAGTTATTTGGCAGTTCTTAATGACCGTGACAAAATGTAAATGTCGTCCGCACAGGCTACCACTTGGCTCGACTTGTATAGTAATGTACCTCGCGTATCGACAAGTAGCTTCCGTAGTCCGATATTTGTGTCAAAGGCGTCGGTGAGTTGGTTATTGATGCGGACTTCGGAGGTTGTCGACGTCATAGTCATTTTGGTAAGACGGACCAATTTGGCTGGGATACCAAAGCAAAGCATTATTTGGTACAGTACTTTACGATCAATACTGTCGTATGCTTGCTTAAATTCAACGAAAATTTGGTGTACGTCTATGTTGAACTCCCAGCATTTTTCAAGTACCTTCTTGACTGTAAACAATTGGTCTATCGTCGATCTGCCTGCTGTAAAGCCACCCTGATACTCCGTAATAGTACTGTTGATCTGATTTTATTTTCTACGATCTTTGAAAATATTTTGTACGCCGTACAAAGTAGTGATACTTGTCACTTTTTTTGTGGATAGGGAATGTGATTGATTGCCTCCACTCGTACGGCATACGTTCTTGTTGCCAAATGTGCTGGATGATCTTATGGATGGCGTTCCGAACACCACTGCCACCATATTTAATGAGCTCCACTGGAATCTCATCGGTGCCCGGCGCTTTATTGTTCTTTTGGGCTTTGATGATGGAACAAACTTCAACCAGCGTAGGTGGGGCCAATTGAAGCTTTCCGGGAATATCTATAAGCTCCGATGTTCAGGAGCTGTGCGGAGGATTAAGGAAGTTCTTGAAATATGATGCCCATCTTTCCTTAATCCTGTTTTCATCAGCGACGATGTTGCCGATGTCATCACTACAGAGCGTGGTCTTGGGCTGATAACCTCCATTTTGCTCGCTAGACTTACATCGATGCTTCCCAATTTGTCGTCATAGTATTTTCTTTTCTTAGTTCTAATTATCTTATTCGCTACTCTTCTGAGATTTTCATAGCGTTCTCCCTTCGTCCTGGTTTTCCTACCTAAATATTGTTTGTACGCCTGAGTCTTTTTGTCCAACGCATTCTGGCATTCATCATCGAACCAATCATTTCTTTTGCGCCGGGCTTGATTGCTCGTTGCTTGTTTCTGGTAGGATGGGAGCTAGCTTAACTTAATTTGCTCAAGTAATGTACGGACGTCAAGTATGTTCGAGGCTCAACGTTGTTGGATCAGAATATGGTCGATCTGGTTTTGTGTATTCCCATCCGGTGATACTCAGGTAATTTTATGTATGCGTTAATCTGGGAAGCAAGTCGAACGTATGACTAGGTTTTTGCTACATGCAAAGGCAATCAGGCGCATGCCGTTTTCATTCGTTTCATCGTGGAGGAATTATTTTTGTCTCGTTTGTAGGCAATGTGATTTAGCCTGTCGCCCAACCTTCATTATGGCGGCATGGTTATTACTTTCAATTCTATTATCGAGCACGGAATACTCGCCTTCACCTCTTACATCACCACAGAGGTAAGTAGGATTTAGTAGATAATTAGAATTTGCTATGGTTTTTTTGATCAAATGTGATTAACTGATAACGTATAGATTTAGAGAGCCATTTGGGCCATTAAGTTTTCATATTATTATTCTTTGGAATTTGATTTATATTCTTTTAAAATTTATAACGATTAATATTGAATAAAGCGCTTTTGGCTTTGCCTTGACTTTGAGTAGGATTTAGTAGCAGATCTGCAAGTGTATTTGCAGTTATTGGTATGTCTGGACATTTAGTTTCCCATCATTGGGGAACCAGTAAACCCAATGTGCGACCGCGACACCATTTACTACCATTCGTTCGTGGGATTTAGGATGAGAAATCATCGAAGCTGTGAGTGGGGAAAACAAGGGGGCCCTCCTCCTATCTCAACCGGGCTTGGGACCGTCTATGCCGGGTTTAACCTTATTAGTAGCAATTAGGTCACGATCATATCTATACATACTTGTATACTATATGATCAGAAAATATTTCAATAGTTAAAATAAAGGGTGATTCATAACAAAAAAAAAACGTTCGGCTGATGTGTATGACGCCATGTTTAGAATTGTAAAAGACCAAACTGTCATAATCTGTCAATATATGGACCTGAAATTGGTGATAAATAAGAGTTAAGGCCCATTCACATGTGTACACTTGTTATGAATCACCTATTTACATTCAGCCAAGTCTCGGAGAAGCAGATAATATAATCTTTACTAAGCTGGTAGGAGAGAAAGAATTCCTCAAGCTTGGTCCGTAACACTTGTAGCAGATACACTTTTTATTAAGGGAAGTTATGTTGAACAGTATTAAGGTTTGAAAAAGATTCATTGAGGTTTAAAGAGGATACTCATTAAGGTTCCATGTGACTAGAGTGTGGGATTTCATTTATTATCCGCCGAAAACTTCTTCTCATTAAAAACGGCTTAACAAGTACACCAGTAGGCCAGTAATCCGAATTCTGGACAATAACAGTATTTGCACAAATCATCAATTTACATGACGCAATTACTTTGTCCATTAAGTATTCCTCAGTCAACTTATGACAACTAAAAACGTTAACGGATGATCCAAACTTCTTGGTGATACAACGCTTTAAATCTTCGTACTAGTTCTAGAGCTGAAGACGTGCTTCAAAGGTAAAGAAGCACGAATAACAAACAGGAGAATCAAAATGTGTTGAATGAATGTGGTTACTCGATCCCTGACATTGAATTGGAGGAGGTATTTTCTTTGGAATCGTTCCCCGGCTATTAGATGAAACACTAGGTAGCCTGATGATAACTTAATGAGTCGCTCCTAGTGGCCATTGATTGACCATTGGCTGCAATGCAAACGCTGGCAGTTGCTGCTGTCTTGTTGAGCAGTTGCTAAGGTATCAACAGATTTAAATAGTCAGATTCCGAAACCGACGGTTGTTGAGTAATAGTTAGCAGCTTAAACAACGATTTACTCCTAGTAGCCATTGATGGGCCAAATTCAATTATTTCTGCAGGATTGGGGCAATCTGGCTGCAGTACGAATGCTGGTTATTACTGCATGTCATGTTGAGCGGGCACGTTTAAACTGTCGCTGAAGGACCAGGCGGGCAAGTCTCCCTGAGAGCAGATATTTGTTGATGTTGCCTGCGGTTTACTTCTTGTTGGTATTGATAAAGCTGGGTCCAGTAGTGAACGATTGGCCTTGGCGATGCATTGGAAGATGAGGATTTAGTAAACTGCAATAAGGGGTCGACATCGAAACAAGCAGAAGAGCACTTCGCTAGTAAGGATTTTAGCTCATCTGCTAAGGAAGTGGTCATCTTTCTTGCAGTTTTGAGTCGAGGAACATAGGTAGATACTAAGTGTCCAAGTTGTTGATAAGGTCAGCCGCAGCAGTTGACGCACACCGCATGGAAAGTACACAGATATCCGCAATTTGTTGGCTGTTCGGCACTGTTGTTACATTCAGTCGGCGATAATCGCCACAAAAATATCATTGCGACGATATCTTCTGCGTCATTAGCAAACTTGCCCATGCATGGGCTCCTCGATGATCTGCACATTTCCTGCATCAGCATAAATTCAAATTCTTTTTCGGTGCCTTGTACGTTTATGGTGGCAGGTTTCTTGTTTTTTCGACAATAACTTGAACACGCGTGGTGATGTGGTTTGATTTTGTATTTCGCTGGTTGGTTGAATGACAAAGTCCAGGTGAGTCCAGAGAATTTGGATATTATCTGATGATAGCGGCTCTTCGGATCGATGCGGTTGTCTTGGCGATGAAGCCAATGATTCCTACCGATATCTTCGAGTTGACTAGATTTCTTTTAAAAACCTATTTTTTAGCGGCCCGAGCCCGTAAGTTTCTTTACAGACAGGATGTATTGTTTGCAGGGAGGAGCGAATGGTATCTCCATGTTCCTTGGTACTAGCTTTTTCCATTGTGATGGCACTTGCAAAGATATTCTCACTAAGACTGGCCATTTTCCTCTTCATAGAGTCAGATCTCATCGAGGAAACTTTTTTCGAAGCAGTTTGCGAATTGTGTTGCGGTTACATCCCATCTAGGTTTTATTTTATTTTTCTTATCTATGAATTCCTTGTTTCCAGGTTAATAGGTCCACCACTGGCAGAGCCGCTTTGACATCTGTAGGACACCGCTACTCTTTGAGGATCTCGACATAAGAGAGACTTCGATTGTTGCAGCTAGTATTACTCCCGGCTAACAACTAAGCTACCCAGCACGGGTCGCACGACAACGTTCGGCTATAATTTTTATTTCATCTGCATACTCCCGCTTCTTCTCGGACTTCGATATCGTCAGAATAGGAATTTTCCTCTGAATCTTATATTTTGTTGACGGGAGTGTATTGCAAATCAGCTTAGTTTTAGCGTTACTCCATATCCAATGAAACCCTTTCGTCCACTGATTCTAGACAAGCACAGCTTAGCAAAGCAACAGGAAGCTCTTCTCTGTTTCTGGTCAAGACAATTTAATATATTCCAGGAAGAAAATTAGCGAATCTTTTCGCATGTTACAAATCAGCGAAATAAATAGAGTTACAATAGAACAGTCTACGCTTGCAATATTTTGGTTGTTTAATGTTTTGAAGCACAATAAACAAGCATTTAAATCCCATCAGAAGCAAAACAATCGAAGGAAGTCGGAGAATCACTGTCAATGCCTTATTCTGAGTAAATACTCAAATTCAATTATTTACAATATAAACTCACTTCCAATACTATAAATTCAGTTTATCATTCAATCTAATCAAAATCACTTTGATTGGGCTCTTTCACACGGGAATGGTAAAAACCCATATCCAAACAGGTCTCGCGCTTACGCCCTTATGTTTACACGTTGCATAGTTCAGCCAACCTATTTTTGTATACGATACACGTCTTGCGAGTGTATGTGTCAAAAGGATCATTTGATCGTTAAACGTCGTGCGGACAACATGAAAGCGAAGACAGAGAGATAAGCGATTGAGAATTGATGTTTTAGCCTTGAATTGTGCACGAGGTAACAAAAACTGGAATGAAAAATGTATTTTATGATTGTTAAAGTTTGTCGATTCAAACTTCTATTGGATTTATTAGAACCTCCGTGTTTTTCCGCTTTCTGAAAAATTTATTCCAAATTTGAATATCCATTTAAGTCGCATATTTTTCTTGTTGTGTTGTCAACTGGCATATTATAATGCGATTCTATGAAGATTATGCGTACTGTTAATTTTCTATGGATTTACAATAGGCAATTTAACTTTATTGAAATCGAGATATTCGTCGTGTTGTTTCCTGAAATTGAACATGGCCTTCGCTTTTATAAATTTATTGAATAACGCGTAGCTTCTCGCGTCAACGCATCCATTTTTGCGCGCAAATTAAAGAAAGGCAACCGTTTCATGACGACCACCTTCTTCACCGAATGTTCAATTCGGAATGATCACCGGCGTTTGTGTATAAATTTCCCCCACCAAATGATCAACAAAATGCGTTTGTGTATGTGCGTTACGCTCGTTCACCCTACAAAATGTTGGCTTGTTTTTAACCATCAGGTCCCCTCAATGCCTCTCACTCTTCTTGCCCATATAACCTGTTTAACGCTCACTTTTAACGCTGCGTCTGAAAAAGCCCATTCCGTTATTACAACTTACAACTAAAGCAAAACTACAAAACAAAACATCAAATTTCCGAGTATCGAAATTTCGACCGCCATTCATTACCTAAAAATATATCGGCTCCAAAACGGGATTGAGACTCGTTCCTTATTTGAATTTTACAAACTGCTGTTTTTAACTTCACTAAATAAAAGTTTCTTACACATATTTCGCACACTTTAGAGTTATGTTTCGATGGAAAATCCTTAAACAAACACTTGATTGACTTTTTCACTGACTTTCTACTCGTTTGTACCTTTCCAAATTGACTTCAATTGGGTAGGCTTTGTTTTCGCTACATAAAGCATTGCCAGACTACTCGGAACTCGAACGTTTCATTATAGTAATTTTGGAATGTTTAGCTTGTATAAGAATTTAACTCCTTTAAATGTCATTTTCTTACTCTAAATATTGTTGGATCATGTTGTTTATAATTTTTTATATACGTAATATTAATAAAATATCTTATCGTTAGGTAAATTCACGTAGAAACTATGCTCATCAGCTGGTACTTGTAAACACATCTCGAACCAATCAAAGAATTGCATTCTCGTCATTTGACATTTGTACAACCATTCAATCGTCTCCGTTCAATATCAAAACAAAGTCGATTTGTAAACCAGCTGCTGTGTTTTAGTATCATCGACAACATAACAATTCCATTATATTTTCATGATATCACGATTTCATTCCGCGATTCATTCACGGCGCGTAAACTCAAGTACAAAGACATTTAATTGTGGCCCCCAAATGCAGTGAAAATGTGTAAGGGGAGTTGGCGAGAAATCTGTGGAGAATGGCGTTTGTGGATTCGACCATTGCTCATTTTAATTTACGTTCTGTTCGCGATTATTATCATTCCACTATTGATCGTGAATTCCGTAAAGGATGGCTTCACGCGCAAGGATCAACTCATATTGATCGGCGGCCTGTTTGTGTTGGCTGCTGTCCCCATTTCAGTGTGGCACATTACACAACATATCATTCACTTCACCAAGCCAATTCTGCAGAAACACATTGTGCGAATACTATGGATGGTCCCGATATATGCGCTGAATGCGGTAAGACAATTGTTGTTGGCCAGGTCGGAATAACCCACTTACCCGAGTGTCGTTTTCTTTCAGTGGCTGGGGCTGCTGTTCCCCGAACACTCAATCTACGTCGACTCCTTGCGCGAGTGCTATGAGGCGTATGTGATTTACAATTTTATGGTCTACTTGTTGAACTACCTGAATCTCGGCATGGATTTGGAGATGAGCCTGGAGCACAAGCCGCAAGTCAAACACATTTTCCCATTGTGTTGCATGCGACCGTGGGAGATGGGACGAGAGTTCATTCATAATTGCAAGCATGGCATCTTGCAGTATACAGTGGTGAGGCCGATAACGACATTTGTGTCCGTGTAAGTACCAGTGAGATAATTGCAGTCGGTTCTAAGTTGTCACAATTACGAGATAAAGTTCAAATGAACTTGAACTGCCACTGTCGGCATAAGTGACGTCGTTTGTTGTGTGCAAGTCAAACATCAACAAAATTATTTTTAGCACCCAGCAGGCACAATATTGCTTCGAGCGTCGAATGCATTTATAAACAAGGTATAAAAATATCTTGGCAACGACCATTATCGTTGTATTGTTAATTGGTTAGCATCGAATAACTTGTCGACACTATCAGTCCAAGTGAGTCATATCTGTTGACACGAACAGATAAACGATGACTTTGGTAGACGCGGTGAAAGCATGAATTGTAGCATTTAATTATTCTTGCTATAAATAATAACTTTTTTCTGGAGACGGGCATGCTTGTTTCCGGGTCTTGTTGGGGTCAAGATTTACATTATTTGATAAGATTGAAGATAATTCTAAATAATTTGTCTCAAAAAAAAGTTCTTAATAATTTTCAAGTTATCAAAATTAAATACTCTGAATGTTTGCTTTCCAGATGTTAAAAGTTATCTATCAACTGGTTAAAATGAAAACTATATTTCGAATAAGTTGGGTAGGGAGGAGTATGCTACTACACATGAGAACTTCAGCTATATAACTATGAAATGCAGACTATGGGGTATTTATTTGGCTAAATAAATACAGATATACAAATACAAACGTTCAAACGTGACAATTAAAATTCCATTTCGCAATTGTTACAAATATACTAAAAAAATTAAATCAATGAAATAACTCCAAGGACAGTAGATCCTTGCTTGGGATTTAAAATGGGCGAACAATTCACAGAATGTCGACAATTGGAAGCGATTGCTACTGAAGGTGAAGGTGAAGATCCAATGATCAGTTCTATCAAAGTGAAACTATATTTAACAGATTCAACTGTAACGATAATTAGAAAAAGGATGAAATTAAATTACTTTTTTTAACGAAGTAGAAGGTTATTCAAATATGTCAGGGGTGGACCTTGGGAACAGGATAATTGTAGAGGGAAAACAATAAACTAAACGCGCACCGTTTGTTAATAATCAATTTATTGTGTTCAAAATACAATGACTCGGTTGATGGTTTGGATGCAACTGACCCTTCTCGATTTCTTTCGTGGCCGGTGCTCTTCAATTGATGTTGCCATGACACTTGACCATCCTGACATTGAATCGTCTCGATTCATTCCTACGTGTCTGAATCCGCAGCATCATCGCAAAAATTGAGTTCAGGACTCACGACGATCTGCGGTTTCAACTTTTCACTCGTATACCCCGAACAAAATTTCCGTTGGTTGGGATGTGCGATTTCCACGTCCTCGACGAGATATCTGTCGTTTCGTAAAACTCTCGAAACGATGTAGGGCCCACGACTCGAACTTTCGAGATTCTTCCGTAACAGCAGGTACGTGCTCTAGAACGATGAGATCACCTTCCTTGTACATAGATAAAAAGTTTCTTGTGTTTCGCGTTGAACCTCAATCTCCATTTCTCTCGTTTGGTGCTAATTCGCTCTGCAGCCAATTGTCTTCGGTTAACCATATCGCATTCCGTTGGATCAGCAGTCGCTTCATCTGATGTTAGAGCCATAACTAGCCGATTCGTGATGACGTCTCGAAGGCGGTAATCGAATATCAACTGGATCGAACTAAACTGAGTCATACAGTGATATTGCGAATTCAGTGACCACTGAAGATTGCGCAATTGTAAATCCCAATCCTTTTGATCAGTTGGTGCAGTTCTTAGAAATGATATTGGGTGTGCAACTTAATAACCGGAATTTGACGCTAGCTGTCCGTACTAACAAATATCGTGAAAGCTCGAACTAAATATATATGTCATTTCGAAGGTACATTTGACAGCTATCAAAATCAGTCAACAAAACCATTTTATCTTGTGTGCATCATTATTATTTTTCACGATGAATAACTTCTTAAATTGGAGAAAAAAACAGAATTTGCGGGAGGTTCTGTTGGGTCATTTTTTTGCAAAGAAAACTGCTGCGGAAAGTCATCGTTTGCTTGTAGAAGTTTATGGCGACGTTGCTTTAGCGAGAACACAGTGTTTTGAATAGTTTCAACGCTTCAAAAGTGGCGATTTTGACATCATAGACAAAGAACGCCCAGGACAGCCAAAACATTTGAAGACAAAGAATTAGAGACGCCAGTCGATGAAGATTCGTGTCAAACGCAAGACGAACTTGCCAAATCGTTGGGAGTGACTCAGCAAGCCATATCGAAACGTTTGAAAGCCGCCGAATAAATTCAGAAGCAAGGTAATTGGGTCCCCTATGAGTTGAAGCCGAGAAACGTTGAACGGCGCTTCTGTATGTTTGAAATACTGCTTGAGCGCCATAAAAAGAAATCATTTTTGCATCGGATCGTAACTGCGGATGAAAAATGGATCCATTATGAAAATCCCAAGCGCAAAAAGTCATACGTGAAGCCCGACCAACCAGCCAAATCAACGGCGAAGCCAAATATCCATGGCGCCAAGGTTATGCTGTGTATATGGTGGGATCAGAAGGGGCCATTATATTATGAGTTGTTGAAATCGGGCCAGACAATCACAGGTGACCTGTACCAAACACAATTAATACGTTTGAAGCGTGCCATCATCGAAAAACGTCCGGAATATGCGACACGAGGCTATAATTTTTCTTCATGACAACGCTCGGCCGCATGTTGCAAGACCCGTGAAAAACTATTTGGAAAATAGTGGATGGGAAGTTTTGCCACACCCGCCTTATAGTCCGGACCTTGCTCCATCTGACTTTCATTTATTTTGCTCGGTGCAAAACGCCCTCACTAGAATACGCTTCACTTCAGAGCAAGACATCTGAAATTGTATAGATTCGTTTTTGGCCGGCAAGCCGGCAGAATTTTTTTGGGATGGAATTCATAAATTGCCTGAAAGCTGGGGAAATGTTGTATCGGATGGACAATACTTTGAATAAAATTTATTGTAAGATTTTTCCACAATAAAGCATCAAATTTCACTAAAAAATTCCGGTTATTAAGTTGTACACAATATAAGATGGACTGACTTGCACGTTCGATTTGGCCATTCGCTCGAGGTGTTTTGACGGCAACCTTAATATGTTGAATCTCATTAGATGCGAAGAATTCAGCAAATTCTCGTGATGTAAAAGCAGTGCCTCGATCGCTAATTATACGCTTAGGTAGACCGAAGTACAACGACAGATCCCTGAATACGTCGATGACGGGCTTCGATATCGTAGTTTTGACAGCTCTCAAAATTAAGTACTTACTGAACGAATCAGATATTCGAATGATGTGACGACTGCAAGCAAAAGGTCCCAGGTGATCAACGTGTAACGTCCAACACGGAATAGGTGTCACCTCATCCGAATAGAGTTGACCCTCCGGTTTGCCTGCGATTCCTTTATTATAGCAGCACTCTAAGCATCAAAAATCTTGCCGAACTCGATTTATGGTCTTCTCAAGACCAAAGTGGCCCATGTCATCGCGGTGCGTGCGGATAACTTTCCAACTGACTGCAGACGGAACGACGAATTTGAAATCTTGGTCGATCTTACGATATAACCGACCGTTTTTGAGCTGATAATCTGACTTGATCTGTTTGGATTGAGCGGACTCAATATCGCCTCTCAGAATTTCGATTAATTCCTTCAACTTCACGTCTTGTCGTTGCAGAAGCACAAGCCAGTCTTCGTTTTCTTCCACTCACATTATACTCCCCAATGCTATCTCTGGCTCGTTCTGTGTTTCATTTGGAGTCCTGCTTAGAGCATCTGCTTGACTCATGCGTTCAGCCGATCGATGTTTGATGCGGAAATCGTACTCCTGTAGCTTCAGAAACCATCGACCGATGTGCGGTAGCAATGGCTTAGACGTTCTTCTGGTCCTAATTGCGGCGCAATCGATAATTATCTCGAAATGCTTACCGAGCAAATAAATGCGGAATCTTTCTAACGACTCGACGATAGCCAAAACTTCAAGTTCATGACTATGGTATCTGCTTTCGGATTCGCTACACTGGCGGCTGTAGTACAAAACCGGTCGGAAATTGCCACCGTCGTCTCGCTGCATGAGGATCCCGACAAGACCCAGTGTGCTCGCGTCAGTGTGAACTTGATGTTCCTTCGTCGGGTCGTATGCACTGAGTACTGGATCGCAGCAAAGTGCTGATTTCAATTTTTCGAATGCGTCTCGTTGTTTGGTCGACCAACAAAATTGCGAATTGTCCTTCTGCTTCAACAAAAGTGTAAGCGGCCTTGATATAAGTGAATAATCACGAATGAATTAGCGGAAAACCCCGCTCAATCCCAGAAATCTTCGAACTTCTGTAACGTTGGTTGGTTCCGGAAACTCAAATTGCATTAGTCTTTTCAGCTCCTAGTTTTATTCCATCCTCATCGACTCGAAGACCCAAAAACGTGATCTGTTTAGACAAAAACGTACATTTAGAGGGCCGAAGCGTCATACCGGCATATTGAAGTATAACCAAGAATTCACGGAGTTTGATTAAACCCTCGGCGAGTTCATCTACGTAGCTAACTGCTCGATTTCCCATTTATCGTACCAACTTGATAATGATCTCATGAAAATAACTCGGTGCATTGCACAGGTCGAAAGGTATCCTGTTGAATTCATATTGGCCTGTATAGGTGACAAATGCAGTGTATTTCCTGCACTCTTCTGCGATTGGTTTTTGATAATAACCGGACATTAAATCGAGAGTCGTGTAAAGTAAATTACCAGCGATCGATGATAGCTGCTCCTCAACAGTTGGCATGAGAAACGGACGCTTTTCAGTGATAGCATTGAGCTCACGGAAATCAACTCCTCACCATTTCGTTTGCGAACGAGGACAATTGGTGACGAATATTCTGATGATGATGGACGTATGATATCATTTTCGAGCAGTTCGTTTCCTCTTTCTTGAACGCACCCACGCTTTGCGAGCGGTATCCGGTATGGCTGGCGTCGAACAGGTTTTAAGGTCGTTAACCTTATCGTCATCATTACCGAGTTGCATTGACCTAACTGAGCAAGCGATTCAGAGAAGCATTTTCTATGCTCACTGATGAGCTGATACAGTTGGTCCTTTTCTTTGACGAATAGCGTTGGCTCAAACGTTGGGGCGCTTTGGAAGGCGTTTTCCAATCGACAAGCTCCCAGTTCAATGATCGTTCGTTTGCCCGATGTGCAGAGTAGATCTTATTTTGGCCTCGAGTATCTGGTTGCACGTTACTGAAGCTCCTCCAAATCCTCGTAGGATGATCAGTGAACACTTCTTCACGCCTCCCATCGACATTGCGATCGTTCGTTGAATGAGTGTTCTTTCGCTGCCGGGGTCGATGAAGGACTTAATTTTGTTTCCGTTTAGAAGAACCTCCTTAACAAGCGGATTAATTCTTTCTGTTGAATTTATGCGACGAACGTTACTGACGGCGGTCGCAGTTTCATTTTCCAGATATCGGTTGGTCGTATGTGATGTTCGTTGACACTTCTCGCATCTTTGTTTCCGTTGCAGTTTTGGACAGTTCAGCGAAATATGTCCCACCTTAAGACAATTATAACATCAGATTCGACAGGATTCCGAATTGCTCGAGGTCGGCTGCGCTCGCGCATTTGATGACATAATACCTCGCTGTATCGGTGGTGGTGGTCCAAAATTTCGTCTCAACTCCGTTCGTGGCTGCGAAATTCGAACGGAATTCGTTTCGAAAGTCTTTATCGCGGCTAAAAGATCGTTGATTGTATCGAAAATTGAGCTCGCGATCGCATTTTGCAAAGATGGATGCCGTAGCCCGTTCCTTATATACCGGATTATAGCGTGATCGCTCAAGTTACCTCGGCTTCCCAATGCTAGCATTGTATAGAAGCAACTTTATGTTGTCTCGCTCGGGTCTAATAATTTTTATGTGAACATCGGCCTCGCTTTCATGGCTAGGGAAATCTCGCCTCAACGATTCGGCCAGCTCAAGCCAGCTTCCAGGAATCCGCGCAGCACCATTGCTCCAAATTTTAGCAGGTCCCTTTAGGGAGGCTTGCACGGCGAACACCAAAACTCTATCGTTCCAGTGATATGCCTCGGCAAGTTTCGTAACGCGATCAATGAACTGCGCTGCCGACATGCCGGCTTCGGACGACGGGTCGAAGTCTGGTAAAATATCCACTACACTACATGCCTGCACTAAATTAGCTGATCGTTCGATGCGTCAACTTTAAACGTCACTGCCGGCGGCGTCTCACCTAATTTCATGGCGTTAGTGAGTGGTAGTGTCGGCTACTGAACTACGATCGGTTGAGTGTTAATCTGTTCAGTTGTTGACGACGTCGCCAACTTTCCCCCGTTCGGTAACGCGGCGACGACAGCTGATATTAACTCGCTCAATCGCTTCACTTCATCACGTAACTCGCGCACATCCTCTTCACCCAAACATTCTGACATTTTCCCGTGCGTTTCGACTTCGTCATTAGCCAGAATTTCACAGAGTCTTTGTGCTAGCTCGGATTTGTTCCCCTGCGTAGAGGCGTTCCGTAGTCTAAGTTCAAGTTTTAGTCGTTACTTGTTTAGCGTATTGACCTTTTCGACCGGCATCGTGTCCGTTTCCCTCGTATACAAACCGGAGGGGAAATAATTATGTGTAGCCACTCGCGCATATATGTCGCACGTTTCTCCTTTCATCCCTTTCGCGTATGTATATCGCGCATTTCTCCTTTCGTCTCTTTTCGCAAACGAATCTTAGCATAATTAAACATAAGATCTCGAGGAGGGGGAAAAATTGCTTTCGACAGCGTTTGTTCGTTCTACGTGCACGATTCGAGTTTTTACGTGTAATACGCACTAAACCATCCTTGGATCCCACTTCTGATTTTGTCAGGGGTGGACCTTGGGAGCAGGATAATTGTAGAGGGAGAACAATAAACTAACGCGCACCGTTTGTTAATAATAAATTTATTGTATTCGAAATACAATGACTCGGTTGATGGCTCGGATGCGCCTGGCTCTTGTCTGTCTCTTCCGTGGCCGATGCTCTTCAATTGGTGTTGCCATGATAAATAGAACCACCGCCTAATTAAACTTTTATGTTGTTTTAGCACTATCGCCCCTTTCTGGCCTTTGCTTAGAAATAGATTGTCTCGGCACTCGAGAAGGTGATATGGTCAATACCATGCTTGGCCGTGTGTCCATCCACCCAGCTGCAATACAAAATTATAGTCTAAATTAAAAATAGATTCTCACCCGGTTTTTATCCATTGCGAAAGTCTCGAATCTGATCCAATTCCTAGATCATAAAATAATTCATTCTATTCTGCGAATTGAAAATTTCACTTAATTTTTTTTGCAGAATTTGCGAGCTATGTGGTGTCTACGGCGAAGGTACTTTTAAAGCTAACGTTGCCTTCCCTTACATTATATTTGTAAATAATGTATCACAATTTGTGGCCATGTATTGTTTGGTTCTATTCTATCAAGCGAATAAGGTACAATTAATTGGGTTTTGATAATCTAACTGATATGACTAACATCTTCACGTTTCTAGATGGACTTGAAACCAATGCGCCCAATCCCGAAATTTTTATGCATCAAAGCCGTGGTGTTCTTTTCATTTTTGTAAGTATACTAAACCAATTCAACATTATAATTCGTTTAATTTTTCGTAAATTTAACCAACAGCCAAGGAGTTTTAATCAACTTTTTAGTATATTACGGATATATTAAGGATATATTCGGTGCTGATGATGAAAATGGTGATCCCAAAGGTTTAGCCTCAGAGTTGCAAGTAAGTTTTTACATAATCAACGAATTCTTCACATTGCCTAACTTTTTTAATTTTGTAGAATTTCCTAATTTGCATCGAAATGTTCTTAGCAGCATTAGCACATATCTACAGTTTCCCACACGAACCATTCCACATTAACCTGCCACACTATCCGCAACACAGAAATTGGTGGGAAGCTCTGCTGGCTATGCTCGATATTTCCGATGTGCAAGAGGATGTGTCTGAACATATTGGTGTTGTAGGAAGCTCATTGAGTAGACGATTTCGTGGTCGGACAAGTTATCAAGTGCCTCGCGGTGGTTCCAGTAGTGAAACTCAATACTTAATACCACACATGACGGGGTCACAATGCTATCAAAGCGGAATCGATTCTGGCCATGTAACTGCCATATCAAATACATCATCGACAGCGGGTGGAGGCCCATCAAACAATAAATACGGAGCATTCGATACGTATCGCCAACAACCACAATCATCAAATCAAGCTATAGCGATAAATAATAAGAAAGATGCCAAAGAGTATTCACCACATCACGGTGCGCCAACATCAAGTAATTTCTTGCAAAATCGCTCAATGAATGGTGTTGTCGATTCAAGTATATCAATGAAAAATGATACGACAACGAATACGTCATCGAAGTCGGAATCGACATCAACGCACACGGGTGCTATTGCAAGCGGAAGTGCTAGCGCCAGTGCAACACAATCGAACATTAAAAAATCGGATAGTAGTGCTAGTGATTGGCTGAGTACTCCAACGGATGAAATGATGGGTATTGATGTAAAGGGAGTTGAAAAAGATCGAATAACATTTTTCACAGATCCAAGGGCATAGAGGGGACTTTTATCCATTATGTACGTGTATGTGTTCTACAATTGGCTTTGCTTCGTTGCATCTAAGCTGATTCCATCAATGTAATGTGCATACGCTAATCATTTCGTATCGTTCATATTTATTTTAAAGCAAGGAGGGATTGTTCCATTTTTTTATTTGATTCTATGAAAAAACTTAAAACGTAGCTTTACGCACTGTTAAAAGTAAGTGAATTTTTTCTGTTTTGTTTTTCATGTGATAAGCTTGTCCGTTAGTTTATTTGTCTTCGACAGGTACTTAACACACTAAATTTTTTGAGCATTCGCAGTCTTCTTCTAAATGTATTTTTCCTCAAAATCAAACACTTTGTTCCATCATTTATTTTAGCTTTATTTTGATACATATTTAATATTTATCACCAATTATTTATAAGTGATTCGTACTGATTATAGAATTCGTTCACGATCGACAGTGAAAACTACATAGATAGCAAATTTCTATAACAAAAAATAAATTGTTTCCATTATTTTTTATATTAATAAGTTTAAGTCAAACGTTTCCTGATACTTATTTTAATTTTCACGGTTTCAAATATATTTATTTGAAATAAAAATATGATTTCATGTTGCTTTTTGTTATATTTGATACATACAGCTATCAACTAAATAAACTTTCTATAGATAGACCATTGCCTAGCAATTCTTGAATAAAGTATATCAGTACTATGCCTTTGAGTGTTGAGCTAATTGCTAATACATGCTGCATAGCTGGAATACTGTTACCATGAAAATTGAAAAATTAGCGTATTTCCGTGTTAAAATAAGCTATAAATATGTACTTTTGAGACAATTCTATATACATATATATTTTTTACATTATGCCAACGATCATTCGTAGAGCTTTCAGTGTTAGCAATTAAGAAATCTTATTTAGAAATAAAACTGTTGGAAAGTCATGAATAGAAAGTTCCCTTTTGGAACATACGAATAAAGTGTAGCCTAGTTTGCGATTTAAATACAAATTGCTATCTCACGTGAACGACATAATTCCAAATAAATGTATATATTTCTAGTCATGTGATATTTTTTAATTTTTAGCAAATTTATTTTTTTAGACAAAATGATTCTGAATGCGGTTATATAGAGTACTCTTTCTTGGCAGCAGTTGTGCTATTGTATTTATTTAGCTCCCTTTGGTGATTCAGTTGAAACCAAAACTGGCGTAAGATAGGAAGCCATATGGCGGCAGCGCTTACTACCAACACATCACCATTTGCTGGCTAACTTACATGGCGGTATATGAAGAATTATGGAGGTGCCAACGAAAATTCGAGATTTTGTACGGTTTTCAGACGGATTTCAACAGTGAAATCCAGATGGCCCGCGGAGAACAATATAGCGCTCCTAGTGAAGTGAAAATTATTTCAGTTCTTATACCCGTTTAATTTTTAACGCCTACCAAAGTGAGGAGTTTGTTTACTTCTCAACGCTGAGCTATCAGTGCAACGTGCTAAACATGTGCTTCATATGCTCGTCTTGAAAAGTTCAGGAGTACAGTGGACAGTGCAAGGTTAATTTATAGCATGCACGGAATGCGTTTCGTACGCGTTCATTCGGATATTACACAATTTAAGCATTTGCTAATGCCGCAGCTGGGTGACAGCTCACGGAAGCTTGTCCATAGTAGGCCGACTAATACATACGCAAATTGCTACCATATGGCTTCATGTCTTACGTCAGTTTTGGTTGAAACCCTATGCTTTACAGTGGCAGCCCAATTTACCCAAGTGTTGTTCGCTAGTCTTGGTTTCTATTGTACACTGAACGACTGTTATAAGGAAGTCAGCGCTCTATTCTGTGATATTCGAACAGCAAATTTTATGTCTTTTATTTCGTTTCGTTTCCTGGATTCGTTAGCTTTTTGGCCTTCACACTTGAATTTAAACTTCTCAAGCTTGAGTTTATTCCACCTTCGATGACTTCACAAGAACTTTTCAGATTCTTGGTCCGGCCATTTTGACTTCTCCTCATGAAAAGCATGGCAAATTCTAAAGCACCGTTATCACAAAATATCATCGCTAATCTTGATACTTTGACTATTTTCTTTTCATTTTGATACATAATGCCCTAATGTCAAAATGCTCCATGCGCGATTCAATTTACGATTTTGATGTTTCTCTATAGATTCGCCCCATTATCTTGTTTCTCTGGAACCTGAAACATCCACTGGAGAGTGAAAATAATTCATGGGTTCACACTTCAGCATTGCGCAAAGTACTAGAAATTTATGCTTGACACAAACTATAAAATAACCTTAATATAGCCGGTATCCTAGCAAGCTGTGACCACAGCAAACAATCATACGAGGCAGATACACGAAACTTATTTTGGGGCCTTCAGGGCGGTTTTTAGGGCCCATAAAGTGAGCCGAGATAATTTTTCGACCTAAAAATTTGTCGATTGGATGAAAATTTTGGGTGTAGCAATGCCATGAAGCAAATTACTGGCCAACAACTGACTCCCGACGAAGATACTGCTTTGTAGCAGGCTAATTTCCACCATTACTGTGGCAAAAAAAAAATGATAATTTGGTACCTCAAGAAACTGGAAGGTGCCAGCTTCAAAATGAAGATAAGAATTGTGCAAAGCAGGGAAATCCAGGGAACTCATTACCATACCTTCTTGGCCTCTCGTAGGGGCGACAAACTGTGCAAAAACGATATCTAACTCTAATCTCTACGTGTCTTTTCGCTCGCTCGTCAATTACTCTACGTTCCAATCACTGCACCACACGAACAACACAAAAAGTTTTCGATTTCTTCACATTTTGCTTGGCTTTGGCGAACGAAGCAAAAAAGTATGCAAACTGTTGTGACAAGGGCCCGAATAATATGCTTCATTTGATATAAGCTACACAAAATACTCTTTATTATGACACTAATGATAAGCATTTTACATAAAGACATGACTCACTACTCAAGCGACTGCACGAGACAGTTCTTTCTACTCTACACAATGATACAGTCTAGGTCAAATATGCTTGCATGCTTCACTATAGTCTCTCCCACTTATTTTAAGGAACTGGACACATGTTGAAGACATAGTCCCTGAAATATGCAGGCTTCCATCGATTTCTGGTAGACCTGGGTGATGGAGGCGGACTAGGCTGAACAAGCGGATCATGTGTGTTGAATTATGTACCTGAACGGTTTTCATGTGTCGAAGTTGGCGCTGGTGGTGACTGGCAGTCTGTTGACACTCCTGCAGTTTCTGTTGAGGATGCCACACCCATTTTGTGCGGTGGAATTGAAGGAGCAAAGGAGACATTTCTTCGGAACCAAGGTGGCGACCAACTGATTAATCTGGCATTTCAGACTGCGGCTGGTGTCCAATTCGACCATTTAATGGTACTGGCCAAAATTGCTCATGATGATGCCAAATTGCCAAACGTGTTGGTTTCCCAATTGAATCTTTGCTTGCACTCTCTCTACCACATGGAGGCTACGAGCCCGCAAGGCAGTTGGTGCTGCTGGAGCAAGTGCTTTACTGTTGGGGAGTAGGGTGTCGAGACGAGCGTGGATCCTTTTCTTCAGGTACTGTTCCGAAGGAGACACGTGATAGTAAAGGTGTTGCTCTATAGCGGAACATTATGTGCTATAGCTTGATAGACAGGGAGTGAGGTCATCAGCAGCAGCCTTGAGCCTTCTGTCCAACGTCTGGATGCTGTGTTCTGCGAGACCATTAGTAGCTGGATGAACTTTTGAAATACCACACGCTCTTTACAATATCTCTGGAATTCTTCGCCGTGGTACTGTTGTTCGAAACCATCACCTAGGTATAACTATGCACCGAAATTACTCCTTCAAGCAGAGAGATTGTTGAAGCAGGAGACGGAGCATCACGGATCATGTGAACCTCTGCCCACTTCGACTTTGCATCCATGCACATCAAAAGAAAATTTCCATCTAAAGGGCCCGCATAGTCCATGTGCACTCTCTCCCAATTTTCATCAGGCTGATCCCAGGGATGAATTGGCGCTTTCTGCAGACTGTTGCGAACTTTGGCACAGGACTCACAGCTCTTCACAAGACGCTCTATGTCCTTGTCCAAGCCTTCCCAATAAACGTATCTCCTGGCAAGTTTCTTCATCTTCTTAATTCCCACATGCATTGCATGAAACTCTTGCGGAATTGGTATTTGGAGAGACTTTGCAATCACTGCTCGCTCGAAATGGAATAGCATTTTACCAGAGATAGTGTACAAGCTATCCTTGCGGCTGGCCTGCTTGCAACTTTGGGTCTTTTGTAGTTTCCTCGGCGACTGTCTCTACGGTGATAGATAAACTGGAGAACTGGGGCAGTGTTTCAGCATACAGCGTGTGGACTTCTTGATTGATTAAAATCTCTGATGACTCGCTAGTTGTAGAGACTGCTGCACGGGACAGGCAGTCGACATTTTCGTTTTCTTTCCCTTCTTGCATTGAACTGTGTAGTCAAGCCTACTGAGGAAAAAAAGTACCTCAGCAAACGGGAAGAGGTCATATGCGGCAGTGCGTGGTCTGGATGGTAAATCCTTGGAAGTGGCTTATTATCTGTGACGAAAACGAAACGTTTGCCGAATAAGTAGTTGAAGAAGCACGTTGCTACGTATATGATAGCCAGGGCTTCTCTGTCAAGCTGACTGTTATTTGACTCAGACTGCGTCAGAGCTCGCGAGGCATCGCGGATTGGATGCTCGTGGTCATCAATTTCGTGGCTAAGTACTGCGGCTATTCCGGTTGGCGAGGCATCAGTTGTGAGTACCACTTCTTTTGACAGATCAAACGGAACGAGCACTCTGCCTGAGTATTCTGTCTTGAGTCTGAGCATTCTGTCTTGAGATTCTCAAAAGAGGCCTCAGCAGCGGCAGACCAAAAGAAACGTTCAGCCGTCCTGAGTAAGCGGCGTAGTGGGTAGGTCTTTGAAGAGAAGTCTGGAATGAATTTGGCATATTATGTGACTGGGCCAAGGAATCTCCTCAATTGATCCACTTCGCGGCATCCGAGAAACTGCTTGAACCTTAGCTGGGCACTTCTGAATCTAATTGTGTGACACTACATTACCGAGGTAGTTTATGCTTTTCTTGAAAAATGAGCATTTAGCATGATTGAGGTGAAGATCATTTTCTTTGAGACGAGATTTCTGGGGCACTTCTAGAGATCTGAGCCATGACAGATGATGTTTAGCAATTGACCAAGGACCCGGTTGAATTCTGCTGGAGCGGTCTTATTATCGGTGGCGAGACAGTTCATTTTGAACGTACGTAACGAATCAGACTGATGATTTCTTGGGACTTCAGTGTGACTAACTCTCTCTCAACTCACTCTCATAATGCAAAGGGAGCATCGCCTTCAAGGATGAAAACTGGTTTCATGCCTTCTCTGAGTTAAAGCTTAACTTCTATGCTCAAGGCATACCCAATCCTTTCTTCGAAAATGGATTGGTATTTCTTGAAGATGTCTTTAAGCGAAGTGGCTACGTTGATGTTGAGTGGACCGAGAGCTGAGTTTTTTTGGCTATCTATCTCGTTGAGGTTGATTTCTAGACTACGAATCCACATGCATCCGAGCAAAGCGTCATACCCTGCTGGCACTATGAATATATCGGCTTCCATTGAATTTCTTTGTAGGCGTGTGAGACGATGACTTTTCCTTTAGGCTTGATGATGTGATCTGAGTAAGAGCAAAAGGAGACTGAAGTCGGTTGCAGCGGTACTTTGAGTCCCAATTTGTTAAAAGCAGTTTTTGAGAGAAACGTGGTTCTGAATCTATTTCAAATGCTTGCGGCTTGTTGTTGATTGTAACCACAATAATGTATTTATCAGTGTCTGGTCCAACTTCGTACAAATCCTTGATGTTTTCAATGTGAGCGATACCATATTTGCTGTTTAGGTGGCGATCTTCTTCTTCTTGAGGATGATGAGTTGACAGCGTGTTGGCCTCCGATTTTCGGAGACGGGTAGTGACGCAAATTTTGGTGACATAACCGATTTTTCCACAAGAGGTGCATTTCTAGAACTGCGGGACTGAGAACGATAACACGGATGAAAGCTGGACAGACGACTATAGTCTTGAGACTTGGAACGCTTGCGGCTATGACGAATTCCTTCTTGACGATCATCCAGCCATCCAGCGCCTTCTTTATTGGCTTACTCAAAACGAGATGCTTCCAGTGTTGTGGCTTCCATTGGAAATCCGTCAAAATCCATCAGCTTTGTGTCTTGTAGGATCTGTTCGCGTATCCAACTGTCCTTCAGGCCTCTGATGAACTAAGTTCATAGGAATATATCAGTTATGGAGAACTTCTTTTTACAGGTGCATTGGAACTGATAATGTAGAAATCACAGTCTTTCAACTTTCCTTTCAGAGATGCGATGAAATCTGAGATTGGCTGCTGAGTGATGCTGAGAAACGACGGTTGAGACTGATGATAGGATTATCTGGTCCTAGAACTGCGGCTGGACTGTTGTAGTGATCTTTCTCAATCGACGAATGCAAGAGTTGAGCCTTATTTTATTATCACTAACGTTTTTAAGATCAAAATAATTATCAAAACGCTCCATGTACAACGAAACCTCTTCATTTTTGGCGTCAAGCTTTCAAAACGTGTCACCTGTGTTGCTGATGCGATTTCCTAACTGCTAAGAGCAAATGCCAAGACTGATAAGAGCCCTTCAAACTGCTCTGGGTTCAATGTCTCCGATTTGCGATCACCCACCAATTCTGATCCTCTTCTTTCGCTTTGGACGATGAAGATGATTCTGATGGAGCAATCTTGTTTGGTTTTTCAGTCATTTCTTCCGTTTATTTTTCATAATCGGTTTCACGTTCCTTTTGGCTGACTGTGTCATCATTTTCTATAGGGAAGGATGCCGCGCTCTTCACAGTCACCAATTTTTTCGTGAACGATGACGTCTCTGGATAGTACGATATCACGTCTCTCAGGTATATATAGCCTGTATTGTTTGTCGCCATCATACCCATCAAGATATCTGATTACCGCTTTTGAATTCATCGTTTTCTTTTTTGCGTGGTAATATGAACGTAGCACTTAGTACTGACAATTTGCAAGTGGCTGATTCGTGGATTATGATCAAACCAAATGGCTACAGAAAACTGGACTTCTGAGTTCGAATATTTGAAGTTAGAGCCATTTTGACAATGGTTCGATTCGCCTGTTAAACTGTTCCATTTGCTGGGGAGTATATTTGCCGTAAGTCGTTGGGCTACTTCAAATTCGTGAAGTTCAGCTAGAATTTCTTCATTGCCGAATTCTCCTCCGTTGTCACTGAGAATTTTTTTCACTTCATGACCGACGACTCGAGCTTTTGCCAATATTTCTCATATGGCTTCTTTCACAGCCGAATTTTCACGCCCGACGAAACAAAAACGAAAATGCGAGAAATGGTATTTGATTACAATCAAATACCTGCGCCCGTTGAATGATTTATCGAAAGGGCCGCAGACGTCACCTGGTTTGGTTGTTCAAACTCTTGTTCCGAATGGCTGTCGGTGCATTGACAAAGACCACAGAGCTATTTGCTAGGTTTTACCGCGATACCCAGCTCAGATTCAGTTTGGGTCGAACATGCTGTTCGTCTAAGTGTCCCCATCGCTCGTGGTAGAGTTGTAAGGTACCCGTACCTCCAAATAGATTGACATACTACCCCTCAATTTGAACTAGATGGAATGATGCTTGATACAGCGCGTCATGCTGTTTTTTCGTTCCGTTGCGGTTTTATCGACGATGAACCTGCATTCACGTTGGATCGACTCGAATTTACTAGTAGGATTTCTATTGTGCGCTGCGAGTGCCGAGAAAACGTTCCGAGAAACCTCTGGAACGTATCAGACTTAATTAAGAGTCGAACTTTTCAATTGACCATTAGATAAATTTGCTACCTTAATAGTTCCGCTACCGAGTGCCTTCAAGTTTTTACTATCCGCTGTTGTTACGACGCAATTCCCCGAGAATTTCTCATATTTACTAAACCAATTGAAATTGCAAGTTATATTTTTGGTTGCAGCCGTTGCATCGTTGTTGATCTACTAGTTCCCATCAGCGAGAGCATTATCGGCATATTGTATTGTTTTACTTCCGAAAGGGCAAAAATGCGGTGCAAGTTTGGAAGAAATTTTGTGAAGTTTATGGGGAGGACTGCCTTACTGAATGCCAGTGTCAGCGTTGGTTTGCTAGCTTTCGTTCTTTAATTTTTAATGTGCAAGATGCACCACATACTGGTCGTCCAACCACTGCTGATGACGACAAATTAAAGGCGTTAATCGAAACTAACCGGTGTATGGCAACTCGAGAGATAGCAGAGAAGCTCGACATATCAAATTCAACCGTTTACTTGCACTTAAAACATCTTGGTTACGTAAACAAACTGGATCCTTGGGTTCGTCACGAATCAAAGGAAATCCACATCACCAAACGCATTAACATATGCGACTCTTTAGTGAATCGTAACTAAATGACTCATTTCTAAAAAGAATCATAACGTGTGATGGAAAATGGATTGTTTACGATAACGTAGTCCGAAAACGATCATAAACTAAACAAGATGAGCCCTCATAATAGACATCTAAAGCCAATATTCACCAAAAGAAGATTATGCTTTCTGTGTGGTGAGATTACAAGGGTATAGTCTACTTTGAGCTGCTTCCAAGAAACCAATTATTGATTCGAATGTCTACTGTCGTCAACTATCGAAAATGAACGAAGAAATCAAGAAAAAAACGCCCTGAACTCCCCAATCCCAAAGGCATGATGTTCCATCGTGATAACGCTGGACCCCACACCTCTTTGATGACCCATCAAAAATAAATGGAACCCAATTGGGAACTGATGCCATATCCACCCTATAGCCCTGACAGCACCATCAGACTATCATTTGTTTCGCTGTTTGGATGGTAAAACTTTCGATTCTGATCAGGCTGTTAAAAATAAGTTGGACCAGTTCTTCGCTTCTTAAAAAACAAGGATTCTTCAAACGTGGAATTTTTCAACTTACCGAAAGATGGCAAAAGGTCATCCAACAAAATGGTCCATATAGCATTGATTAATATTTGTTGTTAATACAAATTTACTTTGAAAAACATGTAAAAACGACATTAATTATCGAGCAACCCAATATATTGTTTTTAAGCAAAAGAACAAAGGAGACATCATTTGGAGTCAATCGGCGAAGCAACATCTTAATATTATATCCAGGCTACTGATCAATGCATATAAAAACGTTCTGAATCTTCCAATGCTTACTCAAACTAGATTGGTTTATCAATTAGAAAAATCATTAACCTTTAGTCAAATGATTATAATGGAGAAAGCTAAATTTGTGTACAAAAGTTTAAAAACTAATGGGTCGGACTGAAGGAAAACTCTGAAAAATTACAATTTTCTACTTTAATTTTTAATAATCTAGAGCGGCAATAGTAAATGGGTAAACATTTAGTATTGTGTGAAAACTCATTCCAAAAGGTTTTAGAACAATTCTTTTAGTGGGCGTTACGGTCAAAGTCAAAGTCAAAAGCGCTTTATTCAATACTAATCGTTATAAATTTTAAAAGAATATAAAGCGCTACGGAACTCCACTATTAAGAAAAGTGTCAAATAAATATATGAAATATTGATAACCTACTTTTCTATGGAAGTCAGTTTATATAGATTCTAATATTTGCAGTGTAATTTTCTATTGATACAGAATTTTATAACAAGACAAAAACGGGTGGATATTAAAAACAAATCTCAAATTAAATATTTCAATTTATTTCATCCAAGATTTTATTAAAATATTGCATTGGTAATTATTGATTCAATCTACATGTCCCTACGGTCACTATTGCAATGAATTTCCTTATGCATATAATTTGTGTACTCTGCTCTGGTATTTCATTTCACCAATAACTAATAATTTGCTAAATCACTATCTTCACTTCGTTGTACCGCCAAACTTCTTCTAGTATTCATTTCTGTTGTAATAAATTCGAGTCTGAGTATTTTTGAAAATTTCTACTATTCCAGTATTTAATACCTTCGGATATAACTACCAAAGCAAGTATCACGGAAAGAATTACGTCCAGCTTGACAATGGCATCCCCTATGAACTCTAGAATAAGCATGGCCTCGAATGTTTTCCTGATCCAAACGAAGTTTAGAGGTTTTTTAGATTTTCAACTTAAAATTTATATTTCTAGGATTTATGAAGAGTGTACAATTAAAATGTTTGATGAATCATGTCAAAAGCGACATTGGAAATTACTTTATTATATTATTAGACTTTTTATACTGCAACATATAAAACGAAGCCTGCCTGCATGATAAGTTAGTGATTATTATAAAACAAGACGAAAGGATTTCGTGAATATAAAATCTTTGGAACAAATGGCGTTCTTTTGCAAGATTCATAAGATAAACCATTAGCAAGAATCTTCTCCTGTAAAAATAAGGGTATTCCAATTATAAAATTAAATATTCTTCATTTTAAATTATTAAATTCAACTTTATTAGTCAAAATAATTATTTATAACATTCAATTATGCTTACAAGATCAGACTTTATCTAAATTCATCAAACTAATAAAAACCACAGCATCATTAAGAGAGGCAAGAAATCATTTAACCTTAAATCATTAATTATAATTTATTAGTTTATCATTAATTTCAACCGCTCGTCAGTGTTTTTATAATATAATCTATAACATTTTTATCATTTAAAATAGCCATATGATCTACTTTATCATATCCTTTACTATAAATTGGATAGTTCTGGATGGAAGACCAATGTTGGCATGCTTGTAGAGATCTAAGGTTCACAGTTCCATCACCATCACCCATGATTAAGGTAGGTGTTTCAGATGTGCTGAGGCTCTTTTTGTAGTGCAACCTAAATAGAAGAAAATTTAATTTAATGAATAGCAATGTGTTTTTTTTAAATTAAATTAAGAAGACAGAAATTACGTAATCTACTGAAGGCAGGCACTAGTATGTATTAAGTCATTATGATATTAAGAAATACTTGAACATTAGAAATTTAACGAATAACATGTTTACTTCATTTAAAATAACATTTTTACTTCATTTAATAAGCGACCACCAATTTGTTCTTATATCCAAAAAGATTTTTCAAGATATTCATAACACTCTCCTTCTATGAATTTTTTTGGATGATGTCCTGTAAAACATAAGCGTCTGGTTCGACCAGAAGACTTTATAGCAGAAAAGCCACATATTGTTGTTGAGGAAAATATGAAATTACGACTCATCTTATTATTAACAAAGTTTAGCGAATTTTGAGTTCAAAAGTATGTGTTGGTTTTCTACTCAGGAAGCTAACCTAATTTTATGAGAAAGATACCCAAATGAAAAGGGGATGTTGTCTTAAACGGAAATTTTTATCCTAACACTGTATTTCATTTGAATAAATGGCAGCAAAATTATGAAAATTGAGCAGAAAGAAGTTGTTTCACTGGAACCAGCAATAAAATTGATGTCTCGGCCGTGAGACGGGGAGGCTAACGGAATAATGTTCGGTTTCCTTCAAAGGACCAAATTTGGCTCCGAATTTTCACAACCGTAATTTACATCTCACTTTCTTCACTGTTCTCTTTCTTTTTCCCGTCGCCGGAACTTCCCACAGTCCAGAGAAATTGGAGACGTTCTTTCACAACTATTTGGTGGTGCGTTTAAAGTTGCAGTGCCACTATCTACTGTAGTAAAGTCTACACTTATGTTAGGGCGGCAAGCACAACTGGCTACAACAGGGCAGTCTATCCAAAGCTAGTTACATATTGTAGAGACTGAAGGCGTAGCATGTAAGCACGGGCTGACAAACGAAAAGTTTTGCAGACAGATAAACAGGCAATTGTATGTTGTAGAAAGAGTAATATATTGGAACTGCCGGACGAAATACAGCCATCCAGCCGCCGCGATTTACGGTCAGATGGACATGCCGGAATAATCTCAAGCGGACAGACAGTGGACTATATTGGCGATTCTCACTTCATGATCAGGATAATTCGCTAGGTGTTTCAAGGACCATGAGCGCTTCAATGCCGCAGATCTTTAGCATGGTACACTCTTAATTCTTTACCTGTTATATCCATAATCAGTATCGCGCTGATCCAAAGACTTTCCCTATTCGACAATTCAGAAATTTGTAATCTAGCTTGGCGTTATTATGATCAACCTCATTTCAGGGCCGAAATTTTACCGAAAAACTTCATCTCCCTCCTTCAACACAGTGGGACGTAATCACATATTGTGGTTCGCTTAATTTTATGCTTCTCGTACATTCTGCCTTATTTAATCGCGCAGAGCTCTTTGTTTTTTGTCTAACTTTAAGACAATGACGGGCCCACTCAAACATTTAAATTGCTGGGAGCAGTTTATATCATCAACTGTAGCAGATCATGTACTGACCGATTGCAGCAAAGTTTGGAGTAAAGCCTGTGGCAGAATGGTAAGAGGAATGTAGAGCGCAATTAATTGCGGACAATCTATGATCGCAGTCCTTCAGGTTCGGGTGGACATACACTCTTATGGCGGCAGGTAGTGTTCGTTAGCTTGGACCGAACATACAGGAGTAAGCTGCTGAGTGACGCCGCTTTAGCCAATACGTTCTAGAACTGTCCAGACATGAACTCGACTCTGTTATTTTCCGACAGAATATTTTCAGGTACTCCGAACACATGAAAGGTGTTCGAGAAATTCAACGATTCGTGGTGCTGAGAACTTACTTCGAAGGTGGATCGTGGACACGGGTCAATCTATATACAAGCGATGAAACACATGCTCTGGGGTCGGAGTTTTACGGAGCTTGAGTTAGCTGGTTTGGGGCTTTCGTGCATTTGCAAGTTTCATAGGCTGCTATCTACTCTCTGACCGGAGCTTTCATTTTAGATTATGTCCTTAGACGCCGAAATGTTCAGCTATGCATGCTTAATGTCATCAGCGCGGGAATATAGCATAGCAGTCATTTTCACTTCTAACCTTCTAATTCCTGAAGGGGATTCCGCTTTCGTGTTCCGTATGCTTGAATAGAAATTCGTCTAGTTACTACAAAGCGAGCAACTGTGGCTGCTGGGTTTCAACGGTTTGACTCGAGTCTTTATTGCTGTCCGATCCGGAGTGCGAGGTGTCTAAATCTATTCCTACGTGATTCCCCAGAGGCGAATATCTTAGACAACGTGTCCCAAATCACATTCTAGACTCCTTTTCTGTGCAGAAACGTGAAGTTAAATCTTTGTAATTTTAAAAACCACTTAGCGATGTACGCTCGAAATTCCTTGACTGCCATCACCGCTGCAAGACATTTCTGCTTCGAAACGATATCATTACGCTGGGCTGGGTTCAAGTTATGAGAGACTTGAATGCTATTGCTGCTTCACCACCGGCATGTTGACTGGCATTACAATGGATGGAGAAGGTGTAGTAATGGGTCACCGACGATGCACCGTACCGACATTGTACGGCTGCTACCAACGTGTGGCTTTGGCTAGTATACTGGGGTTAGTGTGGTGACCATAGAGATAGGCGAGATGTGAATTACACAGCACTCCTCCTGAACTCTTGTGGTTCTCAAGAGGGGGTTTGACGTGGAGGGCGGTTAGCAGATTATAGAGAATCATCGTCGAGTGTGCTTCGAGATCGGACAGTTCACCATGTGCAGCAAGTAGGGTAAACTCTGGAAAGGCGACTAATATCTTTTTTAGTGTTTTAAAAGGATAATATATTAATTATTCAAAATAACCTATCGATATAAGGCACATTTCGATCAGCATTATTTCAATCTTGGGTCCATGATAATTAGAATCTGAAGCAGATATCTATGCAAACTTGACAGATATTATATTTCAAGGAGCTCAAGCTTCCACCATCTGAACCTAAAAGCATCCGGCAGACAAGACTCCGCAAATCGGCACTCAATTTGGGCTAGCGCGCGCCGCGTCATCGTATCTAGTTCTCTCAACGCAGTTTTTGTAGAAATCGAGCAGTCCGTACATGCGAACCGCTGGAGAAACTTCAAGAGAAAAAATTATTATCTATCAGACGATCAAATTCACACACAAACACAAACACATGTTGAATTTGCTTATTTGCTTATATTATTATTGCTCATGAAAAACAAAAATCAATTTCCATACGAACCGACACAATTCAATTCAATCCGACCAAAAGAAAACGCATGAAAGTCATGAATCTTCAAGCGATGACGATAATGAAAATTCAGTTGACAGCAAAGATGACGATTCGGAAGTCAGATTCGAAAAAATCAATGTCTGAAGAAGAAGTCATGGAGAATTTTTGCATTGTTTGTTATATGGTAATGTTAATGAAGCTCTAGAGTGCGCAACACACAATAACTTATGGGGAACCGCTCTATTCCTTGCTTTGAAAGTCGATCGTCGGTTGCATGCAAATGTCACGATGAAGTTCGTTAATAATGTGTCATTGAATGGTAAATTGCAAACTTTGTATCAATTAATGGGTGGGCGTACATCTTCTTCTGTTACAAGTGTGCAGGATGGAAATAGGATGATTGGAGGCTACATTTAGCTATAATTTTTTCAAATACATGCCCACAAACAGATTTGGACCACAAAGCAATCACACAACGCTTGGTGATTCATTATACAATCGTGGTGATCTGATTGGCGCCCAATTTTATTATTTAATGGCACAAGTAGGTTTTGGATGCTATTCTTCTGTTGATCAGGAATCAGCACTCATGTCCGATTCCGCCAATGCGATCTAACGATCTAATTTGTCATATCCTCCGTTTGTTGTTGTTGGTTGTCATCCCTGGCTGTGTTTTGCGTCAGTGGAAATAATTGGAAGATTTTGTACCATTGGCTATCGATCTACTGCTCCTGGATGTAGGTGAGTACCTGTTTTTTTTGTCCATTAAAATGTATAATATAAATAAAATTATTAAGAGAATTGTCGTTTCCTAAGGTTTTCTTTGCTGAGTATTGTTATAAGCAATAAATTAGTCATATATACATTAAATAAAATAATTACTGGGAGAATCTAACCTGGGTTTTCTTCTTTATCCCTGAAATGGATATGGAACCGCCAAGTGGGGGTATACATCTTCGAATGTGAACTCCATATGTTGGATTTCTATCCGGATTGGAGGGTGCATGGGGAAACCAAATCCATCAGGTTACCCATTTTTTGAGTATTCCATAGCTGCTCTGTTGAAAACGGAAGGATACTTGTTACATCAGTAGGGTAAGTAGAATTAGTAGACCCCCTTCGGTTTTCGTCAGGCCGATTTAGACATCTAATTCGCATGCACGAATAAATGTTTTGTAGTGTGCTTTGCGCTGGTGAAAAGAACCCGTCCCATCGCTTTTGTGAGAAAGCAACTTTTGATTATTGTGTTGCCCTTGCTCCCGTGGTTGCGGTCCTCAAGTAATTCCTACTTGTCGCATCGGTCGCGCAAGAAAAGTGCATTGAAATTCGCCCTAGCCCAACCTGATCGACGAATCGCGACCGAAATCGTTAGGAGTGAAATTGATTCCGGCTGTGCTATCTTCTCCCTTTATCTGTCGTGTGCGATTACATGCCGTCGTCGGTAATCAAAACGGAAATCGCTTGAATTTTGTGAAAAACTAAAATATCTTTGTGGTCCAATTGATAGTAACCAAAATCCGCAGCAAATATGCGGGACAATAGTCCCAAACATTGTAATCATTCACAAACTGCTGCCAATCAATACAATCAAGTAATACAATCCCAGTTTGATAGTCACCGCAGATTTGTGTTTAGTGGCAAACAGTGGAAAATTCGGCAATTGATAAAATTACTAAGGAATTGGGATGACACTGTTCTTCACAGTCATGCGATTTGCTCGCCGTCGGATCCACGCCATCGAGAGGGGGAGTCGGCGCTGCTGAAACCTGGAACTGAGCCGCAGCGTTTTTTGATGGAAATTTTCGTGTTAATTAACAAATACTTCAACTTTGAACCATCTTGACCGTGAAGGCATAGATGAAGAGTTGCGAAGACCAAGGCGCGTTTCTGTTGAAGGAATCCAATTTATTTCCCTCCGCATTTGCATAATATTTTTTGTGATGATCGGATTATCTTTTCCATTTCTAAATTGTTTCTACTTTCCAGTAGTCAGTAATTCACATGGGCCCCAGCGATAAGTGAACTCGCTCCAACATGGTTTGCAACGGATTCTTCGTCGTTTTTTTGTACATTACAATAATCTCTAAATTACGTTAAACCAAAACTACAGAGGTGAGTGCGAAGATCGAAGTTAAGGCTTCGTAGGTGAAGTATTGAAGCATTCCGGGCTTCATAGATCCAAGGATATTCTACCGAGACGCCAAACGACTCACTCGGCTGTCTTGCATTTGACATAAAGGAGAATTTTCTAGTCAATGTCTTTGGTAGTCCTACCAGATATGTAAACCCATTAACTTGGAAGTTCCCAACAAAAGCGTTAACTGTCCTAACAATTATTTCTAACGCGACAACACTTGGAATTCTACCGCAAAAACAAACAAAGAAAAGCACGGTTCACGTGAAGTGACACAATTTGTGTTATAATACATTTTGCTTCTCCTGTCCGTGGGGCCTCAGTACCGAAGTACTGAGTCGTTTTCTGATTAGGATAACAAAAGTCATACGCTGTCTGAAAACCTCTTCTTAACCCCTATTAATTTCCGGCCCTGGTTGGGCACCATTTGCAATAATTTGAACTTTCTATCGTTCGTCCGTGATTTCGCAAGGAAATCCAAATACATATACCTCTCAAGGATATAAATACGTTATTCGTAGAGACGTACTAACGAATCGCACTCTTACAGTCAACAATTTTGACACTGCTATTGCGAATTGGTGACGCGGGTGAATTCGAACTTGTTCGTGTTTTTCTGCTTTAAGTTTAAGAAGAAGAGGAACTTGCGCATTGAGTAGTATGTACCGAAAGATTATGAAACGCGTCTAGAAAACTCGGACATTTCGGTGGCTGAAAAGTGTAACTAAGCGACAGATCTGCTAGTCGTCCGACTTATGGCCGAACTCCTTTTCGAGCTAGCTGGCCGCCAACGTAGTAGACTGTCCGAATTATTTACCTGATGGGTACGATTCGTTGGCATAACTCTAGGTTTAACGTCTTAAAATCATGAAACGTCGATTTGGATTTCCTTGCGAAATCACGGAAAAACGATCGGAAGTTAAAACCATAAGAATCTCTTTATCCGATCACCATGTTTGTCCAAGACTTTCTTGGAATAAACAGATGATATGCAGACGATACTTTCTGCGGTTTCAATTAAGCCCGTCATATGACTACCCAAGGTGTCCAGAGATGCATAAGAAAGGACGTCGACGAGGTTTTCGATATTTAGTACGTAAATATAATCAGTACAATAAACTCTGTTTGAATTTAGAGCTTGACCGCAATTGTTGCTCATGTTATATCATTGTAAAAAATATTCCTAATGACTAAAAACAAAAAAAAAAATACATGAAAAACCTAAAATCTGCCCCAGGGCGGGCGGATTTGAACATTTTGACTACCGCTGCTAAAAGTCATATTCCAGCGACAACTTTAATTTATCATCCCTACTAGGATACAGCCATTTTGTTATGTTTTGGTTAAATATTGCTATACCGTGACGTGGTCAGAATAAGAAGGAAACTTAGATATCACACAATATTCAAAAAACGTTCAAATCTGCCCCCCTCTTCCCTACAAAATGCTTAAAAATTTAATTTAATAGCTAACAATAAGGAAAGCTAAAATATAAAAATAGAGTAAATTTTTAACTTTCATAGTTTACCTTTCTACTGTATTAACTTTTGTTCCATATAAACAATGTAACTCAACATTCGGAGCATTGAAATTCAGTGTGTAACTCATAGTGTCTTGACGCATCTCCCAACCAGTTGGATACCCTATGTCACTAAAAAAGTTGAAAATTTTTTATATAATTATGTTCTAAGGAAAATAGATCATATACGATTTATGTATCAGATACGCACTTGAAGAAATCTTTTAATTGATGCATACTGTAGTTACGGTCCGGAGTTTCAACAAGTACCTCAGTAGGCTTCCAAAAGAAAGGAGACGGTAAAAGCCAAGCCACAGAAGGCATGGTTATTTGTTCAGCACGTAAAACTTTGCCGCTTAGCGCATAGGATCCGAGATCGTCACCTAAAGACATAAAAGACATTATTAAGAAGAGTGAAGAATGTACAACTTGATATTTAGAGTTTCTTTTTAACTAAGTAGCTATTGATTATTTCAGGGATCAATCAGGGCAGTTTTGATATAGATTATTGAGAGCAGCGGTAAGGATGTTACTTTCTCTTTGAATTCCTACAATAGCTGTAATGTCAATGATGGACTATCCTACGATTATTTTTTGTTTTCCTTTAAAACGCGATAAAACTACGAGGTATGTCCAAAAAGTATCCGATTTGCGTTCATATCTCCGCGCTGATGCAGTTTTTCGTCGTGGGTCGCGGAATTATTCAAAGTAGTTCCCATTCCACTCCGACTTCGAAATGGCCTTCAGCGCACTCATCACATTAGTTTAAATTGTCTCGATATTATCCAACCGGTATCCTATGTTACGAACAGCCAAAAGAGACTAGAAATTTCATAGCGAAGGTTCTTGCTCTGCCATGGGCGAATGCAACGAACGCAAATAATACTCTGTGAATAAATACACGTTGCGCGTGAAGCAAAGCGTCCCGTCGTTAACTGTGGCATCCAAGGAGTTTTTGAGGGATTATTGGTTGCGCTTTTGGCCCAAAGAGGTCGCTTGAAAGTTCTAGCGTTGATATATAAACGCATTTTACTTTTCAGATCGACCTCGTATAAGTATTATAAGTATGCATGCATACTGCGGGAGTTAACAATTTATGGTAGTTTACTTTTTACTTTGGTATTATTTTTTTAAGATCAATGTTCGTGTGTTTAATCTTATTTACAAACCAAGAAAATTAAATTCAAAAGCCGAAATCCAGAGATAAAGCATTATGGTTCATTTTACTGAACTTCAAAATAGAAGTGCTTATCGCTTATTTCTTGGCTACTGTATGATAATGCAAAAACTCGTGCCATAAGCGTGCACGAATAGAAATGAAGAATACTATAAATACTTAGTTATATTGTTCTTATTATCATATGAGTAATTATAGTCTGAACACCTCATGATATATGATGAACTTACCCATAGCAAAAACTTTAACAGCTTTTGCACTTCCGGCCCATGCTCCCGATAAACTAATTATTCGTCTCACATACTTAGTCTTCCATGAATCTGATAATTGTTGAAGCAGCACCAATGTCATTGCACTTCCCATGCTGTGTGTGAGTAATGTTACGGCAGTTCCGCCATTCAACCGATAAGTGTCTTCTATTAAATCTTTCATATCTGTGAACCATTGCTTGTTCTCGTCTGAAATAACATATAACATGCATAGAAAATTTAGAGTTGGTAATGAAATATTCATTTACATTCTTTATTTCAGCTACTGATAACTCTCAATTTTTGTTATAATTTTTTCTTTATCTCGCGTACTTACTTGGCGCTTTTCGAAAATCATATGGAGCGCCGCGAAGTGTTTTCATCGGTTCGTAACCAACACTGATCAAGGCTTGTGAGATATCTTGGAAATATTTGCCAGTTGATGCATGACTAGGATCAATCCAATTCACAACCTCGGGATTACCCCAACCTGGAACTCGGATCTCTACACCAGGACTATTGTAGGTTTTTCGTGTAACATTATCATACACAAGACGTACGTTATCAATCCAACAATCAATTACTAGTGGCACCAAGAGTTCCATATTCAGCCAAATGTTGAACCAATCTGCGGTCTTTTGGCAAATATAGTGGACAACACTTGGCTTATTCAGCCTAGCGTCAAGTTGACTTCCTCCATCGCCGGGAACTGAAAGTTAATTCGCAATTAGTTACGACTGCAAAATAATATAATATATAATTTAAATGTTGTTTGTTTAAGGAAGAAAATTAAAGCAAAAAATAAATTCGTAAATTTTTTTGAGCCGCACTAAAAGCATAAGTTAACTGGCAATGTGTTTGTGCAAGAAATATATTGTAGCATTTCATTCAGCGATTGCGGATTATATGATATGAATGGTGATTTTACCTCAACTTACACGGTTGATGTTAAGAACGAAATATAAACGACTTCATGGTATTTTGATTCGAAATGCGACAGGGCCGATATGCTTATATGGGATGGTTTATAATACGTACATAATCAAGTAATATTACCGTGTTCGAGGAAAAAAGAAAGTTGAGCTAAGAAGCGACCTTAGAGTTGTCCCCAAAGGAGTACTATTCACGTGACGAGGAAACAAAATAGCTGTGAACAGTTTTCTAAGGCGATTTTTTTAGACCATGTCTTCTGTATCGTAATAATTTCTTTTGAAAAAATATAATCCTGACTTTCTCACAATCGCACTATTGCCTTCAAATTTCTTGCCTCTAAGGTGCTCCTTATGCCGGGCAAAGAGACAGAGGTCACAGGGAGCCAAATCTGGTAAATAAGATGGCTGTTTAAGGAATTCGAAAACTTGTAGTTATCGAACGGCCCACCTAGGCCAACTGCTCGAGGGACCTTCACGGGAAGAAGCAATTTCATACTAATAAAAACACAATAAGTGCGAAACAATTTGATATGCAACTTATTAATATTATTATTACTAACCCGAAAAAAACCCCGCCACTATCGCCGCTACCATTATCGATAAAAAGTTTTTTCGAAGGAAAAATAAAAAAACTAACAAATAAAATCGTTAATGGCAACACCATTGCTACACAATTTAGTGAAGCAATTGCGAGATTCGTTCAGACTAGAATCTGCCGTTACCGCCATGAAGAGGCTCCTCGAGGGAGGCGGTAAACGGAATGGATACGAAACGGGCCTCGAGTTGGAACAACGAGCGAGAGAGCGTCGCGTTAGTGAGTGGAGTAGAAGCATCAGCACCAAAGATTAGATGGTTAAGTTCTGGACTTGTATTGGAAACTATTCGCGAACGAAGATGCTGACGGTGTAGCTCAAGTTTTTGTTTATTGAGCGGACATTCTCTATGATGATTTAATTAAAAGTGGTGCAAGCAAACAGCGAATTCAAGAATCGTGCGATTAAAATAAATACACAACTTGAGTTTATCCATATGACAACAAACGGCTTTTGCGGGTTCTTACAGCAACTATTCAGAAGTGTCTTTTCTGCTCACTGAACGGCTACTTAGTGAAATTTATTTATACGGTGTCTAAAAGTGTGCCTCCGTTAAGAGTGGTAAAAAATTCGCGATTAGTAATTCGGTCGTACTTTCTACCATCATTGCAAAGTGCATATCTGTTGTTTTATTTGTGAGTGATTTCACCTGTTGAAAAGAAATTTCTGAAACATCCGAAGAAAGGCGAATTATGTCCACTGAGCCGCAGTTTCACTAAACGGTAGGCTTAGCGACAAATTGTATAAAGCGCACGCAACAAAGTGTCCTCGATCCCATATTCGGCTGCTCTTAGAAGTGAGGAAAATCGTCCATTCGTTGATTGAAAACTCCTTAGTTTGCATAAAAAAAATTTCCATAACAAGTGCGCGCGTGCTCTACTGTGTTCCATGGCGCTTGCTAGTTTGCCGAAACAAAAGTCTCAATTGTTGGATTAAGTGGCAAAGCCGTCATTTCAGAGAGACCAATCAAAAATTTTACACGCTCCAGCTGATTGCAATAAGGTCGCTGGAATCAAAAGTTTGGATCGTGCAGAAGATAAATTAGCGTGGTGGATGTATCTTGCCGAGGAATTGTGTGTCGGAAAAATATATCTTCAACGAAACCTCAGCATTGTTACTTATGCGACTTGCCGCGAGTGCCGTGGGCAATAATAAATGACTTTTCCGGCGCAGTATGCGTGGTTGTGTCAACTACGGAGGTGCAGATCAAATTGAGCTCGTGTTGGACGCGGCACGTCAAATGAAACGCATATAACAGAAGTCACCAAAAACGGCGTAGTTTAACAGTCTGGTCACTGAAGTGCAACAGTTAGTGGAGTGCGGTTCAACGATAGGGAGCTTAACTCGTACGATTCCGGGTGTTGAAGGATCTACAAGAACGTTCATTCTTACTATTTTACCTATCAAACTGTTGAGGACCTGAGATTTTTGCTTGATCAATCTAAATAAGACCTTAATTAACAACATCTTGTTGAGAGTGCTTTCATTCCGGAGTGACCATAAAGTTTTGGTCTTGTTCAATACTATTTTTGTGATGAATTGCAGGCCATTACCCCCCAACAACAAGCGCTCGTCGGAGGAGGACTGGGTGAGTACCCTTTTTAGGGTTTTTATAAAATAATTTTACAAAACCCTACTAGTGTGTCACAGCACTTTTTCTCGCAAACTGCTTAAGCTAGAAACATCAAATTTTGTACGCAGGTGTAAAGTGGTGCTCTTTTCAAAGTTCAACTACAAAGAACTTTATAAGGTATTTAAGGGGGGGTCTCCCCATATAGGGGAGTGGCCCCCGAAAAAAAAATTTCATCAAAGGTAGCCAATATGGGTATCAAATGAAAGGTCTTAATGAGAACTTTTCACAACAGGTCTTAATTTGATACTTTTCGCTTCAAGGGACGCGCAGGGAGGGGAAATACACGAAAAATTGGTGTCCCCCCATCTCGCGATTGGACACCAGTGGTCGGAAAAATCTGAAAAAAATTATACTGGTAGGTGTTTATGAGTACAACAACAACAAATACCGAATATCGAAATTCGCTCAACTTTGATAATAATAGTATGATATTCGAATTTCACATTTTCCCCAATAAAATCGCATCGGTACCCTTAAACTGAACCAAATTCGATATCTACATAGTCCTACTAAGGATCCTTTTAAAAAATGAAAATGAAAATCGAATGATATGCACGGAAGTTATAGCCGTTTGAAATTTCTCCAATTACAACAACAATAACACATGATCTTGGTATTTTATGGACTTTCCATCGAATCAGTCACTGTAGTTTTGAGAAGAAAAAGAAGTTTTATATGATTCAATCATATAACACATAAATCTGAAAAATTTTTATTTTTCATTTAAGGGAAATGTTCGTGCGAATTACGTTTGTATGAATTTTTCATTTAAATGAAAAATATATGGCCACGTCTAAGATTGATCCGTATAGGGGGATGTGAGGCGGCACCGCTTCCACCTGGATGCCCCACTCTTATTTGGGGGTCGTAAATATAAATTATAACGACGAAATTCTCTCGCATCCCGCGCGCTTTAATCAGACTCGGTCAGTCGCTTCTTATTAGTCCATCCCTTCCGTAGGTACCTTGGTCTCGACACCATCGAACCGAGACGTTTTATCTTCTGATTCTTGAGTGCGAAATTTTTTTTGTAGTGGGTCCTTATGCTGGGGAAAAGAACCCACCTGCCTGCCAGCGTATTCACGCGTCGTCAGACAAGGGCGATTCCGGCGAGCACTAATATCTTCGCTCGGCGAAACAACAGACCATCGCTGCAGTCCTGAACAGATAATGAACATCCTTCAATCACTACAAACTCTTCTTGAATGGCAGTCATTGTAACTTTGACTTTGTGCGCAAGTGCATTGTCCAGCAGTTAATATTATGGGTACCCAACCTTCAAACACGGTATTCAGGTAAAACTTATCACTAAATACCTTAGTATCACTAAAAGTCTGTTGGTTACTTTTCGTTTTTTTTACATTTCCTCCAGTATGCAGGGCATTATCCTTCAAAGTTTCCAAGTCAACGTGTATGTCTCGGGTGGAGTTTTTTTCAGGCAGAAGTATTTGATGACAATTGTGCAGTGAAAGAGTTAACACGAAGATGAAGACTTCATCTTCGTGTTAACTCTTTCACTGCTCGTATTCAATGAATGTATTTCTAAAATGTAACGATATATTTATAAGATTTTTTTTACAAGTAACGAACTTGTAAAAATTTTAAATTTTAAATTAAATTTAAAAATTTTAAATTTTTTTGACCTCTATTAACATTCAATTATCATTACTTGTTGATCAGACCTCAAAATTGAAGTAATAAAGTTGTAGGATGTAAAAAATGGCTAACTTTATATTCCGGGTAAGACAAACTCAGAGTAGTACTTGCTTGCTGCATAAGCCACTTCTGTATTTAGGCATTTATTAAGTACATATGTAAATTTTTTTGTTCAGAATTATTTTGTTATATATTTTGAAAAACGATATGGTCTTAATAGAAATAAAATGATTAATATGCATTTCTTAACTAATCTTACTGTCTCCGTTCAAGTAGTTAGGTTTTTTTAAGGGGGAAGGGAAAACGGGAGGCAAGTATGCGGTGAAGAGGGACGTTTTCGTTCAGATTCGCGGATGATCGGTTGTTTGGTTCGGTTACGCGGTGCTATCATTTGAGTTCGTTCTTTTTTTTATTAGCTTTGAGCATTCCATTTAGAATTTGAGTAGTTTATTTTTTGCACCGAACCGGTATTTAGACCGCGAACGCGCGAATCCGTAGTTAATTTATCGACAGCCCCGCAAAGGTAACTTCATAGTAATGACGAAACTTTCGTCAGGAAGTTATTGAACGCATTTTAAACGGGCATTTAACTTGGTGGCTGAATGAAATGTGTCCGGACTTAGTCTACTCGGCAAAGTACTGCGACCGAAATTCCTCTCTGAACTAGCTAGCCTGTGAGCAGCTGCCTCGGAGTAGACTAACGGTACCCGGACTAGATAACCGGTTTGGTAAAGTCCGTTGGCACGTACCGAGACTTCACGTCTTTAACCGATGAGGGGTCTGTTTGGATTTCCTTTGGGAAGTCTCGAATTTACGAGAGCGTGAGGAAAATTATTACAGATGATGAGTAATACCCTGTCTGAACATTTCATCAAAATCGATAATCCCCAAACCGTAAGCTCCCCTTGTTAGTTTTTATTCAAAACAAGTTTTTGTATTAAATCGCGAGATGTCACGTATCTCAAGCTATTCAAAGCATTTGCGCAAGTTTGTTCAAAGCTTTTATTTCGATCTACGGGGATTAGCTAGGTGCGATCCCCATGAGAAGAAAGAATATTTCTTTACTAACACAAATATGACTTTATTGGCAGGATTATGTACATAGAAGTGAATGTAGTAAAGGACTACATGTTGGCGCGCGCGATGTTGACTCGTCGGAGGTTGCGAACGAAGTGCCGTCTCGTTGACATGAGTTGAGAAATTCATGGCATCCACTAACAGCTTGATGCGCTCCTTGCGGTGAGCATGTGGACGCCACAGTACTCCCTCCCAAGTGATATTTTGATGAGAATGTCACGATCGAAAAATGGCGTTGAAAAATGTCGTAAATGAGCCTGGTGCAATGGCGGGTTGCGTAGCACGTATTCAGAAGATGCACTTTCAATGTCGTGAATGTTGCTGTGGGGCTGCAGTGCGAGGTTGGGCATACAACGTAGTGCGAGGTCGGGCATGTGGCCTGGTGCGAGATCGTGCATGCGGTCTGGTGCGGGGTCGGGCATGCGACACTGTGCGGCGTGTTGGCAGCGCAATCGAACATGCAATCGAGGCGGTGTGACGTACACATGCAAACGCGGCGTCTGTTCGGGCATGCGTATGACGGGTGCGTGATCGGGCATGTCGGGATTGCATGCGGCGTGCTTGCGCTGACTCGTGAAGCTACGACCTGCGGCGATAGTAAAAAGATGGCGAGCACATGACTCGTGTGACAAAAACGTGAACTTGAACAAAAACGGGGTCACCACTATGGGGATTGTTCATAAGCTAGGTGCGATCCCCATGAGAAGAAAGAATATTTCTTTACTAAACACAAATATGACTTTATTGGCAGGATTATGTACATAGAAGTGAATGTAGTAAAGGACTACATGTTGGAGCGCGCGATGTTGACTCGTCGAAGGTTTCGAACGAAGTGCCGTCTCGTTGACATGAGTTGAGAAATTCATGGCATCCACTAACTGCTTGATGCGCTGCTTGCGGTGAGCATGTGGACGCCACAGGTCTATATGCATCTTGTGAAATCAACAGACCGTTAAGATTATTGTCTACTAAACGAAGTGTCCTAGGGCATCAGTTTTAAAGGAAACCGAGAGATAAACCATAACACAGCCCTACAAAAATTGGAATTGGTAGAACCCTGCATTGAACTATTAATTTTAAAGTAGCTAGAAGGTAATACATAAACATGAATCATTGTAACCTATCGGCTTTTGTTTATGAGATACCCTAATTTCTTTGCTTTCGCCGGTTTATTTGGAAAAATAAAGTGTTACGTTCGAGTTAGTTAATTAAATCGTGCAATTTTAAAATAAACAGTAAATCAAGACGTTGTTCTAACAATCCGAATAAGTTTTGTTATGTGTGCGGAAAATTTATTTTTCAAAACAAATGAAAAACTATAACAAATGATATTCGCCGGTTATATTCTATTTATTTCAAACTTGAAATTCGCCACCAAGATAAAACGTGGTTGCCTCACAGTGTATGTAAAATGTGTGTTGAACATGTGCGACAATGCGCAAAAGGCGCCCCCAAATCGTGAAGTTTGGAACACTATTGATTTGGAAGGAACAAGCAAGCCGTGTCGATGATTGCTATTTTTGTATGAGCATTAACGGAAATAATCACAAAAAATTGAAATACCCGAATATTCAGCAAGAAAAACAATCCATCATTCCAATGATATTCCAGTACCGTTTTTTTCGAAACATGGACGAGTTATCACAATCTCACGAATAGACGAAGCTAAGGCATCTGAAGAAAGTGATGAAGGGTATTGTTGTGAAACATCGACTTGTCACGGGCGTTTTACGCCAAAATGAGCTCAACGATCTTATTAGACACATGGATCTTTCAATAGAATGAGCTGAGTTGTTAACGTCATGACGAAAGTTTCTACATATCGGAAGAGAGAACGAGTCTTTTTTTACTTTGCTTTAGAACTACAGCCCCTTTTGGGCCTTCGCTTAGAGATAGAGTATCTCATTATTTCGTCGAATGTATCAGTCACACGGCCAAAGCGTGATACTGACCATACCAGTATACTGCTTTGGCCGTGTATCCGTCCACCCAGGTGCGATACATTCTGATTCCAAACAAGCACGTATCATAACTGAACGAGCTTATAGTCCGTCCGAAGAATCACTCGAAATAATCTCATTGTCGCCAACATGATTCGAACCAGAGATCTTCGGCTTACGTGGTGAGTGCTCTAACCACTACATCACGCGAAGAACGAGACTTATTGCTTTTTTATTCTGCTGATTAAGATCTCGTATATTGCAATGTGAGTCGATTGCTGAAGTTCATGGACTTATGCATGTACGATGCAAACGATTGGCGTCTTTTTTTGACAGCAAGAAACGAAATCTGTAAGACATTTTTAACACAACAAATAAAATGGCAATGCTCTTTACATACTGAAGGAGTATTGAGCGATTCTATGATTCTTTACGTTAACTTCACTCTTTCATTGATAAAACCATTTTGCTTTTTTATACCACTAGTATAGGATTCGCAAACACTATCTGGCAAGCTATTGAGTGTAGTGTCCCAAAATGATCAAAAGCTTCTTATAATTTATGGTTTGACATAGAAATCTACGATCTAATAAGAAAACGAACTTCTTTGCGGCGTTAAATGGCAAAACACCCACATTAGGTCGCTCAAAATTGGTGTTAATAGCGTCACTCTAGCAATTAGGAACAGAATTAAGGAGCTCCGGAATCTCCGCTGGAACAATATGCTAACAAATCTGGAGTACAACTCGCGGAGAGTCTGGTTTTTAAATAGAATTTTTAAGCGAAAGTATCATGTGTTACCATATTCGATAATAAATAATAACGAAGAGTATATTTACTCCAATCAAGGAAAAGCAGATATACTTGCAGATCAATTTAATCAGTTCCATAATATTTCCAATAGGTCCTGCAACAATCTAACAAAATTATGGTGGCTAAAATTTGGAACAAAAGCCCAACCAAACATCTTTACCTCCTGGTGCAGTATAAAAACAAGAGAGTTAATAGGTTCACTTAAAAAAGCTAAAAACGGCAAAGCTCCAAGTATCGATGGCCTGCCGAATACAGTACTTAAAAATTTACCCAAAAAAGGAATAGTCTTCATACGCCTCCTATTCAACACTTGCCTTAGGCTCTCCTTCTTTCCATCCATTTGGATACAAGCCCTAGCTATATCTATTTTGAAGTCTGGAAAAGATCCGCACTCTCTGGACAACTATACGAGTAGGCCCATTAGCTTACTACCAGGTTTAGGTAAGCTTTTGAAAGAGTAATCCTAAAAAGATTCAATGATTTATTGGCTAACAATAATATCCTCCCTGATTTCCAATTCGGCTTCAGAAATAGATATTCAACAGATAATCAGCTTTTCCGTGTTACGAAGGACGTCAAAGCAGCGATGCATACAATAAATTGTCTGTAGGTTTGGTGACGCTGGACATAAAAAGCCTTCGATACAGTCTGGCATGATGATCTTGTCTATCAACTTTAGAAATATACCACACCCCCATACTTGTTGAACCTTTTACAAGCATTTTTAACTGACAGGAAGTTCCAGGTCAAAGTAGGGGAAAGCAGTTCCACAGTGAAAAGTTTTATTGCCGGTGTTCCGCAAGGCTCCTGCCTAAGCCCATCACTATATAACATCTATACGTCTACTTTCCCTTCCATACCAAACTGCCAAGTTGCAGCGTTCGCAGGCGACATTTGCATATACAGCATTGGAGCAAGTCCAAATTCCATTATTGCCTGCCTTGAAACGGCGTTAGAACTTACATATCAATACTACCATCGATGGAAAATTAAAATTAATGTTGCAAAAACGAATTCAATATTCTTCACCAGGAGGCGCAAGCCCGCTCACCTACCCAAGCGACCAATAAATTTTTAAGGGCAAACTATTCCCTGAAGTGGGGATCTCAAATATCTTGGGCCAGCAATTGCTACCACCTATCTCTTTGGCCGTAACCTAGCCTCATAGATTTGAGCTAGTTATAAGTAGAAAGTAAAGTTATGTTAAGCTTATAATAAGTTTAGAAGAGGCGTTTGCCGAAATTTTTCTCTAGCAAATTAGAATATTCACATAGAAACACGATACTACTCATAGTTTTAAGTAATGTTCAAACGATGGTGAAATGACTTTGTCAGAACACCTACTATATTATAAGACCTCTGTACCGTATACATTCTAATAAAGAAAAATTATATATATATATATATATATATATATATATATATATGTATATATATATATATATATATATATATATATATATATATATATATATATATATTGCAATGCTTCTACAGGGAATTAAATATTTTGAGCATAAATGGGTGATATGTGTCGATTTGAAGATGATAAATTTCTTGCTTGGCCAACAAAATTGTTTTACAAACTATCCCCACTACATTTGTTTTTCAGATTGTCGAGCCAAAACAGCACACTGGAACCAGAACCAAAATGGTAGGAGTTTACAGTTCATTTGTCGAAAGTTTCCTGGAGCCAGCGCGGAAAAATTGAAAGCAGGGCTTTCGATGGACCCAAATACGAAGCCTCATCAAAGAATCCACAAATTTTGAGTCGTGCATGACTGAAGGCGAAAAGTGCGCGTGGAGATCGATCCTTCGCGGCGATTACTCGAAATTTCCTTGGGAACAAGATGGCAGATGACTATATAGAATTGGTTACTGACATGTTTGATCAGTTTAAAGATTCAGGCTGTAATATGTGTATCAATATAAAGATGCAATATCTTCACACTCATATCGGTCACTTGCAACATAACCTTGGAGACTTCAGCGAAGAACAAGGTGGGAATTTAAACGTGATAGGCAATAACAATACCAACGAAAATCGTTAAAAAGGCAATTTTTATGTAGATTCTTAAAATAGTTATTTTTTGGAATCAAATATATTTGTTATATCTCGTAAATTAGCCCGAAATAATGTGTCAAACGGTTCCAGGCTTGGTTCTCGGGTTGACAGGGTAGGCGTAAAGTGGGTAGTTCAGATGTGTTGTGCGTCTGGAAGCCTCACATTCAGGGCATAAATAGCCTTCATCTTCCAACCACAAAAAAATTTAGGGCTGATACGGTTTTAATGTCTCTATAAATGCCTAACTTGAAATTAGTTCCTAGATCTCCGGCACCAAGTTGTGTGTTAGGCAGTGAAATCTTTGCAATAAATTTCCCATTTACTAACCCGCTATACTAGCTGCTGCATACTATTTACTCTGAACCAAAAAAATAAACATAGATGCCTCTGCAATAAATGCATCATTTTCTGATCGCTATTATACAGAAAAGATAAAATTCTGCGGAAAAAATGTTTTAGGAAATTTTCTACTAGAAAGCAACTGTTACTTCTTTTTCAACACCCTGATTATATTTCTTTACACAATAATGATTCAAAATCTTATCAAATCATCTCTCTTTGTTTCGCGCTCATATCAAATAACGCTTAAATGATTTATTAACAGCTTGTAACCACACATGTCTGAATCATTAGACATTATGATTCAGAGAATGAAATGATCAATTTTAATATTATCATCACTTAAAAGTCACACTATTGATAAACATTGCTTCTTTTTGATGGTCATAATCTGTTAAACAACAGCGAATTACGAGTATTATCAAACAAAAGGCAACAAGCAGAATCTATGACATGCCCATGTGCGTATTGATAATTTTGATCCGTGACCAAGCAGTGATAATATTATTACACTTGAGCTTAAACAAATAGGGATTTTGCAAAGATCCATCAATGAAATGTTTGTTTAAGGCTTTTATTGTTTAAGGCTTTTATTGTGAGTATTTGTTCTATTTTTAGGGTTTTGTAAAAAAATATACAATAAACTATTAAAATCGGTACTGTCTTTCCGTCCGTCCGCGGGTCACAGAAGTTTTTCTCAGGAACTAAAGAAGCAAAGATCAAGAAACTCGATAGAATGGTCAGAAGTGATAGTTTACTATAAGTTTAGTGGTCTAAGAAATTTTCAAAGGATTTTATGGGGAGTCTCCCCTTATAAGGATTTAACCCCTTGAAAATTATTTCACCGAATATAGTCGAGCGGGATATGAAATGAGAGGTTTTAACGAGATCTTCGAATATGAGTCTTAAAACTGCATTATCGATGTCGAGCTGGGCGGGAAACACGAAAAAATTGGATTCTCCCCCTCTTGCGATTGGACATCTAAGGACGGAAAAATCAGAGTAAATCACAGGAATACACCTTTATGTGTCCTAGGGCAGCAAATACCTTAGATGTCGAAATTCACTCAGCTTTTTTAGGGCTTTGCACTAAAATAGAAAAATCTAATCAAATCGCGACCTGTGTCCGTCCATTTGCATTTCACAGCAGCTTTTTCCCGAAACTCTAGAAGCAACAGCCATGAAACTTTTTGGAAAGGTCAGAAGTGATGACTTCTTGAAAATGTTAGGGCACAAACAATTCGCAGAGAGATTTTAATGGGATCTCCTCATATTGGAGGGTGAAATTTTAACAATTTTTTCATCAGAGGTAGTTAAATGGCGTGTCATATGAGAGGCTTCCAAAAGATCTTTTTAAAAGAATTTTTTAAATTACCATAACAGTGCTGAGGGGGGTAGGAGAAGGGATGTGCGAAATTGTCGCGTACTCTCCCCTCCCTGCTATTGGACGTCAGAAGTCAAAATTTGCTTAACATTGTTGGTAATAGTATGATTTATCAATTTTAAATTTTCATGAATAAAATCGTAAGGGTACCCTGAAATTCGATAAAATTCAATACAGAGATGGTTATTTTTAAGGTTAATTTATCCTGCAAATTTCAAAAAGATTTCTAGTAATCGAGCAGTCGCCTAGGCAAACTGCTGGAAAAACATCCTTACAAATCGTCCAATTTTGATTGTAAATTTAAAAAGAAAAAAAAGATTTAAAAAAAATGTTTACCATAAAAATATTAAATAAAAAAATTAAATTTACAATTAAAATTCGATAGCGGCAACATTCTCTTGGAACGCAACTTAGAAAAATTAATTGCGTTATCTCGCCAATGAAAATAACTGTTGACGGCAAGCAGAGGGCTTGCCAATGAAAATAACCGTTGGCGGCAAGCAGAGGGCTCGCGAATGAGATAACCGGTGACGGCGAGGAGTCTTCGTGTTGTCGCCAGACGTGTCGGACGTCGTGAATTATCTGTGCCGGCGTTAAAGTTAATTTGCACACAAAAATTCATACATATTGGCTTTGGAACTTAAATTTAACGTTTTTCATTGGCAAAACGCTATAAACGCGAGGAAAGAAGTTGCCGGTCCCGTGTAGTCACTCAAGAAAAAGTGCACTGCAGTTCGCCCTAGCCCAACCATATCGACTAATCGTGACCGAAATCGTTGTAAGTGAAATTGATTCCGGCTGTACAATCTTCGTCGCTTTATTTGTCGTGTGTGATTCCATGCCGTCATCGTTAATCAAAACGGAAAATTTCGCTTGAATTTTGTGAAAAACTAAAATATCTTTGAGTTTCAATCGATAGTAACCATAATCCACAGCAAATATGCGCGACGATTCTCCCAAACATTGTAATCATTAACAAATTGCTGCCAATCAATACAGTCAAGTTAAAAGAATCCCAGTTTGATTGTCACCGCAACGTGTACCAAAAAGGATTTGTACAAAATAAGCGAAACAAATCAAATACCGTCGTGAAATTCAGGGTTGATTCATATCTATTGTTAAGACGTCGGACGAGGTCTTGTCGCAATCTATTCGCCGTGTATCGACTTCTCTGATACATCATAGCGCGAAACACGCAACGGGTCGAGAAGGTTCGAGTGTGGTTACCTTTGGCAAGTGGAAAAATCACGGCCACGAAATGAGCAGCCCATTGCGGCTGCATTGGCCATCTCCCCAAAGCAAGGAAGAAAATTGATCGCGTCGGAAATTTTCTTCGTCTAATTGCCGTGCCTGTATTTCGTGCAACTAGCACATTTTGATTTGTGTTTAGTGGCAAACAGTGGACGGTTCGCATTAGAAAAGCAGGGAGGTAATATATTTACGACAGTGCTCTTTCGATTACAAATTGTTTTGCCCAGTTCTAGGAATCCTTCGGTGCTTGTTTTACCAGTCCGAGAGGTGAACGTGTAAATCATCTTGCAATGATGATAAAAACGAACGCGATATGCAAGGCTTTAATTTTGGCTGGTCAAGAACGAAAATAACCAGAAAAAAATTCCCCACAACTGGTTCGCACGTTGTTGCAGTATCGAGCACGCGCGCACATCTTAATGCTTTTGTTTATCAATCGGACGGTGTTCGTTGGGCAAGTTGCACCTACAGTAGCCAATTGAAATGTGTAAGTGGAGGCGTTTTGTATACACACATTATGCGTGGGTGTTAAGCGCGATTTTTATCACCCCCCGCACGCGATATCCGCTTTTGTGTATGTCCGGTGCTGCTTTCTCCAGGATCAATCAATGAAATTCCGTACACAAGTGCATCCCTTCGATTTGAGAAACTGGGTCAGAGCGAGAAAGGGAAGCTAGGAACTAACTAAGTCTTAATAGTTAACGCACAACGGTGGCGCTAGGGATCAAGGAACGATTAAATCAACTTTGGACCATGTTGACGATGGGGGCGCAGATGAGGAGTCGCGAAGCCCAAGACGCGTTTCGGTTGAAGGAATTTAATTTATTTCTATCTGCATTTGCATAATATTTTTGTGATAATCGGATTATCTTTTCCACAATCAATACCTGCTGTTTGGCATCCTGAACGAAATGAGATTCAAACAGTGAAAAGCGTTCGGGTAGTAGTTATTGAGATTTGAAAATTTTAATCGGATCGTTCTAATGGATTTTATCTCGACTCAGTGTTAAAAACTACAGCTATTTATAGATTTTTTATTACGGATTACACTTAGCGAATTTTAATGTCCACAGGCCTTACCCACCCCGTCTACGAGCGCTCGTCGGAGGAGGATTGGGTAAGTATCCTTTTTTTCTATTGCCTAAATCATATATAAATTATATATTTTATTAATATTATATCTATTAAAATTGTTTAATTTATACGGTAATGCATCCTTCCTACCTTCATATTACTATTAGTCCCGAAAATACGTGTGTGATTTAAAAAACAAAATAAAAACTATATATATATATATATATATATATATATATATATATATATATATATATATATATATATATATAGATATATGCATATATATATATATATATATATACAGGGTGTGCCAGAGAAACTTACTTATTTGAAAAAATTCCCGCGCGGTGAGTTAGGCGGGTAGAGGGGCGAGAGGGGGCGCATCTCGAGGGGCAAGTTCCCAAGTTTGTTTCTCCCTCCAGTCAGTTGCCATCATGCTCTGGTCTAGAGGGCAGCGGGCCTTCGCAGTCGAGAGCTTCTTTTCTAACGGTCGATCACTTGTTGCTACGCAACGTGCCTTCCGCGCTCGCTTTGAAATTCCTCCTCAACGACTCGTTCCTGGCCGTAATTCGATTCTGTCGTGGGTTAACTCATTTCGGGAGTGTGGAAGTGTCGCTAAACCCAGGATTAGACTTCAACGGACCATCAGAACTCCGTTCGGCTCGCAGATACGCAGCTGCTATTGGAATTTCTGACACCACTGTTCGACGAATTCTCCATAAAGACCTTCACTTTCATCCCTATAAATTGGCTGTTGTGCAAGAATTAATTGAACGCGATTTTGTTGCCCGTCAAAATGCATGTGGAATGCTGATTGACAACCTGCCTGAAGACGCGGTCGTTTTTTTCAGTGACGAGGCTCACTTCCACATTTCCGGCTGCGTCAACAAGCAAAACATGCGTTATTGGTGTGGTGTAAATCCGCGTGAGCTTCACCAGAAGCCACTTAATTGTGAGCGAATTACTGTCTGGTGTGCAATGTCGGTAATGGGAATAATTGGTCCTTATTTATTTGAAGAAAACGAAACGAACGTGATTGAGGAATTTTTTCTTCCAAGATTCGAAGAAATGAACGTTAGGAACGTGTGGTTTCAGCAAGATGGAGCCACAGCACACACAGCACGAGACTCAATGAATTTGTTGCGAAATTTACCCGACCGCTTCATCTCTCTCAGAGGCGATCTCCAATGGCCGGCACGCTCTCCAGATTTGACTCCATGCGATTTCTTTTTATGGGGTTATTTGAAATCCCTGGTTTATGTCGATCGACAACGGAACACCTCAAGAACAACTTCCGCGACGCCATTGCCAACATACCGATTGATATGCTGCAAAGAGTGGATACGAATTTCAAAAATCGACTGCATCAGTGTATGCGCAATGGGGGTCGCCATTCATCCGATGTAATTTTCAAGACTGCATGAAAAAAAACTGGGATATTGTATTCTCAAATAAAAAAAAATTTAAAACAATAACTGAAGTACTTTTGTTTTTATTGACCTTTCAAATAAGTAAGTTTCTCTGGCGCACCCTGTATATATATATATATATATATATATATATATATATATATATATATATATATATATATATAACAGGCCAATTGAAAAGTCCCCGGTCAATTGGGGCCGTTTTTTAACGATTTCATACTTTAAACGATCCAATAACGCTATATAATAATCGCTGTTGATGGTTTGGCCCTTTTGGAGGTAATCAATGAATATTATACCTTGCGCATCCCAGAATACTGATGCCATAATCTTGCCAGCTGACTGTTGTGTTTTTCCTCGCTTTGGATTCGGTTCATCGTGTGCAGTCCACTCAGATGACTGTCGATTGCACTCCGGAGTGAAATGATGGAGCCATGTTTCATCCATTCTCACATATCGACGCAAAAATTCAGATTTATTGCGCTTAAACACTGCTCAGAATCATTAACACGTTATTGCTTTTGATCGATTGTGAGCTCGCGCGGCACCCATTTTGCACACAGCTTTCACATGTACAAATAATACACGTTCAGATGATATCTTCACAATGTCTGCTATCTCGATCAACTTCACTTTACGGTGATTCAAAATTATTTTGTGAACTTTTTTGATGTTTTTATCGGTGACAGTCTCTTTTGGGCGGCCACTGCGTTCGCCGTCTTCGGTGCTCATTTCACCACGTTTAAACTTAGCATTCCAATCAATGATGGTTGATTTTCCTAGTGCAGACCCCGGAAACTCTTCATCAAGCCAAGATTTTGCTTCAACTATATTTTTTCCCTTCAAAATGCAATATTTTATCAGCACACGAAATTCTTTTTTTTCCATCTTTTTTCAAATAACAAAAGTAGCTACACTCACAACGCAATATCTCACAAACTAATGGTTGGACTGCTGTCAAATTTTGACACGTATCGTTTGAAGGTTTTTTTTTTTTTTTTTTTTTTTTTGTGGTAGGGAGGTGAAGGCATTTATGCCCGCCGAGTCTGGCAGTGTGGGACTCCCATGGAGGATACCTTTGGACTACCCACTAAACACCTCCCCTGTCAATCTGAGAACCTAGCCTGGAACCGTTTGACACATTACTTCGGGCCAGGTCTCATTTTGTTACGCCGTGGGGCGCCTTCAAGCTGGGGAGTCCCTTTCCTAGCGGGAGGGGAGGGGGGAAGAGGAATTGCCAGAAGAGCGATCCCCCAGCCCCAGTGCCTCCGGCTGCTGTGAGTCCCTTTTATATTTTAGGATTGCCCGAGCATAATGTGCCACCTGGTTCCATTTGTCAACCGATTCGAGCATCACCGCAACTATATTATCCGGGGTGAGCTCTCCCGTCTCCCTGTAGAGTTCCCTTCGCAGCCTGGCCCATTTGGTACACGCAAAAAATGTGTGACAGGCATTGTCCTCCTCTCCTGGGCAAAACCGACAATCGGGAGACCGTGACTTGCCGATCTTGTGCAGGTAAGACTGAAAACGCCCGTGCCCGCTCAAAAGCTGGGTCAGATAGAAGTCAGTCTCACCATGCCTTCGATTTAGCCACGGTCTCACATCCGGGATGAGGCGCGCAGTCGACCTTCCCTTCGTGCAATTCCTCCAAGACTGCTGCCAATCGTTGAGCGAGCGTTGTCTCTCCTCGCGAACAACGATCTCCCTCGCATCCTCGTTTCGGCGCAGGTAAATAGCGCGGCGCTCTCTAGCAAGGAGGGCGACAGGTATCACGCCTGCAATCACTCTCACCGCCGAGTCGGAGACTGTTGGATACGAAGATGCAATTCTCAGTGCTCCTCTTCTCTGTACCTGTGCCAATCGTTTTCGGTATACTTCCTTGCTGAGAGCGTCGCCCCATACCTCTGCTCCGTACAGTAGCACTGACCCTACAGCACTCATCAAGAGGCGTCTTCTTGATGGGCTGGGTCCCCCTACGTTGGCCATAAGTCGACTCAGGGCCGATATTCCCGAAGCAGCCTTCTCAGCCGTTGCCCTGATTTGCTCAGAGAAACTCATCTTCGAGTCGATCAGTAGCCCCAGGTACTTCACCGCTGGCTTCGATTCGATCTGTATATCTCCAATACTGATCATCCTTACTCTAGGGATTCTCTTTTTTGTCAAGATGACCACTTCGGTTTTCTCCAGTGCTAAACTGAGCCCGCGAGCAGTCATCCAGTCCCTCACTCGGCGCATTAGCATACCTAGCCTAAGTTGCGCTTGTTCAACGGTGCGTCCGGCGACCAGAGCCGCAACATCATCCGCATAGCCGACCAAGCGCGACTCATCTGGCATCTCAAGTCTCAGTAGCCCGTCGTAAGACACGTTCCACAGGTCCGGACCAAGGATAGATCCCTGGGCAACACCCGATGTAATTTCCATCCTTCGTTGGCCCTGTGTCGTGTCGTAGAGCAGGCTTCGGTCCTTTAGGTAGTTCCTCAAAAGCCGCATTAGATATTCTGGAACTTGAAAAGAGTTTTCCAGCGTGTCCAGAATATCCACCCATCTAGCGGAGTTGAAGGCATTCCTGACGTCGCGTGTCACCAACAGGACGATCCGTCGCTTGGTGCGACTATATGCCTCTGCCTTTTGGACCGCGTTCACCACCTCTGCAATCGCATCAATGGTAGAACGTCCTGCTCTAAAGCCGTACTGCCGAGGAGATAGGTCCCCAGCAGCACGAATCGCGTCAGTGAGTCTTCCCTTGATGAGTTTCTCTAGCACTTTCCCAGCCGTGTCTAGCATGCATAACGGGCGGTATGCAGACGGCGATTCGGGATTTCCCTTCCCCTTGCTGACCAGCACGAGCCTCGCCACCTTCCATCGTACCGGGAAAACCCCGTCCCGTAGGCAAGCGTTGAATGTGCTGAGCAGCAAGTCAGGACAATGGTGATAGACGAGCTGCAAAACCTCAGCTGGAACACCATCTGGACCTGGAGCCTTCCTCGCTTTCAGGGAGAGGACTGCCTCTTCCAGTTCCAGCTGTGTGAAGAGTGGGCACTCGACTGCTGTTTCACCATGGACAGCGTCAACACGGACGGGATGGGCGGGGAAGAGTCCCCGCACTATCGCGTCCATCTTTTCCGCGTCATGTATACAAGGCTTCCGTAGGGCACCAAGTTTCCCCATGACCAGCTTATAGCCAAGGCCCCACGGATCCCTATTTACATCGTCCACGAGGTCTTGCCAGCATCGGGCCTTGCTCTTGTTAATAAGCCTGCGAAGATATTTCCTGCCGGACCTGTATGCTGCTAGCCTAGTGTCTGCCTCCTCCCGTGTTCTAGCCCGCTGGGCCTCTCGCCGAAGTTTGTGACACTCGCTTCTTTGTTCGGCGATCTCGTTTGACCACCAGTATACTGGAGGCTTACCATGTCGGGGTCTCCGACGGGGCATGGATGACTCGCAAGCAGCTATGATGGTACTCATAGTTGAGTTCACCAAGTCCTTGGCTGTAGGCCCTCCACTCCCTGGCGGAGCTCCCAGCAACGGTGCGCCTGCCGTAAGCGCGTCAGTGAACCTCTCGACGTCCATCCTCCCAGTCCTCCATCCGAGGATTGAAGTTTGGGCATATGCACGCAGAGTGGCACCGTCGTGAATCTCAACAGCTATATACTGGTGATCACTAGCCGAGTAGTCCTCTAGTACTCGCCAGTTGTGTACTCTAGGTACCAGGGACTCCGAAGCGAGTGTCACATCGGGTATGGTTCCTACGCAACCCCAGCGGCGGAAAGTAGGGGTGTTACCAATATTTAGGACAAAAAGCGCTGTTCTGGCTGCCATGTCCAAGATTTGCTTTCCCCTTGGGTCGGATTGTGGCATACCCCATTCGATGGCTCTAGCGTTGAAGTCTCCCCCGACCAGCATGTGGCCCTCTGTGTTCGAGACAGCGTCCTCCAGGGCATCGAGTTTGGTTCGAAAGGATCGCATTGCCTCGTTAGGCGTCAGATAAACACTGAAATATGTTATCCCTGAACACCGCACCCACACAAAACCATCCCCGCGTCCATGGCCCTGCACCTGAAGGCGGGCGCTGTCTCGAACCCAGATGGCCGAGGTACCAGATTTGTCAGGGTACCACGCTTGCGAGTCCTTGTTATGATGTTGCTCGCTCAGCAACAGGAGGTCAGCTTTCTTATCCCTCGCAAACTGCTCAAGTAGGTCCTGGGCGTTTGTGCTTCGGTGCAAATTTCAATCAATCAATTTGCATCGTTTGAAGGTTGGTACTAGCTAAAAATCATATGAATTTAATACTAGCACCACCATCTGCGTATCACACCGGGGACTTTTCAATCGGTCTGTTATATATATATATATATATATATATATATATATATATATATATATATATATATATATATATATATATATATATATATATATATATATATATATATATATGTATAAATGGAGAAAAAACATATAGCTCCGAATGCACGACCACCTGGATGCTCCATTCTTATTTGGAGGCCATAAGTATCTCTAGTAAAGACGAGATCTTCTCAAGTCTCGCTCGATTTCGCCAGGCCCAGTAGTCGTTTGCTTGGGCAAAATTTTAAAACAGGTAATTCGTGAGTGTGAAATTTTTTGTAGTGGGCCCTTGTGCTGGGGAAAAGAACTCGCCCCACGACACCGCAAAGCTAGCCTGCTAGCTAGCAAGGCAGCAGACCATCGCTGCAGTCCTGTACGAACATTTACATTCCTCCAATTCACTACAGACTTTGTGACACAGCAGTTTTTCTCCGAAATTGCAGGAGTTAAAGCCACCAAACTTTGTTGTAGAGCCAGAAAGGATGACCTCTGGAAGTTTGGTGGTGGAAAAAATGTTCAGAGAATTTTAAGGTAGTTCTCCCCGTAAAGCGGGTTGACTCATAAAAATGTTGTTTTCATCCGAAGTAGTCGACTGGGATGTCATATGAAAGGCCTCAATGTGATCTTTTCGAAACAAAGCTTAAAATTACCTAATTAGCACTGAGGGGTGAAAAAATAGGAATTTTCACGTACCCCCACGATGGTCCACTTTTGATCCGAAAAAATCTTTAAAACATGGAAGTAGATCTTTATGAGTAAAAAACCTCAAACAGCAAAATCCGCTAAATTTTGTTGGTAATACTTGTAGTATAATTTATCAATTTTACATTATTCTGAATAAGATCGCAAGGGTACCTTTAGCCTCAATCAAATTAGATTTCATTCTTTTGAGGGTTTTGTACTACTTACAAAACCTTATTAAAATCGGTTTTGTCCGTTCGTTTCTTCTTCTTCTTAGCACTATAGCCCCTCTCGGGCCTTCGCTTCCTGCAAATAGCGCCTCCCACTGTCTCGGTCCATTGACCGCGTCCTCCAATTTCGAAATCCGAGCAGCGATAAGTTGTCTTCATCGACCGAGTCAGACCAGCATTTCCTCGGTTTTCCCACTGGTCTCCGGCCTTCAGTTCTCCCAACGAATACCTTTTTGGGTATCCGTTGTTCGTCCATACGATTCATGTGGTCCGTTTGGCCATTTGTTTGTCTATTCATTCGTATGTCCGTCGTAGCAGTTTTTCTCCGAAACGATCGCAGCTACAGACACGAAACTAAATTGGTAGATCAAAAGTGAATACCTTTTAAAAGTCAGGTTATCAATAAATTTTTCACAGTTTTCAAGGGGAGTTCCCTCATATCGGAAAGAGAGCCTTAACAATTACCGGAAGTGGCCGTGTTGGATGTTAAATGAAAGGTTTTGATAAAAAAAATTTCTAAATAGCTCTTAAAACAGTATTACCAGTTTCGTGTTGTGCGGCGGGTGCGGAAATGTACGAAACTGTGTGTCCCTCTCTCGCAATTGAACACCTGTGATTCGCCAAATCTGAACAAAGTCATGGAGGTGGTCCTCTATGCGTACAACAATGAATAATACCTTAGAAGTTGAAGTTCGCTCAACTTTTTAATAGCGTGATCTTCAAATTTCACAGTATTCCCAATGAAATCGTACGGATACCTCAACGAAACTCGACATTTAAATAATATTATAAAGGGCCTGTAGGAGAAAAGAAATGTTACGACTAAAATTTTAATACCGAATTAATTGTGAACAAGAGAACTGGTTGTCAATATCTGTCAATAAAGAACTTCTTTCTTTCGAGGTAGCTAGTAAAACAGAGCGGACGTGCTCATCATTTGATCTCGAACTACGCCAGAAAAGAACAGAAGAGGGATAGTCGCTATTGGCCAACGAAATAGACGCCCACGGCAAACGTGTTAGTGCCAATCACGACGAATGAAATCGTATAAAACAGAAAAGAAAACCGAATACGTGTAAAAACAGAAAAAAGAAAACGTGTAAAAACAGAAAAAACGAAAACGTGTAAAATAGAAAGAAAAACGAAAACGTGTAAAAAACAGAAAAAAACGAAAACATGAAGAATTGGACGCTAAAACGTGTGGAAATGTCATGAAGAAAGCCGAATTAGTAAGAGTATGCACCGACATGGAACTCACCAGTTAGTAAGCGGAATTGAACCATCAGAATATTTCCATCGAATGATGCGTCTAGGCAGGAAGTACAGGTTGACGGATAATAATGATATAATGCAATATGTTCGAAACGGTTTGAAGCACCAGTCACTTCAAAATTCAATTGGGAGCATAAAATTCTCCACGAACAAAGATATGTATTTGGCCATTCAACGTTTCCTGAACAACCAACAAACCAGAACAGACATGATCGTTAAACCAAAGATGTCACTGTCCCATGACACAGAACTCAATCGGAAAGAGAGAGAAGTGCACAAGGCAAATCGGCCTATTGATCAGAAATGCTATAATTGCAACGAACTAGGTCATATTGCGATAGATTGCAAAAGGGAGCAGCGCCGGCCAAGATGCGAGCATTGCCGTAAGACATCTCATCCATCCGAAAGATACCCTGACAGAAGGAGTACCCGTATAAATAGCATAGTCGAAGCGACTGAGTGCATTGTGAATGTATCCGAACTGAAACAAACTATGAATCAAGATCAAGATTCAGTTAATATTCATAAGAATGAATTCACAAAAGACGTAATTTTCCTTTATGATAATCTTTCTTCATTGGATGCCTCAGCATTAATCGACACTGGTTGTCCCGTAAGTTAAATCAAAACTATAAAAGTGCTTTGTGAAGTAAATAATTTAGAATCCGACGTAAACTACCGGACAAAGTAGAAATAGTACTTAAAATTGACAAATGCGACTCGATTTGATTCGTTGGTGAAAATTCTTTGAATTGGTTTGATAAGGAAAACGTTCGTAAGTTGATTATCGAACACGATAATGTTGAACGGCCTGACAAACCAGTGATTGAGCACGTAATAAAGATAAGAGGTCACGTCAGACAAGCCTATCTTCTGCTCTCCAAAGTGACAGTCAGTTGCAGAGAAGTTGGTAACTGACGACATCATACAGGAACTATTCAATAAAGGAATCATTCAAGAAAGTTCGTCGCCATACTGTATTCGTACTGTATTGGTAGGGAAGAAGGGTGGAGGATATAGACTCTGTATTGATTACCGGGAAATCTATAAAATCACTATTGAGGATAGACATCCGTTACCAATAATTGAAAATCACCTAGAAAAATTGAGATCAAAACGATTCTTTACTAAATTCGATTTAAAAAACGGATTCTTTCACATTAAAGGGAGTCTAGAATCAAGAAAGTGTACATCCTTTGTCACAAGTGATGGCCAGTACGAATACCTACGCATGCACTTCGGATTAGTTAACGTTCCGGCGGTATTTTCAAGATTTATTCGGTCCATATTTATGGAGATTATTGATGCTAACCGATTATTAGTGTACAAAGACGATCTGTTGATTTTAACCAAAACTATAGACCAGCATGTTGAGGTTTTATCCCTCATCCTCTAAAAGATTGTGGACAATAAACTAGAATTGAATTATTCGAAGTGCAAATTTCTCAAAACATGTATTAATTACTTGGGCTATAGAATTGATGTCGAGGATATACAACCGGGTAACGATCATATTGATTGTATTCGTATTGGTTTGATTAGCTATTTCCGCAAATTCGTGAAGGATTTCGCGATTAAGGCAAAGCCTTTGCAGGACGCTTTGAAATCCAATGTTAAATTTGAAGTGACAGAAGAATATATAAAACTATTTGGGATATTGCTCGAATATTTGATAAAGGATCCTGTTTTGTCAGTTATATTCGTCTCGTGCGGAGACTGAACTTCATACAGACCCAAGCAAATACGGTTTTGGTGGTGTATTATTACAACGACAGGAAGATAATAAATTATTACTAATTAAATTAATAAAAGAAATGTAACGACTAAAATTTTAAAACCAAATTAACCATTGTGAATCAAGTAATTGTGAACAAGAGAAATGATTGTCAATATGTGTCAATAAAGAACTTCTTTCTTTCGAGATAGCTAGTAAAACAGAGCGGATGTGTTCATCATTTGATCTCGGAGTACGCCAGAGGTCCTTAATTTTCTGTAAGCTTGAAGAAATTCGAATCATATTCACGGAAGTTAAAGCCACTTGAAATTTCCATCGAATCAGACACTGCAGTCTTGATTTGATCTTCTTAAATTTTTTAGAAAAGATGAATATCATAATTATTTTTAGGAATTCACTATGTGATTTTTGTTACATTGCAATGGAATAGCGGCCGATGAAAATGGAGCAACAATGGCTTTTTTTACACATGTACATATCGTCGAAGTGTTTCTTCAGTTTATTCATTGTTGGTGACTGCGTATCGTAGGTTGAGTACAAAAGCCTTCTGACAGGAGTTTAGTACTGTTTACCAAACTTCTTAATAATAGTACAAGTTGTTCAATAAAATCGTAACGGTACTTTTGACTCAATGAAATTCTATATTTAGGTATCTATTTATAAGCAGTGCCGGACAGCATATGCGCTTAACTAGAGGAACAAAAACCCTTAAGGAATTTCAAATGAACCCAGTGTTACACAGTTGCCTTGATTTCTTGCAAATACTTCTGTAGTTCCAAATCATATTCGTAGTTTTAGTTTTCGGCCCTAGGAGGTGCATCAAGATTACGGTATGTGATAAAGTTAAAAAGTAGATAAAGGGTGGGTAAACAAAGAGTTCTAACTAAAAAAACGTCTGAATGTCGAATGTCTTTTGCATGTTGCTTTGACTTTTCTCACCGTTATTTTATTATTAGAAGACCAATCAAATTCCAGAGTCGAATAACGCATTAACGTTATCAAGCTTATGATTTACTTTTTCGGCCTGCATAATCAGCCAACAGAGCGAAGAATCTTCGATTTCGTGTATAAATTTTTAACACATGGATCAGTGGTATATTTGGTAATACCAGTGCATTTCCGTACAAATATTTCATTTAAGAACAATATAGCGGAACGAAATAGGTGACCAAGCTTCATGCTTAGGAACAGCACTTTTTACGGAACTCTTAGGAAGGAAGTTTGTACAAAGGGTTTAAATTCCACACTTAGAAGTTTCAATTTACGCAGAGAATGAAAACGACCACTGCATTAATGTCGGAGACTTTACACAGAAAAATAAAGACACAATTTTACTTCGGCGATTCATACCATGTACCTTACCTAAAATAACAGGTGATAGTTTTCTATTCGGAATTCCTAGGGTACTGTTTCCGCACCAAATGCAAATCAGAAAAAATGCACAGATGGCAACTTGAATACTCATTTTACTTACAGTCTATTGAGCTATTCACTAAATTTTATAAATAATTAAAAATTATTTTTGATTTAAATTTGATCTTATTTATATTAATATCTGAATTTAATTTCAATTTCACACAATTTACCTGTTGCTAATTTTGAGTCTATACAATCTTCATGGTTAATGAAATTCGAAACGCCATAATTTTTAATTTATGCTTTGATACATGGTACCAAAAATTGAATTCCATTCTGTATTCAATTTTCAGGGCAATATGTCCAAATTTAATTCATGTTGTTTCTGTCTATTTCAGCCGACACGATAAAAAATAGTTTTTGGAGGACAGCAGTATTCAGTAAAAGATCTATCTAGATTAAGTTTGATTATGTTGAACTCTGTGAAATTGTTTTTACAAAAACTATAAGTTTCGTGACCTGTCTGTCCGTCCGTCCGTCTATCCATCAGTGCGTTATAGCAATTTTTCTCGGAAACTACTCTACAACAGCTACATTTATGAAACTTTTTACGTAAATTAAAAGTGGTAACCCTTCTAAAGTTTGGGTATAAATAAAATTTTTTTAAGGGGGGTCACCTCATATGTGGAAGTGCCCCATCAAACAAATTTTTTACTAAGGGTAGCCAACATGGATATCAAATGAAAGGTCTTGACGAGCACTTTCAGGATCGAATATTTAAAAAGTGGTAACGGTGTTGCTTGGAATGGAGTGAATCAAAAAACATGGGGAATTCTTCGAAAAAAATACATCCTTTTTTCAAATTGGTATCTTTTGTCTTTCTATACGGCATAGCGAGTTTTTACAAGGAAGTCCAGAAGTTATAATCAACACACTTAGGGGGCACCACAAGACGAAACAAAAGGCGTAGAAATACAACCATGCTGAGACACTTGACAGATTCGATCAAAAAGGTAAGAAAGCTTCAAGACAGTGGAAGATTATGTAGACCCATCTCTGAACGTCCACTGAGCAAAATATTATCATTCGCCGAATCAAAAACTTTAGAGAAATCCAAATATAGTCTTCACTTATTAGCGATTCTCCAAAGCTCTTGCAACTACGTTGGAAAATTCTAACAGACTGGTTCAAGCAGATTGGCCATTGATGAAACCATGCTGGTCAGGAACTAGAACATTTAGCACAGTAGGGTAAAGGGTAGGAAAGATAATTTTCTCCAGAAAAATTCGGGAAATAGGGTCAACATGGAAGCAGAATAATAATTAAGAACAGATGAAGAATTACTCTTTTTGAAAATAGGGCAAATATAAGCCTTCTTCCAACTGGACGGAAAGATATTATTTGATAAGCTTATATTTATAATGAAAGATTAAGGATCATAGATTGAGGGTGAAAGGGATTTTACAAAGTGATTAGGAGTACTATCAAGACCAGGACCAACACAACTGTGATAGTTGAGAAAACGGGACATTCGGAAAATGATGAGTAATGTTAAAGAGAAGCAAATATCTTGTCTAGAAAATGCAACAACACTTTTTAAATGAACTGAGGAAGGAATTTCGGTAGACGGTTTGAGGGGGTGAATATACTTCAAGAAAAGTTTAGAAATATTTGAATTTAAGGACGACTCAATATATCGAAAATAGGAAGGCATTGCGGACCTGATTTCTTTTCTAGCAATCGATCTGTGACGAGAGAAAGTAGCACGCGATTTCAAGTTAATATAAACGGCGTGCACGGCACTGCAACTTACTCAGGGGGCATCTTTCGAGTTCCTGACCTTCATAATATTGGGTTGTTCGATAATTAATGTCGGTTTTTCATGTTATTCAAAGAAAATTTATTTATATTAACAACAAACATTAATCAATGATATATTGACCATTTTGTTTGATGACCTTTTACCATTTTTCGGTAACTAGAAAAATTTCACGTTCGAAGAAGCCTTGGTTTTTAGAAACGAAGAACTGGTCCAACTCATTTTAACAGCTTTATCAGAATCGAAAGTTTTACCATTCAAATAGTTTTGAAGGGAGCGACACAAATTGTAGTCTGATGGTGCTAAGTCAGGACAATAGGGTGAATGTGGCATCAGTTCTCAATTGAGCTCCATTAGTTTTAGACGGGTCATCAAAGAGTTGTGGGGTCTGGCGTTATCATGATGGAACATCACGCCTTGGCGATTGGCAGTTCAGGGCGTTTTTTCTTGATTTCATCGTTCAATTTCGATAGTTGACTGAAGATAGTCTAAAGTCTAATCTTTAAAATAGTATACAATAATATAAGCCCTACTACATGAAATATGCAGTTCACGTCACCTATGAGAAAAAAACGACATGAATTATCGAACAACCCAATAGATGTTGTGGCTGAGATAATCGAGGCAAGAAAGTTGTAAAATTCAAAACAACCAGACTTAATATCAAGGTTGCTGAAGAAGGAAGGCCAATCTACCGACACAATCACTTCTGATCTTGATCCATAATTAGCCTTGCGAAAGTTGTAGCGCTGCGACATGTGGTAGTATGAACAGTAATAGTTAGAGACATTTCAAAACGATGAAGGAAATGATTCAAAGCAGCTTTGACATAAGGAAAAAGACACAAGGAGGACCGATCAATGTTGCTGAGAAACAAATGGAGATAAACACCATTATAATTGGGAACATAATTAAATTGAAATAGGCCATATATAGATATAAAGGACCTTTGGCAAGTTAGTCACCGAAAATCATAACAAAACTGTTCGAAAAACATGTAAGGAGGAGGTTTCAGAGAGATTTGCATGGAATCTACATATAGAAAACAAGTAAGGAATAATCAGGAGAAACATTTTATTTAACAGTACCACATTCAACAGTAGAGGAGAAATGAAAATTTGAAAGAGCTGTCCCGAACACCGCCCCCATCATTTTTGCCAGCGATCACGATTGCCCTGTACTACAACGTGATGAGGAAATAATTCAGAATTTTGAATACTATTAGTCAACCGTGACTCAGATAAACTGTCGTCATTACCGAGAACATACGTAAAAACAGAAACATCAACTTGGATCCTAAGCCCCGTACATTTTGATGGTACCAGGGAAATTTTACAGTCATCGGTATTATTAGGAAGAGGTTTAGTTATAGCTGTTGTGATATCCTTGGTTTGCAATGAAAACTTCTCTTAGTCAAAGAAATGAAAAGCTTCACAAGTACACCATTAGCCGGTTACGTCAATAAGCAAAATATTCGTTTCTGGCGCACTGGAAATCCGCGTGTAATACACATCGGCAATGCGGTCACTATTACTAGCGGACGCTACAGTGTCATAAGAAACGACTTTTTACTGCCGGATTGCATGAGCGGGACTTTGTGAGCATGTGGTATAAACAAGACGGTGCAACCACACGCACAGCACGAGCCACAATGGATATTGTGAAGGAAGCGTGTCCTGGTTGCGTAGTCTCCCGTTTTGGCAATTTGGCATGGCCAGTAACATCGCCCGGTTCAACCATCCCAGACTTCTTTCTATGGGGCTACTTGAAGGCCCGGGTTGATGCCAACAAGCTGTTGCGAAATCCGGCGTACCGGCATTGTCCCATTCGAAACTTCAAATTACCGCCGCAACGTCTCCACCTTCTTTTGGGCATATCTACCCTTTTCCTCGGTATATTCATGCATTTTTTTTAACATTTAACAGTTTCTCTATAATTTTTAGTTCCCCATCACCTCAATCGTATCCTTTTCCTTTATTTTCAATTACAAAAAAAAATAATACAATAATAATCTTAATTTTCCCACTAACAACACTCCATTCATTTATTCCCATTAACGAAATTTCATTCGATAACTTTTCCCTAGCAAAACCTAATTCCTTCCGTCATACTAACTAATTTTATTTGTTATACTAACAAAATTCATCCACGCTTCCCTACTAACAAATTTCATTTCCATTCCCATTAAGAAAGGTGCATAGTTGAAGTTGCTAATTCGATGAATGGGAAATCTACAGAAGGTGGTTCCGTTGGTAGCGTCGTGGATTCTCGCCGAGGGGTCCGCTGGGCCTCTGGGTTCAAGTTTTCCCGAGCGCAGGAAAACACTTGTTTTGGGTTATGGGCAAAAGCAATTGTTTCCGTATACTCGTATATGACGATTTGCATACAAGTATAACCAAACGCTATCATGGTTATGCAAATCGCCATATATACAAAATGGAAATTGTTGCGTTTGTCGGAAAGCGGAAAGCATTCGGTTTTGGGTTTTAAAAAGAGGAAGAAGTTATTTGGCGGTGTTGAGAAGATTTTTTTAATTTGGATTTTGAGGAGGAATTGCAGTTTGAAAGTTGAAAAGTGCTTTTAATTTGGAATTAAAAAGTGGTTTTGATTAGAAATTGAGTGGTTTTGATTCGAAATTAGAATTTAAGAATTGGATGGTGGTGTGGTTGAGTGATTTGGGATGTGTTAGGGAAAAGATTTGGATTGGGGAGTTGGGATTATCCAAGATTAGTGTGATTACATCCTGTGGAGCCCTTTCATTGTGTAACAATATTATTATTTTAGTAATGACTAAAAGCAAATGGTGCGTAAAGTAAGAGAAGACGTTGAAGAGGAGAATTTTTCTTATTATCAGTGGCCGATAGTGAATAAATTTCGTTATGCCCTTTCATTGAAGAACAATAGAGTACATTTACGCCGAATCATTAAAAAGACTATCAGCACGTGCATAGGGTGTCCCGGAAGTCTGACGACACGACTGAGCGCTAGCCGGCCTCAGTATGCCACCCCGGGTTACTCACCCCTCTGCTGAAGCATAATGTCTGCAACTGCGATAACTGGCGGTTGTAACAAAGCCTCAGACAATCGCAGACCTTAAGGCGAATATTCGACAGGAATACGAACAGTTATCACCGGAAATTTTGCGGAAAGTCATGGAAAATGCGATAAAATACTTGGTGGATATAATCTTTTCCACTTAACAGAAAAAATTGTAAAGATGCAAATAAATATCTTCATCTGTAGTGAAGGTAGTATAGTCTTTTGTCAACTAATATTGAGCTTTCAACAATTTGCCTTTCTTCTGGTGTTTTTATCGTTTAAATGACTCACCCGTACTGTAGTTTACGTAAAGGGGTCAACCAGGGAATCGCCCTGAGATCTCGATTTGTCTGTCTATGACACAAATATCGTATTTTTCTCACAGATGCTCTCGCCTTGCTGACGCAGCGGAAGCCACCTGAATTTTCATTAAACGAAAATTCTGTGTGGGTTGCTGTTGCGCTCGACTTGTAAGACAACAGCGGCGCTCAGAAGAAGGAACTCTCACTAGCACTCTGCTCCACACTTGTTTGTAAATAGATTGATTTCAGAGGCACCGCCCTTGAACTATTAGCTTGGCATTGGAGATCCGATTTGCTGCGACTTGAAGAGGTAAAACAAAAATCGCAAGTTGAAAGACACCAGAAATGAAAGAAACAACGATTCTTTTCTACACTGATCACGATGTTCACTATGTCGTCGACAGATGTAACGAGGAGTTTCGAAGTCGATGTTTCGTGGTGTGCTAGGAAGATGCACCGCACCACAGCTGAGTTATGGACGTGTTTCATGCAGTCAGGCCATTTGCGCCACTCGCTGGATATTTAATTTGCAACGCTAAACGCGCTCTATATACTGGGATGCGACGTTTGCAACGACGACATCAATCTGATTCAATTTGAATCTCAAATCAAGTTACGTTTACTTCTCAGTGTTCAACTCCAGTTTCAAGTCCGCATTCAATTTCAAAATCCAGTGGTTAACATTCCTCGTCATTTCTGTCCAGCCAACGGCGAGCATAAAGCAAGCACCAAAGTCGTGGAGAAGTGTGGACAAAACGAGGATAACGCGGGCAAATTCCTTCACTAATTCATCAGATCTGATGGAGCAATAGGCCGGCAAGAATCGGAAATGTGCAGCACAGGTGCACTCGTCAATTTGCGGTTCCTTTCTAACAACTCGTCAACAGTCCTTGCTTGGGAAAATTCGATACGAATTCTACTACATCGACTGTGCGAGCGGGTGAAATGCGACAGTAATGATAACGTTCACTATTCGCTAGATACAAAATTCGTTCAATCTAAAACATTTATGACTAGCACTAGCTGTTGTGGATAAGCTATCGTACTTGGTGTATAGTAGGATGAGAATCAGATGAAACACTCTAGCACGCACGCACTACGACTGACTGCACTAGGCGAAGTAGGCAACCGCAACAAGAAAGGCAATTACGTTTTCGCTAATTGGAGCGGTATCCTTGCTAAATTCCAGGTTTATTTTGCATAAAACTGGAGCACAATGAATAATAATCACTTGGAAGGTATTTTCTGAAAGTATTTTGGGGTATTTAATAGGGAAATGGACAAAATAATACGCGCAGCAATCCACCATGGACCTCGACGACTCCCGTTTTTGTTTGGACTCCCGGTTTGTTGCTCGTCGTCGCCTTACGGGACCGCTCCAAAAACCGATCGCCGAGCCTTCCATGCACTTTCCTTCTCATTGCGAAAGTGCGATCGTGGAAAAGCTCCATTGGAAACCCGTACCCAGATTTCAATTGCAAATTAAAAATGATGAGTATTATTTTAAATGTACAATTGAAATTTGGATACGCAATATGTTGGTTTTCGAGTAGTTAGCTTAGGCGACTGCTCGATCATTACACATCACTCAAAATTATTTTTGTTTCATTCAGTAAAAACGTTATTCAAAAACAAAATTGGATGATTAGTTTTGTGCCATCTTGTACCAACACTAGTCAAACCTGTGCTGTTATATGAAAGTGAAACCTGGTCTCTTATGAGCGAATCTGAAAGGGCAGTGGACGTATTTGAACGCAAAGTACTCCGAAAAATCGACGGCCCAGTGTAACAAGGAACAGAGTGGAGACTACGTTACAACCATGAGTTGTTGGAACTACAAGTATTTGACAATCAACCTGTTTCCTTTTGCGTAAAGTTACGTAAATCGCAATGGGAGGGAATAGAAGAAAACTGGCCAATCAAAAGCAGACGTCCAGCGGGAAGACCGAGGACTCGATGTGAAGACACGATAGAAGCTGATAGCAGATCCTTGTTAGGAGTAAACAAATGGCGGACAAGGGCGCGGAACCGTGATGTTTGGAGGGGATTAATCCTGGACGCTAAGGCCCGGCTTGGGCTGTTGTGCCATAGATGATGATGATGGGAAGCACGTGGAGCAGATTTTGAAGCCACCTCTTTCGAACCAGTTGACATAGTTACAAGCAAGCCAAGTAGGAGTAGGATTTCTAGCCACTTCTTCTCCGGTTGACTATGCAGCAGGCTTTCCATCCGATTTTCCTCTATTACTAGCGCCCTTGGCCTTAAAATTTATCTCCGCTTTTACATCAGACAGGGTTGGATTGGGGAAATCAGACTTTCGTCAGAATAGTTTCGATATTGTTTTTTATGTTTAACGAACATAGGCTGCCTAAGGGTCCAAACTCAGATCTATTATCTTAACTCGTATATGAAATCAACTTTAAGATCGCATGGTTATCTTTGCGGAGCAGGGAGGCCATTCGAGGATTGACACCAGTCCTTATGAGTATGGTAGAAAAAAATTACTTATTGCAAAGATATCTACATTGATAAATAAATAAGAAAAACTATTATGAGATCCCTGCCAGGATTTGTAAATTTGCGAATGAAATCACATTCGAGTTATGGACTGTATCTTTACACATAATAGGAGAAAAAAATTATTTGTTACAAATTTTGTGTGGGAAACTAGTGGTAACCATCGGGTAGCTCAAAAAACGTTACCAGTTGCATCACAAAAATTCACCACTTATTTTTCGTTTTATTTTCTGATATCTGCAAGTACCTGAAGATTTTTCTACCTGCTACTTTGATCCTAGATCCAAAGTTTATGCTTTCACTTACCCAAAATGACTGGCGACAAAGTGTTGATACTTTTGGCATTGATTACACACCACACACTAATTACATAAAGTACACACGCGGTTAATTGAATTTTCATTTTATTTGCAATTCAACTACACTTTTCACTTATCTTTACTATAAATTAATAATTCACAAGAATAGTTCTACTACAAGTCGTCAGCACGCGACGTTGTCCCTCTTGGCTTAGAATTTCTACTTGAACCCACAAAGGCGGTTATTTACATACTATTTAAGACTGATTTAAATTTCACGCACATCATCCGATACTTATTCTCTATCTGAGATCTGTGCGCGACCTTTTTCATTGATTGCAAAAAACACTTTGTTATTCGCGAATTATCGTAATCACGGCCAAAAGTTGAAGCCAAGAGGGCTACTATGACGCTCAACCAGCCAAACGCAATCTGACAACAGAAAATGATGATAGCAGAGAAAAGCCAGAAAGGAATTGCAACAAACGAAAAGGAAGCAAGTGAACATAAGAAATTGTCAAAATCATATTATATACAGGGAGAAGGATGTTGAGGGTTAAAAATCGGGTGGGCAGACAAGGACGCTTGTCTTCAGATTTAAATGAGATAATATAAGAACAATTACTATGGGTAATAATTGAAGGCAGTTAATATGAAGGGTGAAGGATTTCTCGTCGCCTAGAATTAACTAATTCGAGAAAATGTTATGATCTTAAAATTCTGGTAACTGGGACTCATTCCGATATGGCAGTGCTGCCGGTATGAGCTGTCAAATGCCCGGCACAAAAACTCCGAAAAACTCTTAAGGTTATGTTTGAAATCCAAACAACTGCCAAAAGAAGCGGGGCTTTGTTTACGTTCTTGAACGTGACAGTGTTATCACTTTATCGTCCTTAATTCTCCGAAAATGACGGACGATATCTTTCAAATTCGTTTATCTGATGTGAAACGAGATCTCTACAGCGGAATGATAGAATGCAACAAACGCGGCCTCATACAAAGTACGAAATGGCTCGCGGAGCTGAATCATGGTCTGTCTGATGTTGAGCTGCCAGACAATGTCCACGAGAATCCTTTAAGTGGCATCGATGAGAAGGAATACGATAGCTACTACCTGGCAAAATCATACTATGATGTCAGAGAGTATGACCGTGCGGCATATTTCACGAGAAATTGTAAATCTCCAGTTCCATTGTTTATCCACTACTATTCAACGTATATGGCCCGAGAGAAGAAGCGACTGGACAGTACTACGGATAGTACAAACTTAGTAGATAGTGGGAATTGCGAGGAATTTACTGAGTTGTTATCGCAACTCAAATCGCAGTATAGTCAGAGGAAGTTGGATGGGTACGGGTTGTATTTGTATGGTGTGGTGCTGAAGAAGTTGGATCTCACTCCGATTGCTCTGAATGTACTCCTGGAAGCAATTCATGCTACTCCTATGCTGTGGGCTGCTTGGGTTGAGCTTACGCCATTGATCACCGATAAGGATAAATTGCAATCTCTAAGCCTGCCAAATCACTGGATGAAACATATATTCATGGGATATGCGTTGATTGAACTATACTTGAACGATGAGGGTTTGAAGCATTACGAAGACCTTCAGGTGGCTGGTTTCAGTAAATGCGTGCACGTGACAGCCCAAATGGCAATTGCATATCATAACAAACGAGGTAAAATTAACCATCGGATTTGTTAAGTTTGGTTTAATTTAGTCTTTCATTTTCAGATGTTGATAAAGCGATAGAAATCTTCCAAGTACTGCAAGAAATCGACCCTTATCGCTTAGATAATTTAGACACATATTCGAATTTACTTTTTGTCAAAGAGTTGAAGACAGAAATGGCTTTTCTAGCGCACAAAGCAACGGAAATTAATAAATTCAGGCCAGAAACGTGTTGTGTTATTGGTGAGAGCTTCAATGAATTGGCACGAATGATATATTGTTAACATGTATCCTTGCAGGCAATTATTACAGTATACGTGGCGAACATCAAAAGGCAATAGTCTACTTCCAACGAGCTTTGAGACTGAATCCACATTATCTCGCGGCTTGGACGCTGATGGGACATGAATTTATGGAGCTGAAGAACATCAATGCTGCTATTCAAAGCTATAGAAGAGCAGTTGGTAAGTATGTGTTAACCAGATTGATACAAAAGTTTTAGCTATCAATGTAAAAAACGAAAATTATTAACCTGGCATTGTTTTGACTGACTTTTAAAGTAAAGTGGAAAATTTCAAAATTTATTTACCACTTAAAAGGTACCTTATTTTTGGGTGCTTCAAATGCGAGCAAGCCATAGCCATTACATCTTCCTACTCAAGGAAGATTGAAGGAAGAAAAGATTGCCTTAAAGAAGGCAATTCCCAAAGCCCTGCTAAAATGTAATTACTAATTTGAAGAAAAGAACGTACAGCAAAATTCGAAAATCAGTTTTTATTTTTTTCGAATTCACTACGTTCACACATATGTATATATACTCAAACAAGTTGGGTAAACAGACCTACGCTCATGTCAGAAGGGTTTTGTATTCAATTTTCAAAATGCAGTCACCAGATTGAATAAAGTCAATAAGCATGTCAATGACGATTTTATTGGAGAAACTATGAAATTCGAAGATCATACTATTATTAACAAAGTTGAACGAATTTAGACTTCTGAGGTTTTTGTTATTGTTATACTCATAAATACCTCCCTTGATAATTATTTCAGATGTCCATCCGCGACGGAGGAAACACATTTTTCATGTATTTCCCCCTGTGCCCCCACTGAAGCAAAAACTGACAGTTTAGGAACTATTTTGAAAAGCTCCCATGAAAACTTTCATTTCATACTCATATCGGCTACGTTTGATGAATTTTTTTTCAGGGGCCACTCTCCTGTACTGTTATCATCGATTAATAGCCAATTTTTTCGAATCCTAGAGTTGTTACAAAGCCCTTTTGTTGGAAGCTCCCTCCCGCCTCCTTGACTTGTTTCACTTTTGAGTATTAATTGTAGGTACTCAGCTTCAGTCATTCATTAAATTGAATCAAGTGTTCAAAGCATGCACCTTAAACGTTGAAGTTGGGAAAAAATAACTCAAAATTATTCAATCTTCGCATTGAAAACAGCCCCTATTTTGTTTTACGATTACTGATACCACTAGCTGAACTGATTCTCAAAGTTATTCATCACACCTATCATTCCTGATATTTTCATGCAAATCCTAGCAAAACTGTAGTGTCTGAGTCGGTAAAAAGCGCATGTTGTTCCATAGCATATGTTGCCATAGTAATACATGCAGCGCATATTGTTCCATAGTAATACAGGAAAATTCAAACCGCTATAACTTCGCTAAATATGATGCAATCTTTATGAAACTTGCAGGGTTAATCAATCTTATAAATAGACATCTGTGTACTGAATTTAAGGGTACTGTTAAGATTTTATTCAAGAAAACATAAAATCCGTAAATCATACTATTACTAACAAAGTTGAGTGAATTGCGACTTCTCACGTATTTGCTGTTGTTGTACTCATCAAGGCCTACATTCTTGATTTTTTTCAGATTTTTCCGATGGAAGGTGTCCAATCGCGAGGGGGGGGGGGACACAAATTTTTCGTGTATTTCCCCTCCCTGTGCGCCCCTCGAAGCAAATTTTGCCAAACTAAGACCTGTTTTGAAAAGTTCTCATCAAGACCTTTCATTTGGTACCCATATCGGCTACCTTCAATGAAATTTTTTTTCGGGGGGTCACTCCCCTACATGGGGAGACCCCCCTTAAATACCTTATAAAATTTGTTAGTAGTTGAACTTTGAAGAGATCACCACTTTACACCTACAGTCTTCCACAAAAGTCAAGGTACAGTGATAAATATCATGAAAATTGTTTGATATTTTTTTAAAAAAACCTATAGTGATAAAAATTTTTTTGGTATTACTTCAACTATAATCATTACACTTTAAATTCATGTAAAACAAAACGAAAATTCTGTCGTATTAATATATTATTACATATGATGTGTTGGAAAGTCAATGAATGAAGTCCACAAAAGTCATGGTACACCTAAAGAAAAATGATACAAATTGTAATTATAGTCTTGCATAGTTATTTGAATTATACTTTTCTTAATATTTTGTCGGATATCCTTTCATCTGAATTACTGACTTCAGTCTTTTAGGCATAGAATATACCAATTTTTTAGTAAATTCGCTGCTGATTCTGGCCCACTCCTCCAATATAACATCCTTAAGCTGCGCCCTGCTTGATATCACTCTTTTTCGGATTTTTGTCTCAAGCTCATTCCAAAGATGCTCTATAGGGTTCAAATCAGGGCTTTGAGGCGGTGTAGCAAGCATGCGAGTATTGTACAATAGCCAGATTCGAACTTTATGCGCAGTGTGCTTAGGGTCATTGTCCTGTTGAAACAAGAAATCTTCTCGCATACCTAATTTGGCTGCACTTTGTTTCATGTTGTTTCGTAGAATCTCTAAATAAGAGTTCTGATCCATAGTATTTTCGATGAATGTCAGATTCCCAACTCCAGCAGCAGCCATGCAACCCCAAACCATAACACCACCGCCTCCATGTTTTACTGTTTTAATAGTGTTCTTGGGATTAAATGCTTCTCCTACTTTTCGCCAGACCCTCTTATGCCCATTTACACCAAATATACAAAATTTAGACTCATCCGAAAATAAAACATTATCCCAAAACGTTATTGGTTTGTCAATATATGCTTTTGCAAATGTTATTCTTTTTTGTTTGTTTATGGAACTTACAAGAGGTTTTCTTCTAGGCGTACGAGATGAAAATCCAGCTTCTACGACAGCTCTACGCACAGTTTCTGCGCTAACCTCCTTCTTATCATTAATTCCAAGAACATCGCAGATTTTTCTACAGCTTAGAAATGGATCTTGTTTTACCATTCGCGAAATTTTTCTCTTGTCCTTTGCACTTAGTTTAGATGGACGACCTGTTCGGGGCACATTTTCCACTCTATTTTCCTTCTTAAATCGATTTATCACTTTTTGAATGGTTGACCGACTTCGCAACACTAGTTCAACTATTTTAGAATATGATTTGCTCTGATTTGAATGCAGATTAATAATTATTTCACGCTCCTTAATACTCAAGTCCTTTCGACTCATTTTTTAAAAATTTTATTAAATAAAAGATACACCACGAATACGGACGCGATATTAAAGACAGCGGCCTACGGTTGTTAACTCACTCTGATAATATGTACTTGGGGGATTCCCCTTTTTACAAATAACAGGGTATTTTCTGCAACTGTACCAAGACTTTTGTGGAGTAGAAAAGAGACATTGCCAACAAAAAATTATTGTCTTCAATGATCATTATTGCCGAATCCCTTTAAATTTATGAAAACTTAAATTCAACAGAACTCGTATTATTACCATGTCATAACTTTTGGTTTTCAAATAAAAATATTGATTCAGTAATACAATTTTCAGTTACCGATTCTCTGTACCTTGACTTTTGTGGAAGACTGTACATACAAAATTTGACGCTTCTAGCTTAAGTAGTTTCCGAGAAAAACTGCTGTGACACACGAACGGACGGACGGACGGACGGACAGACAGACAGACGGACAGACAGGACGCGATTTTTGAAGGGTTTTGTAAAATTATTTTACAAAACCCTAAAAAGTCTGCATACACCTCATTAGTAAGTACTGAATGATGCTGGAATCGTATGAATCAATAATGTGATCTAGATTTAATCATTTTGATAAAAATTCTAAATTGCAAGAAATGTATTGAAGCAAGTTTGATTTAAAAACTCCCAAAATTAACGAAGTTATGGTAATTTTAATACTTGGAAGTCTGTAAGCGGCCCCAAAAAAAGTCTGCGTACCCATCACAAAATTTTGGGATTCCCCGAAATGTGCAGTAGTTATGCCTACATTTATTCATTGAATACGTGACGATACTTGATTGGAAAATTATTTGTGAGTTTAGCATGAAATAATGACTATTCTCTAATATGGAAGTTAAAAATAAGGAAAACAATGTTAGTGAGCGTAAAATGATAATAAATTTTCGTGAAAAAGGGAAAAGTTATCGTGAAATCGAAAACTTAGTTGAAACCGGTTTGATTATCTCACGGCATCGATCAGGACGTCCTCCTAAACTTACAGCACGTGAACGTCGGAATATTATTAATACTGTGAAAAAATCCCTGATCAGCGGTGTTCCAAATTGTGCAGGACATGAAAAAGGAATATAGTAAAACAATATGCGATAAAATAGTACATATACGCTAGGCAGAAAAAGTCTACCTTCGCGTGATGCCATTTAGTTTTCAACATTCACAAAATGAAACGTACCGAACATTTTCTAGATTTTGTTTCGCCTATCGATGAACTATTTGTTTATCACTAGACATCCAGACTTTCATTAATTTCCGCCAAGCGATTTTTGAGATAACTGTACTTTTCGCGGGAAACATACATATACTCGTACATGATCTTTTTTCCCTATATTAAATTTAAATTTTCCATTATAATCATATTCCTTATGATATTTATCTTTTTCTATTATCATTTAAATTTGTCTATATTGTTACATGTACAAATAATAACATGTACAAATAATTCTGCGAGCTGCTGTCGCAATTGTTTTCATAATCATTAAGAACGTCAACAAATGAATTTACTCGAACCCACGAGAACCCAACAAGCATGATCAACATCTGCAAGTGACGTCACTCCATTCATTGATTTGCTCGAATCTACCAGGTACCTCTCGGTAGAACATTCGCCAATGTACGAGAAATGGGTGAATAGGTAGAGACCCTATATAAAGGCGAGCTGAATGAATGGGGGGATCATTCATTCGTCCGCGATAAGAACTTGCGATAGTGTGTGGAAAGCGAATTGAAAAGCGAACAAGTAATAGTGAGGTGATTTTGAGAAGACAATTGCGATATAAATTTATGGACAAGTGTAAAGTAGAATTTTAATAGTGAAAATTAATTAGTGAAAGTGTTAAATCGATTATTGTGCATTATTGTAATTGAATAAACTCTTTTGATTTAATTTAAAAGACAATGCGTTTTCACTTTCCCGGAACATTAAATTATTGGCCGCGAACCAAAAACACGCGACAATATTATTATTTTTTTATAAATTTAATAATTCAAATCTACAATTAAAATTCGGACATGGCAACACATTTTCCCGCTAGACATGCACATATTGCATTGACGAAGGCAAGTTGGGCAGCCGAATGAACGCTTGCTCGTCGAGTCCCGGTGCGACAGAGATACTGGAAGCGACGACTGACAACCAAACGTAGAGTCTGGGTTGAGATCGCGAGCGAGTACGTCGGATGAATATGCGCGGTTGTGTGTGCTAGTCCCGAGCCGTGAACAATAAGAATTAGTGAAAGTAAAGCTTGCGACATCCGTCAGAGTGGAATTGGTGATAGTGATCCGTTATATCATGCTCAAAAGCAATGATTATTCCAATTAAATTGCTTTAAAAATGTCAACGGGTGTATTTCTGACAAAGTTTAATTAAAACATCTCTACCCTCTCTAAAACCTTATCGTTAGTGATCATGACACTGTAAACTTGCAGTGTTTAGTTATTTATTTAAACGTCTACACGCCATTTCCCAGAGAAGTTTACAAATTCACAAAAGAAACAGGAAAATTTTGTGTGTACGTGCCCAAACTGCAACCTAAAAGTTCCAAAGCACGTTTCAACCTTGACAACTAAACATCTGGTAGATGTGGTATCCAACGGCATTTTAGTGGATACGCATTCGAGATCGAGAAAATTGCATCGATTGATAACGGAGCCCCCTATCATACGTACGTCGTATGTTCGGATTGCATAAACAACAGGAAGCGGTTCGCCTTCGCCGTTACTGCCGCGCAGTCGGGTTCGTTCACAATTCGGCAGCAGTCGTCGACATCGTCACCGTCGTAGTCGCCGCCAATTTGCAATTTGTGATTGAAAATTGTGTGGAATTGCCTCCGTAAGTTTTCCGTAGGCACTGCACGCGCCCGTGATATCTGAATTGGGTTAGGAATCACGGAATCAGTACCACCGATCACCTGAGTCAGGCAGTGAGTGGAACAACTGGAGACGGCGAGTGCTGGAACTTTTCATTTCGCAAGAGAATTGTGTGCAAGGCAAGGCACATGGAGGCACCAAAGGAATTGATACTATCCCGGAGGAATATTTCGTACGTGTTTAACGTATCAACGCGGTTGGAATTGGAAAGGAAGTTGCTCGCGAAGACGTCGGCGGCTTGTGTAGTTTAGAAAGCGCATTCAGTTATATCCCAATGATCGTTTTATCACCAGGATATTTGGGTTGATCGCAAACGTTTTACTGACAACAAATTGACATACGGATAACGGTTATTAAAGGAAAAGTCGAGGACGTAGAAATGCCAGAGGGAAATAAACTTGAGGATGTTAATGAAAAACAATTTCTAAATGTGTTATTGTTGGAGTCAAAACTAATTAAATTATTATACTTTGGATTTCCTAATTTCGGAGCTGGAAGATAGTCACATTTCATAAAAAGAGTCGCTTTATCGATGAAGTTTATCGATGAACCATTAAACCTATGATTTCTACTTGTTATTTCTGGAGCGCAATTTAAACAATTTTTTGCAAGCGCTGGAAACGTTTAAAAAAAAAGAAGGGAATTTAAGCCTTCAGGCATCACCACATCGCCAGCGGGCGCCCGACGAGGATGTTGGTGAGTACCCTTTTGGTTTCTTTTATTTTTACATATTATAAATTATAATTTAATTTTCTTTTGCACATAATTAATTTAAAATTTTGTTCTTTGCTTATACGTTATTCCATAGAAAGAAGAAATTTTGTTCTTTGCTTACACATTATTTCATATAATTTTAGTTCCTTTCTTTTGCACATTATCAATTGTAAATTTTGTCCTTTGTTTACACATCATTACGTATAATTTTAGTTCTTTTCTTTCGCACATCATTAAGTACAACTATAGTTCCCCTCGTTTTTTGCACATCACTACATGTAACTTTTGTGGTTTCTGATATTTTGTATGTATAACAATCAGAACAACAGAATGAATAGGTGAATTATTAACTGCTATACCTTTGGTCCTTCCTTTTCATTTGAACCTGACCGGGTATGGGACCTGCCACGTTGGCTGGCCCCTCCACTATAATGAGCTAGCCATCGGTCGAGCTCATCCCTTTTTAAGCGTTTCAGATGCTCTTACCCGGGTAAGGTGGTCTTCCGCACGCGTGCCTATTTATGGCATAGTGTTATGTGATTCCCTCACATAATACAATACTATGACCTAAATTTGCCACGTTTATATTTTTCATTTAAAGGAAATTATGTTTGTATGAGTTTCTCACTTAAATGGAAAATATGGCTTCGCTACGTTTAGATCTTGATCCGGTTGGGAGGGTGCGAGGGGGCACCGTTACCACCTGGATGCCACACTCTTATTTAGGTATCGGCGGTAACGAGGAAGTCCCTTTAAGTCCGTCTGTTTTCTTCAGGCCCGGTTTGTCCTTTGAGTCAGCAATTTTTTTTGACCCTTAGTATGTTACCTCATTCTCGACTTCGGTCGCTATTCTTTCGAACCCTTCCAAATCTTGGATGCAAAATTTCGCCCCACGACACCGCAACGCTATCCTACCAGCGCATTCACAAGGCTAATCCCGGCGGATCCTACTATCCTCTTTCGCCGAGGCAGCAGACCATCGCTGCAGTCCTTTACAGAAATTTTCATCTACCAATATCACAGTAGTCCGCGTGGTGTAGTGGTTAGAGCACTATGTCCGTAATCTGGAGGTCTCTGGTTCAAGTTTCGTTGGCGTCAACGAGATTTAGTTCGAGTGATTCTTCGGACGGACTATAATCCTGTTCAGTTATGATACGTGATGGTTTAAAATCAGAACGTATCGCAGCTTGGTGGACGGAAACATGGCCAAAGCGTGATAATGATCATATCACCTTGTGGAGTGCCGATACATTCGATCATGACAATGGGATACTACCTCTAAGCGAAGGCCCGAAAAGGGCTGTAGTGCTACGAAAAAAAAAACACCACACATCTTGACAATTGAAAGTGCTATCTATGTGTGCTTCAACCATGAAGAACTGCAAATTCATTATACATTACCTACATGCTACGAACAAAAAAAGACGAACACTAAAATTAATTTTCTCGTAAAAAAAGACGCTTATAGTGCTCCAAATAAGTACGTTTTATCATGAAAATTAACGCACCGATCTTTAGAAGCGGAAGGTAAGATGATCTTCTTCAATCATTAGATTCTAGGCTGAGAAAGTGGCTGTCTACTCGTGGTACACCCCATTGCACTACGACCCTGCAATACTATATGAATGATGGATTGAACACTAAACTTAACTTGACGTTTTGGGCTGGAGAAAACATTTTGGATTAAATTGCACAGCACGGTACCACCAATTTGAAACTCGTGCGCTAAGGGCTTCAATCGATGTGGTAAATCCTTGGCAGGTCTCGGAAAATATTCGAAACTCTTACTATTAGTTTTGTCGTATTGGTTTGGATGAGGCGGCCTTCCTCTCAGCGTTACTCACACATAAAGCATCGGTCCTCATAACGGCTGGTGCCAATGCGAGCATAGCCTCTCTGCTATGCACAGATAACCATCGGGCCAATAAGGATAATACACTCACGAAGGGAGGGAGCATCTTTGAGAAGGGATCCAATAGCCGTTCATTTAAACCAATAACAACAACAAAAGAACAAAAAAATATGAGAGGTTTTATTTACCGAAGTTATTTGAGGTAAACTTGAGTAGAAAAAAAATGGGTCATACATTCGAGCGCCCTGTACGAGAGAGATGGACACCGGAAATGCGCGGTTACGTAACGTTTCTCCAGTCCCGTCACGAAACTTAAAAGCTGAGAACCTAGAGAAGACACTTTACAGTTCGATCGCCATCGATCGATACCAAGAAGAACGGTTTCTTAAAAAGCGAGAATAGTTCTAAAGCGCATTAAAGCTACTTGCAACGTTCAAAAAAACATAGACACGAATGACAGGAATGGTGTTTTGGAGCTAGAAAGACTAGACTGTTCACTTCAGATGTAAGCGGCCAATCTACTGGTGCTACGACTCTAGACTTAAAAGGGTGGCAAGTGAAAATGATGAGATGAAGAGACATTGAATAAATATGCGTTAAACGAGAAGTTCTTACGGTGAATTTTTAGTATTCAACAGGGCCCTACACTTCTCTTCTTTTTTTAGTTAATTTATCATCTAATTAATTAATTTGCATCGAAACGTTGTAAAAGAACCGAAACCACTTTGAACCAATGTGATTAAATGACTCGTACTACTGAAATTAATGTATACTGTGGATTGCAGTGAAATAGCACATAAGATGTAAATAATTCACATCGAATTGAACGTAAGGCAAACTAATCAATTATAGACAGAGTTTCCCGCAACATATGTTTGTAAAGGAAGAGAGTAAGGTTTGAAAGGAAATTGCCGCCGAAAAACCATCGGCATTCGAAGAGTAGACAAAAATCAAGAATTGGTAGAAAATTCACATAGACCGTATATTGATTGAACACTGTCTATGTTATAGATCCTACAAATGAGCGGAGCGGCTTGCCAGTAGGACAGCTGTAAGACAATTGACAAATTTAGAAGTTTTCGGAATGACTCGGAGATACGAACTCACAAAACAGCAAAATACATTATTAAGCGCGACGGAAACAAATCTAAAAAGTAATTCAATTCAATATGGTCTATTAAATTGTACGTGCAACCGTCAGGAGATGACTTCATTCTATCGTACAGTTTCGTGGTGGAAAATGACTGGAGCTAAGAGTCTGTCCCTTGCTACAATAATTGCAAAAGTGAAGTTTGAAATGTTTTTGTCTCTAATTGATAATGTAAAATGTATAAATGCTGTTGAATTCCAAATATTTTTGTTAGTTAAGCATGGCATACCTCGTCCATTTTGTTTCCCTTCAAAATATTATACTAATTTTTTTTTCTTGAAAATCCGTTGGGCCTTATCCTTTTTAAGAGAGCAGACGCGTTACGTCATCTTCAGTGTCACACTGAAGATGAATCAAAGGAGTCGAAACTCGTCTCTTCACTTAAAAAGGCAAGGCCCGATGGGTTTGCCAGAAAAAAGGAGAATTAGCCAGGGGAGATCAAACAAACAAAATAAATTGACTATTATAGTAATTGTTATAATTTTTTGTTGAACATAAATAGCCACATTTCAACCTTACCAATTCGCTTTTAATCTTTCTCTGTCTTTTTCAAGTTACATTTAACTGTGATATTCTATTATTGGGTTGTTCGATAATTCATGTCGTTTTTTTCTTATAGATGACGTGAACTACATATTCCATGTACGTGTAGTAGTGATTGCGTGGCTTATATTATTTTATACTATTTTAAGGATTAGACTTTAAACTATCTTCAGTCAAAAACTGAACGTCATTAGTAAATAACAAGTTGGTTAAAAATAAACTTGAAAATGGACAACCAAAGAGAGCATTATCAGCATATTTTATTGTTTTACTTCCGAAAGGGCAAAAATGCGGTGCAAATTTGAAAGAAATTGTGTGAAGTTTATGGTGAGGATTGCCTTATTGAACGCCAGTGTCAGCATTTTAATGTGCAAGATGCACCACATACGCCTGAGACGGATTGGAAACATTATATATCGAATAGAAGAATTTATCAAACTGCTGAAGTGACGAGGGTCGATATCTTCATATTGAAACTTCTTCGGAATCATATCGCAAGATCTGTGACTGTGAGTGAAAACCCTTGGATTTCACAGCCGTTCCACCCTACAGACGGGTATATAGCGACTTGCCTCGCTACTGGCTTCATTCCTCCAGAAGCATTCGTGTATTTGGACATGAATCGATATGTTTTTGATTCTGACGGCGTCCCAGTCATATATCACATATATCGACGGGCCACCGATAAGAAGATAAAATATCCTCCTAATTTGAGTTCACGAGACCAACGATTTCAATGGAGATACTCATTTGCTAGATTCGTTGAAGCTGATCGAGTTGAGACGGGGCAATCTAGGTATTGGTGGCTGAATGACAATGTCTAAATTATTCGTGTTTATTTTCAGTTTTGGTGTTCTTCGTTATTTAGTTTTTGAGTTTCAGCTCATTATTGCTACATTTAGTGTTGTTGTTTATTTTTGTTAAAAATTAGGTATAGGTTAGGTATATGTAATGTTTACTATATTCCGTTAGAGATAAGATTAAACACTTAGGTTAGGAACATTGTTATTGATTTTTTTAGTATAAGTTAAAGTTTTTGATTGTATTTTATTAGAAATAAGTTACAACATATTAGGTGTAGGATCAAAGTTTCACTGTTGTGTTTTGATTATAAATAATTTTAGGATAGTGTTGGTTGGTTTTTTCTCCTTTTTCCAATTAAATTTTAAAAATATGTAATAATCGTAATTAATTTAATTTGCTATAGTTTTTTTTTTTGATGATATGAGTTAACGATAACGTACAAATTTAGAGAGCCATTTGGGCCATTAAGTTTTTTGATTGTTATTGTTTGGAATTTGCTTTATATTCTTTTAAAATTTATAACGATTAGTATTAAATAAAGCGCTTTTGACTTTGACTTTGACTTTGATGCACCACATACTGGTCGTGCAACCACTACTGATGACGACAAAATAAAGGCGTTAATCGAAACTATAAAGTAGTCCACGTAGTGTAGGGGTTAGAGCACTCACGCTGTAAGCCGAAAGTCCTTGATTCGAATCCCGTTGGCGACAACGAGATTTGTTCCGAGAGATTCTTCGGAGGGACTATAAGCCCGTTCAGTTAGGATACATACTGGTTTAAAATCAGAACGTATCACAGCTGGGTGGACGGACACACGGCCAAATCGTGGTACTGACCATATCACCTTCGATCAAGATAATGAGATACTCCAACTATCTCTAACCGAAGGCCCGAAAGGGGCTGTAGTACTAAAAAAAAATCGAAACTATGATAACTCAAGAGATAGCAGAGAAGCTCGACATATCGAATTCAACCGTTTACTTGCACTTACAGCAGCTTGGTTACGTAAACAAACTGGATGTTTGGGCTCTTCACAAATTAAAGGAAATTCACCTCACTAAATGATCCATTTCTATAATCATAACGCGTGATAAAAACGTAGTCCGAAAACGATCATGGGCCAAGCAAGATGAGCCCCCCACAATCGACATCCAAAAGAAGCCAATATTCACCAAAAGAAAATTATACTTTCTTTGTTCTGGGATTACATGGGTATAGTCTACTTTGAGTTGCTTCCAATACACTAAACTATTGATTCGAATGTCTACTGTCGTCAACCATCGAAATTGAACGAAGAAATCAAGAAAAAACGCCCTGAACTGGCCAATCACAAAGGCGTGATGTTCCATCATGAGAACGCCAGACACCATACCTTTTTGATAACCTGTCAAAAATTAATGGAGCTCAATTGAGAACTGATGCCACAACCACCCTATAGCCCTGAGTTAGCACCATCCGACTATCATTGTTTCGCTCCCTTCAAAACCATTTGAATGGTAAAATTTTCGATTCCGATCCGGCTGTTAAAAATGAGTTGGACCAGTTCTTCGCTTCTAAAAACCAAGGCTTCTTCGAACGTGAAATTTGTGAACTTACCCAAAAATGGTAAAAGGTCATCCAACAAAATGATCAATATATCATTGATTAATGTTTGCTGTTAATATAAATAAATTTACTTCAAAAAGCATGAAAAAAAAACGACATTAATCATCGAACAACCCAATACCTGTATATTGTAAAGGAGCATTTATACCACTGAACATTTCTATAAAATCTTCCATTCCTAATAACTAGTTGTTTCTTTTCCAGATGTCAACCGTCGAGATTATCGCGCATGGTATGGCCTTGGACAAGCCTATGAAATATTAAAAATGAATTTCTACAGTTTATACTATTTTAAAATTGCACATCAGTTACGACCCTACGATAGTAGGATGTTAGTAGCTCTAGCTGAAACCTATGAGCGTTTAGAAAAACATACAAATGCTATAAAATGCTATCAAAAAGCATGTAATGTTGGTGACATAGAGGGAGTTGCTCTTTTTAAACTAGCAAACCTGTACGAAAAATTGGGAGACATAGAAAAGGCCGTACCAGCGTATGTTGAATTTTGCATGGATGAAAGAGCATGCGATAAACAATCATTATTTCAAGCGTATATTACACTTGCGAATTATTATGAAAGTAAAGGAAATTATGAAGAAGCGTCTCATTATGCATATAAATGTTTAGAATCAGATGAGGTTAAAATTATCTTGTTTTATATATGTTTATACATATATTTTAATTACTGAAATTTCTAGAAAAAATCTGAGGCAAAATCTCTACTGAAAACTATCGAAAATCGACGAGCACGTCGACCGGCTACACCTCATTCAGCTGGCGAAGATATCGATTGTCAGGAAGTTTGGATGGATGAAAGTGATATGGTCATAGAAAATTCACCAGGTGACGAAAATTCCGGTGCCACAGAACCTATTGCACGACAAGATGAATCAGCTGCTCAAGATCCTGGCGATCCGGCTGATCAATCGGAAGATATGGATTTATCGAATATTTCAATTGATTAACGAGTTGTTGATAATAAAAGTTAAAAAACTGAAAATGTATTTTTTTTTGTCGCAGAAAATATTCTATCTTCGTAATATATAGAAGTATATCATAAATGTCACGTGTTATCAAGGCCACATACCTCAATTCTATAAAAATTGCTTAACGTTTCTATGGTTTTTAGATGCCATACTAAGCCATAGCTAATGCCTAAACATCAATAACATGCTGTCTTGTGTCAAAAATATCCTTGTTGTGACTTTCTCTACAAGAACATTTTATCGTGTAAACTGTCTTCAGAAAATATAAACTAAAGCCTAAGGTTGAGGTGATAAACTGTAAATAATAAACCCTAAAATGATAAGCAAAGGAAAATCAATGCTGACGCCAGATAAGGATACTCGTATGCGATTAATGAATGATCGAATAAATTTTGTTGAAAAACATTTTCTGGAGATGTTTACAGTGTTTGGAGCATATACAAGAAAATTAGCAAGGTAATATTATTGAGATGCGTTTAGCAAGAAAGAAATATTTTCGATTTGTTAGGTTTAGAGACAAAAACGACGAGTTGGCTAAGGTCTTACTAACTTTCTCAGAAGAAGAAACTTTCAGTACGACGTCAGCAACAGCTATGAATAGTCTCGCTAAAGCATTAACAATAATATCTGACTACATGGACATAGAGATCCAGAGGCTGGAGTCTAAGGTAAATTGTACGAGCAACATATACTCAGTTTTCAGATGATTTATAGGGTTTTCCAATAAGAGTTGTTATTTTGATATTAAATGAAAAATGCCATTTTTCAATATGAATGATCAGATGTTTATTTCATTATAAAGAGGAAGCTATGCGGTTAATAGTGGAAAATAACATCAGGCAAATGACCACCACGACACGCTTACAGGACCATATCCTTTTCATGAAATTTTCCATAACCAAATCGCAAAGTGGCTGCCCTACGTCCTCGATAGCCTCACGAATTCCATCTTTGAGGTCTTGAATCAATGCTGGGCTGTTGGCGTAGATCTTCTCTTTCACGTGGCCCCAAAGGAAGAAGTCGCAATGTATTTAATCACAAGATCTATTCAAAATAACACCTCTTATTGGAAAACCCTGTATAATTTTAAGTATGAATTAGGGAACGAATTCGAAAGTCATTAGTGACGGCACAGCAAAACAAGATATACAAGTATTTCAGCAGTAGATAATCTTTCAGCTTTATTTTTCCTTGAGGTTTATGTTTCCATCCCTCTGTTATTTGTGCGTTCGCCACAGTATGTTTTTTTATAAACTTTATAAGCTATAATCTTTAAATTTTGCAGAAAGGTTGCAAGGGATGTTTTTTTGGAAGTTTTGATGTCAGCATTTTTCAAAGGTTCTTCCCCATACAGGAAGGTTCTTTACCCATATAGGAAGTTTTTTTTAACAATTTTACCATTCAGAGTCAAAGCAAGTTTTTTCAAAAAGTAAGAAAGCTGCAATCATCAACTTTTTACAAAGTCACAATTGAAATAAAAGAAAAAAGTGCAAATGAAGGATTCTCCTAAACCAATTCAATGATACGAGTCAAAACTGACGTCAGATAGGAAGCCATATGGTAGAAATTTGCATATGTATATGACGGCCTACTATGGACAAGCTTCCGTGAGCTGTCAGCCAACTGCGGCATAGGCAAATGCTTATATCGCGTAATATGTACTATTTTCCGAATGTAAAACCAAAGAAACGCATTCCGTGCATCCTTAAAATTCACCTTGCATTGTCCACTGTACTCCTAAACTTTTCAAGACGAGCAAATCAAGCACATGTTTTGCACCTTCCACTGATAGCTCAGCGTTGAGAAGTGAACAAACTCCTATTCTTTCACTTTGGAAGGCGATAAAAATTAAACGGGTATAAGAACTGAAATAATTTTTACTTCACTAGGAGCGCTATTGGGTTCTCCGCGGGTCATCTGGATTTCACTGTAGAAATCCGTCTCAAAACCGTATAAAACCACGAATTTTCGTTGGTACCTCCATAATTCTTCATATACCGCCATGTAAGTTACCCAGCGAAGTCGGCCTACTAATGGTCATGTGTGTGGTAGTAAGCGCTGCTGCCATATGGCTTCCTATCTAACGTCAGTTTTGGTCCGATTGCATCAAGCGATTGGGGGTCGCCACTCGTTGGTATAGCTACGTCCAACGGTGGGGCAAGGCTATGCGTGACTTGCAAGTGTGGGGTGAACTCCAGACTCGTTGCAGAATAGATGAGGTTCTGTATAGACTCAGAGGTTCCAAATACTTTTGTAAATTGGACTTGCACAAGGAATATTTGCATTTACGGGTCGATGAAGGAGGGAGCAAGATTCAAACGATTTCAACGCATAAGACCAGAAGTTGCATGCATTACTACAGGAGCCCAAAACCAGCCACGAGGATAGCTTGTACACTGTCTCTGGCGACATGCTATTCCATTCCGAGTGAGCAGTGATTCCAAAGTCTCTCCAAATACCAATGCCGCAAACACTCCATACAACGCATATGGGAATCACGAAGATGAAGCAACTCGCCAGGAGATACGTTTATTGGGAAGGCTTGGACAAGAACATAGAGTAACTTGTGAAGAGCTGTGAGTCCTGCGCCAAAGTTCCCCACAGTCCGCAGAAAGCGCCAATTCATACCTGGGATTAGCCTGATGAAAATTGGGAGAGAGTGCACATCGGCTATGCGGATCCTTTAGATGGACATTTTCTTTTGATATGCATGGATGCAAAGTTGAAGTGGGCAGATGTTCGCATAATCTGTGATGGTCCGTCTTCTGCTTCAACAATCTCTCTGTTTGAAGGCATCTTTTCGGTGTATGGTTACCCCTACGTGATGGTTTCGGACAACGCTACCATTGTTAAAGGTGAAGGATTCCATAGATATTGTAAAGAGCGTGGGGTGTTCCAAAAGTGTAGCGCGCCGAATCATCCAGCCACGAAAAGTCTCGCAGAACGCAGCATCCAGACGTTGAAGAGAAGGCTCAAGGTTACTGCTGAGGATCCCGCTCCCCTGTCTATCAAGCTATAGCATATAATATTCCGCTATAGAGCAACACCTTTAGCATAACGTCCGTCTCCTTCGGAACTGTACCTGAAGAGAAGGATCCGCACTCGTCTCGACGCCTTACTCCCCAACAGCAAAGCTCTTGGTCCAACAGCACCTACCGCCTTGCGAGTTCTTAGTCTCCAAGTGGGAGAGAGAGTTCAAGCAAAGATTCACTTGGGAAATCAAGATATTTGGTAATTCGGCATCACCAGGAGGAAACTTAGCCAGTACTATCATATGGTCGAATTGGAACCCAACCGCACTCTGAAACGCCACATTAATCAGTTTGTCGCCACCTTGATTCGGAAGAAACAAGTCTCCTTCGCTCCTTCAACTCCGCAGCACGGAATGGGTGTGCCATCCTCAACAGAAACTGCAGGGGTGCCAACAGGCTGCTAGTCGCCAACAGCGCCAACTTTGACATATGAAAACCGTCCAGATATACAATTCGACATAAATGGTCCGCTTGTTCAGTCTAGTCTGCGCGCGAATCCATCACCCAAGCCTACCAGAAACCAACGGAAGCCTTCATATCTCAAGGACTATGTTTTCAACATGTGTCCAGTTCCTTAAAATAAGTGGGGGAGACTATAGTGAAGCGTGCGAGTATATTCGACCTAGACTGTATCATTGTGTAGAGTACGAACGTGTTCGATCTAGATTATAGTGAAGAACAGTCTCGTTCAGTCGATTGAGTAGTGAGTGCCGAGCAGCATGTGTTTTGGTCATGTCTCTTTGTTAATTCCATACCATTATTGCCGCAATAAAGAGTATTACGTGTAGCTTATATCAAATGTAGCATATTATTCGCTCCCTTGTCACAACAAAGATCTTACACGTTCGAGTCCAGATGTTATGGAAATTTTAAGATTTATGTTGTCTCAATCAGACTCATAGCAAACCGTTACAAATACCTGGGGTTACTGGTCGACTCGAAGATAAGTTTCTCTTAACCAATCAGGGCAGGCTGATCGGTTCTGAGTCAACTTATAGCCAACGTAGGGGGACCTAATACATCAAGAAGGCAACTCTTGATGAGATCCGTAGAGTCAGTGCTATCGTATGGGGCAGAAATATGGGGCAACACTCTCTACAAGGAGCTCTACCGAAAACTCGGTGCAGTTAGCTTCTTCATATCCGACAGTCCCTGATTTGACGATGCTAGTCCTTGCTAGAGAGTGCCGTACTATCTACCTACGTCGAACCGAAGACGCGAGGAAGACAGTTGCCCACGAGGAGCGACAACGCTCATTCAAGTATTGGCTGCAGTCCTGGGTGAACAGCACGAAGGGCAAATGGTGGGACTGGGTGGGACTGACTTCTACCTGAACCAGTTCTTGAGCGGGTATGGGTGTTTTCAGTCTTACTTGCAAAAATTGGTAAGTTTCGGTCCCCCGACTGTAGGTTTTGTGCAGGAGAAGAAGTTGATCCCTACCACACATTTTTTGCATACAAAAGATGGGACAGGCTGCGCCGGGATTTCTATAAGGAAGCAGGAGAGCTCTCCTCAGATAGTACAGGGTGGGCCAGAAAGAATTGCGAATTTGAAAAAATCAAAAATTGACATCTCGGAAATTCATTTCTTAAAAATAACGTCATCCAGGTGTGCACCATCCCGCTGCAAACATTCTTCGAATCTGACCCTCAAATTGGTTAAAACTCGCTGGCACATTGCACGGGGAATAGCTGCCATTTCTTCCCGGATATTGGTTTTCAACTGGTTAATTGTGGCTGGGTTATTGGTGTAGACTCTACTTTTTAGGTATCCCCACAATAAAAAGTCCGGTGGCGTCAGATCCGGACTTCTAGGAGGCCATGCAATGTCACCTCGGCGCGATATCAGTTTCCCAGCAAACATCTCGTTAACGACCGCCAAAGAGGCATTAGCTGTATGGCATGTCGCGCCATCTTGTTGAAACCATGTCACACGATTATAGGCTTCAAATTGTTGCAGTTGTGGAAAGAAAAAATCCCAGTGACAGATTGGCCTTGTTTTTTCGAAGAAGTAGGGTCCGATAATTCCGTTCTTGTTGACCTTGGGCGTCCTGCAGGCTTCTGTTTGAGAGTCGAACCAGTCTCTTCGAACTTTCTGACCCACGATCGAATCACACTTTCTTTCGGACACTGATTTAGGTCATGCAATCCAAACTCACGCCGAAATAAACGCCGAACAATAGCGCACGAATTGTGATTTTTAATAATGTTTAGCGCAGAATGCACGTTGCGCTCCGATAAGTGATCAATCGCGACTAAATTTCCGAGAACCGAGCTACTTAACCCCACCACCGGCGCAATTCCCTCTCTAAAGCTTCAAACGCAAAAGTGTTTTTAAAATCGTACGCCTTTATGGCCCACCTTGTATAATTGGGGAGATGCTTGCGTCGGTTGATAAACGGAACCATGTGGTACATTATGCTCGGGCAGTCCTAAAAGATAAAAACGACTCTCATAAGCCGGGGACATTGGGGTTGGAGAATCACTTTTCTAGCAATCCCTCTTCCTCCCTCCTCTCCCGATTCAGAAGAGATCTCTCAACTTGAAGGTACTACACTGCGTAAAAAAACGAGGCTTAGCCCGAAGTAATTTTTCAAACTATATCAGACTAGGTTCTCAGGTTGAATGTGGAGGCGTTTAGTAGGTAGTCCAAACTTTTTGTGCGTCTGGGAGCGCCACACTCAGGGCGTAAAAGGCCTTCACCTCCCAACGACAAAAACACTACTTTTATTACTTGGCAGTTGTCCATTTGACTCTTTCCGCTCGTAGTTTTACTTCTATATTGTTAACACGTATATGAATTGACTGCATCATAATTAAATGCTCAAAGGCTAGCGAATAACGTGCTTTTATTTAATTCATACACGATGGAATACACACTTAAACACCCTCTGTATTTTGTCAAGTAATTTCTCTGCTGTTCCCTTCATCTCTGTTGTTTGTTCCACTAACTTCAGGTGGAGATGATATGCCTCTGTATATGTATACTATCCGTGATAAATTTTTTTTGTAATTTCAGTTTGTAGTTCTCCACGCTGTTCAAACACAACTACAATTTGTCTGTAATGTCTCTTTGGCACAACTTTCAATTTTTTATACATCTGCAAGAACTTGATGTCTTCATTTAATCCTCCAATATTTTTTTTCAATTTTACTGAACTATGCTATTTATTTATGAAAGGATTGGTCGATCTTTCTGATATATTTGAATGATTGTGCAATGGATACATAACTCTTTAGGGAAATGAAATGGTACTTCATTAACACAAATAAATCGAACAGAAACTACAATTTACATTTCACAAGATACAAGTTAGGCTAGGATCAATGTAGAATGAAAGGCGCGTCTTGCTGCTCGTGCAATAAACTACTACCTGCTGCGGCGCATGTATCGCATCTCTCTTTTTACTCGATGTTCGCTGCAAAGAATCCAAGCGTCGCCAAGGAACGAATGACGATCAAAAGGAAAACGCGTCTATGATGCCTGAAACGACGTGTCCACACCCTGCATGAGCGTGTGTTTGCATCTCAACCAAGGCACGCGAAAATCTCCCTTGGTATAATTCTTTGTTTACGCCGAGACTGTGGAAGCGGAGGCGCTACAGCTACTCCCTCCCCAATGAGCTTCGCGGGGTGCGAAGGGAACGAAAATGTAACGCACTTTTTGCCCTTCGGTATATTTGGCGGTGATGGAAGCTGAGCAGGTAACGAAGGAGCGACGGATGTTGGCGAATGAGGCGGTGAGCTGCTAAGCTGTGGCATAGGCTTTGAAGTCTCAAGCTCTGGTATGGAGGCTGATGAATCGACTGGAGCGGATATTTGTGAACCTGTGATCACTGGATGCCTTCAATCTGCTGCAGCGATGTAAGCGGGCTTCAGCTGATCGGTCAAAAGTGTTTTTACTATGTCATTGACGTCTACGACGAAAGTGCGCTCCTCGATACGCTTTATCACTCGATGAGGGCCGGAGTACGGTTGCTCCAGTGGCTTTTTGATTGAGTCTATTCGGCGGAAAAAGTATTCACAAGTGGCTAAGTCCCTGGAAACAAAAGGGCGATAGTTGACATGTCTGGAAGGTTGGATTGGGCGAATGGTGTTGAACAGGCGACGGAGGTCGGTAAAAAAATCTGCCGGATTATAAACGGGAACAGGACGAGGATCAACGAATTCGCCTGTGATGCGAAGTGATGTCCAAAAGACTAGTTCTGCTGGCGAGGCCTGAAGGTCCTCCTTGAAAGTCGTTCGCAACCGAAGGAGTACGGTCGGAAGTGCTTTCGGCCAGGAGATTTCTAGAGCACTGTCGAAGGCTGCCAACAATGTACATCTGAGAGAACCCTTGAGCGTGCGGTACATACGCTCTACCATGCCGTTCGATTTTGGGTGGTAAGAGGTCGTATGAATTTGATGAGCTCCTAAGAGGCGAGATAGTTCACAGTGAAGCTCAGCCTCGAATTGCGTGCCCTGGTCGGTCGTTATTTTGAGCGGCGTTCCAAAGCAGGATATCCAATTGTCAATGAGAGGACGGGCGATGGTTGCGATTGTCATGTCAGGTACTGGTATTGCCTGCGGCCAACGGGTCTATAATAGTTAGACAGCGTTCAAAATTTTCAGCGACTGGCACTCTGATCAGGCCCAAATGGATGTGGTCGAATCTTTGATCCGGTGCTGTGAAATTTCCTAACTCCGCTCTGTTGTGGCGATGAATTTTTGACTTTTGTCAGGGGGTCAAAAATATTTGAGGGCAATGCGCTTAGCAGTGGCGCGACCACTTGGACACGATAAATTGTGAGCTGCGTCGAATGCTTGTTTGCGTAGTGCTTGATAGTGCTGTCGTGTTCGGTGCAAACCAATGAATATTCGTTGAGCTCGAGGCGTCGAAGCTTGAAACGAGGGATAGCTAATAGGTGCGGTAGCTGTTCATCTTTCTCTTGCTCAGCGCTAATGGTGCTGAGGTTTCAGGCGGCAGAAATGGAGACAGTTTCCACGCGCGAGACTATGTTGGCTACAGCGTTTTCTTCCCCAGGTGTGTATTCCAGCTGCGTATTAAACTGCGATATAAAATTTTATTGCCGAATCTGCCGAGGCGATCCTTTTTCTGAGCGTTGTTTCAGTGCATGAGTGAGCGGCCGATGATCCGCATTGGTGGTGAACTGCCAGCCTTCGAGAATGCGCTGGAAATGCCTGATTGCATGTCGAATATTTCTGCTCGTACCTCGAATATTTCTGCTCCGCATCTGAGAGCTTTCTCGAGAAGAATCCTAGTCCCCTACTTCCCGTAGGTACCGTCAGATAGCTGCTGATCCAAAACTGCGCCTATGATGCCTGAAACGACGTGTCCACACTCTGCATGTGCGTGTGTTTGCATCTCAACCAAGGCACGCGAAAACCTCGCTTGGTATATTTCTTTGTTTACGCCGAGACTGTGGAAGCGGAGGCGCTACAATTCAATTTATCAATTTATGCCATTAGGAAAATTGTTTTAAACCCTATTATGGTTATAAATACCTTTTGATACTGTCCTGTCTACGTAATTTGCTTATTCTAAATTTTTAGGAATATAAGGTAAAGGTTTTGTAAATAATTGTAGTCCACTACATTATTGAAACAAAATTCCATTTGTTTTTTAATTTGTATCTGATTAATAGGTCATAAGTGAATTTGTACCCTACGAAAATTTGCTGCGAACTACAAGAGAGTCCCTAAAGTCAGCTCTACTAGCACGTGATAAAGAGTTGGCGCGCGAGAAGCAGCTACTCGAGATCCGGGCAAAATTTTCTGCAAATACGGTAAAGATTTTCAGAAAAATCTAGTATTGTTAGTTTAATATTTCTTATAGTCTGCTGCTGACTCAGAGCTATTAAAAGCTAAAGTTAAAGTCAACCGAACAAATAAGGAAGTAGAAAATATTATGGAAAAATTTGAAAAGCGTAAGCTCAAAGATATCAAGACAATTCTTTCCGATTTCATTTTAATCGAAATGAAACAACATGCTAAGGCCATCGAAATTTTAACGGCTACATATGAAGATGTCGTGGGAATTGATGTTAAAAAAGATTTTCAGGTATTTTTTTGTTCACTTTTATAAAATTTGTGTGAAACGCAGTACAAATATGTTCTTCTATCCAATTTTAAAATTGTGTGGACATGAAGATATTTTCTTCAAATCGTCTTTCGTATTCTTAGTTATAAAAGACATTTTTTCCTTGAAGGAACTGAAACGTGTTATAAAAACCAAGCCTGAAAGCTCTTCTGGCTTCCCGAAGAAACAACGCTCGCAATCTCTAGATCAATTAGAAATACCGGAATCTAAGCTATCGGATAAAGTCAAAAAGTCTAAGAGTAATCACAATTTAACAGCCACATCCGATGAGGTCTCAACCTAAAGGCTAGACTTTTAACTATATTGATAACGTCTTCCGTTTTAGGAATCTGACGATGCCAGTGAAGATGAGGAAGAAGATGACGAAAGTATGCCTCCACCTGATCAAGATTCGGATACTGAAAGCAGTGAAGATGGTTCATCCATATCGCCAGATAATAAAGCTAAACCAATCCCACGAACCAAAGTCCCACAAACTCGAGTAAATGATCAGCAGTAAGTTGTGAGACATGAGTCCTTTCACCCACCCTTAATCCCTCCTAGGTTCCCGTCTTCAAAGCATTTTGTGAGGGTGTCGGAATTCCTAATGACCCACTGGAACCAAGAGATACAAAAATTAAATTCACAGCTCGAACTATTCAGGTTAAATCCATAAACGGAGTCACCAAACGGCATTAGATGTCGTTCCTAGTAGTTGTTCACATTGTGATAATTCTCTAAACAATAAAACGCCAAACGTTTCACGTACATAAATTTCTTTTTTTCTTGTTCTCTTTTACATCCTAATGCATTCAGTGCCGTTTACATACAAATAAAATAAAAACAATTCTTGGGCGGCCATCGATTTTTCTCGCGGGTCCCGTTTATACTTATTAGTAAAAATAAAAACAACATCTAATTAGATCCCGTAGAAATTATGATAAACTGGTTATTACAAACGTTTTGTGTGTTCTTGAGATGCAACGTTCAAGATTATGGCTAAGAATTTTTCATGATTGATGTGTTTGATATCGGATACTAAACTAGATGATGGTGGGCGTCGTGTGACCAATATTGCTGTTGACTATCCTCAGGTATCCTGCATGGCTGCAACATATTATATGCACCAACGATTTATTTTTCCGGTCCTTCAACGCCCGCTTGTGTCATAAGATCTGCAATGCTTTTCTCGAGATCATCTATCCGATTGCCCATATCGTCGATACGAGCAATTATTTGGTCTGACATTGACTGGAACTTGTCTTGGACATTTTGAAGGAGATTTTGTACCTGAAATAGAAAGTATATTTGAGAACGATTAACCTTGGTGAATAGGCGGAAACAAATGGGGTGGATCTTACATAGACTGTCAATTCTTGCATATTTTTCGGATCTGCATTACTATTGAGGGAGTAGTTTTGATCTAAATCGCTATCAATTTCCGCCTTTAAATCCGTCATTTTGATATTGCGCAGAATTTCTCGGAAACAAAGCCAAAACCTCGAACAGAACAAGCAATTTGCAATCAACCAACTAGCACCTTTAGACACAACAGAAAAGAATGACAGATGGCATTTTGTTTGACTCAGATGGTGGCAGGATTCTAGTGATGAAGAGCATGTGTTGACATAGTGATATGGTTATTTATGGTTCGTAAATAAAGGGTGAAAATATTTAATCGATATTTTTATGGCAACGGTGATAGAAAATGGAAGGTACGAGAAAATATGCATTGAGTATCATTCCACGTCTTATGTATTTGAAAGCATTGGATGAATATGGAAAAAGATTTCTAATAAGATTCATTGATTTTTTTCAAAGAATATACTAATGAAGTCAAAACCAGCTAATGAAATGAATTAGACGTTTTAAGCTAATCAAAGTGGCTGCATTTACTCCTTGCATGCATTTTTCAATCCAATATGAACGATTACGATTATTCCAGAACAATTTTATTGTTAGCAGTTGCCGATAATTTCAGTTCTAAGGTTGTATTTGCAATCCTATGACTCAAGTTGAAGTTTCGTTGGCGTCAACGAGATTAAGTTCGAGTTGTCCTTCGGACGGACTATAAGCCTGTTCAGTTATGATACGTGCTGGTTTAAAATCAGAACATGTCGCAGCTGGGTGGACGGACACACGGCCAAAGCGTGATAATGATCATATCACCTTGCGGATGCCGATGCATTAGATCATGACAATGAGATACTCTAACTATCTCGAAGCGAAGGCCCGAAAGGGGCTGGGGATACAAAAAAAAAAAAAAATGAATAACTGATTACGCATCTAAAATTACTTTAACAACCTTTTTATTTGCAACAAATAACTTTTTTTCTTTCAGTCAGTAAAAATTGGCCTGGGCAGAAAATATAGGCACTGGTCAGCGATGATTGAAACTTTATCCCGTATAAGCGACTGTCTCACCTACTAGCCACCAACAGCGTTATCGATAATTATTATAACTTAGTATTTACCTCGTGCAGGTAAATTAATAAATTATATCCCCTCGTTGGGCTATTGGTTATGTAATGATTTTTAAATCTCGTTCGTTCGTTTAAGAGATTTCCCAGAGGAAATCTAAACCGACCTTTCATCGGGTTTAGACTTAGTCTGGAACGTGACAACGGACAGTACCCATTATATCGACGAGTCTGGACACTCTTAATCTACTCCGAGGTGGCTGTTGGCTGGCTAACTATTCGGGGAGGAGTTTCCGTCGCAGGTCTTCCACGAGCAGACTAAGTCCGAAATACAAAAAATCAGCCATCTGTTCAAAAGCCCGATTTGGAACACGTCGAACAACTTCCAGCGACTGTACTTTAAACTACGTCACTTCCTTTCCTTTTCTCTTCGATCCGAGGAAAAGGACCACGGAACAAATTACAACTATGCGCTAATTACAATTATGCGCTCCCCAATATTACCGACGTGGTGCCCGAAATAACCTACTCAAATCCAAAACTGAAAAAATTTTCTCTAATAAAAAAACGCAAGGCTCAAGATATGGCACTGCGTACCGACCGCAACAAAAAATCGACCATTCGCGGATTACCGGAACCCTACCCCCTCGGTGGCATACTAACCTTTCTGCTGCATTAACCTTCTGGAACGGAACGAGTTTGCTGGTAAGGAAAGACTGTATTGAGTTAGCAATTCATAATCAACTTTATTCAATTCCTAGTTTTACCAAAAATACGAACACTTCACTACTAAATGATTAAAAATTTCAAAAAAGATTTTCTTCATAACAAAATGATCGATTTGATAAATTTCTACCATCACGTTTAAAACCAATCGATGTATTCTAACAGGGAAACTAAATTGGTAAGAATGAAGACCTTCAATTAGAAAATAAGAGATAAAAGGAAAAACGCGCAAGTTTGTGAATGAGTAAAAAGAACACGATTGATAAATTACATATATGCTAAATGTATGTGTTTTCTGTCGATGTATTATTTTTCCCATAATAGTGGTAACATTATTAATTACAGTACGCCTTGATAGTATTGGCTCACGCTAATGCCGTCTGTCAATAACCACAAATTATAATGGCAAAAAGACTAGGAAGGATGAGGTGTGAAGCGATAATTTATGGCAATTGAAGTTAGAGGGAAAAAGAAATATGCAATGGACCAAGAAATATCCTATGAAAATTTATTCTCTTCCCTTGGAAGGTACTCAAAGGATTAGAAACGATGTGAAGACAGGATTTAGGAAAATTGATTAAATTGTAAAAGAAAAATTGATTAATTGTAAATTTGATTCAGAGAGAGTTTTTTCACCTCAAGTGGGCTCTAGCGATCCCAGTATCTAAGCCTTGCTTTCTAAGCATTCAATTTTTTGAAACATCTATTTTTTTTTAATATCAGATGCGAAAAAAGTATGTATGTAATTTTAAAGGGTTTGGCTTCTTGGACGCCTGATAAAAATCTCGTAAATGTTGGCAAAACTGTATCTGCTTAGTGTGTTTATGTGTCCGAGATGTGTCACTTGTGGCTTATATAACTTAAGATAATTGTTTCTGCAAAGAACTATCTCTAATAAACAAACTTTCTATAATTTTCATATGAATTAACGCAAAAACGATTAAGTTTTAGTCTTTGTAAATACTTATCATAAATTTCAGATTTCTCATATTCTTCTATATTTATTTTACAATTTTCAGACGAGTGGATTCTAAATGCAACGTTGACGCTTATTGCTATGATTTTGAATATCCATATTAACATCTAAGAGACTTGCCAGACGTTTACAATGACGAACTTTTTCACTAGCTATAGATGCGAAGAGTTCGTGTCCTCTCGGCTGTTTGACTAATGCTTCTTTGAATGTGTGGAGATTGTTATTCCACTTTAAAATTCGGGGCACAGACTCGCACAAACAAGCTCAATTTGAAGTGGTGGCTAATCTGTTTATTCTAGAAGCAATTGATATGAGCATTAACTGCACTGTTACTTATTTTTGTCAGCAACACAAAAACTCACTTCATAGGCGAGCACAAATTCTGTACATCCGGGGATTGGCAAATATTGCCAATAATCAAAATTCGCGCGTCACTCAAAATTCATCTACTTTACCGGAACAACTGATGGAATCATAATGATATGAACACAAATTATGAACAGCAATAGGATCCTTTCACCACCTTCGCACAAAATTGACTTTACACTGAAATGCAAATTCGACTCCTTAAGATACGAACACATTTTCTATCGGCTGGCCGTTATCCATACCTCAGAGATCTGTCATCCAACCTTGTCAGCTGATTGGGAAATTTATATAGAGGTGACAGAACTCTGCCGAATATCGATTCACGGAATCAGCGGTTATTATAGTTAGTTACAGGATCAGAGATGGGAAAGGACCATTTGATACTCTTTAAGTATAGCAGCAAAATAACTTAGCAAAAGATAATGGAAAGATTGATCATCCACTTTAGATAGTCGGTGCCTTTTCCGAATTTATTAAGAAAATAAAATACAGGTATAAATTCTAAAATACTTAAAAGAGCGCCCCCCTTTACTTTAATGGCTGAAACTGAAGTTCTTTGTGTGTGCTGCCTCAGTGAACCATGTATCGATGCTAACGGAGAGTGACTTGGTCCAGGATCGCGTGCATGCACTGGGGTAGGTTCTTTCTCCTGGCACCAAATTCCACTACAAATTACTCACCTCCGACGAGCCCTCGTTGTTGGGACGGGTAAGGGCCTTTATTTGTAATGATGCCTCGATGAGGTACCTGTGTCTTGAAGTAGCAAAATAACGGCTCTATCAGTTTCACAAATTTTACTAAAAAATGCGAACACACTGAATGTACTGAAAAGGAAGTAATAGCACTTGTATGAATTCCAATTACATCGCGACGACCTTTTTATCGTTTACCGGTATGAAACACGCTCCGTATAATATCAGCGATAATAATTTGAATTTATTTTTGTAACTCACATGTAAATTGAAGTTTTCACAAGAAAACATCTAGTTTTCAATTGTTTTTCTTTTGCTATTGCTTAATGATTCGAAATTCTTAGGCATATAGAAATTTCAATGGTCGAATCAAAAAGATAAGAATAAAAAAATATATTTCTTTTTCTTCGAAATTTTGTTTTGCATTGTGCCTACATTTATTTATTTTATTATTTATATTTATTACGTTTCACTGCCGCTTTTAATCATTGTTTGTTTTATATACATATATATATTGTCACGTGTTTTCGGTTCGCGGCCAATAATTTTAATGTTCCGGGAAAGTGAAAACGCAATGTCTTTTAATTTAAGTTAAAAGAATTTATTTGATCGCAAAAATGCACAATAAACAATTTAACAATTTAACACTTTCACTAATTTTAATTTTCACTATGAAAAAAATCTAACACTTGTCCATAAATTTCTTATCGCAATTGTCTTCTAAATCACTTCGCACTCAAACAATCAATCGTCTTTACTTCGCGTTCCACTATGTCGCAGTATTCTATCGCGGTTGTAATGAATGAACCCCCCATTCATTCAGCTCGCCTTTATATAGGGTCTCTACCTATTCACCCATTTCTCGTACATTATCGAATGTTCTACCGAGAGGTACCTGGTAGATTCGAGCAAATTAATGAATGGAGTGACGTCACTTGCAGATGTTGATCATGCTTGTTAGGTTCTCGTGGGTTCGAGTAAATTCATTTGTTGACGTTGATTATGAAAACAATTGCGACAGCAGCTCGCAGGATTATTTGTACATGTAATTATTTGTACATGTAACAATATATATATATATATATATATATATATATATATATATATATATATATATATATATATATATATGTAGGGATCCGAATGGAAGGAGCAAATAAAGAAATGCGCCACTTGTGGGTTTTAAACGTTTTATTAAAACAAATAGGCAGAAACTTCAAGGAATAATTTAAACATATTTTCCGTGACGCGCATCAGCGAGAGACTCCCGTCAAGTCACTTCTCTCTCAAGTACATTTCCAACAGAAAGTAGGTCCATTATGAAACGTCATTGCTAATACAGTCAATCACAAAAATATTCAAATGTTTTATCCGATATCGTTCCTACAGATCGGCCGTCCTGACCTATGCATCGCCCTCGATGCTGCTGTCTTCGAATCCTTCTTCAAAAAAAATATATATATATATATATATATATATATATATATATATATATATATATATATATATATATATATATATATATATATGTAGGGATCCGAATGGAAGGAGCAAATAAAGAAATGCGCCACTTGTGGGTTTTAAACGTTTTATTAAAACAAATAGGCAGAAACTTCAAGGAATAATTTAAACATATTTTCCGTGACGCGCATCAGCGAGAGACTCCCGTCAAGTCACTTCTCTCTCAAGTACATTTCCAACAGAAAGTAGGTCCATTATGAAACGTCATTGCTAATACAGTCAATCACAAAAATATTCAAATGTTTTATCCGATATCGTTCCTACAGATCGGCCGTCCTGACCTATGCATCGCCCTCGATGCTGCTGTCTTCGAATCCGCGAAACCCGTCAGCAATGGAATCGATCGACGTCGGATAGGGCTTTAGGTTGTCAGCTGAGGTCCCCGTCTCATTCGGCCCTTCGTGCTCGCCGACCTTTTTCACCCGATAACGATCTTTCTTTAGAACGGCGGTTACTTTGTATGGTCCGAGAAACTTGGAATGCACCTTCAAACCAGCTCCGAATTGAGTTCTTCGTATGGCTACTAGGTCTCCGTCTTTATACTTTCGTGCCGCCTTACGCCTCTGGTTGTAATTACGCCTGTTTTCCTGTTGGATTTTCGAAATGTTTTGAAGCGCTTCTTGCCGGAGAGCCGATCGATGGTCCTGGAACCAATTCATGATTTCCTCGTCAATAGCAGCTCGTAGTTCATCGTTGTTACTTAGATGCATTGTCTGTCCAAACATTACTTCAAAAGGACTCATACCAATACTTCTACTGTAGGCCGCGTTGATCTGCTGCTGAACTTTTTCTACATGTTTATACCATGCCTCGATCGGAAATTATTCGTCTAGGATTTCCAAAAATAGTGGATTGCCTCTGCAACCTACCAATTATTTCATCGGCGGTAGTTGATTTGGTCGGATACAGCCAAACAAATTTGGAGAAAGCATCAACGATTACAAATAAATGGTTATAGCTCTTGTTCGTCGACGGCATTGGTCCTAGATGGTCAATATGGTATGTCTGCAGCGGCTTATCGCCTTTGTCGATGGTGTTCAAAAATCCTTCCGTCTTGCCTTGCTATCGTTCCGCAAGAATACAGTTTACGCAGTTTGTTATAAACTTCTCGATTTTTTTGCGCATCTGAGGGAACCAATATTCTTGTAGCACTATATACTCGGTTTTCTTCCAACCAAAATGTCCTTGTTCGTGGCAACGCCTGATAATGTCGTGCTGCATCGTATTTGGTACAACTAACAGAGTCTTTCCGTCCATCTCACGATATAAAACATTCCCTTTCAACGTGAATTCGAGCGTCTTCTTGTTATTGCCATCTTCCAATATTTTAATCAGCTGTTCGTCGTTACGTTGCTCATTTTTAATCTGTTCCAGAATGATGTTGTCCATTCGCTGAAGAACACATACGTCTGCAGGATATCTGCTTAATGCATCTACATACTTCATTAATGATCCCGACCGATGCTCCACAATGTAGTCGAACTCTTCCAATAACATTGCCCAACGTGAAACTCGAAGACACAAATCTTTTTTCACCATCGTTCTTGCGAATGCTTGACAATCCGTCACTATTTTAAATTGTGCGCTCAGCAGATATACACGGAATTTCTTCAATGCTTGCACTATTGCCAGAATTTCCAATTCGTAGCTAGTATATCTTGATTGAGTTGGGGTCGTCTTCCAGCTGGCATAATGAATAGGATGCATCATTACATCTTCCGAATCTTTCTGCATAAGAATCGCACCTAATCCGTCCTTAGATGCGTCGGTGTGTAGTTCTGTTGGTGCTCCCGTCTTATACAACCTCAAAACTGGGTTTGTTATCAGTGCAGTTTTCAACTGCTCGAACGCGTTCTTTTGCTCCACGCCAAACTCGAAAGAGACCCCATCTTTCAATAAATTGGATATAGGTCGCGCAATTACTGCATAGTTGGCTATGAATTTGCGGAATGCACCCGTCAAACCTAAAAAGCTTCGAACGTCTTTAACGGTTTTAGGCGTTGGGAACATCGAGACTGCTGTCGTCTTCTTCGGTGATGGTTTGATTGTACCATTTTCAAGGATGTACCCTAAGTATTCGACTCGTTTGGCCATGAAATCACACTTACTCCAGTTTATCATGACGCCGAAATCACTCGAGATTTCTAAAACTTTTCTCAGTTTTTCTAGACTTTCTGCTTCACTCCGTGCCGGGATAATAATGTCATAACAAGTAGGTCAAAACGACGCCTTTCGCAATCAATTCCCGATAAATAGTTTTAACATGCCTTTGGAAAACAGCTGGTGAATTACTCAGACCAAAAGGTACTCGAAGAAATTCAAATTGTCCGTCAGGTGTCACAAAGGCTGTGTATTTCACACTCTCCTTCTCTACAGGTACGTGGAAAAATGCGTTTTTCAAATTGAGCGTGGTGAAAACCGTCGAGTCTTGTAATCGGTCTAGCTGGTCTTCTATTAGCGGAAGCGGATATGGGTCGCGAATAATTTTCTTGTTCAACATTCTATAATCCACGCATAATCTGGCGTCTCCGTTCTTCTTCTCAACCAACACGATGGGAGATGCATATGGCGAAGAGCTATATCGCACGATACCCTCTCTCATCCAATCATTGACTATGTCTGCTACAACCTTCCGTTGTTTGTCCGACAGTCGTCGCGGACCTTGGTGAATCGGAACTTCGTCGTTAAGAACCAAGCGCATCTCGATTCCTGTCTCTTTTATTTTGTTTGGTATATACGCTTCGATGAGATTTTTGACTTCCGCTTTTATAGATGAGTCATTGATATGGCACAGGTCAACTTCACACTCGTCTGGATCTGGGCTGACACTTAAAGTTTTCAAGTGATCGTAAACGCTTTCGTCATTCGCTCCTTGTTGACTGATGACTTCTTCCGGTTGTTGATTGGCATTGTCGATTATTATATCCTTCTCATTCTTTGTTGATTGTTGAGCTGCTTCGGAGTTATTTTCGCCTACAATTCTTACAGTAGCACTCCGATTTTTTATTGTTATTTCTACGAACTCCGATAATTCACCACCAAGCAACAAGTTATATGGGAAAGTCGAATCCGGCACTACATGAATCGTAAGGGTTAAACGAACACCGTCTATTGTAACCGTCGTGGTAAAATGACCAAGAGTTTGCTGACTGCCAGAGCCAATGCCACCAAATCTAACTTAATTTTTCTCAAGACATGGAGCGTCTAGTCCGTCATAGATACTACGTTTTATTAAATGGAGATCACTACCCGAATCAAAAACTGCACGAATTGTTCTTTTGCACATTTGTATGTCTTTATAAGTCTTCATATCCGCTAATTTTAACGCATCACATCTAACCTTGGGGATGTTCACTCGCGGGGTTGGACACTTGCTTGCAACATGGCCAAAATCACCACATGCGAAGCACTTTGTTCCCTTCCTTTTATCAGGACAGTCTTTACCGAGATGATTGGAATTTCCACAGTTAAAACAGCGTTTGCCAGACTTAGTATCCGGTGTATTTTTTTCACGTAACGGATACTTTGATTTTATTCGCGATTTTATAGCCTCGTATTGAATTAATTTTTGTCGTAATTCCTTTATCGAGCTCGCACCATATAAAATTGTTTTATTACGCTCATCGTCTGGAATACCGTCAATGATGTATTGTATCTTGGCCTCCAACTCGATCTCGGCGTGACTCGCGATATCTAAGACACGATAAACATATTCGTTCGAACTTTCACTCGGAAACTTTCGAATTTCAGTCAATTGTTTGTGAATGTCTTTGCTATTAGCTATCTGTCCGAATTCTACACACAGCGAGCTACGTAATTGATCCCATGATTTTGCGGAGCACTCAAAACCGACAAACAATTTCGCTGATCCACGTAACAATTTCTTCGCGTACACTACTCGTTGCATATCATTCCAACCACACATTTCCGCGGTTTCTTGAAAGTTTTTTAACCATCTTTCAATATTTTGGTATTTATCGCCACTAAATGTTTCCAGCGAGTCTTCAACATCGCGATGTGACAACATTGTTTGCCTAAAAGACACCGCACTACATTCAGAGGGCGTTCGGTCAATTTCACTTGCAGCCACTTCCTCTTCCTCGTCGTCCTCGTTCTCTGACATCGTCGCAGCACGTAATCGTTCACGTAAAACTGCCTTTTTTCCGCTGACTGGCAACTCCAAAGTACGCAATCGTTCCCTGATTTCTTCCACAGTCAACGAATCAATATCCATCTTAGCAACGGCCACTGAGCTCCTCAGTCGTTCGCGTAGCACCGCTTTACTTCCCGTTGGTACTTCGCTTTCTTCATCCGGCATATTAAATAATAATCTTCCGAGCAATTTACTCTTTGTTTTCGTCTTGATCACGTCGTCGTCAACCGAACACGTATAGACACGGAATCTTCTTGCACCGAAACCGTCTACATGTCCTTGAACGCGTCGCCGTCTATCGAACACGTATGGACACGAAATTTTCTTGCAGCAAAACCGTCTATTTGTCCTTGAACGCGTCGCCGTCTATCGAACACGTATGGACACGAAATCTTCTTGCACCAAAACCGTCTATTTGTCCTTGAACGCGTCGCCGTCTATCGAACACGTATGGACACGAAATCTTCTTGCACCAAAACCGTCTACTTGTCCTTGAACGCGTCGCCGTCTATCGAACACGTATGGACACGAAATCTTTCACCGTCTAGAACTTTCGTCTACTTTTACTTCTATTTTCATTTCAATAGTTACTCCATTTTTTGGCGAATCCCGGTTGAGCCCCCACTTGTAGGGATCCGAATGGAAGGAGCAAATAAAGTAATGCTTGTGGGTTTTAAACGTTTTATTAAAACAAATAGGCAGAAACTTCAAGGAATAATTTAAACATATTTTCCGTGACGCGCATCAGCGAGAGACTCCCGTCAAGTCACTTCTCTCTCAAGTACATTTCCAACAGAAAGTAGGTCCATTATGAAACGTCATTGCTAATACAGTCAATCACAAAAATATTCAAATGTTTTATCCGATATCGTTCCTACATATATATATATATATATATATATATATATATATATATATATATATATATTTAACTACTATTTATTATCTATCATGAATTTGTACATTGCTTAGAGATTTTTTTATTTACTTTCCTGTGTGAAAGTATTTACTTGCTTTATACATATATAGCTAATACTGTTCATTCGACTTAACAACGCAAAACGCAAAATCGTTTCGAAAAAACTCAAAATTTAAACTGGACGAGAAACCAAAAAAAAATATCAACGATAGCATCATTCCGCATGAATTTTTGGAACTATCTTTGAGTGTCGCAAGATGAGCATAATTTTTACTTTAAATTCCACAACGGTTACGAAATCTTCAAAACACGCTGCACCTGAAATCAGCAATCTGATGACCATGTAATAAGCCGATCCAAAACGGTCCAATTGTTACCACTTTTTGCTCAGGATAATTGAGATTCTCATCAAAATCACCACGAACTATATGCACATAATCTGCTAGCGTTTTCAGATAATCATATGATTCTTTTGTACATAAATTACCGGTACACAAGATATGATGTATGCGCCCAGGAACGAATTACTTTTTAAATTTTTGACGGCAGGCTACTACATCGATGTGGAATGCGCAAGTCCTCCAAGAACTAAAACAAGCATTTTGAAGAACAGTTATCAGAGTGCAAAAAAACATTCTTTGACTTAACTCTCCAAAACTTTTAAGCTGTTTTTCATCGATATTCTACGGAAATAAATTTGCGGCAACTTTAGTTTGACAACACTTGCACGTAAAATGGCGCCACGCTAAAGAACTGGCCGGAACTTTGCACTAAAGAATTATAGCAGCGTACACTCAAATATTCTGTTCGGTCTTCACTCGGAAAAATATGAGATTTTAAGGGAAAGCATTTCTCCAGATAGTCAAGATATGGTCGAAATATTTCTGAATAACTGGTCAACAATTGGTGTGAATCTTCACTTCTACTCGATACGCAATTTTTCTTCTTCAAGTACACTACAGCCACAAAGGCTTCACATTCTGTAGGAAATTCACACCAATACAAATAGTACCCTTCACAATTCTAAACATTGTAGAACTGCTTTCGTAGAATCCACTCAACCACTTATACAAAGTTAAGAATCTTTTTAATGCACTACCCTTCAACTTGCATGCGTGTAATGTGTCAATAATGTTAGTGCTAGCATCGATAGACATTCAGGCGCTAGTAAAAAATCACTTTTTCAAGCTTTCGACCCTCGCGTCCACCTACAACCAAGTACACCACTTCACCTCACGTGACATATCCCGCTCGTTGTATCAAATCGAGTCCCACTTCGTATGAATTCCGCTTGCCGTCTCCCTTGACGAGCCTCTTCATGGCAGTAACGACAGGTTCTTGTTACAATAATGTAGCAATTGTGTCGCAATGGTGTTTATATTATCGACTTTTTGTTTGTTAGTTTTTTATATTTGTTCTTCGGAAAAACTTTTTAATCGATAATGGTAGCAGTGATAGTGGCGGGGCTTATTTCGGGTTAGTGATAACAATATTTATAAGTTGTGTATCAAATTGATTTTTGTAAAGGTCCCTCGAGCAGTTTGCCTAGACGGGCTGCTCGATTACTGCAAGTTCTTGTACAAAATGAGAGGAAAAAAGAATAAGAAATAAACTTTCAAGTTTCAATCAAACTTTGCTCCTACACTTCGTAACTACACTGTTGTCTGACAGCCATGTGGTCTCCTGCTTGGTAATTCCTGTCACCCGCTCCATTTACACGCATCTTCACCACTTTCGATTCCAAGCCTACTGAAGTAGAAGACGAAAGAGATGTAATGGGCCTTAGGCAATGGACTCAGGATACCGTCTATAAGCGGTGACGGGTATGCGTTATTGATGGTGACCACGTTTACTTTGTGTGCGTATATGTAATTATTTTTTCTTCCTCGAAATTCGTGTAGGACACGAATGCTGATTGTTTGACACAAGTATCAGCGAGCTATAAAGAAGACCGAGCTCAGCTGTTTAGCTTCGCTTGACGACTGCGTACGCGTGCTAGTTGACTAGCTATTTACGGAATCATATGAGGCGGGTTCTTGTCAGGCCATGAAGCTACACTACAAAATATGGATGGAAACTTGACCATTGTAGTTAACTTTAACATAGTAAAATAATAAACTAAGCACTTTTGACGGGGTGACCAACTTCTCTCCTCAGCAGCAGCCACTCCTACACTCCTAATTACCACGGGGCTGCACGACTGCTTATGTTTATTATATATAAGCACAGTCAAATTTTATTTGGCTCGATGACAAGAGTAACAGGCGATGACTATGTGCTTTGGGACTCCTCAATGACACCTAATTGGAGCATCCGATCGATCTTGGCATATAGCAACATGGCGAAGTAACGCTGCGTAATGGTTTGCTAAACCAATATGGTGCGCCCCAGACCTTCACGTAAGTAAGATTGTAAGGCCGCTATGGCTGCTTTCAATTATTGTCTTTGAATCGAGTTTAGCTCATGCTGATTTGTGAGGAAAGTGAGTTCGTTTAGATGATTTGTGAAAAAACGTGAACACATAAATAAGTCCGATGCCAAGCTTAATTGTAGAACGAAGTCAATACCGAGCAAAATGTTCTGTGTTAGCCAAGGGATAGTATAGAATTTGGCTTCCTTTCTTTGACCCCTTAAGGTGACGGAGGTAGCTAGCATTCTATGAGTCGAATGTTTGATGCCATCAATTGTGATAATATCAGAGCACCAGGGTTAAACCAGCTCGGGGTGTTGAGTCAGCACTTTCGTGTTGAAACAAGAGGCAAGAGAGCTGATGTTGGAATCATTGTCAATTGAGGCAACGTTGAACTTTCCAAGCAAATTTTCTGGGGCATACCACTGTGTGTTATTTTCAGTTACTTTCCAGATGTTGCGGTATGAATTTTGATAGCAGGTGCGCCCGCACTTACCGAAGCTCCTCCAACGACGGATTTACCATATAACTTTGCGTGGGCGTGATGTGTCCTCTTCTGTCTTGAAAATTCTTGCATGTGCCACCTGATATTTCTGGAGCCAAATATTATCATCATCTATGCCGTGACAGCCTAAGACGGGCTTTGGCCTCCAGGATTAATCTCCTCTATTCATCACGTTTCTCCGCCAGTTGATTACTCCCAGTAAGAATCTACTGTCAGCTTCTATTGTGTCTTCCAATCGAGCACTCGTTCTACCCGCTGTACGTCTGCCTTATTTTCTACTCTTTAATGTTCTTTTAGGTGGCTGATTTCCTTCCATTCTTTCTACATGGCGTACCCGTTGCAATTTACGTATCTTTACCCAAACGGATGGTCTTACAGTTCCTCTGGTGTGGGTGGGTACTCGTTCTCCCGTTTTTGAAATAAGACAATCAGGGTAGTCTGGGGAATAAGTGTCCAGGCATGTGGGTTCGGTGCCAAACGGGCCGATTTAATATTCCCAAGTCAAGCTTAATGCTTTAGAGGGCACTATCTCGAACGCAGATCGCAACGTGCTCTTTGGGGGAGACTTTAACGCTAAAGCAATCGAATGGGGAATGCTTTTAATAGATCCACCGAGAAAATGAATCCTAGAAATAGTGGCCAGGATGACGCTCATTGTAGTAAATACCAAAAATACACTGACTTTCCACGGTATTGGCTGTAAAGGAACCATACAGGATGTGACATTCAGCTGACAGTCCTTAGTACAGAGGATACCCAATTAGGGAGTATTAGAGGATTACTCAGCCAGTGATTATCAGTGCATTCTGCTTGCTCTCGATTTTCTACAACTGGGTGGAACATAGGAAGGATGGACACCGAAAGGTTCGTCGACATGCTCACGGCAGGTACTCCCCTACTGGGTGATTTGCAGGGGACAGAATTAATAGCAGCTCAAGACGTGGTGAACTCAACTATGAGCATCATCACGAATTGCTTGCAGCGTTACTGGTGGTTGGCTAAAATCACTGAAAGGCGAAGGGAGTGTCACAAGCTTCGGTGTGAGGCTCAACGGGCATGGAACCGTGACGAGGCATGCAACCGGGTAGCAGCATATAAGTTTGCCAGTTTACCAAGGCTCATTGCTGGCAAAATCTAGTGGGCGATGAGAACAAGGATCCGTTGGGCCTTGGCTCCCATGGATGCCTTGAATATATGAAGCAGAAAAGATGGACTAGATAGTGCGGGCATTTGCGCCTGCCCATTCCGTTCATGTTGACGCTGTCCACGGTAAAACAGCAATCGAGTGCCTACTCTTTACACAGCCGAAACTAACAGAGATAGCCCTATAATTGAAAGGAAGGAAGGCTCCAGGCCCAGATGGTGTTCCAGCTGTTGTGTTGCAACTTGTCAATCACCATGGTCCTGACTTGCTGCTCAGCATATTCAACGATTAGAAGGTGGCAAGGCTCGTGCTGATCAGGAAGGAGAAGGGAAAATTCAGGATTAACGTCTGCATACTGCCCATTATGCATGCTAGATACTGCTGGGAAAATGCTAGAGATATTCATCAAGGGAAGTCTTACTGATGCAATTCGTACTGCTGGGGACCTATCTCCTCAGTAGTATGGCTTTTGAGGAGGATTCTCCACCATTGATGCGATTGCAGAGGTGGTGAGTGCTGTCCAAAAGGTAGGGGCATATGGCCGCATCAAGTGATGGATCGTTCTGTGGGTGACACTCGACGTTAGGAATGCCGTTAACTCCGCTAGAATCGTGGATATTCTGAATACACTGGGAAACCCTTTTCAAGTTCCAGAATACCTGATGCAGCTTCTGGGGGACCAGCTGAAGGACCGAAGCCTGCTTTCCGGTTCAACACAGGGCGAACGATGAGTCTATCCTTAGTCTAGACCTGTTGAACATATCGAATAGTAAGCTATTGAGACTGGAGATACCAAATAAGTTACAGTTGCTCAATTACGCGGATGATGTTGAACCATTGAACAAGCTCAACTTTGGCTGCGGATGCTAATACTTTGAGTAAGAGACTGGATGATGTCTAGCACTGAAGAAAACCCAAGTGGTCATTTTGATAAAAAAGAGAATCCCCAGAGTAAGGATGATCAGTATTGAATACATACTAATCGAATCAAAGCTAGTGTTGAAGTACCTATGGCATCTGATCGACTCAAAGACGAATTTCTCGGGGCAAATCAGGGCAAAAGCTGATTCAGGAGTATCGATTCTGAGCCAAATTATGGCCAACGTAGGGAGGCCCAATCCATCAAGAAGATGCCTATTGAGTAGTGCTGTGGGGTCAGCGCTACTATAGAGAGCAGAAATATGGGGCGAGACTCTCAGTAAGGGGGTGTACCAAAAACACTTGCCACATGTACAGAGAAGAGGAGCACTCAGGATTGCTTCTTCACATCTGACAGTCTCTGATTGGGTGGTGAGATTTACTGCAGGCGAGATACCTGTTGTCATCATGGCGTAGCAATACGAAACCTGACCCAAAGTAATGTGTCGAACGGTTCCAGTCTGGGTCTTCATATTGATAGGGGAGGTTTTCAGTGGGTAGTCCAGTCATTTGCAAGTATAGAAGCTCCACACTCAGTGTGTAAATGGCATTCATCTTCCAATCACAAAAAAAACTGCGTTCCTGCATGAAAAACTGAAAGAAACAATTTTCTTGAAAGTTTTAGAAGAAATGGAGCGGGACGAACATTAAAAGAACATCACGTTCAAGTCCAAGAGGTCTCTTCTACAGGCTCCAAATTGTTGGAACTAGAGAAAAATGCTATTATGTTGATAGCTTAAATGCTCGGGTGAAAGAACAATGTAGTTCTTTCACTTAGGATACTAGCATTCCTTAAACAAAAAATTCCTATAAGTTCGCCACCACTACATAATAGTGGAAATGATTGCTCGATAGAGCTTGCAGCACTGCCATGTTGCAGCATATATATATGGGCTCGCGGTCATCTGGAGCCCACGCAGTCGAGCTGCCCCGACGTGACTGATCTGGCAGCTCCTGAGGAGCATATCGGTTACCTCGTACGAAACTGCGAGATTAGAGAGTCGTGTTCGCTGAATGGCGGACACAAAAACGGTGTATGTGATGGTAGATATGCATGCAGCACTGGCCGCAGTCACGAAAAATGAAGGAAAAATTAGTATCATACCATATGGCGAAGCAGTATGTTCCTAGCGGTCGTCTCGATCCAGGACTTTGCGTACGCGGTAAATGCAATAAAGTTCTTAAATGAACATAATGTATCGCATTGAGAAGCTGTAAAAAAATATGAGTGTCTCAAAGATACGATTAGTTATGGCATCGAGTATCAAAGTCGCAGTGGCGAAGCAAAATTACTCATAGTAAGTTTCTCTGAAGCTTATTATGCCGGAGATATCAAAACGCGAAGATCGACGACAGGATACGTCTTCTGCCTTGCGAATGAGGTCAACACAAGGTGACGCTAAGTATTATAGAAACCAAGTGCGTGGCCGTGGCAGTAGCTCAGAAAATAATCTGGATATGGAAGTTGTGATTGGATATCGGATGTCCCTATGATGAAGAAATAACGCTTTACGTTAATAACAACAGCGCCATTCAATTAGTCAGGAATCCAGTACCTTATAAAAGAACTCTAGCAGCACGATAAAGGACAGTTAAATCACTTCCCATGATGCGAAATATCGGACACAACAACACGAGAATTATATGGCCCTACTTCATTCTATCAGGCAAATAAAAGCTGCGAGAATTTGTCACACTCTACACCCCTCCCCGGAACACTAACACTCCACTTTAGATTTTCTTCCCGAATTCGCACCCAAGCCGCACTCGTTACAAACTGAAACTTATTTGGTTGGTTTGAAATGTTTTATGGAAAGAGAATTTAATTTAGTAGTAGTCCGCGTGGTCTAGTGGTTAGAACACTAAGCTCGTAAGTCGGAAGTCTCTGGTTCGAGTTTCGTTGGTGTCAACGAGATTTAGTTCGAGCGATTCTTTGGACGGACTATAAGCCTGTTCGGTTATGATACGTGCTGGTTTGAGATCAGAACGTATCACAGCTGAGTGGATGGACACACGGCCAAAGCGTGATAATAACCATATCACCTTGTGGAGTGCCGATTCATTCAATCATGACAATGAAATACTCTAACCATCTCTATGCGAAGGCCCGAAAGGGGCTGTAGTGCTACGAAAAAAAAACAAAGAATTTAATTTTTACTTGATTTTTACTTTTGATTCACTTTTTAAAAGAAACTTCAGTTTTATATTCTTATTTCTCTTCTTAAATTTCATTATGCAAATAACAAACTAAATTAACGATTGTAATCGAGCAAAAAAAGAAGAAATCTTTCGAAAAAAATTTACTGTTCTACCAAGTATAAAGGGGCACTTTCTTCGCTGCTTCTGTCGACGTTTCCGATATTTGTTTACCGCTTACTGCTCCGACTACTTCCTCGATGCTTTCGTTTGTGCTGATGTTTCTGAATTTCGTTTTGTCATAATTTGCCCTCCGTCTAGTATGCACTTGCGACACTTAATTCCAAAAATCCAGCCGACGCTCGTCTTCCGTTTTATCCGCCTTCGCTTCACCTTATTACATTCAAGTCGCCAATTCAAAGAAAAAGGAGTCGCGTCATTCGTCGCACTTTTAAATAATCTCGCCTCCAACGGCCACTTTACCACTTTCCGACCGTGTTCTTTGTTTCGGGTTCAGCCACCTCTTTGGAGTGGTTCTTCCTGTTCCCGCGGAGTGGTTCCACTCAAACCTAGAGTGATTTCCAATCCACCTTCAACCACAATCATGGGTGAATTGAGTGAATGACTCCTCTGATAGTTTGCAATGTCAGATTAAATTGTTTATTAGTTAATAGTGATTTCGCCATATAAAATTGTGTTATTAGTGCTATTGGCCATACGACACTCCGTTTAGTACGCCTGGAGGAGAGTATCCGGTAAACGTGAATATTTTTCTAAATTATTTTCTTTTCAATAAATTGTGTAAATAGTTAACTAGTACTGTAGAAAACATTGCTTTTCTCTTTTCGCGTTCTCCTGTGACGGAGTTGTTAGATATTGTGCGACTGATCACACTTAACTCAGCTTCCGCGCCCAAGCTTGGTCTACTGCGTGTGGTCATGACGCAAATGATGGTGTGATTTTGGTGTCTTTTAATATGCTTTTCGCTTTTCCCTTTCATGCGCTTGTTGGCTTAATTTGCGATCGATATTGACTTCACCTACTGCTTTCTCATTCTTTTCACCTTCGTTGTCTTCGTCGTTGGCGTTATCGCTGCCGGAATTTCGATCAGCTTCGGATGTGGACTCGCCTCTTTAATCCTCAGCTGCATGCAATCCTTGTATCAGTCGTGATGCACAATATTGCAGTCGGTCGATACATCTTCTCAACTCTTCTCTTTAGTGCGCTTTCTGTCTTTAAGCGATGTTTAACCCCGGTTTGCATTTGTTGAACGAAATTTCGGTAGCATTTGGATATGTGGTGATATACTCCTCGTTCAGGGTGTGAATGTTGCTGGCCAGTGGTTCAAGACATTCCTTCCAAATTAAGTTGTTGCTCGATTAGCGCTGGACCTGATGTGGCATATAATTTCCCAGCAGCCTAACTATCTACCAGTTTGGGTTATATTTATTTATTTATTTTTTTAATCATGAATACAACTACTACTAATCGAGTGCGGCTTAGTACTGCTTTGTTTAACGAATCACACGACTGATATGGTAGTGTTCGGGGTGAGCTAATGTTGATGCCTCTCTACTCCATCCGTGAGTGTCTAAAGATTTGGTACCTGCTATTCTTTCGCCGAATCTCTGGACGCTACAACACTAGAAAGATTTATATTCTCTTTAGAATGAAGCATATATACGTTCATTTTCATTTTATCCACGAGAAAGTGAATGATAAAGCAATTGTAGTCAAATACGTTCCACCTGCAAATCAAAAAGCGGATATGAAAAAGGAACTGCTGCGAGACCGTTTCAGGGATCGATGTTATAAGCTAAACATGATAACCCCATGAATAAGAAACACTCGAATGGCGGCAGTATTAAAGCAAGCTGATTTCAGCGTATTTCTGTCAGCGAGTGTGCGGACGCACATTTCTGTGCATAACTCTACATGTATAGGAGTCGAGCTAAAGCTCACGTAAGATAGGAAGCCATATGGCAGCAGCACTTACTACCACACACATTACCATTAGTAGGCCGACTTTGCTCGCTGGTTTACATGGCGATATATGAAGAATTATGGAGGTGCCAACGGAAATTCGAAGTTTCGTACGGTTTCGAAACGGATTTCTAAGGTGAAATTCAGGTGGTCTGCGGAAAACATAATAGCACTCCTGGTGAAGTGAAAATTGTTTCAGTTCATATACCCGTTTAATTTTTATCGCCTTCCAAAGTGAATGAATAGGATTTAGGTTTATTTCTCAAACCTCAGCTATTAAGGTGCATAACATGTGGTTCATTTGTTCATCTTAAAAGTATAGGAGTACAGTAGACAGTTCAAAGTGAATTTAAAACATGCACGGAATGCGTTTCGTACGTATTCATTTGGAAAATAGTATAAATTACGTGATATAAGCATTTGCTATTGCCGCAGTCGGCTGACAGCTCACAAAAGCTTGTCCAGTAGTAGGCTGACTAATCCATATGCAAATTGCTACCATATGGCTTCCTATCTTATGTGAGCTTTGAGTCGAGCGCAACTCGGCTATCGTAAGTAGTGTTCGCGCATCGAAGCAAGTTGAAAGTCCACAATGTTAATTTCTTAGTCACAAATCAGCGCAATTGATGATGCGTATGCTTGTGAACAATTTACGTTTTGCATACACATTTGGTTAAATAAAGAAACACGTTTAATAATTCATCCAGCAACTCAGTTAATTGCTCAATCCATTCTCCTTATACTGTTCTTACAATTTATTGGTCAATTTACGTGCCACAAAAAAAAAAAAACACAAACTGCGATTTGGGACCAGAATGGCAGCGCCAAGATATCCTCACATTTATGGAATTTGAGAGGGTGTCGTAGAACTGTTTGAACTGGTTTGAATTCATGTTCACTAACTTTACCAATGTAATAAAGTTTTCGAAAAGGAAGCCAAAACACATTACGTATTCATTTTGAAAATCGTAAGCAATTTATATTTCAGTAATAACATTACATAGATTATTCTCATCTTATTTAATTCCAAGACAATATCAGGAAAAAAATCATCAATAATGATAATAAAAGTAGAGTTTTAATAACAAAATTCCGATAAATTACTTAAAAATCGATCTAAGCAGAATATATAATACATATTTAAATTTGTAACATTATATTCATATATTGTAACTTAAAGACGAAACAGGAACCAGAAATCCATACATTGCATTGTACGAAATTTATTCTAAAGAAATTAGAAACAAATTTGGATATTTTCTACTTGATTTCAAGAAAACGTCATTCGATTCAATATTGTATGTATTAAATCAAAACGTAAAATTTTACAAATTCAAAAAACGTCTTTTGAAGTGTTATTTTGTTAAAAATTGTTTCTTTGTTTTGCAAATATCTAAATGATGAGTTCGTTCCACTTTTCACACGATTTACATTTTGTGTACTGTTGAAAAATTTTTTTAATAATTTTTAACTCATCATTTTTTATTTCTTGCTTGCAATTTTCATTAATAAATAAGACATTCTGTCGTACACCTTTTTTTCATGTGTGATTTTTAAATATTGCGTTGCTTGTTTTTGTAAATTTTTTGTTTAGTTTCATTTGCTTTTCTTGTTCAATCATTAAGGTTGTTTATGAGTAATAAAAAAGATGATTATTTTGTTTTATTAAAAAGTGTTGTTTTTTTTCAATATAATAATTTATACATATTTTTGTTTTTGGAAATTTCTCCATGTTCTGGTAATAATTTTTTGTTGCTTTCAAATATTTATTTATATATTTACCTAATTTGCAATATTTTTTTCTTCTTGATTTCTCACTTATGACATTTTCTTTTCTTTTGAATTATGTAAAAAAATTTATATTATATAGTTACTTTTTAAATATTTATTTTTTACAGAAATATATTTATATCTATATCTTTAGTGAATAATTTTTTGCATATTTCATTGTTTTTTTTTAATTTTTTAATCTTTCCATCTTTCTTCAGGGCTTATTTGAAATAACTTCTTAAAGTTTAGAGTTATCGAGAGTTACTATTTGGAATTTTTTTATGAAATTAAAAGGCTTTTAAGAACAGATGGGCAAAACAACAAAGGTGGAGTTTATTTAGTAAAGGATATTTATTTATTTGTATGTTTAATGAAAAACAAGTGCATCATTTCATTTCTATTTACTACAAAGTACGTTTTTGTTTAGTTTATTTTGGTTTGTTTTTCTGGTTTTGTTTTCTTTTATTCCAATTAAAATAATTTTTTGGTTGATTATTTCACATTAAATTTGTTCAATACTAATTTTTGTGAAATTGTTCTTCTGTATTTAGTTTGGTTGTCGTTAGTTGGTAACCATTTTGTGATTCTCAAAGTGGCTTTTATCATTTCATAGGGGTGCAAGTTTCATTCGACTACTATTCATGATTGTTCAAACATTTTGAATTTTACAGTTTGTAGGTACATTCTTTTGATGTTCTGCGCAAATTTGTCGATTCTATTGAAATTAGCATTAGTTAATAGTAAAATATTTTATTTCATGGTACGAACAGGTCACTTATAACTGATTTCGAATTTGAAATCTTCCCAAATAAATCTTCCGAAAATTGGATAAAGATACTAAAATTCAATTTCCATATTTGTACCATTCACAGTTAACCAATAATTTAAATGAAAAAATTTAAAAGTTAGTAACAAAAATTTTTCTTACAAATAATTGTTCATATTTCAATATTTTATTCTTAGAATTTACACTGTTAAAGCGTTTTAAAATAAAGTTGAATAAGTTTTGCTCCTAGCTATGAATAAATGTCTGTCATTTGTTTATTTTCATTTGAAATTCATATCAAATGTATTCTAAATATTTTTTTTGTTAAATATCGGCAAAGATGCACATAAATACGATGAGACTTTTATTTATTTTTTCAAACTTTTATTTCCTTTCATTTTAGTTTTTAATAACGCACGTATAAAAGAGAGAGCACTTAGGAATGGGTCAGGTCAGATATGACATTAACTATTTTTAATAACAATTTGTTTGTTTTTTTTGCTTAGGTTCATTTACACAATTCAACACTGTACAATGCGAAATTGAAAGTAGGACGGTGTATTTGGTAGATTGTCGTAGTTATCTTGGAAATATTCATTAAATATAATCAGTTGTATTCCAAATAAAAAAAAAAAAAATTTAAATAATTATTTTGACATATGAAAGTAAGAATTAACCTCAAATTCATTCAGCATGGCAGTTCACAAAATGGAACTGTCACTTTTCACAAATGAGATTAAACAGAAACGTTAAACGATATTATGTAAACTCAGCATTAATGCATGAATATCATTGCTAACTGAATACGTTCGCTCGGTATATCAAAATCCGTAAATAATCAGACCAAATACACATTCCCACCTCCTGCAAATAGATAACGTAATATAAATTCATCCACAAGGATATAGCAAAAGATTAATTCATTCTATAGCTACGCATAAGATAAAAAAAAATTATTAACAGTTAAACGGTTTTGCACAATGCTTTTCTATTAATTTTTTAGTTTTTTCTGTTTTGGAATAACAAAAACTTTTTATTTAATTTGTGCATTGAAAATTGAATTTTCGGGAAATTGGAACAATTTGTCTTTTATGCACGTTGACATTTATATTTAGACGTTAAAATCATAATTAAAAATCAAATCTCATAAAAAAGATTAAGCTCGACATTTTCATCCTTTCTTTTGAATTAAAATTTTCTTGAATGTTTTTTACAATCTATTTAAGGAGAATATTGCGTTGATTCAAATTGATAAAATAGTAAATATTAAATGGCTTCTCATCAATTTCCATATGTATCAAATCCAATTTATAACATTTGATTCAGTGTTTTCAATTTAAATATTACAATATTCAATGTTTAATTTAATAGATAATATTATTTATATATTTACACAATTTTATTTGCTTTAAGTAAATGTTTTGATTCAATATTATTTTAATGAGTTTTCATTTCAATTTATCATTTTACTTGCTTGCGTTTAATTTTAAAAATACTTTATACAATTATTAAATTGTTTTCAAAAAGTTAAAGCTGACACTTAAAAATAGTTTCGTAATATTATTAATTGGTATTGATACATATTGAAAATGGTGTCAAGTGGCAAAAAGATAGTGTTGCTTAAAATATAAGAAAAGTCTAAACTTTATTTGGCACGTGAAGTTTAGCCCTAGCGTAATAAACTATCATCTGTGTGAACATTTCCAGAAAATTTTTCCTGTTTTCCCATCCCCCAATGAATGATTTCAACTGAGGAAATATCAAAGAGTTTAACAGAACTTGAAGGCCTCAATGGAAATAGTGTAATAATAGATGTAATGTTGTTTAGGCAGCCTCTTTGCAGACAAGGGCACATTGCCTAGTGGCCCTTAATCCTGCTTGTTCAGCTTAAACGGATTTTGCCTTGCTTTAGAACAACAGCATCTTTCAGGCTTTCGGGTAGAGTATCTCATTATCTTGATAGATCGAATGTACCGGAACTCGAGAGGGTGATATGGTCAGTATCACGCTTTACCATGTGCCCGCCTACCTAGCTGGGATGCGTTCTGTTTACGTATCACAACTGAGTGGGCTTATAATCTGTCTGAAGAATCACTCAAAGTGAATCTCATTGTCACTAACTGGATTTTAATCAAGGACCTTTGGCTTATGAAGCGAGTACTCTAACCACTACACTGATAAGACGGATAACGGACTGACGAGAGTTTTATTCTAACTCTGAGGACCTGTCTGCATCAGAACTGTTACCAATTCTCGCATGGCCTTCCAGCTTTGCACAGATAAAGAGACCAATAAGGCAACTACACATACTTATAAAGATAGCGACTCCAGGGGAAACTCAGTACTCGATTAAATTAATATAGCATAAGCAGACACAAAGAAAACTTCATCATTCGTGCAACTATTGATAACAGAGGAGAAAAATTTGACGTATTTGGACGCACTAGCAAAACATTGCGCTAATTAATACGACACAAGACAGCCACACAATTGGCGGTTAGTAGCGGTAGCAGTAGCAATGAGGCAAAATCTCCTAACCCAGACGGAGGTACCCTGTCTCAGGGACAACCTCTGCTGCAAAGAGGAGAGCAGAAAAGAAGAAAAACTGTTTCATGAAGGGAAAACTGCAAACAGGACAACGGTATGTACGAAAAAACAAAAGTAAAAAGCAGACGTAAGGCCTCTATGGATGCGTTGTGGATTAATCAACATTGGCACTGCTATGAAATCAGATCGACTAACCTGACCGGGTGATCTGTTTTTTGGATTTGGAGGAACAAAAACAATAAATAAGGATTCTTTCTGTAAGCCATTGTCTTCAACTTGGAGCTGATGACCCAAAAATAGGGTGTAGAACCAAATGAAGAAGCAACATTGAGATAAAAAATTTGTCGAAGCTGGTGCTATGAAGAATAAGGCTCACTTTTTAAAGCCTCGTGGGCAGTTCAGTTTCTGCTTAAGAGCAACGCAAAAACCAACTGAATGAAGTACTGTATATGACTAAAAAGCCGTGCCTATATAGTTTTTGCGGGTATTTTGACTGCAGGCAGACCACAGTAAGTTGCAAGTAATCTGAAAAAAGTACTCTCTGCTTTATGTATGGACTACCTGACTTAAGAAACATTCATCGGTAAGAAGAATATACAGAACTGGCCCAAAGAAAAAGCGCCTATTCACAAAAGATGCGTGAGGATAACGATGTTCAGGAATATCGCGTTTTATGAATACCGTTGATAATCTCCAACAAATGGAAATTACAGTTAGCGGAGATTTATTGAAGTAATTAAAAAGCTTAGCGAGTAGCAATAGTAATTATAGTTGCGTATTTGAATCTCGTGGTTCATCACTTTCCGTCAACATGTTAATTCAGAAGATCATCAAGGAAAATTTCGCAAGACAATACAAGATTGACATCAGTAGTGGTTCTATGTTCACGAGACAACCACATGCTAGTGCAAAGAATGTATCTGGACAACAATTGGAAAATAAAAAGAAAGCCTGTTTGAATCATCGTGGAAAAATGAGTGCAATTATTGGGGGAAAACAAACCACAAGTAATCAAGATGTTTTAAAAGTCATAAGAATCATTCATAGCAATAAATGTGGGGATGACAACACCGATCATGGCAGAAGAGGGCTTGTCACTTGACATCGAGGAGTCGTAGAGTCAAGTCTAAGCCCACGGAGCTTATGTCTATATATATTTTAGCTAGTCTTGTATCATTATCTGCTGAAGAGACAGGACTACAACAGTGGCAACGAGATCCGAATTCGCGTATGAATTGAAGGCAAACACCATAACCCAGAAAGTGAATTGCAACTTTTACGTGAACGTCTTGGTGAAAGGAATCGATATGGATGCGGATGCAGTTAAGGTGTTAATTACAGCAATGGCTGAGCAGCAAAAAAAATTTGCCCAGCAAATGGCTAAGCCGCAAAGTAAGAAGGATACTACAATCACGTTGTTGATCCAACAATTGACTCAGCATCAGTCATCGGCAGGCTCAGCGGGAACGTCGTTGCACAATAATCTAGCGGATTGTATGGAGAAATTTTCGTGCAGTGCGGAAGATGACCTGACGTTTGAGTAGTGGTACGCGTGTTATGAGTCCATTTCATGACGGCAGCTACCGGATTGACAAACTCAGCAAGAGTAGACCTAGTTACAGAGAAATTATCAACATCAGATTACCAGAGGTTCGCAAACACTATTCTCCCACAGACGATGGCAACGGTCCCCTTCGATGACGCTGTCAAGGAGTTTAAGCGGATTTTCGGTCGTCAGGGGTCATAATTTTCACTTGTAATTGTAAATGAAAGTTTTTCAGAATATGCTGCGCGAGTCAACGTAAGGTGTGAAAAATTCAGCATCGCAAAGTGCAGTCCTGACGATTTCAAGGTTCTTATGTTCGTGCAGGGGTTGAATAAAACACAAGACTCATTGGCCTTGGAGAAATTATTGACAAAATTAGAGCAGCAGGAGTTGGTGGGAGAATGTGACGGCGTAGAGTTAAATGATAGAACCAAGCTAAAACTTCACGATTGTTTCAACCTTGCAAATTGGCTGAGGGACTTAAAAGCTGTAAAGTCCATTGTTTTGCGCCTGGAAAGCATATCTAAGAATAAGATATCGACATTTTATGGGAAACTGAATGAAAACGCAAACAAGCTGCGACCAGAAGAAGGAGCAAGAAGAATGCAGTGTACCGACGCTGTAAAAGCAAAATTTCCGTGCCACAAGTGTGGTGATATCCATTTCCACAGAGACTGTCCTTTCCGAGAGAAATATTGCCCCGAGTGCGGAAGAGTCGGACGCAAAAAAGAATACTGTACGTCAGCCTTGGCACGACGTTCCAGACGTTGACGAGATTTCAACGAACGTAAGAGCCCCAAAGTTAAATCGATGGCTACTTTGACGCGCAAGTTTGTTAAGTTCACGGTTGACAACATGAAGCTGAAATTACAACTTGATTCGGGTTCTGACTGGAAGATTATCTCTATTAGGATCACCAACATAAGCCATATGTGGGGAGCAAGCCGTAAGCGCATCGGGGACCAGTGAAGATGCTGAGCAAGTTCAACTCACAATTAAAATTGCACGGTAGAAAGCATTTGCTACGTCTCAGCATTTAATTTGAATATGCTTGGAAGCGACTGGATGGAAGCACTTGACTTACGGAACGTGCCTATTCATGAACTTTGCAGCAAAATTGGGCAAGTGAAGGCACCTTCACTAAACGAGGAGGTGCAAGAGGAATTATCGTCCCTTGCATCACTCACGCTAAAGGAAGGTGTGAAACCAGTTTTTTTTAAATAAACGATCAGTTCCATTTGCTGCTGTAGTGCCGATAGCCGACGAACTTACTCGGTTGCAACTATTGGGGTTGATAAGCCTGTTGATTACTCAGAGTATGTAGCACCAATCTTTGCCGTTAAGGAAGGTTAATAATTTGCGCCGATTATTCGTTGAGCTTGAATGACTCGCTTGAACAGAACCAGCACCCACTGCCAACACCCGAAGATATCTTCTCAAAATATCGAATGTTCAGTAAGATTGGCCTTTTGGATTCATTTCTGCAGACAGAACTCGACGATGAAGCGACGAAAATGATGACGATCAACACACACTGTGGCCAGTTCCGAGTAAATCGCCTTCGACCTGCCTTTAAAACATTCCGGGCATTTTTCAGCAACTATTCGACACAATGATATGTGGAGCAAATGGTGCATTCCCTTTCATTGACGACTTTATCGTGGGAGGGGCTAATGAGGCTGACCATCGTGAAAATCTATTTGAAGTATTAAGACGTATCCAAAGCTACGGGTTTCACTTCATGATCGAGGAGTGCTCATTTGGTCAAAAGAAATTGGAATTCCTGGGGCATGTAATCCACGAAAACGGTTTGAGGCCAAGTCCAGAGGAGATAGAAGTTATGTCCAAAAAGCCGGCACCGAAAGACTTTCAACAATTGCAAACTTTTTTTGGGGCCATTACATTGTACGGTAAATTCATTCATCAGCTGAGGGAGCTTCATTAACCACCGGACGAATTGCTGCATAAGGATGTCAAGTTCGAGTGGAAACAATTACACCAAGAGATATTCGAGAAGCTCAAGAATATTCATTCTTCAGATCTTATATCAACCAACTATGACCCAAAGAAAAAAATTATCGTGGCTGTAGACGCATCGAGTTACGGTATGGGTGCGGTTCTTATGCATGAGATGCTGGATAGGACTAAGCGACCGATAATTCATGTGGCGCGAACATTCACAAGTGCCGAGAAGAACTCCCACAAGTTCATCGAGATGCCTTAGCGTTGACATTTGCATTATTCAAGTTTCATCGTTATTTCTACGGTCCCAAGTTCGAGCTTCAGACCAATCATCAGCCGTTGTTGACGATTTTCGGTGCAAAGAAAGGAAACCTGTCTACACAGCTAGCCGTATACAAAGATAAGCACTAATGACGCTTGCTTACAATTTCCAAATCAAGTACATTAATAAGGAAAGTTTTGTATATGCAGAATTCACCTCGTGGGTTATAGTAAAACAAGAGAAGACTAACGAAAATGTTGTTATCGGTAGGATGGAAAATTGCTCTATAAGTTGCTTTATGATCAACACAGCACGAATACTGCCCATAATATCTGAAGCTCTCAAAGAAGGAACTAGTAGGTGCCAAACAATGAGGGAAGTTGCAGGTTCCATCGAAAATGAGTGATCACGAATTTCAAAGCAGATCGATAACGCGGACGTTGCGGAATTTTTTGCTCAACGAGAATCACTCATTAGCATTCAAGGGTGCATCTTTCATGGACATCGCATCGTTGTGCCAGCTTGTTATCGAGGGGACAATATTGAAGGAGCTGCATCAAGGCCATCCAGGCGTCGCTCGGATGAAACTATTGGCACGAAGCAAAGTTTACTGGTCATCTATTGACGACAATATCGACAGGCTGGTCAAAAGGTATGGAAGCCGTGCAATAAATTCCAAATCGCTGACCAAGTGTTCGCTTCAATCATGGCCCATACCGGACGGACCATGGTCTCGCATCCATATCGATTTTGCGGGACCCATAAATGGATTTTGGTGTTTAATTTTTATTGATGCATTCAGCCACTGGCCAGAGGTATACAAAATTCAATCCACAACGACATCAAAGACAATCGAACGATTGGAGGAAGCCTTTTTGCGGCGAGGCTTTTGCGATACACTGGTTTCTGATAACGGTCCGCAGCTGCTTTCAGAGAGTTTCTGCAAAGAAAACGGTATCAATCACATCAGAATGGCACCTTTTCATCCCCAATCAAACGGTCAAGCTGAGAAATTTTGTCTATTCGCTGAACACTGGATTAAAGAAGCTGAAGAGAGAAGGGAATGCCGATCAGATTTTGCGCAAGTTCGGCAGCTCTTGGAGTGAAGTCAACCTTTCAGGTCATGACCGGTGGTACTATGAAGACTATGTTGGATTTATTGAAACCGGCGCATGACCGTCCTTGCAAGGGTAACAAGGAATATGGAGCAGCAATTTAATTAGCACCACGGAGCCAAATGAAGAGAATTCGCTGTCGGCGAAGACGTCTTTATCAAAACGTACACCGCCAACAAACGGAAATGGTGACCAGCAACTTTTGTGAAAAGGCGCCGTGCTGTCAATTACTTGGCGCTTGTGGAGGGTCTGTCGAGTGATCGCGAGGTCGACGTTCAAGCAAGCCAAATTAAAAAGCGGTTTACTTTCCTCGATAACGGAAGAAATATTCTACTAGATGGTCTTGATACCCCTGTGCCACAAAATAGAGAAGTGGTTTATTTCTCTTTCATAATTGATTCATACTCACTTACTTTCAATGAGGTAACGAAATTCTGAGTAAAGTTGAACTTGAACGTTTTCTTTTCTGAATTAAGTACCCCAATGGCCAGGAAAAACAAGACGCACATAAGTAATTATGATAGTGGCAGCCCTAAACATTTTCTGCAGTTGTGATTTATGGCGAATTAGAATTATTCAATAGATTTTTAATGTACACTGTCTTTCAATTTGATTTTAAAAAGAAGTCGAATGAGACTTGAATCGCACATATGAGAGCTCTTAGATTGAAATCATCTTAAGGACTCAGTAAATTTAGTGATTGCGAGAGTTCCCCCGGCTATACACTGTGCGGGTAAAATGATTTGAAAAAAAAATCTCAATACTCCATAATCCGAGGAATCTGATTCCACGATTTCACAACGTGCCAAACAGATGCTAGATCAATTAAAATGAGATTCTACCATACGTGTCAACTCCAACTTGGCAACACCATGGCGATGTACTCAGTTAGTCAAGTCGAGTCAAACCAAGAAGCGGTTGGTAGAAACAACGTATCCTAGGATATGATGGAAAAATATATTTTTAAACGTGAATTTGGGAAGGGGAGGGAATATTCATTACTGAAACAAAGCGGTGCTATCTTTTAATTAAAGCAATTTGCTAACATCCACAGTCCTTTTATTCCTGACAGTTTTCAGAAGCGGGATGCAACGGAATTTTCGCTTTATTGGATATTGTGTGCTTTTAATAATAGTTAGCCATCCCGTAACTGCTCGCTGCGTATTTTCGATTGATTAGCCGACATTTTGAATCGTGAATATTAACGCAATTGCCGTGTCAAATTTTTATTCATGTGTGGCCACCATATTTCTTAGTTGAAAAGCCGGACACCATAGTTCGTATTGATTCGGTCACAATCAACGAACTCAAACATGAGCTAAGTTCGCGAAATTTGCCGACAAGAGGCAACAAAGCCGAATTAATTTTACATCTGATGGAAGCCGTCAATGGAGACGGCGTTGAAATTTTAGCCGAGATTTCTCGTGCATCCGACGAAGCGATAAAGTTGCAAGAAAGCGTGCAAAATCTCACGACTTTAGTTCAAACATTTAATATTCAGGTACAGAGTATTGCTGGCGGATTTGACAGCTCTGTTTCAGGCATAAGCTATGGCGTGTCGCCAAACTTGAATATGGCATCAACTTCTAGGCATGGTTTTCTGACGGCCGATAGGCAAAACGTGTCGAATGAGGCTGTTGTGAAGGAATCAACACCGAATCTACATCTACCGCAGACAGATGAAGATCAGTCGCCGTATCCGACACGACAAGCAGTTCCAGACAAAGCATGTTTCACAATTTGCGCGACGTCATTGAAATAATGCCAGAATTCGATCCAACGTTAAGCACATCGCTGACGGCGCAACAATTTGTTCATCGTGTGAAATCACTAGCATCCATACATATATTCATGGGATGAAAACATTGTTCTGTTTGCAGTGCAATCGAAAGTTCGAGGGCCAGCAAAATTGTGGCTAGATGCAAGAAGCGGTATTTTCAAAAGCATCGATGAATTTGCAAGCTCGTTGGAAGAGGATTTTAGTCTACCGAAAATAAAGCCGAGGCACATCTTCCGCTATCGCGTGCTTTGCACTTAAAACAACTAAGGAGTTTTTAATGTTGCCTTAAAACTTATTTAACAAACCAAAGTAAGATAAAGATACTTTTCACGCGAAAATCACAGAGTGAATTAAAAAGTGAAAGTCCGATGAACGTGAACTCTGTGTCAAAGAAAATATTTAATAAGTCTGTATCAGGAGCGACGCCTGTTGCCGATACAAATGGCGTGTCAAAGCGTGTTTGTTATAATTTTTATAAACTGGGGCACATTTCCATGAGCTGTTCTTTGCCCCAACGATGACCGTGATGTGTTACATGCCGAAAGACCAGACACAGTGCGGATACATGCATTAGTTGAGATAAACCGGAATATGTGAATAACGCGAATATTCGTCAGTTACATTCAAACTATTTCGTGCAAAACCAAATAGAGAAAAACATTCGGATGGATGGAAAAATTTTGGATGCGCTTATAGATTCGGGTAGTATTCGATCTCTCGTGCGAGAATCATGCGGCTACAACTAAATAAAGTGCCGCCGATTGAGCTGAACGGATTTGCAGGTGGATGCTTAGAATGTGCTAGCAAATTGATAGCGACATTAAAAATAGACGATACCATCGTACGCGTAGACCTATATGTTGTAGCCGATCACCTCATACCAAATAGTTTGCTTTTGGGATTGGATGCATTGAACGGAGTTTCACATGGAATAATTATTGAAAATGGTGAGTTCCACGTTGAAAGTAAATGTCCTGAAATACCTGACATGGAAAGAAATTTAACTGCATCCGGAGCAACCGAACTACGGGTATCACTTGATGATTTCCGTAATTGTTTTGCAGAGACAATGTCCGCAATGGGTCGATGCAGGACAACATAAATGAGTATCGAGTTGAAGTCCGACATGCCTACCCATGCTCGACCATATCGTATACCGTTGGCTAAAAGAGATAAGATTGAGCAGATTGTGAATGAATTGTGGGCCACAAACGTAATTCGTCCAAGTAATTCATTACAAACTTCGCCTATTGCTTTGGTTCCCAAGCAAGATGGGAAGGATCGTCTTTGTATTGACTTTCGTGCGATAAACGCTATCAGCAAGAAGAAGCCGAGCCTAATGCCAACTGTTGAGGAACAGCTCTCACAACTCACGGGAAAGCAGTTCTTCACGACACTAGATTTATTTTCTGTATACTATCAAACTCCTATGGATGAAGAATCACGTCAGTACACCAGATTTGTGACTCATCTGGGTCATTTTGAGTACAAAGTAATGCCTTTTGGCCTTATTAATGCGCCGATGATTTTCCAAGAGGTCATGATATACTTAATTCGTCGTATGAAATCAAGAAATATCGAAAGTTATATGGATGAAGTCATTATCCCCAGTGTGACGGTGACTGAGGGCCTCAAAACGCTGAAGGAAGTTCTGGAAATTTCACAGGAGATGGCTCTTACACTTAAAACGTCAAAGTGTGTTTTTTTTTGCATCCGAGATAACCTTCTTGGGTCATCATTCTATTCAAAAATTTCTAACGCCTGAAAATGCGACTGATGTCAGAAGATTTCTTGGATTAGCGGGGTCCTTCCGCAAATTTATTCAAGGATTCCCAAAAATTTCTAAGGCGCTAACAAATTTGCTAAAAACGAAGGAACAGAACTCCTTCGTAAGAGGCAAGACCGCAGACATGAGCTTCAACGAGTTGAAAACTCATCTCGGTAGCGAACCTATTCTAGCACTTTATGATCCACGGGCTGAACGCGAGGTACACACCGACGCCAGTTCCATTGGTCTCGCCGGAGTCTTGATGCAATCTACGTAGGAGAAACCATTCGGCTGGTAATATATTTCAGTTAACAAATTACACCGATGCTCAAACGAAGTACAGTAGCTACACATTAAAAATACTGGCAATCGTTGAAACATTAAATCAATTCCAATTTCATTTGATTGGAAAACACTTCCGAGTGGTGTCCGATTGTAATGCAATATCGACGATGAAGTTGACCACTTCACTTAACAATCGAGTTGCTCGATGGTGGCCAAAACTCCGAGAATTCGACTTTGATGTGGTACATCGAGCAGGAAACAATAAGAACCATGTCGATGCATTAAGTCGTCGACCACACGAACAACCGCAAGAGCCGACAACAATGGCACATAAAGTTTTACTGATACAAAAACCTGATCAGAGTCACTTGTTGATATCATTACAGTGAGACCACCCAAAACTAAAGAAATTATGGATATAATTGGTGTAGTATGTAAATCCGCTCAATTTGCCCAATCAAAGTGCGATTACACTCTTAAGAAAGGAAGATTGATGCGAAAAATAAATGGCGATCTTAAATTTGTAGTGCCATCAGCCGTCCGTTGGAGACTAGTAAAAAGTTGTCATGACGATGCCGGTCATTTTGGCGTTGATAAAACGGTCCATAGGATACAAGAACTGTTCTGGTTTACTCGAATGCGCAACTATGTGAAGTCGTACATTGCTTCATGTCCGGAATGTTGTCTCAATAAAGTACCAGCAGGAAAAACCGAAGGTCGCTTGCTTTGTGAACAGGTTGAACCTGTACCTTTTAGGGAATTGCATATTGATCACTTAGGACCATTTCCTAAGAGTAACAAAGGCAATTTATACATAATCGCAGTAACGGACTCTTTCAGTAAATGCATAATGATTCGAGCCACGAGAGCAGCCAACAGTCGACCAGTAGTTACCATGTAGAGAGATATCACGACATACTTTGGATTACCAATCCGTATTATAAGCGATCGAGGGTCGGTATTTACATCGAAAGCATTCGAGAATTACGTGAAGGTGCCTGTGCGAACTCCACGTGCTAACGGCTAAGTTGAGCGTGTTAACCAATCAATATTGTCATATCTACGATGTTCGATGACGGATTGTATAAAATGGGACGGGCTTCTACCGAGTTTGCAATGGGCACTAAATTCTCAAATCAACTTGACGATCGGATTCACACCTAATCAGATAGTTTTTGATTTCCGTTTGAGGGATGTATCAGCGAGCCGTTTCATCCAAGCACTACTGGACGATACGGGTGATAAAAATCAACTGTTGATAAGCGAAATTCGGCAGGCGGCTGCACAGCGTATTATAACCGAAAAGGAACGATGGAAAATCTTGTTTTATACGAAGAAGGCGATTTAGTGGTTATACAGAACATACCAATAGCAACCGGGGAGTCTTTTAAATCGGAGCCAAAGTTTGTTATCAAAAGCTTTGAGGATGATCAGAAACGGAAACTCAGTTCCGTGTTCACGAGTGATAAAATGAAACCATGGTGCCGACTCAGCCCAGATTTGGATACCTACGACTTTAATGACGATGAAGAGTACCACGAAGAAATCGGGCCGATTTCTGGCCAGGAGGGCCGAACTGTTAACTCCAACTTGGCAACACCGTAGCGAGGTACTCAGTTAGTCGAGTCGAACCAAGCAAGCGGTTGGTAGCAACAACCTATCCTATGATATGATGGTAAAATGTATTTTTAATGGGGATTGGTGAGGGAATTAATATTCATTACTGAAACAAAGCGGTGCTATCTTAAATTAAAGCAATTCCCTAACATCCACAGTCCTTTTCTTCCTGACAAGTGGCTCCTGAAAATCAATGATAAAATTTGGAAAAGAAAAACGCAAGATCTTACTCTTTATTGACAATTGCACTGCTCACAAAAGCCTGCCGCTTATGGACAATATGAAAGTTATATTTTTCCCCGCTAATATGACATCAGTCATTCAGCCTATGCATCAGGGCATAATAAAACATCTCAACCATTTTCACCGGTGGTGATTGGTTGAGAATATTCTCACCGGAGATTTCACTTCCCTCAAAATTAAACTGGAAGTAAACAAACTTGGGAATTTGTGTCTGTTTCAAAAAAACTGGGTTTTTTTAAAAAAAGAAGCAGAAAGTGAAAGTGCAAACCGATCTGCAATTGAAGCTGAGCCGGCAGTTAACGGCTGCGAGGATATTATGTCAGATCCTGCTATTCCTTATGAGGACTTTCTTAACGTGGCCGAAGATGTTGCGGTGTGTGGCGAGCTTACTGAAGCGGACCTCATCACTGAGGTACTCGGCAACGGCAATCAAGATGGTGACAATATATCCGATGATGAAGATGACGATTTAACAGTGGAGCAAGAAAGGCCAATTCTAAATACGGCTGAAGCAGCAAATCAAGTTGATGAGCTCAGGCGATTTTTTGAAAGTAGAAACGAAGTAATTAAGTCGATTTTACAGTCATTAGATCAGTTAGAATCGTTCATTACGACAGAGAGACTTAATTCTAGGAAACAAATGAAGATTCCGGACTTCATCATGTTTGTAGATGAAATGCCTTAAGTTTAAGTAATAAAGTTTTATTTGTTAGATCATGCAGTGTTGTGTTATTTTTAGCATTTCCTGAAAACTTTTCTAAATTGAATTTTTGGATTATTCGAATTTTTCGAGTGGTCCCTTGGAGTTCCAATTATCCAAGTTCCACAATATTTAAAAAAAGTGTAACGAAATTTCTTGAGTAATAAAATTCGAAATAATTTTCGCAGCCACTCAGCGTTCGCTGAATAAAAAATTAACGATATTTTAATAACCTGGTAATATTCAATGAGGTGCACACTTCGGATGTTAAGGAAAATTTATGTCGGAAAATGTGTGACAATATGTAGTTATCAAAATATTTAATGAGCTTCAAATATAGTCAAAATAATGTAGAAAATTTCATTTGTCGAGGGTTTGAAGTGCAATTTTTGGTTAATCTGAGTTTAAAAAATGAAGGATATAAGATATCGTTATATGGAAATTATGCATATGTAAAGGATGTTGTTAGAGGCAATAGCATAAAAATGGAAACACTGTTTCCAGTGACAGTCTATGTCAAGGTTATCAGTTTTTCATCATGAATAGACTCACGCCGCAGCAATGTTTGAAAAACACTTTTATTTTCATTTTAAAATTCTATTCAGTGATACAGTACACTGGGTTAAATGGCTACATCAAGAAACAGAATAGCCGCATTTGGAGCGATAATAATACACAAGTAGTTGTCTAAACACCATTGCATCCAGGAAAAGTCACCGTTTGTTGCACTTTATGGGCGGTTGGGATAATTGGTCCATTTATCTCCAAAAATAATGATGGTCACAATGTTACAGTCAACGATAAGCGGTGCAGAGATATGATTACTAACTTGTTGGTGCAATAATTTGAAGGCATAAATGTCCCTGACATGTGGTTTTAGCAGGACGGCGCCATATGCCACACAGTGTGCGGTACAATTAATTTACTGAAAGACTTATTTGACAAACGATTGGTATGAAACGGCCCTGTTAACTGGCCCCCGCGTTCATGCGATTTGACATCATTAGACTACTTTCTTTGGGGATATGTCAATGTCTATGCCAATAAACTAGAAATAATTGAACACTTGGAAGCGAACATTCGATGCGTTATTGCCGAAATACAGCCTGATTTACTACGAAGAGTGGATGAAAATTGGACTTGCAGATTACGTATACACCAGCCGCGGCAGCTCGTTATCGAAATCACCTTTAGACATTGATTACAAAAAATATCTTTCAAATAAAGCCAATGCCATGAACATTAAAGACATTTTTCTTTTTTTATTTCAATCTAAAGTTCTCCGCCTCTAAAAAAACACCCTACATATCTCAACGAAACCTCAAATTTACATATGATCGATAGAATTGAAGGTTATACAAGGTGTGTTCAAAAATAAACGAAACTGATCTAAAATAGAAACGACAGGAGCTTTTTTTTGATAAATTCAAGTTTATTTATTCAAAATAGTCTCCTCCGGCCTTGATACATTGTTTTGCGAGATCTAAAAGCTTTTCAAAAGAGTGTTTCAGGTCATTGACCAGTGTCCTTCAGAATGTCGGTACAAGCCTTTTGGATGCCCGCTATGGACGCAAAGAGCTTTCCTTTCATGGCCAAACGCAATTTTCCGAATAAGTAGAAGTCACAGGGAGCCATATCAGGCAAATACAGCGAGTGATTGATGGTTAAAATAAAATTTCTAGTCAAAAAATCAGTCACAAAAGTGAATTTTTATGACAAAAGTCTCATTTATTTTAGAACGCAGTTAACTTGTGCGGAAAAAAACATGCACAGACCTTTCGTAAGCCCAAATGATCAGTTTAAACGCGATAAATCGATGTTTTGGAGATATTCAACTCTGATTCCATGGATTTCAACGATGATTTCGGCTGATTTTTGATAGATTCACGCACGATTTCGGTGGAGTTTTCGGTGATCACTGATTTTGGGCGGCCCGTATGTTCATCGTCATTTATGTTCCCACGACCATCTCTGAAACGTGTAATCCACTCATGACCTCTGGCACAAGATAGACAATCATCGTCATAAACTTTTTCATCAATTCAAATGTTTTGGTAAGCGTTTTACCGATTTTAAAAAAAATTCTGATATTAGCTCTTTGTTTGAAACTCATTTTTGTACTGATGACATAAACATACTGTCACTTTAGACGCATTAACTTCGCTTCCACTGAACTGAATGTCACCAAAGTCAGGGAGGGATGTAACTTTCCAACGCACTATCTTATTCACAGATGGCACCACCAAAAAAATTTTATCACAAAAGTCTCGTTTATTTGGGAATGCGCCTTGTATAATTTTCTACAATATGTATAAAGTGTTCGTTGGATTCAAAGATTAGAAAATGAGGAATTGACTCTCACCAAATTTATGATGTCGGGATAACTAAGTTTGTTATTTAGGGCATAGGCACACTTCGGGTGGCCTTAAATCAAATGCGAATCAAAACACCATCCAAATCTTTTTCACTGTTTCATACAAAACTTGAAGAAATGCGAAGAAGGCAGCAGCAATATTTTGGACAGTAGGCCAGAAAGAAGCATTGAAGTGAAGGAACCAGGTTTTGATTGCATCAAAACAAAAGAAATTGGTACCATTAAACACTATGATAGATGTTACTAATTATATGATTAATGTCAAAAACCATTTAAAATATTGTATTACAGAAAAACTAGAAGATGAATTCCTATTACTTATTCGTCTGAAATTATAAAAATCAAAACAATCTAACTTAGGCAAACTCAACCAAATACATTCTCCTTAATAGTAACGATCACTATTAGAGCTAATATCACTCTCATCATCATCATCGTCATCATCAATATTACCAAAAACATTCAAATCTTGATTATGACTGGTAAAATCATAACCATCATCATCGCTATCATCAATACTACAATCGACCTGATCCCACCCCTATATCCACGATTCCTACATGGCATTAAGTACTCTCCTACTGCTTCCACCGCCTCGATGAGGACTATATTCATCACGATCTCGTCGACTCGATGATTGTTGGTGCGATTGACTTGATTGCGGTGGATAGCGTCCACCATTATCACGATCGTGCATCAAATCAATATCATCTGCGGCGCCTCCACCTCGTCCTCGATGTCCTGATGCCATATGTCCACCACGACTTGTATAATCTACACCGTAATTACGTTCATCTAAAATGTCATCACTATTTAAATCATAATGCATCATATCACGTTCACGCGCATGCAGTCGTTCACGTTCACGCTCTCGTTCGCGTTCACGTTCACGTTCAAGGCGATCGATACGCTCCCGATCGCGATCACGATCGTGTCGGGAATTGGTAGAACGTCGATTGTGATGATAAGATGCACCTGTTTGGAAAGAAAAGTAAAAATGTGATTACTAAATATTCATGTTAAGGACTATCGTTTAAGCAAGGATTCTCACAAGATAACGTAAAGTTTTTTTTTCACAAGCCAAACCAAAATCCAACATATGCTCAAATCTAAGAAAATTGATGAAGCAAGCGAACTAAGAGCCTCAGCAATAAATCTACGTGCTATGCTGATTTCAATGGAAAGAAAAACCATTACATTGTGAAGCCAAGAAAAGTGACACAAATTAGAGGATACAAAATAATTTTAAAGGAAGAAAAAGTAATTTGAAAGCATAATCCTAAAAGTGTTGTTACTTGTGGAACTAGTATTCAATGAAAGCTTTTCTTAAAAACCACTGCTTTTAATTAGGCACTGGTAATTTATGTGATAACTCGATGTCGATAGTTATTTTATTATGATACGAGATGTGACAATTGAGTAATGAGACTGATTTTATTGCCGCGCTTGTTTTAAATCTGCGACCTTGAAATTCCCTTCCCCATCCCCGGCATTCTTCTCCTCTCCAGAGATATATTTACCATTGCTCTAGCTCGTTTACTTCGCCTGCTGTGTTGTGTTGAGTAGATGTGTGTTGGTCGTGCTCGTCATTAAAATGGAGAAACGAAATCAAGAGCAACGCGTCGCGATAAAATTTTGCGCCAGATTGGGCGAAACAGATTCGGAAGCGTACGCTAAAATTGTAAAAGTGCATGCTGATAGTGCTCTTAGTCGTGCCCAAGTGTTTCGATGGTATAAAGAGTTTAAGGAGGGGCGTGAAAGCGTGGAAGACGAGGCACGACGCGGGAGACCAGTCGAGGTGCGAACTGACGCAAATGCGCAGCCTGTGCGCGCCCTAATCCATGAAGATCGGCGTTTAACTGTTCGAATGTTGGCCTCGGAACTAGATATGAACTGTGAAACAGTCAGACAAATTTTAACCGATGATTTTGGGATGAAATAGTTGTGCGTGAAGATGGTTCCAAAGAACCTTTCTGAGGAGCTAAAGCAGCATCAAATGATCGTCGCAGAAGACTGTTTGGAACAAGTGGATGAGAGCTGGTTTTTGGTCCCTAGAACAAAATCGGTGGTCAAAGGAACCCATTTTGAGTTGATTACGCACATCCCGGCGGCCGTGACGAGGGTACTCACGGACATCCCAGTCGAAGCGTTCCACAAATGTTACGAAGCATGGAAAATGCGCTGAAATCTTTGTATAACTGCCCAAGGGGACTACTTTGAAGGGATGGTAAAGTTGTAGAATAATTTTTAAATATGCGGTTTTCATGGAATTAGTCTCATTACTTAATTGTCGGGTCTTGTATTTGCCTATGTTTTCAACAGTGCTCGATAATGCTGGATTTTAGAACGTTTTTCCGTTGTTCCTTGTCATAATTGTGTCTTTGATACCCAGATTTTGGCAGTATGTCATCCTTATTACGACGACGGTAAATGTTACAAAATCCAGGATAATGACTTTACTTAAGCCAATATTGCTTCAACAGTGATAAAGTTGCATCTTTCACAAATACGAGTACATAAAATTTAGCTCAGACGCAACTTTAATTCGTAACTGACTTTTACCAACTGCTTCATCTTATAATATACGATTACACCATTGTTCCAAACGAAATAAAGTACCAAATCGAGCTATTTTTGATTTTCACACTTAATCACCATAGATTTCAAACTAACTCTATTTTGAAACTAGATGGAATATTTTATTTTTTATCTTTTGCATCGAATGCTTGCAACATTTTAAAATAAAAATAAGAAAAAAAATTTACCACCCCTTTTCAGGTTTACATCATTTTATTCAAGAAAAGGCACTAAATTGTTTATGAAACAAGGACAATGACTTCAAGAGAAATAAAATAATGTCAACAAGAAAAGGGCTATCAATTTTCTGTTCTCACTTCTAGAGAGAGTGGATTGTGATATTACTAGCGCCTTCAGCAAGTTTTGTTGATATTTGACTTAAAATTGAAATTTAATAATAATTCCTTTATTTACTTAAAGGTTCAAGTTTTTCAATTTTTTTAGTATATTAAATAGTTTTATCCAGATAAATGTCGTAAAATATTATTATCATTATAATTAAGTAACTGAAAGATAGATGTCGTTGTGCAAATATCAGTGTGGTGACACTCTAGCGATCGCAGCGCATCTGTTGGTGAAATGTAGCGACTTCAGTCGTTTAGTGGATATCATGAGTTTCACAACTCCTGTCAATTAAGCGGCCACTTGAATTGTACCCTCAATGGAGTTAAAACACGTAATCATGTAAATTTCGACATGTTAATTTCAGCTCATATTTTTGTTTGGTAATAAAGTTATTATTTATTTTTTAACTTTTTCTTCCCGTCTCGTAAGGGGAACACGCAATGTATTTAGCTAAACCCCACATAGGTGACCCTGAACGCAAAAAAAGGAAAAAAGACAATATAAGTTATAGTGACGCTAGGAAGTGCATAGTGACGCCAAACACAAATACTGGCGCCATTTTTTATATTCCCACAAAAACTATTTAAAGCCCCACGTGATTTGAAATTCACATGCATTCCATGAACAAAGTTACAATTCCGCCATTTATTAAAGATAATCCGGGTTTGTGGTTCGTTCACGTGGAAATGGCGTTTGAAATATCCCATGTGGTGTCGGATAAAGTTAAATTTCGATATGTCATAGTGAACTTCGGTTTCGCAAGCAGTTTCGGATATCGCTATGAATCCGCCCGAGCATGGAAAATATGACGCGATTAAAAGGAGAATCTTAGAATCTTTCGCGGGATCAAGTGAAGCGAAATCGCGTCGCGTGTTGCGTGTGGAGAAGAAAAACCGTCTCTTTTCTTACAAAAACTACGAAGTTTAGCTGGTGGCCAATTCAATGACGCAGTTTTAAAGACATTGCTCTTTTAACAAATGCCGGAGTATGCTCACGGGAGCCTTGTAGGCAGCGAGTAACAGGTATTGCCAAATTAGTGGCGCAGGCCGATAAAATAATGGAAATTTCGCGTCCATCGATATCGGCTACATCAACAACCGCATCGAATAAAAAAACAACTATATAAATGGAAAATTTACAAAAAGAAATCGGAAGGCTGTCTCGCAAAATTCAGCATCTACGGTCAAGTCATAAATTTAGAGAAAACAGTATGACTATTTACAACTCCAAGTGCAAGGAGCAAGAAAATGTCACGCACCTTGCATCAAATCGGAGCAGAAAAAAACTAGTTTTAACGGCATGCGAATTGGAGGACGCATATCGGAATGAAAAAACTAGTCGCCTCTCCATTTACGACAAAAAATCTAGATATAAATTCTTGATTGCTACGGGAGTGGAAATATCAGTCATACCCAGATCTTCGTGCAACAAAGAATATTCCACCAATTTGAAACTCTACGCCGCAAACGGCTCAGTTATAAAAATTCGGATCGAAAGTCGTGGCCGTGGAATTAGGACTCAGGCGCAAATTTACCTTTTGTAGAAGCTGACGTCACACAAGCAATCCTAGGAGCTGATTTTTTGCAGTATCACGGCATCAGTAGCCATAATGAAAGTGCCAGCAATCCACATGTATGACATAACTGATGAAAATCATCAAGTTCTGGCAGATTAAGACCAAATAACACGGTTTAATGTACGAAGCAATCAAGCACCACATTATAACACAAGGTGCACCGGTTGCAGTACGTGCTCGAAGGCATTCTGGGGGAGACGGTTAAAGCTGCGAGAAAGGAGTTTGATTTTATGTTGGAAAAGAACATCTGCCAACCATCGACAGTGAATGGGCCTCGCCCTTGCATCTAGTCCGGAAGAAAACAGGCAAATGGCGGCCTTGCGGGGAATATCATCATCTGAATAGTATCACCATCATTGACCAATACCTCATTCCCAATTTGAGCGATTTCACGACCCAGTTAGCTGGCTGTACGATTTTTTCAACGCTGGATCTCAATCGGGCCTACCATCAAATCTCCATCGCTCCTGAAGGACGTAAAAAAACAGCCGTCATCACCCCGTTTGGGCTGTTTGAATTCAAAGTGATGGCTTTCAGCCTATGTAATACGGCGCAAACGTTCCAACTTTAATGGATGCTGTTCTGGGTGGATTAGATTTTTGCCACTGTTACAAAGATGCCATTCTCATCGCCTCCAAAGATTCTCAGCAACATCGCAACCATTTAAAATATGGTTTAAACATTAATGTGGAAAAATGCATTTTTGGACAGCAAGAGCTTCGATATTTAGGGTTCAATGTCAATGCACAAAGCATTGGACAAAACTGAAGCTCTAACTAAATTTGAAAAACCAAAAACTGTCGACGAACTACGTCACTTTATTGGCACAATCAACTTCTATCGAAGCTGTTTCCCGCATTTGGCTCATGTGCAAGCTCCTTGACCTTATAAAGGGAGCGTATAAGCGTGACAAACGACCAGTGCAATAGACTCCGGAAGCGAATAAAGCATTTGAAAAATGCAAAGAACCGGTGTCAAATACAGTTTTGCTTGCACATCCTAACGGAAACGTTCCACTTACTCTTTATTGCGATGCCTCAGACGTGGCTATTCGAGCTGTTTTGGAGCAGGAAGTCAAGGGAAAGTTAATGCCACTAGGCTTCTTTTCACGTAAATTGGACCGAACACAAAAGCGATATAGTGCATACGACCGCCAACATCTTGCGGTGTATCAAGCAGTTTTGCAGTTTGCAAGAACTCGCAGATCAGCAAACTACTGACGAAGAACTGCAGCATATTTTAAAAGAGCCATCATCTTCATCATTGTGACTAACCCTCGTGCTGATTGGGAATTGTGTAACGCCTGTCTACTGTGACGTATCTGCAGGTGCTACTAGTATCTTCATTTCAAGAATGATGCGCAGGAAAATTTATGAATTATTCCACCTGATGTCACATTCCAGTGGAAGAGCGACAAAACGGATATTCAGCAAAAAATACGTGTGGCCTAGAATGAATAAGGGCATTCAAGTGTGGGCAAGAAATTATCTGGAATATCAAAGAAGTAAAGTTGGGCGCCACATCACAAATGTTCCTGAGCCGATTCCAATTCCTTCGAACTGATTCCGACATGTACACTTAGACATAACCGTGAAGCCGCCATCAAAAGGCTTTAAGTATTGCCCTATAATGATTGATTGGCTTACGCGTTGCCCCGAGGCAATACCCTTCATTGATTTGAGCGCTGATATAGTTGCAACTGCTTTCTTCCAACAATGGATCTCGAGATTTGGAGCACCAGAAACGGTAACAACAGACCGAGGTTCTCAACTGGTATCACAACTTTTCGATTCATTTACAAAATTCATTGGTTGCACCAGGAACAGGACAACAGCATGGCATCTGTCTTTAAAAGCATCCATCGTGTGTCATCAGAATAGAGAATGGGTTGATGTTCTTCCATTCGTGCTTTTAGGATTGAGGACCAGTTTCAAACCTGATATTGATGCAACAGCTGCCGAACTTGTTCATGGGAAAACATTGCGAATTCCTGGTGAAATTTTTTTCGACAATCTCGATGACCCTCCATTGGATCCGACAATATTCGCGAGGAAATTCAACCTTTTAATGAAAGATATCAAGCCGATTCCTATAATTTACCATAGCCATACAAAAGCTTTTGCCTTCAAGGATCTGGAAACTTGTAGCCACGTTTTCGTTTGACTTGATTCGACTAAAACTCCATCCCTACAACCATACGATGGCCCTTTTGAAGTAGAAGAAAGACTGTCAGATCGGGTTTTCTGCATCAAGAGGAATGGAAAGACAGAAAAAATTTCCACACAAGATCCAGTGAAAGAATTAAGCTGGCACATGTTGAAAGACATGCAGTTGCTACCATAAATGAGGAATCAGCACCATCCGTACCAACAGCCAAATCATTTACAAATTCCTCCGAGCCGATTCGAACATATTCGTGCATTAAGAATGTCAGATTCGCAACTCAGCAAACTCCTAAACAGACTTCGTCTGACTGTCAAAACTCAAGTTAGCTGAGTTAGTTTGGGGAGGATATTGTGGCGACGCTCGAGCGATTGCAGCGCATCTGTTGGTGAGACTTCAGTCGTTTAGTGGATAAAATGAGTTTCACAACTCCTGTCAATCAAGCGATCACTTGAATTGTAACCTCCATCGAGTTAAAACGCGTAATCATATAACTTCAGTATGTTAGTTTCAGTTCATATTTTTGTTTGGTAATAAAGTTATAAAACGTGTGTGCTACCGGGCCGGACAACCCCGTAGATACGCCGAAGACATAAAAAGTTCCAAGTGCTACGTTGCCGCCCATCCTGACGAGGGCTTTTTACAACTGCAAATTTGTGCGTGGAAGCATCTCGAATCACCAAATTTCCTGCGTTTTACAAATTGGATCGGAATTTTGGTTCGAGCAGGTGGAAGTCACTTTCCATACAAATGGCATCACGCAAGATGAAACAAAATTCAACTGTGTCATCCAGTATGCCGAGTTGGAGATATTACCGCATGTTATTTCCATCGCGAGAAATTCATCGCAGGAAAACAAGTATAATGCTGTCAAGGAGCGTATATTAGCAGCGTTCGCAGAATGTAGCGATTCAAAGCTTAGACGTTTATTCCAAGGGAAAAATCCAGACGGAAGGAAACCATCACACTATCTTCAGCATCTCCGAAATACAGGAGGAGAGTAGGTGACAAATGCAATACTGCGATCGATTCTTTTGGAGTAGCTACCTGAGAATGCAAAGACAAGAAGATACAAATGGCAAAGTTTTACAACAGATATTGAACCGTCGCGACCGCCTTGAGTTTCGGAAGCGATCCCGATCAGCTTCAACGTCTCAAAGGACAAGGAAACGTTCAATGTCGAAATCAGACGACTCGTTATACTTTTACCATAAAAACTTCGGACAACGCGCAAGAAATTGTCGTCTACCATGCCAGTGGACAGTCAATGGAAAAGGTAATGCGGGAAACTAAGTTTGTCGTCCTGAGTTGAGGCAAGCGAGGATGACCAACTACACGACAATCGCCGACACATAATTTATGACAAACAGAATGGAAATCGATTTCTTATTAATACGGGTGCTGATATATCAGTCCTTCCATGGGACAAAAGTCAAAACGTCCCCATGCTGCAACCAATACTCTGCTCAAACACATACAAAATTTCATTAGATTTTGGATTACGACGACCTTTTCAGTGGTAAATTGTGGTTGCAGACGTATGACAACCAATCAACGGAATCGATTTCCTCCAGCATTTTTGTCTAATTGTCAACCCGCGCGGGAAAAAATTAATGGATCGTGAAATGAATCTGATCGCTACAACTCTTCGTACAAGTGAATCTAGTTCGCGTATCACAACCATCGATACCAATTTGAACTATAAGGATTTATTAAAAGAATTCGTCGATGTTACTGTTGCCTCCGATATTCAAAAGGTTAGTACTCGTGGTGTTTATCACCATATTCTAACGCGAGGGCCACCGGTTGCAGAAAATGCAAGAAGTCTACCTCCAGAAAGATTGCGTGAAGCCAAGGCTGAATTTGATCACATGCTTTAACAAGGAATTTGTCAGCCTTTGAGTAGCCCGTGGGCAAGCCCATTACATATAGTTCTCAAGAAATGTGGGCGATGGAGACCTTGCGGGCATTATCCCATAACAGTCCTAGATCGATACCCCTCGCTCACCTTAGTGATTTCACCCACAAACTAAACGGCGGCACTGTAAGGTAACTGAGAAAGTTCCTCCCATTAATGTTTTTGAGCAGCACGGAGGGGATATAGTCCGGCTATTGGCAGCCAAACACAAGATAGATAATTTCAAAGTTAAGAGAGTGACCGCTGATAAACTCACAATTAAAATAAAAACACTGGCTAATTTCAAGCTAGCGAAAGATGCTCTTAATAGTGTAAGAGCTCCTCACTTCGCATAAGCGCCAAAGATGGAGAAAAATTAGACCTTACCGTTTAAAGGCTTGGACTGTGGGGAGAATACATGAAGCAGCACCAGCTGTCAAATTGATTAGTGTGAAAAATCAACTGTTGAAGGCCAAATATTACTATTTTATGAGGTACAAATTTCAAACGATAGCAGTCCAAGTGCCCTCCAAAAGGTAAGAGAATTTTAGAGTTGTGAGTGTCTCCGAAAAACTGAGGTCAACCAGTGTTACAGGTGCCAAAGATTCGGTCATTCGACTGCCAATTGTGCCATGCACCATCGGTGCGGTAATGTAAATATATTCATGACCCTGGTAAATGCAAATTGGCTCAGATGGAGCCAAAAGAAAGATTATGCTGTGTGAACTGCAGTATATTTGGTCATCCAGCATCATATCGAGGATATCCTCGATATCAGGATGCAAAAGATAAATTTTCTCCAAAACAAACTCATGTATATCGCGGTATCTTACCTTGCAACTTCGTCAAGCCCGGAGTATCATTTGCACTTGCTGCTAGAGGACCAACAGACAACAATACAAATGAAATAAATAATGTAAAAATGTAAGCGGCAATAATAAGCTGCTTCTCAAAATTTACGAATAGCTTGAATCCCTTTCAGAAAGAATAAATAAGCAAGATCACATCAATTTCGTTTTTTTTACGTTTAGGCCAACACGCTTCAAAATAGTTTGTCATCCATTCACATTTCCATGCATAAGCTTCGTTTCATCTCGATCAACGTCAACTCCATTGTTACTATACCACGACGTGATTATCTCCTTGAATTCATTGTTAAGCAAAAGCCCGAAATCATGCTTCTCACTGAAACCCACCTCAATTCAAGGCACTCTATGCCACTCAGGAATTCGTAAGAAACGATAGGGTAAACGATGATGGGGAAGGAGACATCGGGATATTGATTAGAAGACCCTATTGTCTCCAAAATATTGAAAAAGTCGAATTCAAAAACTTTGAACCTCTTGAAGTGTCCGTTATCGAAATCTCAGTGCCAGGTGGGGATTCTTTGTTATCTCTGCCTATGCACTCGGTCGAAATGTTCACAAGTTCAAGGAGGAGCTCAATTATTTGTTTGAAATACTCGAATTGAACAGGCTGCTTACTTATTATATTCTTGCTGATGACCTGAACGCGAAGCATACATCATGACTGAACGCCAGTAATAATCCAGGGAACCAAATTGAATGCAGGTCCAATCTATATGGGTCGGAGTTCCCAACATACCCTAGGGCAAATTCATATTTGGGCCTCTGCATTGCTGACGCAAGGCTTGAATTCAGCTTGAATGTTCCTCAATGGAATCTGCAGGTGCTTCCTCACGATAACGAACATAACGCAATCGTAATGGAAATCAATCATCAAAGGGATGACGTCTTCCTTATTCAAGTTCAACATGAAAATCATCGGTTGAATTTCAATAAAATGGATTGGGGAAAGTTTCAAAAGAAGTTTGATCGGTATTACCAGAAGCAATGTCCTCTTTCTGATAAGGGCAACGCTTGCTCAATGGTTACTATTGACAGGAATCTAAGTAATGATGAAATAGCTCTCTATTTGTCAAAGTTAGAAAAGCTGACGTTGGAAAAGATTGAGAAAGTCGTTCCCAAGATCAAACATCGAAACAATATGGAAGGATATCAAACACCAATCATTGCATATCGGCGAGTTTTGGACTGCAACCAACCCTTAGTGCTATGTTGGAATAATAACTGAAGAATGTCCTCCGTTCATATTTCAGGAGTGATTTCAGCAATCAGTGGGCGACTCCGGTACAGAAATAGAAATAGAATTATATGTGATGGATTACAGAAACTTGCCCTGATTGGAACTCATTTTGAATTGGTTCATCTACCAAAACCTGAGAGAGGGAATGAACTATTTTCAGAGGTTGTTGAAGCAATAGTTTCCGACTTCACATCAAGCCTGAACAGCCAATCAATTCTTCATTTCAATGAAACATTGACATATGACCTCATACCGAGCTTGAAATTTATTGATTATTTCGTCAGCTATAAAGACTTGTGTTTCATGTTTGACAAGATAAACAACAAGAAATCATGTGGTACTAACGGTATTCCAAATGTAGTACTCCGACAGCTTTCGATACAGTGTGGTTAGATGGACTAGTTTTTGAACTCCTTCAGGACAGGTTCCCCAGATACCTTGTGGCCATGATGTGCAATATGTTGTACAGAAAATCATTTGTTGTAACTGATGGAAATCTGACGACAATGCGTGACTTTCAGGTCTTGAATGGTCTACAGCAGGGAACAGTTACTGTGCCTCTGCTCTTCTCAATGTTCATTCGCAAGTTATTGAACGGCTTTGATTTTAATGTCTCGCTAACGCGATCATTGGTAGCGTTTACTGATGATCTGATCATCTATACGGCAGACCGGAAGGCTACAATAGGTCAGAACAATCTTCAAAAAATGTTCAATGATGTGCAGTTGTACACTGACAATTGGCAAATGAAAATCAATGCACAGAAGTGTGAAACAATTTTGTTTCAGACAACGCTGCAGGGGGTGAGTCAAAACCTGAAACGTAATTGGAAGGATTCCCACATCATGGCTAGCGAGGGAAGTTCAGGACGGGTTCCATATAAATCCTGTGTTCGATACCTCGGTGTTCATCTCGATCAGGTTCTCCACTATACTGGACATGTCAAAATCATGCTCAGTAAGGCACTTAAAGTAGTCATGGCCCTACGAAGACTCTTTCAGTCCAGATACGTTGATGAAAGTGTCAAAATTATTTGTTGCTGTTGTTGTTTTGACATATGGGTGTCAGATCTATTACAACCAGAGTGCTACTACTCTGGAAAAATAGAGTTTTTGAAAGGAAATCTCTTCGTTCATGTACTGATTTGATACACTATATATCGACTCCAAAAAAGTGACGAGAGTCGATAGCTTCATATTGAGACTTCTTCGGAATCGTATCGCGAGATCTGTAACGGCGAGTGAAAACCCCTAGAGCGGAGCTTATTTTGCCTGTGTACAACTTTGCGTTTATGCAGCATCCAACTATGTCCTTTTTGGCACCTCTTCTATTCAGTTTTGTCGAACTGAAGTTTTCTTGCTCGTTTGAGTCATGAATTTAGTTTTAAGTTTCATTAACTCGTAGGACAATTTGGTTCGCTTCAAATTCTTGGGTCAGAATTGCTCCTTTGAAATCTAAGATTGAACGTGGCATAATGTTGACGCCATCAGCATATACTACCAATTGTGTAGACTTGAACATTGGTGTACCCGAGGTTTCAGCGGTCTTCTTGATGACGTGTTCCAGCGTGATATCAAAGAGCATTGGGGCAAGTTTATCCCCTTGTTTTAAGGCTGATTTCATTACATAGCTGTCCGTTAGTTCACCGTTTAACCTTGACCTGGGACTCTGCATTTAGCATCGTGACCTTGACCATGTGGACTAGTTTTATTGGGACGCCAAAGCCAAGCATTATTTTGTACAGCGCATTTCTGTCACCACAGTTGCGTGCTTGCTTGAAGTCTACAAAAAGTTGGTGCACATCGATGTTATATTCCCAGCACTTTTCGAGCATCTTCTTTACTGGGAATATTTGGTCTGTTGCAGACGATCCACTTCGAAAGCCTCCCTGATACTCTCCTATAATATTTTCATATCCTATGATTTTGGAGAGCACTTTATAAGATGTGCACAGTAGAGCAATGCCTCTTTAATTTTCACACTTTGATTTGTCCCCATTTTTGTGTACAGTACATATTATACCTTTTCGCCAGACCTCTGGTAATTGCTCTTCTCACCATATACTGCATAGTCGATTCAAAAGGTTATTTAAATAGGGACTCGTTTGTGGATTGAAGCCGTCTCTTAGTAGGTTGATAGAGACATTCGCCGATCTGACTTCATGTTGGCTCATGTTTTCGTTTATCTGTTAGATTTTGGTGCTGATTGTCAGACGTTTCTTTCTTTGGCACATTTTTTAGCTTCACATCGAAGGCTTTTATATTGTTCTTCTTTGACCGGAGTTGGTCGCTTGATGTATTCTTTGTGCGCCTGGTTCCTATTTTTAATCGCTTTCCTTGCATTTTTCGTTATACCAGTCGTTCCTGCTTTTCTTTGCCTAGCGCCCCAAGACCTACTCGCCTGCTTCTCTCATCGTATCTCTTACTACCTTCCACATGATTTTGATGTCATCATAATTTTCTTCCGCCTGCGGAGATATGTTGATGCGATTTTCCAGCACTAACATGTATGTGGACGTTACTGTGCTATCATTTAGCTTGTGTACCTGGTACCTTGGGGTAACTGATGTTCCTTGTTTACAGCTCTTGGAGACGCAGCATCGGAACTTGCCCTTAAAAGGTAGTGGCTCGAATTACAGACAGGGACATGGCACGAGGGCGTGTTGAAAATGCTGGTGATGGCTCGTTTTTGTATGAGAAAATGGTCGATCTGGTTGAACGTGAGATCGTCTTGGGATGCCCACGTTCTCTTATGCATGTCTCAATGTGGAAAGCATCTAGAGCTTACAGTGAAGTCTCTACTTGTAGCAAAGTCTATCAGCCGTTGTCCGTTGTTGCTGGTCTCTGCATGAAGGCTATGTCCTTCGGTTGTTCCTCTCTGTGTCGTTTCTCGACCGTTTTTTGCATTGAAGTCACCCAGAACAATTTTAATGTCGTTCGACGGCAATGCATCGACAGTTCATTCTAGGGTGCTTTAGAGTCCGTCCTTGATTGCCTCTTCCATATCTTCTGTGGGCACGTGACAGTTGACCAGATAGACATTAAAAAATTTGTGTTGATACGAACCGCACAGAGCCTTTCGTAAACGGGCTTGAAGTCGCAAATAATTTGTTTAAATGTGCTGTCAACAATGAAAGCCACTTCAAACTCATGGCTTCCTTGCAGTTTTCTGCTTTTGAACACAGTGTGCGTTCGTATGTCAAATATGTCTTCACCGTCCCGTCTGGTTTCTTACACTGTGAGGATGATGATTTTATATTTCTTTATTTCATCCAGAAGTTGTCGCAGTGCACCTGGTCTGTTCAATGATCTAACATTCCAAGTTTCAAAAGAATAGTCCTTTACCCGTTATCCAGTCAGATCCGAGACTGTTCTCCTGGTTCCATGACAAGTAAATATGTACTAAGTAGAGCGTTGTCAGCGCTTCGACTTAGTTGGTTTTGGTCTATGAGTGGTATTTTATTTCCCACATACCCGCCGGCTAGCTGGTTAGGGTACCCTCTATCCGCAACCTGAGGACGCGTCCGATAGGGGACCGAAAACCCCACACGAAATTTATTCTGATACAATTAATGATCATTAAATTACATAAAAAAAGGGATAAGATATAAAATGATTTATATGTCATTATTAACAACAAAGTAGAATAAAACCACGTTGGTTAGACAGAACTGCGCTCATGTCCAAAGGGTTTTATACTCAACTTACGATATGGAGTCACCAACAACGAATAAAGTCAAGAAATTCGTCAAAGAGATGTGCACGCTTAAAAGAAAATCGATTTTTTCTTCACTTTTAACGGTCGCCATTTTGCTGCAAAATAACAAAAATCATCCCTAAAAATATTTAAGTTATTGATCTTATCTGAAAATGTTAAGATCAAGTAAAAACTGCAGTGTGTGATTCAATGGAGAGTCCATAAAGTACCAAAATTGAGGGTTATTGTTGTTTTTAGAGAAATTTCAAATGGCTATAACTTCTGTGAATACAATTCTATTTTCATCAAACTTACATGGTATGAGGACCTTTTGTAAGAGTACTTAAAGTTAAGTGAATTTCGACTTCTGACTTATTTGGTGTTGTACTCACATACACCTACCTCTATAATTTTTTTCAGATTTTTCAGAACACAAGGGGAGGGGGACACAAGGAAGAGGAAGACAACCATTTTTCATGTAATTCCCCAACCTGTCAGTTTAAGTCCTGTTTTGAAAAGTTCGTATTAAGATCTTTCATGAGAATTAATTTTTTTTTTCAAGTGCCACTCCCCTTTATGGGCAGACCCCCTTAAGAACCCTGTAAATTTTTCTGTGGTAGAACTTTGAAGAGGGCACCACACCTTTATGCAAAATTTTATGTTTGTAGCTTATACGGTTCACAAGAAAAAGTAATGTGACACACGGACGGACGGAACAACAGGCGCGATTTTAGTAGGGCTTTGTAAAATTATTTTACAAAACCTTAAAAATGGACATGAATCGCTAAACTAACTGAACTCCTTCCTTTCAACTAGTTAGTTTTTTTAAGAGGGAAGGAAAAAGAGAGGTAGGTTTTATTAAAGCTGATTAATTTCAGCGTGTTTTTGTATTGGAGTGTACAGACGCACGACGTTCGTGCGTAACTGTACTCGACGTAGCAACCGAGCGCGACTCAGTCTTCTTTATAAACACTCGAATGACGTTGGATTAAGTCAGTTCGTCTTGATCGCTCCAGTAGCACGCTCGCAAATAAACGTCTTATTAAATAAAATAAAATTATTAAACTAAAATCAACGTTTATTTATTCACCTAAACTTGTTTTCCCATTCCTGGTCTAACAGGTTATGGGCCCAGCTTACGTAGTAACTGTGAAAAATAGGAGAACAAAAAGTAAAAAAAAAATTAACTCGGCGAGTCCCAAGTGGCGCGGAACGGAAGTCGGCCATTGTTCGGTTGTGTCGAAGTTAACGAGAGTGAAAACGTGCGGAGTGTAAATCGAATCCGTGATGTCAGTCGGCATCTCAGTAAAGGGCGTGAAGCTATTTGACGGAACGAATTTTCAAGGCTGGAAAGCGCAAATAAATGCTTTATTTGTGATGAATGATGTTCTCGATGTCGTCGACGGCACGAGGCCGGAGCCTCCTGCTGGAAACGGACAAGCGGTCGCGTTGAAGAAAAATATAAAGGACGATGCAACGGCAAAGTTTATAATACTGTCGAATCTCGACGAGACGCAACAGGTGTGTGTATTGTCCTGCGTTTCTGCGAAAGAAGTGTGGGATAAATGGTGCCTAATTCATGAACAGAAAACCGCAACAAATAAACTAGGTTTGCTACAAAAGTTTCACACGTATCGAATGAGTGAATCGGATACGGCAGTTCAACATGTGGCAAAGGTGACAAACATGGCGAGTCAACTCAAGGACATCGGCGAAGATGTGTCGGACGCTAAGATAATGGCAAAGATACTCGCGAGTCTCACCACGAAGTTCAGCACGCTGCAAGTAGCATGGTACAGTGTGGATCCGGTACGGCAGACTCTTGATAACCTCCAGGAACGGCTGATAAGAGAGGACGCAAGACTCAACGACGAAGAAGAAACGTCAGAAGCGCTGGCTGCGACAGCCCAAAATCGTCGTTCGCGAGGAACGAAAAGTGCTAAAAATAAAAAGACTGAAAATAAAAAGACTGAAAATAAAAAGACTGAAAATAAACAGGACATGAAGGAAGTGCAGTGTTACAACTGCCAAGGCATGGGACATTTCACGAGTCGCTGCCGAAACAAGCGAAAGCCACGCGATGGCGCCGAAAAAACACGTGACTGTGCATTCGTAGGTGAAATGAGCGGTTCGGTTGCGTCGGGCTTCAAAAGTGCGGGAACCGCGATAGTGCTGTGGACAAAGACTCAAGTGATGAAGGCCGATCAGAGCAACGTCTGGCTGATCGACAGCGGCGCATCGCGACATCTAACTCACCGACGTGACTGGCTATCAGACTACATGTCGGACAATACGGGTGCTACAGTATCGCTTGGCGATAATCAAAACTGCAATGTCGCCGGTGAAGGCATAGTGAAAATTAAAAACTCGATCGATGGAGTGTGGCAAGATACAAAAATCGAAAATGCGCTACACGTGCCAAAGTTACGGAAAAATCTGTTCTCTGTCGGAGTTTGTACTAAAAAGGGATTCAAAGTGCGTTTCGAAAATAATCAAATTATCGTGGCGCGTGACAGTGAAGTACTTGCCACGGGAATGAAGCAAAACAATGGCGTGTACAGAATTTTTTTCAAGGTCACAAAACAAGGGAGCAACGCAGAAGCCAATGTAGTTGCGACGAATTTAACCTTGTGGCACGAGCGTTTGGGATACGTCGGGAAGTGTGCAATTCATGAATTCGCGGAAAAAGGACTTGTGAGTTGCGTAACATTTACAGACAAAAGTGATGTTTTCTGTGAGCCATGCAGTCTTGGAAAAGCGCACAGGTTACCCTTTAATAAGAAAATGGAGAGTGACAAGAAAATAAAGCCAGGTGAAAAAATGCTCTCAGATGTCTGTGGGCCCGTGTCGACGAACTCGGTCGGAGGATCAAGGTTCTTTTTGACATTCAAAGACGAAGCAACAGGCTACCGGGATGTCTATTTCATGAGAAGGAAATCCGAAGTATTCGGAAATTCAAAACTTTCGAGAAAATGATCGAGAACAGATTCGGAAGAAAAATGAAGACTCTTCGCTCCGACAATGGTCGAGAGTTCTGTAACGAAGAGATGGACAAATATCTTGAGGAATGTGGCATCAGACGAGAAACAATAGCGCCGTACAACCCGGAGCAAAATGCAAAAGCCGGGCGCGACAATCGGACGATTGTCGAAAGTGCCCGTACAATGATAATCGCGAAGAATCTTCCATTGACTCTATGGGCAGAAGCAGTAAATTGTGCAGTGTACGTGTTAAATGGAACCGTATGGATGAGTGGCACTGTAACTCCGTACGAAGCGTGGACTGGGAAGGTTCCGAACCTAAAGCATCTTCGAATCTTTGGATTAGATGCATACGTACACACTCCGAAACAATTCACGCGAAAATTTGACGCTCGAGCAATCAAGAAAGTTTTTGTTGGATACACGGAAGAGTCAACGAATTACCAGGTATACGATCCTGAAAAGAAAAAGGTCAGCGTTGTTCAAAACGTCGTATTCAACGAGATAATCGGGCCGCCGTCGGTAGAAGCGAACGAGAAGGAAGATGAATATGAAATTTTTCTTCCAATGAACGAGGCACGAGAAGATAACGAAGGACATGAAATCGACGAGGAAGAAGAACACGAGAACAACGGTGAGGACAACGTCGACATCAGAGAACGAGAAGAAGAAGATCAGAACGAGGACAACGCACTAGAGAACGAGCAAGAAGAAGAAGATCGCGAAAATCGAAGAGTCCTGCGAGATCGAAACGCAATTCAAACTCCGAGAAGGTATCGGCACGATGCAAATGTAGCCGAATACGTGATTCCATTGACATATAAAGAAACAACGCTTTATGTTGATAATCAAAGCGCAATCCAACTAGTCAGAAATCCAGTTTTTCACAAAAGAACCAAGCATATAGATGTTCACTTTCACTTTTTTCGCGAGAAAGTGAACGAAAAAAAAAAAATTGTTGTTGAATACGTTTCATCTGCAAATCAAAGAGCAGATATATTTACAAAGGCACTGCCGCGAGATCGCTTCAAGGATCTATGTTACACGCTAAACATGATAACAGCAAACGAGAAACACTCGAACGGCGGTAGTATTAAAGCTGATTGAGTTCAGCGTGTTTTTGTATTGGAGTGTACAGACGCACGACTTTCGTGCGTAACTGTACTCGACTTAGCAACCGAGCGCGACTCAGTCTTCTTTATAAATACTCGAATGACGTTGGATTAAGTCAGTTCGTCTCGATCGCTCCAGTAGCACGCTCGCAAATAAACGTCTTATTAAATAAAATAAAATTTCTAAACTAAAATCAACGTTCTGCCATTCCTGGTCTAACAGGTTTGCGGCGAAAAGGGGTGTTTTATTTTAAATCCGTGACTGATTGGTTCAGTTACGCGGTTCCGTAGTTTGTGGTCGTTTTTGTTATTAACGTAGAATATTTCAGTTAGAAGTAGAGTAGTTTATGTCTGGTATCGCGTCGGCATTAGTATCGAGAACGTGCTGACTACCTTCGGTAGTTGTACAGCGATGAAAAGCCTCGCGAAGGTATATGTAACGTATTGACAAAAATTGTTTTTACTCGGATAATTCTTGGAACGCGTTTAAATTGGGCATTTGACTCGGTGGCTGAGAAAATGTATCCAGATTTAGTTTACTAGCCACCTCGGAATTTGGGTACAGTTGGAGAACTCGGTTTAGATTTCCTTTGGGAAACCTCGAGTGAACGACAGGGTGAGAACAATCACTACACACTTTGTATTCAAATATATCCACTACCTTTATGGATTTGCTCACCACGGCCCACGTTTCACTTCCATATTACAGCACGGATTTGATTAGTGATTTTTAAATACGAAGCTTATTTCGCCTGTGTACAACTCTGGACCTTAGAATGGGAAGTACATTGTAATAGGATGTATTTGTGGCATTTATGCGTCGGCCTTTTCAGCGCCTCTTCTATTCAGGTTGCCTCCAAGATGAACGAGGTTACCCACATTCAAGTCTCCTACGGTGAGATTTTGTCAGATTGGAATATTTTTCTTCGTTTGAGCCATGAATTTAGTTTTCGTTTCATTAACTTGTACACCGATTTCAGTCGCTTCGGATTCTATGTAGACTCAGAAACGCTTCCATATAATACCAATTGTGTGGACTTGAACATTAGTGTATGAGGTTTCAACTGTTGTATTCCCGATGACGTATTCCAGTGCAATATTAAAGAGCATCGGGGCAAGTCCATCCTTTGTTTCAAGATTGATCCAATTATGAAGCTGTCCATTATTCCTTTATTGAGCTTATGCTATGGGTATGTGAAACATGGACGCTAACCCAAGCATCCGCAAATATATTGACGCCTTTGAGCGACGAGTCCTGAGGCGAATAATCGGAGCGAAGCTAGACGGGAACCAATGGCGAATTCGGTACAACCATGAGCTGTATGAAATTTTTGACGATCCGGAGGTCTCAACGATTGTAAGACTGTGGAAGCTGCAATGGGCTGGACACATGAATCCTATGGACGAACAACGGATACCCAAAAAGGTACTTGTTGGGAGAACTGAAGGCCGGAGACCAGTAGGGAAACCAAGGTAACGCTGGTCTGACTCGATCGACGAAGACAGTTCCTCGCTGCTCGGATTTCGGAATTGGAGGACGCGGTCAAGCGACCGAGACAGGTGGTGGCGCGGTTCGCAAGAAGCGAAGGCCCGAGAGGAGCTGCAGTGCTAAGAAGAAGAAGAAGAAGCTTAATCTGGGACTCTGTGTTTAGCGTCGTGAATTTGTCCATGTGGACTAGTTTTGTTGGGACGCTAAAGTCAACAGTATTTTGTTCCGCATATTTCTGTGGATACTTTTGTATGCTTGCTTGAAGACTACAAAGAGTTGGTGCTCGTAGCTGTTATATTCCCACTAAATAAAGAGGTGGATTCTCTACCATTGTCAGCATCTAACAGAGTATGGATATTTCGTGCCTCCACGGGAGGACAGGATAATCCTGCCTCTTTTGCGAACACCTGTTGCAATCGGAAATTACGAGGATAACAGATAATAGATAATTTCTTTGTGAGTCTCAAGCTTGAAACGAGATGAGTTCTGTCAGTTAGGCTGACTGCAGCACTAGTAAATCTTGGACGCAGGCACAAGGGCCTCCACCTAGAAATAATGCACGAGCAATCCCAGGGTGGAGTTCAGCCCTGACTAAGCTATGGAGGAAATTTTAATTGGGTCCAAGCTCCAGATACAGGTGTGTGACGACAGGCCTGAGATGCGTTAGGCATTTTTATCTATATTAGCGTTAAAAAATACTCGGGTAAATGGAGGTACTAGTCGGAGAAACACAACAATATTCCAAAAAATTAAGAGGTTTTAATTTTGTTACGGCGTGATTGATTTCTGTATGTAAAGTATGACATATTACTAGATTTTTTAAAGAAGAATGGATGGATGTATTTATTAAAAATACCAGTTGCTTGCATTTGAAATTTTTGGATTGGTCTATTTTATTCTTTTTAGTTCAGTCTTCTCAGATTTTTGCAGTATACATTATGATTTAAAAATTTTTGACTAAAAAGTTGTAAACAGAACGCAATACCATATTTGTATGTAGTTTTTTTGAATACTGAATATTTTGTGAATATTCTAAAGTATTAATGAATGAGAAATGTACAAAGTTTCAACGTCAGCTAATGGAAAATATTGATATTTTACAGTTCTTCATTTATTGATTCAATTAAAGGACATACGTAAAACATAGGAGAAAAGAGGTATTAACAAAATGTTTTGGGTGAACCACACGCTACATGCACGGTTCGTTTTGAATACTTACGAAACACGGTTTTAACATAAAACACATAAGATGACGTTGAATAAAATATAACTACATAAAAATGAATAACTCTGCAGGATTTGGTTATTCTATCTTCTTAAATTTTAAGGATTTACTAGTGACAGTGACATTTTAATGGCAGCAGCGCCCATTGCTGTCGGTACAACAACTCCTGGAGTCACTGAATAGTATAAAAATAAATAATTGTTCAGTAAATAAGGTCTCAACTTTTGGTTTGCTTAGTGTGTGTATTTATGAAAAAACTGATAAAGAAATGAAAATGTTTGAACGTTGAAGCCCAGAGACTTAAGTACTAAATTTTGTAATCATACAAGTTGATGCTATTATGTACCGTAAAAAAATTAATCATAGATAAATTTTTGAATAGTAGTAAAGTTAAAACATTTTGGAAGTAGATCAGAAGCAAACTTAGAAACCTACAATCATGTTAAAGTTGTTAGTCATGAAAAACTTTCACCAATCCTCTTTGTGTTAACAAGAAAAAAAATAAAAACATGTTAAATAATACGAATAAAGAAAAAAATGAAAAAACCAAAATAAAGTAAAAACCTGCTTTCAATGAATGAGCAAAGATTGTCCGGTACTGAAAAAGTCTTCCTGTGTTGGATGCGTTACCAAAAATTTGATTGTCTGAGAAAATCTTTGATAGAATAAAAGGAAACACGTCTTGGGGGAAACAAAGTTTTGATAGACTAAAGTAACGTTGTTGATCCTGGAATATCAGCTGGTATAAAGGCTGAAAATAAAAATGGGTCGTTTGTGATGCGATTGTGTAAATTTGAAAGGAAGATATGTTTTGGGTACTGACATATGAATTTTATAGACTATCATTATACGTGTACTAAAAACTAAGCTTGAAATGATAAACGGTTTTTCGGTATTTTTAAGTAGCAGATAACATTGCAAGTTCTTAGAGACCTTGGGAGCAATTCAACAATTATATATATTCTTCGACTAATTTAAAAATCTAATTTAATGTTCTTAATTTTTAACGAAGAAGTTCTAAATAGGTACTTAAATATTTTACAAAAAAGATAATATGAACACTAAATAAAAGAACAATATTACTTTAATAAGCTTAACAAAATACAATTTACAATTAAAGCAAAATAATTTATTTGAATTATAAATTGTTTACCTCGCTCGCGTTCTCGATCATTTCTATTATAAGCATTTGCTTCCCTATCAGCTAATTTTGTTTCAGTGAAGAAAATAGGGATGATATAAAAAAGTTGATTTAAATGTGAGATTTATCATAAAAAGGTGATTTAATAAAATAAATAATTATTGATTTTGTGGCAAGTGGTTTTGTAAGGTATTTGATCATTTGTATTATAATTAGATTGTGCAGGAATGAAAATGGAGAATTGAGTTTGCTTATGATCTATCATAATTGTGTAAGAAACTATTGTTTCAAGCCTGCTCTTAATAATGCATTCATAACGAAGCATTGTGGTGGTTGATTTCGGTGCAGACTTTAATAACATGAAAAAGTTGATAAGGGTCGAATTGAATAATTTACCTGGTGGAGTTGGACCCATCCTAGGCTGCTCCGTCGACGGTGATGCTTCCTGAGATGGGAGTGGCCTAGGTATTGTTGAAGCTGGTCGTATTGGTGGATGTGTTGCTCTCCAATATGCCTAAAAATTAAACAAAAAAATTATTTAATCACTATAAAAAATATTGACAATAAAAATTTTTGCCAGCCGATAAACTTAAATTTCAAAGATAAATAAGACGAGGATTGCGGAAAAGGGGCTGAAGGATCTCCAAGTGGATAATCGATTGTGTTCGGGGCCGGAACAAGAAGTAAGGCAGCAGAAAAAAACGATTAGTGGACGGACAGACTTACGGAACTACTTTCGACTTGCGTTAAATGGGGAAACTCATGTGTGTGACTGAAACTAAGTACGGACGGAAAAAAACAGACGTGTATATTTAAACTATCGACGCAGTTCTTTTGCGTGATATACCCCCATTTCCTTCCCCGACAGATCCGTGAGGAGGTAACGATGAGATCCTACAACTTTCTGTACACGGCGTTTCAGAAAACAACGATCTAACTTTGCATTATAATACCCAGCGGCGTCGCTTCGGCGCAAGTTGCGACGAAAGACTTCATCCCCTCCATCCAACTCAGAAGGGTTGGGACCGTAGATTGTCCGCCATAACTTGCGCTCTGCGGCTGTCTTATCATTCCTTCATGGACAGGCTACTGCGGCGTTTAAAATGTTCGGGAGAATCCGTCGTTGCGCTGAAGCCCCACGAAAGTTTAGGCGATCTCCGCCAACAAATCAGACGGAAGATAAAGGCAGCATGACGTGCAAATGAGAAGCACTACAACCTGAGGTCTCGACCTTCTGAGTTTAGAGAAGGTGATGAAGCCGTGTACAGAAGGTTGTATGATCTAATCGTTACCTCCTCACGGACCTGTCGCGGAAGGAAATGGGAGTATACGAGTATCATGCAAAAGATCTGCGTCGATAGTTTAAACATACACGTTTGTTTTTTTCGTCTGTACTTAGTTTCAATCACACAAATGGGCTTCCCCATTTACAGCAGGTCGAAAGTAGTTGTGTAAGTCTTTCCGTCCAGTAATCGTTTTCTTCTGTTGCCTTACTTATTGTTCCGGCCCCGAACAAAATCGATTATCTACCTGGAGATCCTTCAGCCCCTTTTTCGCAATCCTCGTCTCCTTAGGATCGCAAGAAAATTAGCTGCCCTGTAGTAATCGAGCAGTTGCCTAGGCAAACTTCTCGAAAAAACAACTTCACAACAAAATGGCCCCACGTTGGGCACCATTTCGTAGTGAATTGGATAGACATAATAATGGATCGCAACTAACAGTGTGCGATTCAAACGTTTTGATGGGCCAGATCGAGGAGAGGATATTGGCGTCAGTTGGTGTTTGACACCGTACTGTTCAAGTAGACTCTTGAACTGCCTAGATCGGAACTGTACTCCGTTGTCCGAGTACAAGCTTTCTGGTACAACAAACACATGAAATACTTGGCTCTCCAAAAATTTCACGATATATGGAGTCGTGAGTATGCGAATAGGCTCTACTAGTGGGAACTTAGATAGCTCCAATGTGGCTCATAGAAGAACGAGGGTACGGCCCAAGTAGATCTATATGCAGACACTAAAATACACGTTCCGGAACAGTGACATGATTCATAGGAGATCGAAGAGGCTGGTTGGGAGCTTTACTGCCCTTACAGGCGGTCACATAGTCTTTGACCTGAAATGGCATTTTAGGCCAAAAGAAGTATTTCTTAAGGCGCCAAAGCGTCCGACCCATAGCCACCGTGGGCACTGAGGATCAGATTGTGCATTTCCTCCGGCACCCAGAGTTTGCAAGACTCTTCTTCATGCAATGAGTCACCGGTTGAGTATTCATTACTTACATGAATATAGCCGTCGATAACTTTCAAATCACGCAACTGTTGTTGCAGCTGTCTGAATTAAAATGCGGGCTTTCTAAGTCTATCTCGATAGAATCATCATCATTTAATGCCAATTCCGCTCCCTCGGGTGAAAAAATTCGCGAGAGAGTATCGGGAACGATGTTTTGGGTCTCTTTTCGGTGTTTGATCGAAACCTTAAACCCTTGCAGTTTAACAGTCAATCGGGCCAGACGTTCATGTAGGTTCGGTTGTTTCATCAGCCATAGTAATGAAGCGTGATCGGTGGTGATTTCAAACGGGTAGAAAGTCACTTTCGGAATATCTTGACAGACCGCTGCCATACATTCTTGTTCGGATATACATAGTATAGTTCCTCTGGGCCAAGTTCAGTTTATTGGACATAAAGCAATGAGACCTTCTTCTCCCTCTTCGATCAATTGCACTAGCACGGCTCTAACTCCATGTTGACTTGCGTCGCAATGAATGGAGAAGGGTTTCTGGAAGTCGGGGCTGTCCAAGACTGGGGCATATGTCAAGGCTTGCTTGAGATCTTCGAATGCCTGTCGACTGAGTTCGGACTAGATGAACTTACCTTTCGGGAGCATGTCTGACAGAGGCGCTAAAACTGTTGCGTAATTTCGAATGAACATTCGGTACGAACCACACACTCCTAGAAAACGCCCTATTTGCTTAACGGTCTTCGGTAAGGGAAACTCATCAATCGCTCGAGTTTTGTACGGATTTGTTTTGATGGTACCATGTCCGATGACATGTCCTAGATATCGAACTTCAGTTACAACAAACTTGCTTTTTTGGACATTGATGGTGAGTTTCGCCTTACTGATATGCAGGGCTACTTTTTGCAATAGTAGAAGACGTTGGTCAAATGTTTCCGTGATGAGTAGAAGGTTATCCGGGTAAACAACCACTTGGTGTTTCAGATGAGGTGAAATGACATTGTCCATCAGGCGGGTCATAGTCGCCAGACCGGACCGATAAGGACTATCATTTCTTAATTATAATGCACGCGAAACCCAAATGGGCCGAAATTGAAATTTGTTGATCAGCACCAAAATCAATTTTGACCATTGAACTGTTACCTGAAATTTTCTTAAGGCGTGGCTATCCGGAAGTGATGGTATCGCATAACGCAATAATATTTAACAGCGATGAGTTTACTAACTTTAGTAAATCATATGGTATTTTGCAGGAATTTATTGTCCCAGGGCATCCGGCCACTAATGGATTGGTTGGTTGAAATATATAGACATTCAAAATATGCTTCTACGTAGTGGTGATTGCATCAATGCATATCGAAGCTCGAAAAATCCTATCCTGCTATAGAGCAAATCCGTTGAAAATGAAAAAACAGACGGAACAGTATTCAAACCACAAAATACGCATAAACGTGGGCATCAGACCACAGAAATTGCAGAAAAAATATCCTACTCGGCAGACCTCCGGAACAAGCTAGATTCCTTAAGAGCAATAAGGATACTATATGTCAAAAATGGCACTGACAACGAAAACTTCGGCCAATTACATTATTTTGTGGAACTAGAAGGCGGCCAATGGCAGTGCAACACCAGCAAAAACTGAGGTCGAATGACATCAAGGTCCCGACATCAACTCACCGGCGACTGGTGTTAAACGTAAAATGGGGAGACAAGAAACGGACATACATGCCAAACAACCTGCTTCAAGAAGTCTGGTAATAGACCGGAATCAGAGTACGGACATGCCGAGGAAAATGAACATGTCTAAGAGCCAATCATCAAATCTGCTGCTCAACCACCTATTAAAACTAAAGATGCACTACCACAAGCGCCAGCCATCGCGAGTTCAACAGAAAGACCCAGCGGGTCAGAAACGGTACGACCTTGCACGCGGAATCGAGAGCGACCCCGATTTTTAAGTGCATGTGTGTAATTTTTTAGGGGGTGAATACTGTTATAGCTCGATTGTATTAGTGTAGGGATTGTATTAGTGTAGGGATGGGATACAGCAGTTGTTATTTGCTGTAAAAATTAGTTATGACGGATCCATCCAAAAATATAACGTACTAAAGCCTAAACATAAAAAATCAACATCGACGGTCAATCGGAGGATTTGAATAGTGAAGATGTTTGAAATTGATTGGTTTTAGGATTTTGTTAAAGAATTTTACAAAACTATATTATACTAAATTCACGACCTGTCTCTTCATCTGTCCTCTGTCAGCCCAACAGAGGACGGGCCGTCCGTTCGTGTGTCACAGTAATTTTTTTCGCAAACTCTGTAAGCTAGAAACATCAAATTTCGTCTGTAGCTGTAAAATGTAGGGATTGTTATATTGTCATTGTCCGTAAAGGACTGCAACGAAGGCCTGCTGCTTCGGCGAATGAAGATATTAGTGCTCCCCGGAAATGGCCTTGTCAGAGTATGCCTAAATGTGCTGGCAGGCTAGTATTGTGGTGTCGTGGGGCGGGTTCTTTTTCCCTGCACAAAGGCCTAATACAAAAAAAATCATCCTTACTATTCGATATTTGACTTATGGCCAACATAGGAGGACCCAGCCCAGCAAGAAGCCGCCTCTTGATGAGTGCTGTAGGCTCAGTTCTACTGTATGGAGCAGAAGTATGGGGCGACGCTGTCTGCAAAGAGGTATACGGAAAACGTTTGGCACAGGTACAGAGAAGAGGAGTACTGAGGATAGCATCTTCGTATCCGACAGTCTCTGACTCGGCGGTGAGAGTTATTGCAGGCGTGATACCTGTCGCCCTCCTTGCTAGAGAGCGCCGCACTACTTACCTGCACCGAAACTAGGATGCGAGGGAGATGGTTGTCCGCGAGGAGAGACAGCGCTCGTTCAATGATTGGCAGCAGTCTTAGGTCAATTGCATGGAGGGAAGCTGGACTGCGCGCCTCATCCCGTATGTAAGACCGTGGCTAAATTGAAGGCATGGTGAGATTTCTATCTGACCCAGCTTTTGAGCGGGCATGGGTGTTTTCAGTCTTACCTGCACAAGATTGGTAAGTTACGGTCCCCCGATTGTTGGTTTTGCCCAGGAGAGGAGGACAATGCCTGCTACACATTTTTTGCGAGCATAAAATGGGACAGGCTGCGAAGGCACCTCTACAGGGAGACGGGAAAGCTCACTCTAGATAATATAGTCACGGTGATGCTCGAATCAGTTGACAAATGGAATCAGGTGGCACATTATGTTCGGGCAGTCCTAAAATGTAAAAGAGAGTCACAGCCGCCGGGGGCGTTGGGGCTGGGGAATCGCTTGTCGGGCACTTCCTCTTCCCCTCTCCCCTCCCGCTAAAAGAGGGATCCCTCAGCTTAAAGGCGTCTCACGGCGTAACAAAATGAGACCTTGCCCGAAGTAATGTGTCAAACGGTTCCAGACTAGGTTCTCAGGTTGCCAGGGGAGGTGATTATTGGGTAGTCCAGTCGCCTTCTTGCAAGCATGGGAGTCCCACACACTGTGCATAAATGGCATACACCTCCCAAACACAAAAAAAACTGTTCGATATTTACGACCGCCAAATAAGAACGGGGCATCCGGGTGGAAGCGCTGCCCCTTCGCACCCTCCATTCGGATCAAGATCCATTGTAGATGTGGCCGTATATTTTCCATTTAAATCAAAAATTCATACAAACACAATCCGCATAAACTTTTCCCTAAATGAAAAATAAAGACGTTGCAGATTTATGTTAAAGTCTTATATTACTGAATCATATAATACTTTGTCATAAGACCGAAGGTTTTCTTAAATTTATCTATTCATTTTAGATGTTATACTCTGACAAATGGTATGGTTAACAAACGAAATCGTAGATACTTTTCATTATATACTATCGAAAGTAGTGAGCATTTTTTTGTCATTTTTCGATTGAATATTTCTTTTATTTAAAATGGATTTTATTTAAGTACATATTATTCATTATTATCTATGACCTTTTGCCATTAGAGCCATTATTCCCTCTGTGTAGAACTTCTGTGATTTATCAGCGAAACGACATTCTCGTATCTTATCCATTTTTTATCGCCCGAAATGATTTGCTTCACAAATGGCACGATTTCGTTGCGTTTATTAGCATTTTGCAAATGGGAATTCGGTCGATCAAATTTTTTTGTGTTAATTCATGCGGCACCCAAACGTCTAGCTTTTTTGTGTGTCCAGTCTTATACAAATGGTTCGAAACTGTTTGGTGATGGATATTCAGTTCCTTAGCAATCTCATGGCTGCTTATGTGCCGGCATTCTGCAATTTTTTTTAAGATTTCATCGGCTTTTTCAGTGAGTGGTCGACCTGAACGAGGTGCATCTTTGACATCAAAATTTCCAGAACGAAAGCGAGCGAACCATCTCTTGGCTGTGGCTTTTGATAAAGTATATTGACCATAGACCCCATAAAATTTTTTCACGAGCCTGCGGTGCGTAATCACCTTGATCATAGTGATATTATAAAATATAACGAATTTTTTGAGAAATTTCACTCAGCTTTAAATGAATACAACTTTTGACAGGAATGACGAAATACAAAACTGTCGATATGAAAATTGTAGACTAGAATGTCATCTTTCAAATGCATGTCAATTTGACCCAATCTGATTAGTATTGCCCGATATATGACAACGAACACCATCTAATCACAAAAAGGGCTCAATACTTTTTAGAATATCCAATATATACGTTCAGTTATTTTTGGATGTTTGAAAAGTGGTTGTGTGTGGAGAGCCTACTTCCGCTTACCATTTTTAATTTAATTTTTATTTGCTTCACTCTGTAAACTCCAATCGAGTAATTCCGTTTGCATTGTAATAGCTTAATGCTCCTGTTTTGCCATTTAATTTGGAACAAAACCGTGCGTATTATTTTTTATTGTTCGTTTTTACGCGTTAAATACAGAGAGATACTTAATTAATTCATTTAAGGCTTAAATGTTTCGGTTTATCGTAATATTTCGCAGCATTGCCCCACTTAAAAATGGTCGGAATTGAGATAAATCATAAAATAGTGCATAATCTCACTTTGAACATTTGCGACACTTGAAAAATGAAAAAAGTTGTGCTTTTAACTAAGTCCTGCTGAAGAGTTTCAAACTTTGACTTTCATGAATATCATTTCTAAGTACTTATATTTTCAAACCGTCCCTTATTCAAAATCACTTCACTGTAACCAGTTACCAAACTTCAACTGAATAAATTCACTACTTTATTCCAACTGGTCTGCACTTTTGCACTTGCCGAAGCTTTTCTCAAATACGAATCGAGAAATTTTTACAATTTTCTTTAGATTACACGACGTTATTCAAAGAAACTTTAAGTATTTCGTTAACAAAACCAACGAATACAACGAATTCCGATCTAATTCCCGTATCAGACCTCACCCGCGTTGGGCGCAATTGTATTGAAATTCATTCGGAAAAATTCCTCTTTGAGACATACTCAAAGCTGCGATTAGCCAGTGGAAACTACTTTTTCTGGATAATACCTTCAGTTCACTTACTTTCAACCAATTGAGATCTAAATAATGGCAGGCTCAGCAAGTGTCCTAAGAAACTTTCAATATCTTTGTTTATCTTTTTACGCAGTTAACTATTTGCGCATTCGATACCACCAACAACAACAAAAAGCGAACACATTGTCTTCAGATACAATTGAAATTTTATTACTTTGAACGAGCAATTCAATATCAGTAGCGGAATAATTTTCACATCAAATTGATCGAGGCACCATTCGTTCAAGTGATGTAAGTTGAAGTTCATATTATTGAAAAGTGCATGCGCATCGAAGCACTCATACGCGGACATTTATTTTTATAAATTTATTTTCATTTATTTCAAGTTGAAAAGCCGATAAATGTCGAGTCGTAAACAATTTCAAAATTCCAGAACGATTGTATGCCTTTAGCCAAAAAAACAATCTTTACCTTCCCCATTTCAAATGGATTGCGCGCACAATTCGAAATACCCGAGCCTGCCATTTATTTTTGCTCGGATTTTAATTAACAATCACTAGACTTAGATCCACAAAAACATCACCACTCCACACCTGGTTGCAATGCTACAAATATGATCGCGTTCGTAACGATTCACTCCCACTCGATACACATCTCAAAACGTCGTGCAATCAACCCGTTGCGTCATTAACCGGTCACTTCGTTCGTTATCTCTCCCGTTACCGCCTCTCTCGACGAGCTTGCTCATGGCGGTAACGGCAGATTCTGGTTCCAACAATTTAGCAATTGCTTCGCTAAATTGTGTCGCAATGATGTTACTGTTATTGATTTTATTTGTTTTTTTTCTCGGAAAAACTTCTTATCGATAATGATAGCGGTGATAGTGGCGGGGTTTATTTCGGGTTATTAAGAATAATATTAATAAGTTGCGTATCAAATTGTTCCGCATTTATTGCGATGTTATTATTATGAAATGGTTTTTATTCCTAAAGGTCCCTCGAGCAGTTTGTCTAGGCGGACCGCTTGATTACTACAAGAGTGGTGCCCTTTTCGAAGTTCAACTACAAAAAAATTTATAAGAAGGTATTTAAGGGGATTCTCCCCATATAGGAAAGTGGCTCCTGAAAAAAAACCATCAAAGACAGCCGATATGGGTATCAAATGAAAGGTCTTCATGAGATCTTTTCAAAAACTGACATTTTTGCTTCAGGGAGGGGAAACACACGAAAAACCTGTGTACATCTCCCTCCTCGCAATTGAACATCTGTGATCTGAAAAATATGAAAAAATTGTGGAGGCTGGTGTTTATGAGTTGAACAACAATAAATACCTCAGAAGTCACAACTCGCTCAGCTTTTTTAATAATAGTGTGATCTTCAAATTTCACTTTTTCCCAATAAAATCGTTTGGATGCTCTTAAACTCAACGAAATTCGATATATAAATAGTCATATAAAAGGTTCTAATACTCTGTAAGTTTGATGAGCATCGAATCATATTCACGGAAATAATGGCCATTTGAAATTTCTCCAATTACAACAATAACATACGATTTTGGTATATCTTGCACTTTCCATCGAATCAGACACTACAGTTTTGATTTGATAAGATAGATAACATCAACAATCAAGGCCACTCCAAATTCTCGTTTTCCAGTAGGCTTCCCACTTTTAAATATTGTGTGCGATCTCTTGTAACTCAGATCATTACTTGATCAAATTAAACTATCGATGTCGTATGTCAAAGCCATATTCAGCGAAGACCAGCCCACTACAAAAATTTGACATCGACATCCCAGCCAAATTAGTCCGTCTTACCAAAATGACAATGACGTCGAAGACCTCCCAAGTCCACATCAATAAACAACTCACCGATGCCTTTGACACAAATATCGGACTAAAGCAGGGGGATGGGCTGGTCCCATTGCATTTCAATTTCGCTCTGGAGTACGTCATACGGAAGCTACCTGTCGATACGCGAGATATATTACTATACAAGTCGAGCCAGGTAGTGGCCTATGCGGACGACATCAACATTCTGTCACGGTCACTAACAACTGCCAAAAAACTCTTCCTGAAACTCGACAGCGAAGCAAAACTAGTAGGGCTACAAATCTACGAAAATAAAACAAAGCTCATGATGCAGTCGAGGAAAAATACCCCAAATATACAAAATATCACACTTGGCGAAAACAGTATCGAAAATGTTAGCAAATTTGTGTATTTAGGCGCCAAAATAACGAAAACGGGCAATGAAAGAGACGAAATACGCCGAAAAATACAGCTCGCAAATTAAATATTTTATTCAGTATTGACGATCTTGAAGACCAGCTGCATACACAGAAAAACAAAGCTCCAAGTATACAAATCTGTGATAAGACCTGTGTTATGCTATGGGTGTGAAACATGGACCCTAACCCAAGCATCCGCAAATAATTGAACGCCTTTGAGCGACGGGTCCTGAGGCGAATAATTGGAGCGAAGCTAGACGGGGAGCAATGGCGAATTCGATACAACCATGAGATGTATGAAATTTTTGACGAACCGGAGGTCTCAAGGATTGTAAGACTGCGGAAGCTGCAATGGGCTGGACACATGAATCGTATGGGCTGGACACATGAATCGTATGGAACAACGGATACCCAAAAAGGTCTTCGTAGGGAGAACTGAAGGTCGGCGGCCAGTGGGGAAACCGAGGAAACGCTGGTCTGATTCGGTCGACGAAGACAGTTCATCGCTGCTCGGATTTCGGAATTGGATGACGCGGTCAATGGACCGAGACAGTTGGAGGCGCTGTTTGCAGGAAGCGAAGGCCCGAAAGGGGCTGTAGTGCTAAAAACAAGAAGAAGAACATTCATGATTTTTGTTGGTTTACAACAAAATGGCGACCGTTGAAAATGGAGAAACAATTAATCTCTTTAAAATGTTACTTGACTTTATTCGTAGCTGGTGACTGCATTTGAGTACAAAACCCTTCTGACATGGGCGTAGGTCTGTCTACCGAACGGATTTCTTTTGGTATAAGAAAGAAGGTTTAGTGCAACAACCAGATAAGAGGTTGAGAGGGAGAGAGAGAACTCGTTTTTAGTGCTAAGGAAGAGATGATAACCTATAATACCGATCACAACTAAGTAGTTCTTCGTCTTTTAAAGCGAAAAATATCAAATTTCAAGGATCGAATTACATTTCTAATAATCTAAACTTACTTCTAAATATTCGGCAATATGTTCACAAGCATCTTCTAATTGATTCTCATCTAGTATCACATCGAACATTTCTGGCGGACATTGGGCTAGTTTTTCGGCGGCAACCATTTGTACGGATAAATTTTTCGCCTGTGCTTTGCCACGTGATTTGATTAAACGCTGTAAAACCTACAAAATAAGGATAGGAATTGAATGGATTATTTTTTGGAAATAAGTTATTTATTTTTTATTCTGTTTACTGGCACACGTGAACATTTTTAGCTGAATTTTTATAATAAAAAAATAGTAAATACTTACCTTACTACTACTAATTTTTAAATAGACTATAGTTGGCGCTAGTGAAGTCTTCGCTAATTGTGACGGATGATTGATTGTATCACAATCGAGTACGACTAATTGTAACGTTCTCGCTAATTCGAATATCCTTTCGATTTCGGCTTGTACTTCGGCTAAACATGACGATCGACTATTGGATCTCTCCATGATGGCACGTTTCGATGGATTATTCATAAGTGAACGTTTTGCTAATGATATATCCGCCATAACGCGTGTGATAATGATTTTACCGGCGAATCGATGTTTCAAGAAATCGAATAAAGCTTTTTGCATCATATCGGTGACTTCGTATCCTTTTAGACTTGGACCCACTAAAACAACAGGACGCATCGATGGCACAACGTCGTACGGCGACGATGTCTCCTGCTTTTTGAAAAATGGTTTTCGTTTCTCTTTGGTTGGTGGCGTGGCAAGGGGTGTTTTCCCGTGTCGTGATGGTCCCATAGAATCTGATTCGTCGCCTAATATTAGTATTAAGAATATTTTTTGCTCTTATGAAATAAATTTCTACTCACTACGGCGCCATGAGTTGTTTTTTTTTTTGTTTTTAAAAAATTTCTTGAATTTTCGATTAAAAAAAGAAAAATTACGTAAGAAATTTTAATTTGTTTTTTTTTTAAACAGCTCTTGCCAATTTTCCCAATCAATATTTTTTTAAACTAAAAAATTAATTTATAACTTAATTGGGAAAATATGAGCTGGAAATATTAGTCAATTTTGTATTGATAAATCTTCAAAATGTTTACTTTGATTAATCAAATTTCGTAATTGATCGAATAAGTACAAATATACAAAGGAAACAAATGGAAAACACGAAATGAGAAGCAATGAATATGGAAAAATGAAACTTTTTTTTGTCGATTCGCTGTTGATCATTGATACCGACATGAAATGTACATGTGGGCATGCATCATCATTCACTACATCTACTACGTCAATTGCCACAACGGAAACGCAATCTACTACAGTTTTGGTGGAAGCCTTCGGAAGATGATGTGCATTATTTGTGATTGTACTAAGCTGCACTAAATTCTGCACTAATTCATGCGGGAAACGGAGTGTCTAGACTACACCCCGCCGTACCAGAGCGGCAGGGCGATAGTAGTTCTTGGAAAACGGGACCGTGTACGAAATGGTTATGAATAATGAAATCAAAATTTTAAACGTAGAAATGAAAGAAATAGAGAAAAATGAAAAATAAGTTGAAAAATTAGAATATAGAACGTAAAAGAGTACAAAATTGAAACAAATTAAAGTGATTTTCCTACCTCTTTAAAAATGATCTCTGAGTTACCTTGAATTTAATGATGTTTGTCTCAGAGTGTAAAAAATGTGAAATTTTGTATTTACGAGAAAAATCAGCCACAGTTTACTACACAGAATGGAGATATTATTGAATTGCAGTTTTATTTATAATTTATCTGTTTAAAAGATTATTTGAAATATCAGGAAAATGTTTTCAAGTAATTTTCGATTTGAGATCTATCCACAACGCTATACGAGTAGATTAGATTTTACTGAAGGAGATTAATTTCGTTGACGTTAGCCACCATTTTGTGGCCGATGGTTAGCTAGAAGGTGATAGGTGTGGCTAGTACGTTCCGAAATATAGTACATAATACATTTAGATGTAGTAATTATTTTTATTTTTTGAGTATTGCAAAGAAAGTGATTCATTAAATGAATCAGAATATTCTTCATAATTAGGAAACTTATCAAACAGAAATAAGAAAGAAAATATAAGCAATGAAAAAATATCTTAAAAAAAATTGAAGAAGATAAAAAAGTTTCCAAGATATACGTTTGCACAAAAAAAACGATTGAACTTTGTATTACTTTTGTTTAAATATTATTTAATTTGTGAAAATCGATGTTTCTTACGGCATCCGAATCGCAGTATTTATTATACAAGTTTAATTAAAATTGCCTTTTTTCTTGTAGATTAAGAAACATCCAAATTCATGTCAGCGATAATTTTTTTTTATTTGAGTGATCTTTTTAATCAATCAAATTATAACGTAGCAAAGATAGAATTACCATAGAAAAACACTAAATTATTTTTCCCATTAAGAAATAATTTTAATTATTTAAAGTTTGTATTTTTTTTTCTGATCAGAATATTATCATAAGATAGTTATTATCACAAACAGATATATGAAAACAAGACAATTTATTTTTAGTTAAGATTTATGCAAATTTTGTTGTTTTTTCGATATTTTTTGCTTCATTTTGCATAAAAACCAATAAATAATCAACTGAAAATTAAAATTAAAATTTTGAAACTATAAGAGATACATAAATTATATAGACAAATTGAAATAAAATATATAATTGAAAATAATAAAAATGGAAAGTGTGTCATACCAGGTGTGGGGGGTGTGCTACCACGTGAAGGCTCCGCACCTGGTACTCCGGGGCCACCTAAATTACCGCTGGATGATCCTTTTGTTGCGTACAGTCGTGAGGATCGAGCAGCGGAAGCCTGAAAAGAATGATAAAAATTTTATTGACTAAAGGTTATTTTATTGTTTGTGTTTGAAGGTATAGCACATATGCTTGTAAGATGTGTTTTAACATTTTTCTAAATGTTTAAATTAATACAAGGTGCTTTCCAAAATAAATGAGACTTTTGTCATAAAAATTTTTTGGTGACGCCATTTGTGAATGAGATAGTGCGTAGGAAAGTTACATCCTTCCCTGACTTCCAGTGAACGTTTGGTGATATTCGGTTCAGTGGAAGCGAAGTTATTGCGTCTAAAGTGATAGTATATTTGTGTCATCGGCACAAGAATGAGTTGCGAACAAAGAGCTAATATCAAATTTTGTTTTAAAATCGGTAAAATGTTTACCAAAACATTTAGTGAAAGTGGTATGATGTAATTGTCCGTGACCATTGATACCTTCCTGCGAATGGTTGAAAGCATGGGTCGATTGAGCTTAGGGGGAAATATGAGAGTAGTCACACGCCGCGCCCAGGTGTTATTCACTGGGAGAGCTCTCCGTTGGTTTTGGCGGTTTGTGGACCCTTCTCAAACATTTGACTGGGAGACGTTGAAGCGTGCCGCACTGCGGGAGTTCACACCAGCCGAGGGAGATGACTCCTTGAAGCAGCAAATCCGGAACAGGCACCAACAGGTGCATGAGACCGTAGATGATTACTACGAAGTCCTATGTTGCCTGTTGAACCGTCCGATGAGCCCTATTCCAGAATCTGAGTTTCTCAGCCTCTTCTGGGAGGGGATCAGGCTGGAGCTGTGAGAGCGACTGGTGTTCGCCCCGCGCCATAACGTGCATGGGCTTCGCGCATCCGCAAAAGCGCTTGAAGCGATACAACACTCCCAGTGGTCTGCACCTCGAGGTAATTTCTCCAGCCAACGAGAGCAATCAGAACAACGCTCAATAGCTGAGTTCAAATCCAGCCTGCTTGCTCTACCCACGCCAATCTGTCTCATTCCACCCATAACGAACAGCGCGTCGAAGTCCATCGTCCACAGAACTAGAACAAGAGCATCAAAACGAATTGCATGAACTGGCCCCTCAGGGTTGGAACTGCCGGCAGACAGGACATCACTTTACCGCATGCCAAGCAGAGGCTAACATCTTTTGTCTACATTATGGGAAACCAAATACCCATACGCCAGATTGTACAGATTGCAAGAAGTCAAAAAACTTGCTAGCGGGTGCTCACAACAGCCAGCAGCACTCACGACAAACCAAGTAACGGAACAGCACTCCATCCCGTCTACTGGCAGTTCCACCATGACAAGTTCCTCGCCAGTAAAACCATTAGAGTCAAACACCACCAGGATACCTTTGCTGGTTCATGATGTAGCAGATGCCACATCTTCTCCGGAGGCCTCTCCAAACACATTGTTGAAGCGACCACCTCAGGTATTGCCTGAAGAACCCCGCAGCCACAGACTCCTGTATGGAAACCATACCATATTAGGTTTCAGGAGTATATTGCTGCACGAGAGAGGGTTTTTGCCATAGAAGAGGTCACCCCACGCCAGCACAAAATGAAGTGGTCAACTCGTCATTGGAGGAGCTTCCGCAGAAGAGTGCGCACCTGTCGCCAAACTTAAAAATTATGTAACATCTCGGCGGTAGGGGTCACAATAGAGGGGTCGCAATAGAGTTTAAACTTATCGTGAGTCGTAGGCTGAATGATAGTTGCCGTTATCATCCTTCTTGCTGGAGAAAAAAGTAACATTTACGTAGATATAAACATAACTGATAGAAACACAGTTCTTCAGGAGAGACAAATAGCGCTTATTTAACGATTGGCAACAATTCTGGGTGAACAACACGAAGTAAAATTGAACCCACACCATCACTCATTTGAGGCATTGTGAGACTGATTTCTACCTTGATTCAGTTTTTGAGTAGCATAAAATTACTAAGTGAGGGTCTCTTGACTGCGCATTTAGCATAGAACATGAACATGATACCTGTCACGAATTTTTTTACGTGCAAGAGAGTAGGAAGGCAGCAAAGTGACCTCTTTTAATAAGTAGGAGAGTTTTATCCAGAAAATTTAATCGGAGATACGCTTAGATCGGTAAGTAAATAGAACCATGAGGTACATTTTGTTAAAGCAGTCCTCATAATGAACGATGTCATATTTTAGTGCCTGAAGGTGTTGGAAGTGAAAGAGTTTTATTTTTGGTCATAGGTAGACTCAGAGCCGATAAGCCTGAAGCAGCCTTCTCAGCAGTTGTCCTGATTTATCTTTAAGTCAATCAGCAGTCCAAGAAACTTTACCGGTGGCTTCGATTCTATTAGTGTATCTTCAATACTGAATGTTTTTGCTCCAGACATTTTCTGCTTTCAATGGCGCTAAGATGAATCCGTGATCAGTCATTCAGTCTCTCACCTAGCGCATTAGCATACCTAACCTAAGTTATGTTTGTTTGATGGTGCGTCAATCGACTAGAGTCGCAACAGCATCCGCATACCTGATCAAGCGCGACTCATCTGGTATTTCTAGTCTCAGTAGCCCGCCGTAAGACACGTTCCACTGGTACGGGCCAATGAAAGATCCCTGGGCAACATCCGATGTGGCTTCCATCCTTCTTTGGCCCTACATCATGTCATTAAGAAGACTTCTGTCTTTCAGGTAGTACCTCAGAAGTCGCATAAGGTATTCTGGAACTTGAAAAGGGGTTTTCAACGTATCTAGAATATCCACGCATCTAGCGGAGTTAAAGGGGCTCCTAGCATCGAGTGCCATCAACAGAACAATTCACCGCTTTGTGCGGCTATGTGCTTCTAGATTTTAGACCACGCTCACCACTTCTGCAATCGCTAGGGATTAGTAATTAGATCAATATGTTAAGCTTAGACTAATCTCCTCAAAAATAATAACCAATGTATAATTTATGCGCAAGAATAGGACAGCAGTACCTAGGTGGGTGTTCTTTTAATATTGAGATGAAGTTTATACCCCAATATTATATTGCTCCATCTACAAGGGCACCACATTAATTAATGGGCATACGCAGATTATATAGCCTTGTTTTCCACGAGCAGACTGCAAGGCAATTTCTGCATGAATGTGCAAAGATTTTTGGACACATGGCAGAAGTGGAGTCGTGGTCAAAAGCTACAGGGTTACCTCCGTAAGAATATTGTAAACCAAGGGCTGAAACCTTTTTCAATAAGTTGATGTCACTATCCAGCTGCACTTGGAGGGCAAATAGTATAGAGTTACTTTGAGTAAAAAACTTCACACGAAGCATTCCTGTTTTCAAACTAAATCTCCAGCAGATGCTGAAAGTACTCCAGTAGTATTCTGATTCACTATCCCATGAGTTTTGAGCCCCAAAGAAAGCTCGAGCTTTGCGTAGTTCTAGTGTTGGTAGTCCTCAGTCAACCACATTCAAAACACCATCCACATAATTGCCTTTGACTAGTACAAAACATCTTTTATGGAGGAATCTAAAATGGTTGCGGGTACCTTTTAAATCTAATGGAACAGCATCTGTTGCATCTCCTATATAAAATTTGCCTTCTGCCTGTGGAGTGAGTAATCCCAACATAAAAACTTCACATGGAATTTTGCTACATGTTGCTCGAGATCCCATGATGCATGATGAATTCAGATTCTAAAGGTTTTAATCAAGACCTTTCATTTGATACCCCACTTGACTACCTTTGATAGAAAAATGTTTAAGGGCTACTTCGTAACAAGGGAGGATCCCCCTAAACATTTTTGAAATATTTGATAAGACCTGGAATTTTGAGAGATCATCACTTCTAACCTTATCAGAAAGTTTGAGCATTCTAGCTTCTATAGTTTTTGAGGAAGCTTGTTGTGATGAATGGATAGACAGGTCGCGAAAGACCTAAAAAGGGGAATATTTAAGCATGATTCGATCAACTGAATACAACATTTAGCCACTATCATTAGTTGAAAGTTTTTTATTTTGTTTTTAAATATCTCCATACCCTACAACTCTTTCCATTACTCTTTCTTCGTCGCACAACGCTCATGCGATCTGCATTCACATTACGTCACTTCGTCTTTTGTGCCACCTAGACAATGTTTAATACATCGGTATAAGGGGGCACACAAAATAATGTGAACTAATCCTTTTCATGAACATCTAGTCCAAAATCGTCATCAGCTCTCAGAGATAAAAAAAATGCAATATAATACGACGCATTCATAACAAGACTCTGAGTAACTGTTTCTATTTATGTGTGGCAACCAGGTCATACGATGGTCTATGATAAGACCAAGATATTTCATTTATAGCACTCTTTACAATTTTCCTTTGTTCTTTTGCTTAAAAACCATATATTTTGTCTTTGTAGTGTTCAATATTAGATTTTCGATTAACCACTGATGGAATTTTCCTAGATCCTCATTGATAGTGTTCTCAATGGCAGTTTTGTTTCGTCCTGAATAAAGTAGAACTGTGTCATCAGCATATAATGTGTGATATCCCGTCAGCCCACATGTATTTAGATTATTTGTGTATAGCAGGAACAACGTTGGGCCAAGTATTGAGCCTTGGGGAACTCCTATTTTTGTAGGTGCTCGATCGCTCAGGACATTGTTAATTAAAGTTCTCTGCGATCTTCCCTCCAAGTAACTCTTAAACCACTGCTTAGGACTACCCTAAATATCATACGATTCGAGTTCACGAAGCAAAAGGTCATGATCAACTTTATCAAATGCTATTTTGAAATCCACAAAAATTGTGATAGTTATTTGGGTCGAGATGATCACCACCCTTAAATATAGGAATTATTTTTACAAGCTTTTCTTCTTCCGGAAGTGACTCATTCCTAGTATGCAGGTTTATAAAATTTGCCATAAGCTCGGCAATGTCCTCCTTGATTATACTAACCTCATTCATCGTGATGCTATCGATACATGGCGCCGTATTCTTTTTCAATCCATTGATTACATTTAAGACTTCCTTTTATTTGTTTGATGAATGTGAAGGATGGAATTTAATGAGATATTTGTAGAATTTGAATTGCTTTCTGAACTGGCAACCATTTTTTTAGTGATTTTTTCACCAATTGTTGAAAAAAAAGTTATTTAATGAGTTCGCCTCGTCACTGGACATGATGTATTAGAGGCCCCATCAGGATTCAGTTGAAAGTTTTGTGATATACACCGGAGTGAAGAGTTATCCTTTTCCTCATTTATTAATTTCCATATTTCATGGGATTTGTCAGCCGCTGTTTCCCTCCTTCTTGAGAAATTTCAGAATTTAGCCTCTTTCACTAGTCGTTTCGATTCTTTTTTTGGCGTGCATATATACAAACTTGAAAGCTTGGTTTCCATTGTTCTTCCTGTAGTCCGTGTATGCCTTCGTTTTTTAGAGTTTTGTAAAATAATTTTACAAAACCCTTCTAAAATCGCGTCCTGTCTGTCCGTCTGTCTGTCCGTCCGTCCGTCCGTCCGTCCGTCCGTGTGTCACAGCAGTGTTTCTCGGGAACTACTTAAGCTAGAAACATCAAATTTTATATGTAGTTGTAAAGTGGTGCTCTCTTCAAAGTTCAACTACAAAAAAATTTTATAAGGTACTTAAGGGGGGTCTCCCCTTTCAAAACAAGTCTGAGTTTGGCAAAGTTTGCTTCGAGGTGCGCACAGGGAGGGGAAATACACGAAAAATTTGTGTCCCCCCCCCCTCGCGATTGAACACCTGTGATCCGAAAAATCTGAAAAAATCATGAAAGTAGGCCTTGATGAGTACAACAACAAAAAATACGTGAGAAGTCGCAACTCACTCAACTTTGTTAGTAATAGTATGATTTACGGATTTTATGTTTTCTTGTATAAAATCTTAACGGTACCCTTGGATTCAATGAAATTCAGTACACACATGAAAATTTATAAGATGGATCTATCCTGAAAGTTTCATAAAGATTGAATTATAATTAGCGAACTTATAGCGGTTTGAATTTTCCTGTATTACTATGGGACAATATGCGCCGCATTTATTACTATAGCAACAACATGCGCTTTTTACCGACTCAGACACTACAGTTTTGCTAGGATTTGCATGAAAATTTCAGGAATGATAGATATCATGAATATCTTTGAGAATCGGTTCAGCTAGTGGTATCAGTAATCGTAAAACAAAATGGTGGCTGTTTTAAATGCGAAGATTGAATAATTTTGAGTTTGTTTTTCCCAACTTCAACGTTTAAGGTGCATGCTTTGAACACTTGATCCAATTTAATGAATGACTGAAGATGAGTACCCACAATTAATAATCATAAGTGAAACAAGTCAAAGAGGCGGGAGAGAGCTCCTAGCAAAATGGCTTTGCAACCATTCAAGGATTCGGTAAAATTGGCCATGAATCGATGATATCAGTACAGGAGAGTGGCCCCTGAAAAAAAAATTCATCAAACGTAGCCGATATGAGTATGAAATGAAAGTTTTCATGGGAACTTTTCAAAACAGTTCTTAAACTGTCAGTTTTTGCTTCAGTGAGGGCACAGGGGTAAAATACATGAAAAATGTGTTTCCTCCCTCGTGAATGGACATCTGAAATAATTATCAAGGAAGATATTTATGATTATAACAATAACAAATACTTTAGAAGTCGAGATTTGTTCAACTTTGGTAGTAATACTATGATCTTCGAATTTCATATTTTCTCCAATAAAATCGTCTTTGACATATTGTTACATGTACAAATAATTACATGTACAAATAATTCTGCGAGCTACTGTCGCAATTGTTTTCATAATCATTAAGAACCTCAACAAATGAATTTACTCGAACCCACGAGAACCCAACAAGCATGATCAACATCTGCAAGTGACGTCACTCCATTCATTAATTTGCTCGAATCTACCAGGTAGCTCTCGGTAGAACATTCGCCAATGTGCGAATAGGTAGAGACCCTATATAAAGGCGAGCTGAATGAATGGGGGGATCATTCATTCGACCGCGATAAGAACTGCGATAGTGTGTTTCGTAATAGTGAAGTGATTTAGAAGACAATTGCGATAAGAAATTTATGGACAAGTGTTAGATTTTTTAATGGTGAAAATTAAAATTAGTGAAAGTGTTAAATTGTTTATTGTGCACTTTTGTAATTAAATAAACTCTTTTAACTTAAATTAAAAGACATTGCGTTTTCACTTTCCCGGAACGTTAAAATTATTGGCCGCGAACCAAAACACGCGACAATGGTGTCGAGAAGTGAGAAAGAAAATTTCGAAAAGTGAAAACATTTAAACATTTTTAAAGTGCACAATAGTGAAATTTAACGTGGAAACTGTTGAAAAAAAAAAAATAAGTCGAAATAATAAAAATAATACCAAGCTAACAGTGAAAAATTAATGAATTTACCATGGTGGGTGAGCCCTCAGATGCAGAAGGAGGCGCAGAAGGTGGTGAAGCCGAAACACCAAAACCAAAGGAGCCAGAAAATGCGCTGATGCAAATGTTGATGCTCATGCAGCAAGAGCAGCGACAACAGTCATCCAGTTTAACTGCGAAGCTAAATGAACAATCAGCGAAACTAAGTGAACAATCAGCGCAGCTAAATGAACAGACATCCAGTTTAGCTGCGAAGCTAAGTGAACAATCAGCGCAGCTAAATGAATAGACATCCAGTTTAGCTGCGAAGCTAAATGAACAATCAGTGAAGCTAGACCAACAAGCATTCGAAATCAAAGCAGACATCAAGGCAGACATCACACATAAGCTGGAGAAACAGTCAACCGAAATAAAAGCGGAGCTCGGTAGTCTCAACAAACAAATTAAAGGCGTCGAGGAAAAGGTTGACCAGGTCGAGGAAAAGGTCAGCCAGGTCGAGAAGAGAATCAACAATGAGATGGAAAACATGAAAAAGGAATTGGAAGCAGCGAAGGCAGTAGTAACCGCCTCACCAGCCCCACTTATAACCGCAGCGCAAAGCTCATCTAGAAATGTGCAAGCACCAATATTCAATGGGCAAACGGTCTGGAGTATTTACAAAATCCAGTTTGAAGCCACCGCTAGGATAAATCACTGGAATGAGTAGGAACGAGCAACTGCATTGATTCTTGCTCTAAGAGGCCCAGCTGCCGAGCTTTTGCAGACTATCCCCATTGAGTTGCATTCAAACCCGGCTGCTATAATGAATGCGCTCGACATGCGTTATGGAGACGATCATCTGAAGCAGATTTACCGGGCACAGCTACGGCATCGGATGCAAAAGTCTGGCGAAACCTTACAGCAGCTAGCCCAAGACATTAAGCGCCTGGCACTTTTGGCTTATCCAGCTTACGGCCCAGAACATCGAGATGACGCAGCAACAGAAGCATTCATCAGTGCGTTAAAGGACCAGGAATTGCAACAAGCCGTGCGATCAGCTCAAAAGCAAACAGTTAAGGACGCATTGGTTTATAATCTGAACTATGAGGCAGCGAAAAATGCGACTCGTACCACTGCCCGGGTCCGTGAAGTAGTGGCAGACGAGTGCAGATGTAAGCGCGTGGAAAATGAGCGAGAGCCCCAGGGTAATAGTGCGCCTAGATGCTGGGATTGCGGAGAAAAAGGGGCACCTGCAAAGAGACTGCAAGAAGCGAAGAAAATGGAGCTATTGTCCAGGATGGTGGAGATCCAGACCGTGTCAGGAGCCTAGAATGGAGGACCATCAAACTGCAAGGGCCAACTTCGTGGGGCGCACGTTGGCTAGGGGGATCGACATCCTCAGCACCCACATCACCGTGCCAAGGCAACATCGTGGAGAAGCAGACAGATGCCTTCCTGGTCAAGTTGATGAAGAACATTGCACCATAACAAACGACACTAGTTCAACCCGATCGACGATCCGGCCCAACCTAATGAGGCCCCAACTACTTCACAAGGGCAGAGTTCATGGAAATGCTGATGCCCTATCTCGTCATCCATGTCCAGCTAACTGCAAGCATTGTCGGCGGATTGAGGAAAAGGAGCCGACCGTTGCTCTGCGAGTGATAACGGCCGAATTCGATGAAGGTTGGTCAGCGGAGGAGATTCGAAATGCCCAGTTAGCCGATGAAGACATCGGACCATTGCTCGTATGGAAGGAGACGACTGGGCGACCTGAGTGGAAAGACGTTTCAATGCATGGCGCAACCCTGAAAAGCTATTGGGCACAATGGAACTCACTTCAGGTGGAGGGTGGCGTACTCAAGCGGAGGTGGGAAACGGCGGATGGTAGCTCCTATAGGATGCAAACTATACTACCCAAAAGCCGCATCGACGATGTGATTAAGGAAATGCATGAAGGATCCACGGGAGGCCACCTTGGTGTTAACAAAACCTTAGCGAAATTGCGGGAAAGGTTTTACTGGCTCTACGCTCGAGAAGACGTAGATGACTGGTGTCGCAGATGCACAATTTGCGCTTCCGTCAAAGGTCCAAAACGACGACTGAGAGGACAAAACCAAACCTATAACGTGGGGGTACCGTTTGAAAGGATTGCTGTTGACATCGCTGGACCCTTTCCTGAATCTGAATGGGGAAATCGATACACGCTGCTTGTAGCCGATTATTTCAGCAAGGAGCCCGAGGTCTACCCCATTCCCAACTAGGAAGCAACTACTGTAGCCGAACAGCTAGTGTTAAATTGGGTCAGTAGGTACGGCGTGCCTTGTGAACTACATTCGGATCAAGGCCGAAACTTTGAGTCACTAGTTTTTAGCGAAATGTGCGAGCTGCTCGGAATACGGAAAACGAGGACAACTCCGCTGCATCCCCAATCCGATGGAATGGTCGAACGTTTCAACGGCACTCTCAATAAACACCTTGCCAAGATGGTTGACGAGAACCAAAGGGACTGGGACCGACATATCCCACTATTTTCGATGGCGTACAGAGCTGCCGAACATGCATCGACGGGCCAAGCCCCAGCCAAAGTCATTTTCGGAAAGACTATTCGTTTGCCAGCCGATATAAAGTTCGGAACACCCCCTGAGAAACCCCAAACCATCTCGGAGTACGCAAGTGATCTAAGACAACGGTTGAACCAGATACATCGGACAGTGCGAAAACACCTCGAATCGGCTACTGACCGCATGAAGACCAGGTATGATCTAAAGGCTAATTCTACTGGCTTCCAGCAAGATGACTTGGTGTGGCTATATAACCCGCAACGGCGAAAGGGTAGGTCTCCAAAGTTGCAACATAATTGGGAGGGACCATACCGAGTTACAAAGCGAATCAACGACGTCATATACCGAATACAGGAACATCGTAAGCCGAGAGCTAAAATGAAAATCGTGCATCTGGACCGTCTTGCCCCATATTACACCCAGGGAGAATTGACTACAAATAGCGACACATCTTTTCGGGGCGACAAGAACTGAGGTGGGGGCAGTGTTACATGTACAAATAATTACATGTACAAATAATTCTGCGAGCTACTGTCGCAATTGTTTTCATAATCACTAAGAACCTCAACAAATGAATTTACTCGAACCCACGAGAACCCAACAAGCATGATCAACATCTGCAAGTGACGTCACTCCATTCATTAATTTGCTCGAATCTACCAGGTACCTCTCGGTAGAACATTCGCCAATGTGCGTATAGGTAGAGACCCTATATAAAGGCGAGCTGAATGAATGGGGGGATCATTCATTCGACCGCGATAAGAACTGCGATAGTGTGTTTCGTAATAGTGAAGTGATTTAGAAGACAATTGCGATAAGAAATTTATGGACAAGTGTTAGATTTTTTAATGGTGAAAATTAAAATTAGTGAAAGTGTTAAATTGTTTATTGTGCACTTTTGTAATTAAATAAACTCTTTTAACTTAAATTAAAAGACATTGAGTTTTCACTTTCCCGGAACGTTAAAATTATTGGCTGCGAACCAAAACACGCGACAATATTTTTTGATTTTGTTTGATCTGGCGACTCCATTTTGTAAATTGAATACAAAACACTTCTGACATGAGCGTAGGTCTGTTTACCAAACTTGTTTAATACTTGCATCAATTACTTTTTTCGTTATCAGTCACTATAAATGAGTTTTGAAATCTTGCGCGATTTCACAAACAAGCCATTGGAATTGCAATTCACGGATAAATAATTCGTTACTTTTTTATAACGATGAATTTCACGACTTACAACTATTCTCAGATGGTAGTGATGAGGCTTTTTTCCACTACCGATTGCTGGGGTACTTTTACGAGCAGCCCTGGTTGCAAGCTATTTCTGCGGGGCCTGCCATAAACCCACAAACTTGAACTCCTTCCACCGCCAAATGTCAACACAACCTCCGACCTACAGGCAATCGGAAGGAGTTCGATTCGTGGTGTAACTCTCCTCTCACCAATCTCTATGGCCAGCACACAATCCCCAGCATACTAGCCAAAGCCAAACAATGGCCAGAGCGCGACAATGTGCATCTGAGTGGCCCCACTACTATGTTTTATGTTTTGATAATAATTCAGAGCAATTGTCTCTTTTGAACTTTGTAATAGTTCTTATTGTTGAAAATTTATTTACATTTTTTCAGGAAGATTATAAAAATTGCTGAAATTAAAAGCAGTGAAATATAATTACCTGCATTCGTATATGTTCTAGCTTAACGGGGCTGGGTATAAAGCCCACATCACAGCCTTCTTTGACTTTTCTACCAATCCACCAGTTATTGTCATATTTCTCCTTAATGTGAAGAAAATCCCTAACCTCAAAAGATACAGCACTACCATGTACGGGTGAGTCGTCGTCGATTGATCCATCATATGATACATTTGTTCGCACAGCGAACGCAACAGGTTTCGTCTAAAATAGAAAATAATGGAAAATTAGTAATTTTTCTTATCAAAAATTTTATAAGACATGCAAGTTTAAATAATCTACTTCCTACTTCATTTGTAAGGATTTTTGAAATTTAAGGTAAGTTTATTTTTCATAATTTTATTTCATATAAAAAAATTTAAAATTTTTAGGAAGAATATAGGATAGGATATACAAAAGCTAAGGGATAGGATATATATACTTACCCTTGCTTTATCCAACTGGCTAATGGCCTGACGCTCCCTTTCTCGCCGAAGCGATTCTTTATCCTCGTCTAGCGACAGATCGGATGACGGTTGCGAGTAATTTGAATCGGCAGAACCCTGAAAAATAGAAATTTCCCATAAATAAAATGTTCAGAAAATTAATATAATTGAAATGTATATTGTATGGAAATTTGCCAGCTTGTGTGACCCTGTAAGTTTTTCCACAAATTAATTTGGATTTAATTTCATTTAAGCGTGGGGAAGTCTTTAAAAGATTCTCAGCGATCTAAATTCCGAATTTCATGCAAATTTCTTTATGGATTCCGATTGAAATTCAGAATTTCGCCTTTGGATTCTCAAAAGTGTTCTTTATGACTAAAATACCTAAGTCAAACGTTACAAAATTTCCGAGCGAGCTTAAAGATTCCCGAACTTAACGTTCCGAAAAGAGTTTTACCAACTCAAAGTTTTTGAGAAACTTTATCAAGAATGTATTTTGAATCGACTAAGAATTCATTGAACTTTTTTATATTGATATTTCATTCATACTATGGATTTCCTTGAATTTTGAAGAATTTTCAAATGTACAACTTTCATATTTTGGTGGAAAATTTCATAGAATCTGCACGTTTTCCCAAAAAGTCCAAACGAATGTACAAAACATTATGTACACACGATGCAATCATTTCCAATTTCTTTCTAAGATATGAAAAATTCACAAAGATGGTCCCAACGGAATTTCACCTTTTAAAGCAGCATCTTTCCTCGTTAAAATCATTATTTGCTTATCCGCAAGAAGCCTCCATATTAACACTGTCAATTGTAACTTCATTCGGATGGGTGAAAAATGTTCATTTAGGATTAGCTGATAATCTGACGGTCTTGGTATCAAGATCAAGTGGATCGAAATGCGGTAGCCTCAACTTCTTCGTGAGGACACATATGGTGGGCGATGCCTTTGACACAAATATCGGACTAAAGAAGGGAGATGGGCTGGCCCCAGTGCTATTCAATTTGACTCTGGAATACGTCATAAGGAAGCTACGTATCGATACGCGAGATAGTAGCCTATGCATATGACATCACATTTTGTCACGGTCATTAACAACTGCCAAAGAACTGTTCCTGAAACTTGACAGCGAAGCAAAACTAATAGGGCTACAAATCAATGAGAATAAAACAAAGCTCATGACGCAGTCGAGGAAAATTACCTCAAATACACAAAATATCACACTGGGCGAATACAGCATCGAAAATGTGGGCATATTTGTATATTGAACCGTCGATGAGAGAGACGAAATACGTCGAAGAATACAGCTCGCATATAAAATATTTTATTCAGTTTTGGCGACCTTGAAGACTAGGTGCATACACAGGAAAACAAAGCTCCAAGTATACAAATCTGTGATAAGACATGTGTTATGCTATGGGTGTGAAGCATAGACCCTAACTCAAGCATCCGCAAATATTTTGAATGCCTTGAAGCGACGAGTCCTGAGGCAAATAATTTGGGCAGAGCTAGACGGGGATCAATGGTGAATTTGATGCAACCATGAGCTGTATAAAATTTTTGACGATTGTAAGACTGCGGAAGCTGCAATGGGCTTGCCACATGAATCGTATGGACGAACAACGAGTACCCAAAAAGGTATTTGTTGGGAGAACCTAAGGGCTGAGTGAGACCAGTGTTGAAACCGAGGAAACGCTGGTCTGATTCGGTCGACGAAGACACTTCATCACTGTTCGGATTTCAAAATTGGAAAACGCGGTCAATGGACCGAGACAGTTGGAGGCGCTGTTTTCAGGAAGCGAAGACCCAAGAGGGGCTGTAGTGCTACGAAGAAGAAGAAGGCGTGAGATACGGATGTGGTTGATGTAAGTTAATTCTTATGCCACATTACCCCTTTTCGAGGGAAGGGAAAAGTGTTTGTTGAGTATCCAGCTGCAATAGCCAAACATTTTGTTTATTTGATATCCGCAGGCCAATTTTCTTTTTCTTCAAAAACCATCGGGCCTTGCTTTGTTGTGTGAGCAGACGCGTTTCGACTACTTCAAGTCATCTTCAGTGTCTAAAGGATGTGTTGAAGGGAATGACTTTATATAGTCGTAGGATGGGTTAAACGGATGGCTAATTAGCGGATGGGTAATTAGGTCAGGTAATAAATTACGTCAAGTACTAAATTATGCCAGGTAGAGGGATATTAAGTTTTTGTTTTTTTGCTTGTTGGATGTCCGTTTGTTCTGTTTCATTTCGTTTCCGTTTTCGTCTAAGAGTGTGGGATAGTACTGAGAAAATTGGGTCAGAATTGGTAACAAGTTGTTCGTTGATAATGTTACCGCCTGTCTTTCTATGTTTATAAATTTCAAGCCTTTCTAGGATGTCAAGTCGTGGTCCTTTGCTTTGTTTGTGAAGCAATTTCATAGAGTTTGTCATAGCGTCAGGCTCATGTGCATGGTTTTGTAGATGCGTCGCATAATTGGAGTCTTCCTTGTTGCGTAAGAAAGATCGCAAGTGCTCTTTGTATCTTGTCGTTAGTTTTCGTGTTGTCCTTCCTATATATACCATGTCACAGTCCTTGCATATCAGTTTGTATATAACGCTGTTTTCGTATATTGATGTGTCATCTAGTTTTGGTTTCAGTTTGTTTCCAATGTTGTTGTTCGTTTTGAATGCAGTTTGCAATTTGTATTTCGTAAGGAAGTTTGATAGTTTGTATGTCTCTTTGCCTTCGCATGTTAACGAAACCCACTGTTGGTCGTTCTTATGAGTTTCAGTCGGTTGGCGGTCCTGTTTTTGTTTGTACTGTGTGACAAGTTTCTCAATGTCGCACTTTCCGCAGCCATAAAAAAGTTGTCATCAGTAGGTTTTGAATTTTTCTTTACTGCGTTTCCTTGATTGCTGTTTTTGTCTTTCCAGGTTTTATATTTTCTGCTATCTTGCTTGACGTGGCCGATCCTTTTGCAGAAAAAATAGCTTCTGCTGTTCACTGTTATTACCGTATATAGTCTTGATTGCTGTACTGGGAAATTATCTTTTATGTTATTTTGCCCTTGCCCCTCTTGTATTCACTTTTGATGAGGTGCGAAGTGATATCATTTTTGCGCCTGCTCTCCAAAGCCGTAACGAGGATGTTATAAGATTCCAGAAGGCTTCCTAGCAGCATAGTTGCTAATAAATTGTCATCCAAAATAGTTCCGCGAACCGTTAATTGATGGACTGTATGCGAAAAACTTGAAATGTGCGCTTCCATATCAACATCTTCATTAAGAACTGTACGGCATAACGTCTTTAACAGCAGTACTTTCGATGTCAACGTTGCCTTTTGGTGATAGTCTTTGAGGGTTATCCAAACCAGTTTGGTTGTTGTGGCACTCCTAATGTGTATCAATTGATCATCCTTGACCGAAAGATCAATTCTCACGTGCGCCTTAACGTCGATTTTATTCCGCTTTGCGAGTGCGGTTGCTTCTGTAGGTTTGTCTGTTTCGATCACGTCCCATAAGTCTTGATCCATTAGCATCAGCTCCATTTTGTAACTCCAAGCTGCGTAGTTATCGCCGTTGCGCTTCCGGAAGGAGAACTTATATCTGGAACTTTCTGCGATTTTCCTCTATCAAGATTATTGTTTACTTTAGTCTTGACTGTAATACTAGCGTTGCACTTTAAACTGTTCATTCAGTTTGTCTTTTAACTGCTCCATCACTTCATCTTTTAATTGTTCTTTCATTTCATCTTTTAGTTGTGTATCAAATGTCTTGGACCATAACCTGTAGGCGAAATGAATGTTTTGTATTCTATTTTAGTGACACTTGCTTTTATTATAAAAGTAAAACCCGTAGCGTAAGACGATAAATTCAAATGTAAGGAAAGTAGTATATTTAAGTGACTGAAATTTAATAGCGCAGAGATGTGATATGCACTCGTTGGTTGTCGCTCTCAGACTGGACGAGCATGTCTGATGGGCTAAAGTGCATCTGTGCACAGTCTTCTCAGTTGCATGAATATTTTTCATTGTATACTAACAGTTTTAGTATTAGGGCGGTTTTTATCACCTTGCATACATCCGGGACTTTGCACTCAACATCTGAATTATATAAAGCCTCAAGGAAGCATTGAAGGTGATTTGAAGCAAGAATTTTTAGCATGGTGTTATCGATTGAGTCAACCGCTGTTGCCTTGGACTTCCTTTGCTCGTTGAAGATGTGATGTATCTCCTCAGCTTTAAATTTAACATAGGTTAACGACGGTGACAGCTTCCTTGATGATGATAGTAAGGGTACTGCTTGCATCTAATGTCCGTCCATTTGGTCACTCGGGTACCTGTTATTGTGATTTATGGTGTTGGTGATGAAGATCTAGAGGCTTTTGGTGTTACTGTCACCGCAGACGCTAAGTGTAGATTTTTCATACCCCTTCTTTTTGGTCTCTTTGACCACAATTTTCCACTTGTCTATCACTCCTTTTGAGGCAGACCAGTTCTCCAAGTTCCTTAATCGCTTGAACTTGTTTAAAGCCACATTTTTTCTGTTCCAGACCTTCATTAGTTCTTTTGATATTGAGTTGGCTTAATCCATTGACAATACGAGTATCCTCACAATTTCCATTGAAGAAGCCAGTCGTGATATCATTTCCAATCTTGCCCCCGTCTCGATAAAGCCACGTGCAGTTAACAGCTACAAAATGATCAAATTCCAAATACAAATGTATCATTATAACATAGTATAACTGAACTGTCGAAGCGAGCGAACGTGCGCATATATTGTGCGGTATAAATTCATTAATTGTTTAAGAATTCCGACTCCATAGTTAAGTTTCAATAAGTTTTAACAGCCAACTTTGCGCAATTTGCAGTTTGAACTTTTATCGTGCCCCAGTTATTAAAATCGAAGATTTCAGTGATAGCTTTAAAACATTGAATAATTGATCAAATATATTAAAGAAGCATTGAAAGTGGAAAATATAGATAATCAAATACAATCATGAAATGTGTACGCGTAGTTACTGACTAAATGACCTAGATAACGCGCGTGTGTTTACAGTTTACAGTTTTGCAAGTACATCGATTGTTCAATTGTTCAATTTTTAAACGTTCAATTTTTAATTGGGTCACAGAATTATTTTATGAGACCTTGACCAATTTTTGTTTTATTTTGTGTGCATAAGTGTAACATTGTAACATTTAGATTTGTTTTTTATACTGACCTTGACTGTGAAAAAAAAATTGTTTTGTGTGCATATTAGTAAAATTTGAGCTTTTTATACTGATCTTGACTGTGGAAAAGAATTTTAATTCTGTATTTCGTGGAACATTTTTATATATAATGAGTGTAAATTGCAGTCTGCCGAATTGTATTACATTTTATAATACTTTCAAATATGTTACGTGCAGAGCTTTCTGTAATCGTAAATTACATGGAGCGTGTATGGATGCCCCAAGAGATTGGTACCATCCCTACATGGATAACCATTTCATCTGCTCTGACTGCCAAGGTTTTGAATACCTTTTGAAAGCCATGTACGACAAAGTAATTATACACATCGATAAACTCAGTGAAGAAAATAATCAATTGATTTCACGGCAGCGCTCTCAGTCTCGAGCCAATGACGAGAGTTTCGTAGAAATGGCCAGCAGCTTCGATGATTTAGCGACTGCGTTATCGGACAGCAATAAAAAGATATATAAAGCTCTTGAAATATTTGAAAATCAAATCGCGTCAATTCGGGAAAATATATCTACCATTCAACAACACGACAAGGATGAATATGTCGAGAAATCATCGTTATTTCAAGCAAGAGCGTTGAAGCTGTTAGAAAAACATGAGGAGATTCTCAATAATATCGCGACGTCAGTTGGAAGTTCGAAGAAGGAAGATTCGGAGATTCTGTCTAAGGTGGGAAGGATTGAGGACAGTTTAAGCACAATGGCAGAAGGGATGCAGCAATTTAGTCAGCATAACACGATTGTTGGAAATTCACATAAAACGACATCAAGAGAACCGATCAGTGAAAACTTACCTGAAAAAACGACTAAATCGAAAGAATCACTACAGGCACCTTCATACGCTCCAGATTCGGAATTTGTGTATAAACTGGGAATTTTCTGATCGGAAGAAGATTGGAAGAAAAGAATTGAACGGCTTAATCGTGTGAACTCAAATAATGACCTATGTTCCACAAATGGTCAGTCACAGTCAGTGGCGGATCCACGGGGGGGGAATTAGGGAAATTTCCCCCCCCCCCTTGGAACCGCAGAACCTGAAAATTTCACTTGTTTGCTAGAAAAATATTCTCTGCAATAAAAAAAAAGGAAATTACAACAGTGACACTCTTCCACTGATCTCTATTTATCACTGGATAGGCTACGGCTAGCTTCTGCCTATAACAGCGATGGGACACTTTGAGCGCCATGTTGCGTGAGGAATTTTTGCATTCTGAAATGTGAATGGCGCGAAATTCGAATCGTCTTATGAAGTGTCATTGAAATCAGTTCAATAAAGTACGGATTTAGAGGCGCTTTTTCAATTAGTATCATATATATGCTATAATTAGATATGAAATGATATATATAATTGAAAATTATGATTAATTTTTAGAAAAGTAAAAGCAATTTGTCAGCTCCTCATACAAAACAGTTCGTTTGGAGCCCTGTCATTTTAACCATGTACCCTATCCGCACTTTCATACATATTATTGGTTTCGGCCAGCTGATAGTCGTCAGCCAATCAAAACGCATACATTATGTCGCAGATCCTCTTACAAAATGCTTCTAGTGGTGCCGTGTAGTTTAAACGCGTCACCTATCCAGTGTGTAGTATAGATCAGTGCACTCTTCTCACCAAATACGCTATGGAAATCACAACAAGATACTATCATAAATTGCATTATATGACCTGCCTAAATTTATTTAACCCTTTTCTGGGCGACTCACAGCGGAAGTACTAAATTCTGAATCGAGAAAGAGTCGAAGTCTTGAGTACAATTGGTACTATTTAAATCCGTTTATCTCGCCAAAAAATGGTAAGTATCGATGTTGTTTCGATTTTACTGTTCATTTTTGTGCGTGGTGAAATTTCACTGACATTATACAAACGAGGTTTGCTCATTCAACAATAGCAGTAGCCAATTTTGCATATAGAACCCGTGTTTTAACTTGGTGTTCCGTAAAAAACTTCAGGAATCTCATTATACTCGTAGAATGAGAATTTTGAAAAAAAAAGTCATTCGACATTATTTTCGACGTCATTTTCTTTATTTTTAAAATCTATACGTTTCATAATTCATATTCTCATATTATACCTAGATACACTCATTATTTCAAACCGACGGAATGATTAGTATTGAAACTTGAATTTATATTTATAATTCCTTTTTTAAAGTCATCTCGACAAAAGTCCATCTCGGACTACTTTTAATCTGCAACTGCGAAAAAAAGAAAACTAGATGAAGATGAAGATGTTGTGACAGTACATCGAGAAGAAAACGAGGTTCCTCGTGCAGTGACGCACAGTTCACCTAAACATGATGAAGGCATTGACAATTCGGGCAGCGAAACACCGTCTTCGTCCAGAAACTCCGACATTGTGCAAGTTTCTACCATTGCTGTAAACATTTCCAATGATGTTGGTGATTTCGTGGGACAAAAAATTGACGATCACGTGAAACAAATTTTACTTGAAAATCCCTGGACTCCTCCAAAAAATTATACTTTCCCATTTTCGTCGAGAGTTGTTTCTGACAAAGAAATAAAACACTACGTCTCTTCCAAACACTTGGATTCTCATGCAGAGTGGCTCGTACTATCTGACGTGAAGAAAGGGCTATTCTGCAAATATTGTCCATGGTTTACGCCTCGAAATCAAGGAGGTTATCGGGGGAGTACTCCGCTTGGGGTACTTGTCACGCAGCCGTTGACTGATTTCAAAAATTTGGTTGGAATCAAGGGTGTGTTAGAAATTCATTCTCAAAATATGTACCATAAGAATGCAATGGCAACTGGGAAGGACTTCGTGAGAAACTATCACAATCCACAACGAAGCGTCCGTAATCTTCTCGACGAAAACCATCTTTCGGAAACGCAAGAGAACAGAAAACGACTCATCCCCATTGCGAAAACGGTCATTTTTTGCGTAAAGCAGAACATTCCACTTCGTGGGCATAGAGATGATGGAGATATTCAAAAAAAACAAAACGCCCGTGCAAAACGAAGGGAATTTCAGGGCTTTGCTGAGATTCAGAATCGATTCAGGTGACACAACTCTGGAGCATCACCTTGGGACCACATCTTCAAGAGCGACCTATACCAGTAAAACGATTCAGAACCAACTAATTGAATAGTGCAGGGCAGAGATACTGGACAAAATTTTGCAACGAGTGGCTCGTGCTGAGTTTTACACGATTGTTTTCGATGAATCTCTAGATCTGTCGGGAAAAGCTCAGGTAATACTTTAATCCTGCCAATTATTAATAATAATAATTCATGCCTATTGTCTGAACTATCGGATAGAGGTTGTTCCCAAGAAAATGAACAGAAATTTACAGAAGAATGATGTTTCTCGTTACAGATTAGCGTTGTACTCAGATACGTCGATTTTTCTCCTGGCGAAGCATGCATACGAGAAGACTTTGTATCTTTTTTGGACGCATTCGGTCAACTTTCGAAGAATACTCTCGCGGAGGGCACAGAATCAGAAGAAAGCGAGGATGAAGATGGATTAATGGCTTACAGGACTGCTGGAAAAAATGACCGAACCGACGAAGAATTGTCTCTAACTGGATCTGCCATCGGGGGGCTTGTTCTTGGAGACATGAAGAAAATGAATCTCCGAATGGACAAATGCGCTTCGATAGGGACTGATGGATGTGCGGTCATGCTGTCAGATATCGGAGCAGTCAACGAAATTCGGAAAGAAGCAAAAAATGCTGTCATGACTCCGTGTTTCTCGCACAAACTCAACAACACTATTTCAAAGTCAGTGAAAGTACGAGTAATCGAAAACGTTGCCAGTGCCATACGAGAAGTCGACAAATTCTTCAAGAACTCATTTCCAAAACGTGTGACTGTATTAGCAAAGATACTTGGTGAAAAAATTGTCCAGTTGTGTGAAACAAGATGGGTAGAGAGACACGATGCTGTCCTTCAATTTGTTGCGAAGTTACCGTTGATCATCGAAGCTCTGTCAAAAATCAGTGAGTGGAAGAACAGAGAAACAGCAGGCAAAGCAACAATTCTCATATCGGCTTTGTGCAAGCTCGAATTTATCGTCGGGCTCTTCTGTCTTAGCGACATTCTATCGCTCACCCATTCGCTTAGCGTAGTTCTTCAGAAGGAAGCAATAGATTTGGCGAAGGCATCAAAAATGATTAGGACGTTGCTTGCCACGTTGGGAAAAAAGAAGGAAAAAGTTGATGAAATATTCCGACTGATTTATTCAGATGCCAAGAAAATGGCGGAAAAACTCGATGTTGACGAAGCGAAACCGAGAACATGTGGTTGGCAAACGAAACGCGAAAATTACGACGTGAAAACTTGCGAAGATTACTACAGGGTCTCTGTCTACATACCTCTGCTGGATACCATCAAAGAAGATTTGGAAGCTCGTTTTTCACAAGAAGTTTTGGATGGTTACCAATTGAGTGTGTTGCTCCCAGAAAAAGCAAGTCTTTTAAAAGAAAACGAAATCGATGATCTAATCGGATGCTTGATAGAAAGATTCGGGAATCTTCTGGATGATGACAAAAGCGTACAAAAATTGAAATTCAAAGGTGAATTGAGCTACTGGCAATGTCACTGGCAGCAGCAACAAAATATTGAAGGCAGCGAAATTCCAACTTCTGCACTGGAAACATTAAGAAAATGTGATGTCGACATATTCCCAACAATCCACACCTATCTCCGAGTATTATGTACACTTTCCGTAACAAACGCGAGCTCTGAACGATCTTTCTCTTATCTTCGCCGCATTAAAACATGGCTTAGGACGACCATGCTTCAAGAAAGACTAGTTGGATTAGTGTTGCTTCAGACGCATCATGACATCGAAATCACCGCCGAAGAAGTCATTGAAAGATTCGCAAAACTTGGCAGCCATCGTTTAGCATTATGAAACACGCAATGTAAAAGCATTTTTCTGTTTGAATTTCTAATAAAATGAGCCACTCTGTAATGCATGCATATGGTTGACTTTTCGAATAAAACCACTTTGTTTACCCAAAAATTGGAATTGATAATTTTTGTTTCATAATTTGTACTGTATTTCTCTCGCAATAATAAGTTTGAACCCCAAATCGAAGGATAAATTTAATTTTCCCCCCCCCCAAGAATCGTCTCTGGATCCGCCACTGGTCACAGTACAGAATTTTCTTCATGCAGAAAGCTCCGAAAAACTGGAATGCAACTAAAATTCGGGAGATCATTGAAAACGACCTTATGATCAAAGGTTGCAAAGTTGAAATTATGCCTCAGAAGAACAAACGTAAGCCCCGATTCAAAGTTTTCATTCCATCGAGATATGCCTGGTTGTTCTTCAACATGATGAAAAGAAGCGGTAGCTACTCCTGGAATGGTATTTAAGCAGTGGAGAACCATCAGCAGCTCTACATCGCCTAATTTCAGCTTTAAATACCAAAAAGTATGTACATCCACTAATCTTTCTAATTGTACTAACCAAACTTTGCCCAGGATTATTTCTGAACCATCCTTAACACCTAACTCATTGCAAGGTACTGCTGTTATTACAAATAAGGTAGCATTGGCAACACAAGACGACTCTAACAATAGTAGCGTGTCACATAAAATAGTTAACTTAGAGTCGGACGATGACCAAAATGTCTCCAAATCCATTGAAACCCTCGCCATGGCGTAGAAATCGTCTCAACCACAATCGAAATATAAAAATTTCATCCGTGGCGAGGTTCAAGTATCATCTTCTTTGGGCTCAATACACCTACCACAGTCTGTTCCCCAAGACAGCAATAAATCCTTTTTAGACCCGCTTTGCCCACCATCAGCAAAGGCCACGATCAACTCTGGAGTTGATTTAGAAAATAGGTATCTATTGTCGAGATTCAGAGATCACAAAATCTATGAATGTGTACGACTCTTTTTGGCATACATGCATAAAGCGCCCGATACAACATGTATTGATGTAAAAACAAAGACTAGTCTGCAGGTCATAATACAAAGAGAAGGTCTCCCTGTGGATTTTGATTCTCTTCGAGGAATGTATTTTCGCTTCCATGAAGAGCTGGGAGTCACGGCAGATCAAGCGAAAAAAGATCTTGTAACATTTGCGTCGCATGTAAGTTCGAACTACATCTACTCACTTCAAAGGACTAGGGAACAATATAACAAATTTTTTCGTCCCCAATAAGAAGCCTGTTCAGCAAAGCCATAAATTATTTTACCACAATTGCAGTGGTATCCGATCGAAATTAAACCAATTATTCCGAATGGCAAAATCTTGCCATTTTAAAATTTTATCTCTGGCAGAAACTTGGCTAAATGATGCACATAAAAATGAAGAGATTCTTGACAGTGATTGGACCATCTTTAGAAACGATCGAGACTTTCGCAGCACTGGAAAATCAAGAGGAGGTGGTGTGTTAGTTGCAGTTCACAACTCCCTATCAAGTGAGCTCATAAGCACCACCTCATATACATTATTCCAGCATAGAGTGGTTCATATATCTACAAATAAGCTTAGCCTCTACCTTGGCGTGTACTATGTCCCTCCAAATTCTTCCGAAATCGTCTACAACGAAGTCATCGAAACCATTTCTTCTCTAACTGCATCTATTAAAGAAGATGATATAATAATTATCACTGGCGACTTTAATCGACCGAATCTGAAATTCGTAAATGACGAAGTCGATAATCGTCTTCTCCCAATCAATCTTCTTGACAGTCAGGATTTTAATTTGATGAGCACTTTTTATGGCAACGATTTGCAGCAAATCGCTCCGAAACCCAACCAAAATGGAAATTGGTTAGACCTAATTTTTACTAACGCATATGACGATGTAGTGGTCAATCAAACTGATGACAAAGAGAACCTTTTTTGTAACAGCCTTCATCACTCTGCACTTAATATTGATATTTCCACTCCGGACATTTCTAACCCTATTTCATACAATGAATCAATTGTATACGACTTTCGCAATGCTGATTATGAAAGTATCAATAAACATCTTGTCGCTGTTGATTGGACTGGTACACTTTCGACGTTAGATCTTGAAGAAGCGTTATCCTGTTTTTATCAAATAACTCTTGACGCCGTCGAAAAGTATGTACCTAAAATTAAGAAAAAAGATAAACTGTCTGAACCTTGGTTAAATATTTACAAAATCAAAGAAACAAATATTATAGAATGATCAAAAGCAAGAAAGATGTCAGCAATGATATTAAATCAAAATATAATGAGCTTGCCAATGAATTTCAAACAAAATCTCAAGAAGCATATGAAGTACATGTTAATTTGATGGGTGAAAATATTATTAACGACCCAAAAAAGTTCTTTGATTTTGTAAATATCAAGCGTAAGACTCAAGGCTACCCTTCATCGCGTACGCCAAAAAAGTTCGCTTGCAAAAAGATAAACAATTGCACCATACTAATTCCCATCTCAAATACCACTAGAACAGTAAGAGTTCATTAAAGTTGCAACAATCATACTGAGTTGCATCTCATATCCTGTTCCTATTCAAAAATCTTCCTCCAGCTTTTCAAACAATCTACACATATGCATAGTACGAGAAATAGGCTCTCATATGTATCTTTGCATATTCCCGACTAGAATTGAGTCTGGTTAGAAAATGTAAAGGATTTTAAGATACGACAGGTTGAAGTCGGTAGATGGTTACCGCAGTGACTAGTTGTAATGAATGTCCTGTTTGGAGCTTTTTTCTTTTCTCGGACAAAACCATATTTTTTATAGATTGGATTAAATGAACCATTTGACTCAATCATGGACGAAAGTAGTTCAAAGTTCACTTCTACTCTTGCAATCGGTGCAAATTCAGGTCGCGCTCCGCATAATTTCCACATGTCTGCATATCCCTGAACATAAGCTTTTAATACATTCCATCTTTGTTTGTCCTGTTTCCGTCACTCGGAAGACTCAGTTTCGTCCTTCGCTTGCATTTAATAGAAAATTCAAAGGCAAATTTGCCAGGACTGAGCGTCGACAGTCTGGCAAGCATTTCTCTGGGCATATATCGCCCGCCAAGTCCTTAAATATGCAGCTGTGCACATACTCGTACATACACACAAACCGGCGTTTGATATGAATATGTGAAGCGAAGAGAAACGGCACATGAATATGGATATGTGATTAAACAATTGTAAAAGGGATTGCACCTGACAAACTTCCGCCTTCCCAAATGAAACATTAAACAGACAGACAAACAAACATTCTTCGAAACAAAGCGCTAAGTGCTACCGGTACGGAAAGGTGGAGCAGTAAAATGCTATTAATCAATTAAATAAGCTAAAGTGCGGAAAATAAGAAGCTGAAGAACAAATTTCAGTTAGAGGAAATGAACGTGTCAATAAAGCTAAAGTAATTTTCCTGCTTTAATTTTCATGTGTTCTGCATGCTGGTGGTGGTTGGTTGCTGTTCCTGGTTGCTGGCATTCCAATGCCTGCTTCTGATTCTGAGCTAGTGTTGGTTTGGTATTGTAGGGGGTTTGGAATGATTCAACGGATTCATTTTCGGCGCTAAGCCAAATTAATTATTTAAACTCACAAATGAAAATTCGTAAACTATTCGGCAATTTTGAATATTTTCATGCATTTCACGATGGAGGTGGATAATGAAAAATATTATTGTTTGTGTTGAAAAGTATTTGGGGGTTGTTCAGTTTTTCAAGTCTATTTGCATCTGCTGAATTGCGTTTAATTGGAAATATACGTTTGTTTATTATTTTATGAATGCTGGCTTTGATTTTTTTGCTTGATGAAACAATTTATGGCCAACAAACGGTAGATGTATAGTTGATTTTGTTTATAATTACATTAAAGTAAGCTTTGTTTAGTTTGGCTAGAAAGTATAGTGGGAATGTTCATAAAATTCTTAAGGATTGGCATTGTTCTACGAAGTATGGTAATCTACAAAAAATTTTGATCTCTTTCTGTGAATAGGTAGTTGGTCTGCACAAAGCTTGAGGTCATTGGTTCCAGATCTGAAATTTTATTCATTTCTTTGAAGATGTATTCTCATCAAATACTTTTTCAGAAATAAGGCACGAGATATGTCTACAATAATCAGTTCATCAGTAGGTGGTTGGTATAAAATAAAAACTGAATAAAATTTTTGAAATTTCAGTTCGCAAGAACTATTTCTAATACCAAGCATATATCGTTGAACTATTTTTGTTGGTGATTGAGGTAAGGTAGCGACTGCAAATATTTAGAACAGTATGTTTACCAACAAGGTTTTTATGGACTGTAAATCTTTTTTAAAACTTTGTAGTCTGAAATAAATAATTAAATTTATTAGTACCAGTTGGCACAGTCTTGGTTGACAGCTTTAGTCTTAAGTGTGGGAGTTCAAAAGCATCTGCTATAAACATACTCGAACAACTCTTATCACGTATATTATTTAATTTCATATTTTGCAACTTATTCAATGTATAAAAAATTTTTACAAACAATTATTTATGAGAAACTCAAGGAAAATTCAAACCATATTTTATTTTTTCAAACTAAGCTTTTCACTGCTTTTGAGGCATTTGGCTGTATTTTTGGATGCAAGATAATAGATAGACATTTTTCATACTTTCTGCACCTCTGGTGCCGTTCGAACATTTCCATATATGAAAGTTCAACGGTTATAAGTGAACTTCTGCATAGGCTATGTAGCACAAGCGCTATTTTTCGCACAAAACTGTACCAGGGGTACAGGATAAAGACATTCAACTCACTTCACCCCAATTCGGACCATCAATCATCAAACATGCATCGTCTAGAATTTAATCATCTTTTGTATCGCAAGTTATTGTTGCTTTTTAGTTTTAAATATACATATGTTAGGATTAGAGTATTAATCGCGTACCACCTTTTCACTTAGCTAGGACTCAATTCAAGCAACGCGCTAAATTGGTGACTCCGTTAAGGGTAATCCTTTCTGCTTTAAAAACGTCGCATGATGAATTCCAGGATATGGACAGCGGCGTCAACATTCAGAACAACTCCGATGCTGACACACCCTCGCAAGTCCTCAGGGTCGATGCTGTTGCATGCAAACTACCCTTGTTTTGGCAAAACAATCTGGAGTTGTTGTTTGCACAGGTGGAACTGCAATTTCAAGCCAGCAAAATTTCGAACCACGCTATGCGGTTTAATAAAGCCATATCTGAGCTAGAGAGGGTAGTAATGGCCTAGGCGGCCGACATTTTGAAAGAGCCGCCGGCAACAAACAGATATGATAGACTCAAAACGAGACTTCTCTCCATCTACGGGCTACAGGACCACGAACGATTGCAGCGAACCCTGCACCACCTCTACTTAGAGGATCAGCGTCCATCACAGCCTCTATGTAAAATACAGTACATCGCGAGTTTTTTTGTTTTTTGTGGTAGTGAGGTGAAGGCATTTATGCCCGCCGAGTCTGGTAGTGTGGGACTCCCATGGAGGATACCCTTGGACTACCCACTAAACACCTCCCCTGTCAATCTGAGAACCTAGCCTGGAACCGTTTGACACATTACTTCGGGCTAAGCCTCGTTTCTCTACGCGTTTAGGCGCCACCGGGCTACAGGGATCCCTTTTCCAGCGGAAGGAGGGGAAGGGAGAGGGATTTCTAGAAAAGAGACCCCTCCGCCCTGGACGCCTCCAGGCGCTCATATATTTTCCTTTTTATCTTAAGGACTGCCCGAGCGTAATGTGCCACACAGTTCCATTTGTCAACGGATGTGAGCATCTCTCCAGTGAGTCCATCCGGAGAGAAATCTCCCATTTCTTCAATGAGGTCACGGCGCTGCCTTTCCCACCTCTTGCATACAAAAAAATGTGTGGTAGGTATCATCGACCTCTCCAGCACAGAATATGCAGTCAGGAGACCGTGACTTACCAATCTTGTGCAGGTAAGACCGAAAGTATCCATGTCAACTCAGTAGCTGAGTTACATAGAAGTCAGTCTCACCATGCCTTCGATTGAGCCACGGCCTCAGGTCACCAATAAGGCGTGCGGTCCACCTACCTTTTGTATCGCTCACCCAGGACTGTTGCCAATCACTGAGTGAGCGTTCTCGTTCTTCGTGGGCGACAGCACCTCTGTCGCATTCGTTCCTCCGCAGGTAGATTCTGCGGCGCTCCTTGGCAAGGAGGGCAATGGGTATCACTCCTGGGATGACCAGCACTGCCGACTCCAAGACAGTCCGATATGCAGATGCAATCCGCAGCGCTCCTCGTCACTGCACCTGTGCCAAGCGCTTTTGATACAGCTCCTTGTTGAGAGCCTCCCACCATATTTCCGATCCGTACAACAGCACAGATTGTACTGCACTCATCAGAAGTCTCCTTCTTGATGAGGTGGGACCCCCTTTGTTGGCCATTAGTCGGCTGAGAGCCGAAACACTCGCTGCAGCCTTGTCAGCTATTGCCCTGATTTGCTCGGAGAAACGCATCTTCGAGTCGATCAAAATGCCCAGGTACTTCACTGCTAGTTTAGTCTCAACGAGTGCTTTCCCAATGTTGATCATCCTTACTCTAGGGATTCTCTTTTTTTGTCAAGATGACTACTTCGGTTTTCTCCAAAGCTAGGCTGAACCCGCGAGCAGTCATCCAGTCCCTCACTCGGCGCATTAGCATACCCAGTCTGAGTTGCGCTTGTTCAACAGTGCGTCCCGCAACTAGCGCCGCGACATCATCTGCATAGCCGATCAAGCGCGACTCATCCGGCAGCCCGATTCTCAGTAGCCCATCGTACGTGATGTTCCACCGGTCTGGGCCAAGGATGGAGCCTTGTGCAACACCCGATGTAACTTCCATCCTCCGCCGACCCTCCTTCGTCTCATAGAGCAGGCTCCGGTCTGTCAGGTGGTTCTTCAAAATCCGCATCAGGTATTCTGGAACTTGAAAAGAGTTTTCCAGTGCTTCCAGAATATCCGCCCATCTAGCGGAATTGATGGCGTTTCTGACGTCAAGCGTCATGAGCAACACAACCCTGTTGTTTGACTGGCAGTGAGCCTCCGCTCTTTGGACCGCGCTCACTACTTCCGCTATCGCGTCAATAGTGGAGCGACCTGCTCTAAAATCATACTGCCGTGGAGATAGGTCCCCGGCAGAACGGACCGCGTCAGTGAGTCTTCCCTTGATGAGTTTCTTGAGCACTTTCCCAGCCGTGTCTAGCATACGTAACGGGCGGTATGCAGACGCCAACTCGGAATTTCCCTTCCCCTTGCTGATCAGTACGAGCCTCGCCACTTTCCAGCGTTCCGGAAATACACCTTCGTAAAGGCAAGCGTTGAACATACTGAGCAACAAGTCAGGACAAAGCTTGTAGACAAGCTGCAAAACCTCAGCAGGAACGCCATCTGGTCCCGGTGCCTTTCTTGCTTTCATGGATAGGATTGCCTCCATCATTGTGAAAGGTGAGCATTCTAATGGTGTTTGTGCATGAGCTGGTTTGGGTATGCCGGAAGCGAGTTTGGGTATGCCGGAAGCAGTAGTCAAGGTCTTGTGGATGCTAGTTGTCATGCTACATGTCATGTCGGAATCCGCCGCCGCGGTGGATTGCATTTTGAGTTTTTTTTTATTTATTTATTTGTTTCAAAAAATCGATTTACTGACTATAAGTCCAATCACAAGTCAATTAATATATAAGTACAAATATACGAGTTCAAAATATGGAAGGAATTAGAGAAAAGAGATCACAATTCAATTAAGGTTTATAGGAGTATTTATGAATTTGATTTTTCATAAACGTTTTAAATATGCCAACAGACTGTGGTAGAAGACCAAGACTTCGGTAGTTGGGCATTCGAGGTAAGCGTAGTTAGGGAGAGTGGAATAAGGTGTTAGTAAGTGCATACGGAACCTGAAATTGAAGCAAGGATCTTGTTCAGTCTTCTTATGACAAAGCAGCGGCGAGCAATACCATTATAGTTCCAGCCTCATACACATACACACATACATATAATTTTGCATCATGTACAAGCTACTTTCAGTACTGGCATCACCCCAGTACATACTTACGACAACAGTAAATCTTTTTTCAATCGGGAGTTATGCTAATACTGCGATTAGTCTTCCCTCTGTTCAAATTTGTCGTTATCATAGTGCGGACATTGGCAATTTACCCTTTTCGTTTGTAGCCTTTTCTCGGCCTTTGTTCCGCTTGCATTATCGATTTAACTTTAAATAAATTCTCGAAACAAATTTCAAAAACGCTTGAAATTTCTACATGGTCCGTCGAGGCGGATAATTGTCGCAATGCAGTTTTTGTTCTCGGAATTAATTATCTAAAGCATTTATCGGTCATCGTTTTTCGCTTGAGAATTATCAGTAATCGCATAGTTTTCATTTCCCCTTGTGATTTGCGTTATCATCTTTGAAACTTTTCGTGAAAATTTATCGCACTATCAGTGAATTCAATTGTGCAAAATGGCCGGTGACGATAATCCAAAACTCGACCCCAAGGTCGCCTCAAGTGCAAAGGCAATATCGGAATTGCGTATACAACGTTGGCAAAGTGGATAATATATCCGTTTTCGAGGCCGAAAGCAAACTCGGTCTACTTGAGACACACTTCAAAAACTTTGAAACTGTTCAGTGCCAACTCGAGGTTTTAGACGCAGAAGAGCCATCATCTGGGAAACGGGACTTATATGAAGACAGTTATTGCCAACTCAAGGCTAATTCGCTATCAATTATCGAGAAGCTTTGCCCGAGGCAATCAGTCGATGCATCCGCCATTTGAAATTCGACCACTGCCTCCGAAACCTCATCAACCAGACTTCACTTGCAGAAACTGAATTTGACCAAGTTTTCGGGTTTGTACAGTGAGTGGTTAGGTTTTCTTGGGATGTTCGAGAAATTGATCGACTCCAGTACCCACTTATCGTCTTTGGAAAAACTCCAATATCTTCGTTCTGCACTAACCGGTATAGCTGCTTCAGTGATAGAGGGGATTGAGCTTACCGAAGAAAATTATTCTAAAGCAAAGGAGCTTTTAAAAAGGAGATTCGACAACAAGCCATACATTTTCGCTTCGCATATCAACGACTTGCTTCAAGTGCAATCCATTCGTTATCCGTCTACTAAAGAATTGCGTCAGATGACTGATGCTATAAACAAGCATATGCGCTGTTTGCTGAGCGTCGGTACAAAGGAAAATATCGCAGATGGATTCTTGTTGCACATTCTCGTATCAAAGCTTGATGCTGAGTCCCAGCTCAAATGGCAAGAATTAATTACCAGCTGTTCTCGATCATCCATAGAATCTAGCGCTCAATTTCCAACTTGGGAAAAGTTTACTGATTTCTTGAATCTACGATGCTCAGCGCTAGAATTCGTAGAAGAAACAAAATCCTACAACAAACCTCTTTCAATCGTCAATAAATCCAAGCGGACTAGGTTTATTGCTAGTAACTGTGATACGAGAGCGAAGTGCAATTTTTGTGATTCACGCAGCGGACACACATTATTCGACTGCAATGGGTTAAAGAGCATGCCACCCGACCAAATTCACCAAAGAGCTAAGCAATTGAATTTGTGTTACAATGCCTTAAAAAGGGGCATTCATTGAAAAGTTGTTTATCGAGCCAGTGTCGTACATGTAACCGCAGCCATCCTACTCTACTCCACGGTAACGTAAAGAATTCAGGCATCTCTCAAAGATCTCATCAGTCGACTGAAATTGAAACTCCAACACCAGCGAACATTCGTCGCTGATCGGTCAAACGAGATCTAGACATCAAATGTCCCGCCTGGAAGAAGATGCTCAACCCAACAACGTTATTTTGGGTACTGCTATTATCAGAGTCAAATCACCTAATGGAGCTTCAATCGAATGCCGAGCGATATTGGACAGCAGTTCCCAGTTGCGATTCATGACAGAGAGACTCGCCCAGCAACTTCGTTTACGACGAGAAAAAACTGATTTGGCTATTAGTGGAACTTGTATGACGACATCCCGATGTATTTCGAAAACCGTTGCCACCGTGCAATCACTACAAAACGATTTCAGTTCATTGCTAGAGTTTTTCATCGTACCAAATTTCGTTGGATTGCAGCCATTGCAAAGGATCAATACATCAGACTGGAATATTCCTAAGAACACTCCACGAGCGGACCCTCAATTCGACATACCTCGGAAAGTTGATATTTTGATTGGTGCTGCCTTGTTTTTCAAATTACTTGCTGTTGGACAAATTGATTTAGGTGTTAATCGGTCTATCGTGCAGAAAACTCTTTTCGGCTGGGTGGTTTTGGGGCCATCCAGTACTTCATACAACTCACTCAGTGTAAACATTAGTGCCGACAGTAACAGTGAACCGTGCGAACAAAATTTAAATAATATCGTCGCTAAGTTTTGGGAGCTAGACCACTGTAATAGTGAAATAGACAAAAGGTCAGCTGAGGAGATTGCTTGTGAAGAACACTTTCGTATCAATACAATTTGTGATGCAAACGGTCGGTTCATTGTGAGATTACCCTTAAGGCAAGATGCGTCAGTGCTTGGTGACACATACGAAATCGCATTAAAACGATTTTATAGCCTTGAAAGAACACTTGAGAAATACCGTGAATTACGCGTCAGTTACTACGATTTTATGAATCATTATATATCGTTGGAACATATGGAGGAAGTCATTGATTCACAGTGTGTGTTACACAAACCTCATTATGTTCTCCCCCATTATTGTGTTGTAAAGAATTATAGCAGCAGCACTAAATTACGCGTAGTCTTTGATGGTTCGATTTCGTTTCCATCTTTATGTAATATCAGCTGACATAGAAAAATTGTATCATAGTGCATCCCAGTGATAGAGACCTACAACTAATAGTTTTTCGTAATTCAAGTCATGATTGTGTGAAGCTCTATCGATTAAAAACAGTTACTTATGGCACTGGGTCTGCTCAATATCACGCAGTAGAATCTATTCGTCAAGCGGCAGAAGATGCTAGGAGTAAGTTTCTAGTAGGAGCATTGATTATCAAGCGAGATGCATATGTCGATAACTTATTGACTGGAAGTGATGACTTGGATGAAGCTGCAAAGATCAGAAACGAAGTTACCGATATTCTACTATCAGGCGGCTTCCCCCTTAAAAAATGGGCATCAAATGAACCATCGTTGCTAGAAAAAATCGATGAAAATGACAAGGAAGTAATGACTTGACTAGATGACAAGGATTTCATCAAAACTCTTGGCCTAGCCTGGAACCCAACTGCCGATGAATTTCTGATTACATATCACTCGCCAGAAATACGAACATCTGTGACCAAAAGAATAGTGTTGTCGGAAACTGCTCGATTCTTCGCTCCATTAGGATTACTCAGCCCAGTGATTGTTACTGCCAAACTCTTTCTACAGGAGTTGTGGAAGCTTAATATTGATTGGGACGAAAGCTTATCCATCGAGATGCAAACAAGAAGGCAGTCTTTTCGCTCGGATATGGCCAAGGTCAACAACTTTAGTATCCCACGACATGTTTGTTTGTCGAATTCCAGCCTTTAAATTACATGGATTTGCTGATGCCAGTCTACGCGCTTATGGACCTTGCTTTGTTCGAGATCCCGTATGGCTCCATTGAAAACTACTACGATACCGCGTCTAGAGCTCTGTGCAGCCCTAATACTTTGCGAGCTCATAGAACGTGCTACGAAGATTATCCCCCGTGACCTCACGGATGTCGTGTGTTGGAGTGACTCACAAATCGTGTTAGCCTGGCTAAGTGCACCTTCGTACCAACGGTCCACATTTGTAGCCAATCGTGTGTCCAAAATTCAAGCTGTTACATCCGTTACATGGCGCTATGTTCCAACGCAGCATAACCCGGCAGATTTGATCTCGCGAGGCGCTAAATTAGAAAGTCTACAAGGGTCCAACTTATGGCTGCATGGTCCAAGCTTTTTATACGCATCGTCATCACAATGGCCATATCATGGAAAGGTTCCAGATCAAGTCGATGTTCCAAAATTTCGCAAGCTGAACTTCACAGTCTTGTCATCTTATGCAGTGGAAGACCTAGTTAAGGACACAAAATATATTAACTCATACTGGAAAACTCTTCGAGTATTTGGATACGTTAATCGATATCTCAAATCATTGCGGTTGCGAGCACGTAGTTCAACGAAACCTAGCTTTGCGTTACGAAGCTTTACGGTGTCAGAGTTAGAAGAAGCAGTCACGGTTATCGCTCGTTGCATACAACGAGTATATTTTAATCGTGACTATACTGACCTCCTTAAGGGTACATCCGTAAATGCGAGAAGTCGAATTTTACCTCTACGTCCTTTCCTTGATGGAAATGGAGTTATTCGAGTCGGTGGACGTATTACGAAATCTGATCTACCCTTTGATGTGTGCCATCAAATGCTTCTTCCGCAAGCGCATCCCTTTACAAACGCATTGGTAACCTTCTTGCATGTTAACAACTCAGATGCTGGCTGCCATACCTTGGTAAACATTTTTCGGCAAAGGTTTTGGTTGATCAACGTAAAGTCGGAGGCTAAGCGAGTTATTCATCAGTGCACGATATGCTTTCGAGCGAAGCCTCGCTTCTTTCAGCAAATAATGGGAAACCTCCCATCGGATAGGCTGAAAGTATCACATCCCTTTGTGGTTACCGGTGTAGATTTTTGTGGACCGTTTTTCATGCGAGCTCAACTACGAGGAAGATCTCCAATCAAAGGCTATATGTTTCGCTACCAAGGCTGTACATTTTGAACTCGTTTCAGATTTATCGACAGCAGCATTCATTTTATGCCTTAAACGATTCTTCGCTCGCAGGGGAAAATGCAACAAGCTATACTCGGACAACGCTACTAATTTTATCGGTGCCAATAACCAGTTGCGAGAGTTAAGAAAACTTTTCTCAACTCAATCACATATTGACCAAGTCCAGCAAGCTTGCCTTCTGGAGGGCATTGGATGGTGTTTCATCTCACCGCGCTCTCCACATTTTGGTGGCTTGTGGGAGGCGGCGGTGAAGAAGGCAAAATTTCACCTTACCAGAGCAGCCGCCAATGCATCGCTAACCCACGAACAAATGCTTACGGTTATCTATCAAGCGGAGGCGATCGTTAATTCTCGACCCATCACGGAGATGTCATCAGATCCAACTGATTTGGAAGCCCTCACACCCGGATATTTCTTGATTGAACGACCAATTACAAGCTTACCCGAACCAATCATCACACAACTCAAATTCGATTCGTTGGACAACTTTCGAAAAATATCCTTCATCCTTTGGACTCGATGGCGCAACGACTATCTTCACCTATTGCAGTCGCGACCTAAGTGGACTTCAGTCAATAGCAATGCCAAGGTTAACCAACTTGTATTAATGAAAGATGAAAATCTTCCACCTATGAAGTGGCCTCTCACCAGAATTATCGATGTGACACGCGGCGAAGATGATAAGGTTCAAGTTGCTACAGTACGTACAGCTTCGGGAATCTTCAACCGGGCCATCGTGAAGCTATGTCCATTGCCTCTCGAATAATTGGATGAAAACAGAAGTTTTCATGGTGGGGAAGATGTTCAGTCTTCTCATGACAAAGCAGCGGCGAGCAATACCATTATAGTTCCAGCCTCATACACAAACACACATACATATAATTTTGAATCATGTACAAGCTACTCTCAGTACTGGCATCACCCCAGTACATACTCACGACAACAGTAAATCTTTTTTCCATCGGGAGTGATGCTAATACTGCGATTAGTCTTCCCTCTGTTCAAATTTGTCGTTATCATAGTGCGGACAATGGCAATTTATCCTTTTCATTTGTAGCCTTTTTCTCGGCCTTTGTTCCGCTTGCATTATCGATTTAACTTTAAATAAATTCTCAAAACAAATTTCAAAAACGCTTGAAATTTTACAGATCTATTAGCGCGTGCAGTGTTGAATGTGTTAATTTGCCTGCATACATTTTGAGGTAAAAGACTATGATAAAGCTTGAACAAAAGACATTCATCCAGGAAAGATCATCTCGAATCGAGGGTGTGAAGGTTCAACATATGGACGGTCATCAAAAGGGGAGTAAGGAAGGTTGGATTTGAAAAAGAGAGACCGTATGAATCTGTAAGTGTGAGAACTTCGGTCGCAAATTAATCGCATCCGCTTTGAAACAGCGACGGCAAATTGTAGTTCATGCCACGATCTTTTGCTCTTGAAGGTACTGTTGCAAAGGGTATTGCCTGACAAGGTCTGCTATTGCCATAAACGTTTCGGGTCCAAAGCCAGACGTTGTCGCGCCCCATACTCCTTTCATATTTCAAAGGCTAGAAACACTAGCCCCGCAAGCGACAAAAAGTGGCGCATAACATAAGGATACGCGATTTACGTTTCTTGTTAGCACCCGTGCAGATGTTTCCGTCATTCCCAAATCTTTGGCAGACAGCTTCCGCAAACAGTCAACGTAAAATCTTTTCGCGGCCAATGGTAACCCTATTGCCATGTTCGTTAAAATCATGCTCTATTTGTCATTCGGGTTCCAGTGCTCGTTCTAATGGAGGTTCATTATTGCTAACGTGTCACGCCTAATTAAAGGACGCAACTTTTTGAAACATCACAGCTTATTAGTGGATTTACGAAATCGATGATTGGGTGATCCGGTCGCTAACTTAGCAACTCGAGGCCACATCAACAGAGGCTACTACAACTCTATACTCATCATCAGCAGCAACACGCGTTACAATGCGCTGCTGAAAAAGTTTCCAACTCTTATCGACTCCGCAGCTGCGCCAAGTCTGATTAAACATGAAGGTCGTCATTTCATCTACACTTCCGGGCTTCCTATAGCGGGACACCCATGCAAGTTAACGAAGGAAAAACTGCAGGCAGCCAAAAAAGAGTTCATATTCCTCTTGGATCAGGGTTTCTTTCGACCGTCGGATAGCCCATGGGCAAGTGTAGGAATCGAGCAGCCCACCTAGGCAAACTGCTGGAGGAACCTTCACGAAAAGCAGCAATTTCATAATAATAGCAACGCAATAAGTGCGGAACAATTCGATACGCAATTTATGAATATTATTATGAATAACCCGAAATAAACTGCGGCACTATCACCGCTAGCATTATCGATAAAAACTTTTTCCGAAGAGAAATTAAAAAATTAACAAATAAAAATCGATGCTGACAACACCATTGCGACACAATTTGGCGAAGCGATCGCTAGATTATTGAAGCGAAAATCTGCCGTTACCGCCATGAAGAGGCTCGTTGAGGAGGCGATAAACGGAATTCAGACAAAGTGGGACTGGATGGGATACAACGAGCGGGATAGGTCGCGTTAAGTGTGGAGGAATACCCTCGGGCGGGTATCATAGTTCCTTCGCAGGGAGTCGCGGCTGCTGAAAGTTTAGAAAGATACTTGCGGAAATTACCGTCATGGCTGAGCCGTGAATAATAAGAATTAGTTGAAGTGAAGCTTGCGATATTGATCGGAATGGAAATTGTGATAGTGATCAATTATAACATAATAAAAAGTAATGATTATTCCGATTTAATTACTCGAAAGTCAATTGGAGTTTGGAACATTTCACGGCGATTTTAAAGGGATCTTGGTGCTGTCGAATATTAAGTGGTAAATTGTGATTGCACTTACATTGTGAAGACATCGTTTTCTCCATCGGAGCGTTCTTTGAAATTTTCAGAAATTCGGGACAGTTGGGTTAGCATTTCCGCACCCTATCTGAATTTAATAATTGTTGCTCATGCCAAGAAACAAATTTGTATTCTACAGAAACGACATGCAACAAATTTTGTTTTTTGTCAGCAGGAACTAAGATCACTCCGGAGTTTATATCAGAAATTCCTACATTTCCGTCATTTCTGCGCGATAAATTATAAGCGAACAGTTGTAGTGAAGTGTTGTAAATCAAATAAAAACATAAACAATGACTGCCATTCATCGCGTGAAATGGGGCAATAATAATTACAAAACACATAGGAATTCATTAGCTATAATTAGTGTAGATAGAATTCTTTTTGGTCATGTTGGGAAAAAAGTGTTAAAAAATAAACAAAACAAAGAATAATAGCTAGGACACTTCTGAAAATTTTAAATTTAAATACATCGTTAAAGTAGAAATAACATTTCAGTTAAAAAAATTATTTAAACAAACGTAAAATTTTATATCCACGCGTTATTTCTTCCTATACATTTGAATATATGAAAAAGCGACCGAATTATTCCAAGAAAATTTACTTGAAATCTTTGTCTCGTCAATCTAGACATAACGGAAACTGAATACTCACAAAGAAACTTAACAGTCATAATTCAAGGCCTACTGCTGTGTGAGGATTTTTGCATTGATTACAAAAGGCCCTTACCAAAGACATATAAACAAATGGACGAGCAACGAGAATCTGTGTACTCGTCCATGTGAGAAGCAAATTTGCCACATAAATAAGTTATAAATAACTTACGCTCTCGAAACTATATGATTCCCTCTGCTTCTCCTTCCCCTTTTTTTCCAGACAGGTTTTTCTTTTCTCTTTTCAGAAGAATCGCTTCCCCCACTGACACCCGCGTACACCAACGAAATTTCATTTCACGTGCACACGATCGCGCTTTCGTTATCATTCGGAAAAAAGTTTGAGTACAAACAACAAACGACTCTCACGGAAAACTCAAACGTCAAAGCAAAAGAAAATCGAAAAGAGCGCGAAACACGCGGGAAAACTCATGTGTCAAAGCCAATGGAAAGTCGTAAATTTTTAATTAAAACAGTGAATTAAAGTTCCGATTACGTACGCGCGATCTTTAAGATTAAAAACTTTTTAAATGTGAACGTGTTGCGCCGTAAACAGAGTGTTAAATTAAAAGCATATCACCTCAAACCTCAACTTCACACAACTTTAGCGAAGGTTGCCAATTGCTTCGGCTCTCACGACCGGTTGCGGATCCAGTACTCTCTATATCTATGGCCCTTACCCACCCCAACAACGAGCGCTCGTCGGAGAAGAACTGGGTGAGTACCCTTTTTGGTTGTTAATAAAAACATTAAAAAACGAATCATTAATTAATAATTAAAGCAAAATTAATAAATTAATTGTTGCAAAGCAAAATGCAAAAAGTGTGTTTTAGTTTCGTCTAATGTCTGAAATTTTCATTTTTCCGATTCAATTCTGTAAAATATTTAGTTAGTTCTTTCTACTTGTATATGTATTTAAGAATTATTATTATATTATTTATTAATTATGACGTCCTTAAGCTGCCTATAGTTGACACAATTCTTATAAATTACTGCATTGTGTTCATAGAGGCAAATCTTTCACCCATTTCTTTTCTTTTCGTAACTAAAAGAAACTTGCATTTTTATAATTTTTAATGGCTTAACATAAAATAATAAAGTAAGTTCATTATCGGAGAATGAAGAGATAAAAAAAATAATTTATATTTCCATTTCCCTGAAACCTTGAGCAGGTATGCGACCCGCCCCCTTGGCTGGTCCCTCAACTCATGAGCTTGCCATCGGGTAAGCTCACCTCCTTTTCGTTGTTATTACAGGTGTTGTTGCAGGGTAGAATGGCTTTTCGTACAGGTTTCTTATTTAAGATAAAGTTTGACATAATTCAGTCATATAAGACTTTAAAATAAATATGATAAATTTTCATTTTTCATTTAAGGGAAAAGCTCATGCGTATGACGTTTGCATAAATTTTTTTTTTAAATAAAAAATATATGGACACGTCTGCAATGGATCTTGATAGGGATGGGAGGGGGGGGGGTGTCTGCGAGGGGACACTGCTTCCGCCTGGATGCCCCACTCTTATCTGAGGGTCGTAAATACCAATGGTAACGACGAAATCCTCTCGAGTTCCGCACGCGTTAATCAGGCTCGGTCGGTCACTTTTTATTAGTCCATCCATCCGGTAGGTTACCTCGGCCGCGACGGTCGTACCACGACGTTTGATCTTGAAATTCATGATTGCGAAATTTTTTTGAAGTGGATCCTTGTGCTGGGGAAAAGAATCCGCCCCACGACACCACAAATGCAAGCCTGCCAGTGCATTCACGCTAGCCTGCCAGTGCATTCGTGCTAGCCTGCCAGTGCACTCACGCTGTAGTCCTTTACGATTGACGTGAGTACCTGCCTTTTAAGGCCCAACCTCACGGTCACCATTAGATTGCGATTGGTTTGAGCGCCAATCATCGTCCCCAAGATCGGTTCTACTCTCATACTGGTAGATATGAGACCCAGCTGTATCTGACGCTATAAGGTCAACGCCAAACTTTGTTTTCAATCAACAGCCACCATGATACTCCCTGTAAGGCCGCTGCCCGTGGTACCAGAGTATACCTCCAGGGTTGAGGTTCGCAGCAATGAGTTGATCTTTTTTTCGTAGCACTACAGCCCCTTTCGGGCCTTCGCTCAGAGATAGTTAGAGTATCTCATTGTCATGTTCAAAATTATCGGCACTCCACAAGGCGATATGATCATTATCATGCTTTGGCCATGTGTCCGTCTACCCAGCTGCGATACGTTCTGATTCTAAACCAGCACGTATCATAACTGAACAGGCTTATAGTCCATCCGTTGGTCTTGTTATCAAACGATCACAAAGCCACTATATTTCGGATCAAGTTCCTGTCCTAGTATTTTTAATAAGCGATTCGGGTATCCTGGGAACGCTGGTCCCTGTCGGTTTCACTGGAATCAGAGAACAGCCCAACAATAGCTGTTGCACCTCTTTGAATTACCAGATAAGTCCCGCCCTGGGGGACTCTGAAACTGAATGAAATTCAATATTTAAGTAGCCTCTAAAAAGGTCCTAATACTCTGCAAGTTTGATGAAAATCGAGTCATATTCACGAAAGTTATAGCCATTTGAAATTTCTCCAATTAAAAAAGGCTGCCGGGGCCCTTACTTATGATGGGTCCATGCTCATGGATGACAAAGCTGTCGCTGACTCTACCGCAACACAATTTTGCGACTCGTTATTTCGTTAGTGAGTAACACCACAACGACTGAAAAACAGATAATGGTCTCTTTTTCAGTCCTGAGGGACTCATTTTGCTGACACTGGGGCAAAATTCCAAAAAGTCGACAGCGGCTGATGTAATCTCCAGTTATATACTTAAATCATTCATTCTGAATAATTGCATTAAAATTTGCTATTTCCCTCGGCAATAGAAATAGGCAAAAATATTTGCAATACCCAAGAAGTCAAGCAGTACTGACGTAGTCAATACTCATCCAATTTCGCTGCTTTAAAATATTGGTAAGCTGCTTGAAATGGTAATACTTGAAGGCATCATACAATTCTCTGCGGAGGCAAGAAGTGTGCCGGAAAGATAATTTGGCTTCAAAAAGCCCTTCCCATGGTAGACGCAATGGCCGTGTTTCAAGCCGATATAACGAGAAGTTGGCGCATCAATAAGCTTCTTGTAGCCCGATCGATGTGGAGAAAGCCGTTGACTCTGTATGGATCAATACAAATTGATAAACTTTGGTTTTCCGGCCCATATTGTAAAGATATAGGCAGCTTCATGAGGGGACGAACTGCCTTTGCGGTGGCAGGTGGAGCTCGGTCAGACCCACATTATGTTGACTCGGGGATCCCACAGGGGTCTATATTAGGCCCATTTCTTTTCAATATATTCACCTCTGACGTTCCGGGCGTAAGAGGTGAATATAAGCCGGGAATCTAGATGAACTTCTTCGCTGAATACTTGTGAGTGTGGTCATTTGAGCATAATTTCAGCATTGCTAAGACGAGGCTCCGAAAATACTTGGAATCTCTTTGCATATTGGAAATGAGAAATCAAGGTAAATGCAAAGAAAAGTGAATTTGTTGTGTTCAAAGACCCCCACAAAAAGTCGTCGTGCAAGAGGCACATGTGACTCCAGGATTAAATTGAATGGGCAGATTGTTCACTGCTCTAGGCACACGAAGTACTGTGGGGTGGTTTTTGATAGGAAGGCTACCCTTCAGTGCTTACATGGACAGCGTTTTGAAAAAAGTGACTTATGGGTACCATGTTCTTTTCAGGAAACAGTCAACAGCGAGCAAGTGATTCAAGGTTTTGGCCTATAACACCTTGATTCGTCTGATCATCACATATGCGGTGATGATATGGAACGGAGCTCCGAAAACAAAATGGGGCAAAAAACTATTAGTGGAGCGAAAAATCCCTTGGGCTTGCACAGGCCTATATATACGGGAAGGCGGGGGGGTCTTACCCCAATGGGGCGCTATACCAGGAGGCAGCGATGGAGCCAATCAAATTGTATCCGGAAAAGCTGGTGGAATTAGGGGTCAGGAGAGCTGTGGAACACATGGCGGAAGTAGTCTGGTGAGCGACGGATAACCGCTCAATGGATGCAAGGAACGAGTAGTCTTAAGTTTGTCTGAAGGAAATATTGTACTTAATTTTAGGAAACTTAATTTTTAAAATTGCAATTTTTAAAGCTATAATGAATTTTACACCAAATTTTTTTTTCAAATAATCTATTAATGTTTGATAATATTGCGGGTGTCAAAATTTTAAAGTTTTGTTTGATTTGATTTGATTGTGCGTCCTACTCAGTCCAACAGTCTTCTTGTGGTTCCGTACGTCAGAACTGAATTTTACTTTCACTCTTCACTGCCTCGAATCATTAGAAAACATTATGTCTTCGAGCTAGATTCTTTTAATGATTGGTGTCACATCTTTCAAAGTAGATTATATAGATTATTATTTAACAATCCTGTATGATTTTCTATCATTTGTCTCTAAATTTTCAAATTTTTCTCAAATTTCATTTTTTTCTAATAACAATCGTTTTGTTGGCTTTACTTTATTATCTTGTACTCGCTTTTGTAATTTTGTAATTGGATGAATTGTCTGCTAAATGGAATGAAATAAATGAACAAAATAATTGACTATAATTACATAAATAATGGTTAACAAAGTATGAAATGTTGAATAAGTAAAATCATTTTGAATAAATTTATATATTTAGGATAGAAAAATTTACTTATAAGCAAATATAAAACTTTGTTTCCTTGCATTATATATAATTTTTGTGATACGGTTGGTTAATTTTTTACACATTTTTTTCTCAAATTTTTATTAAAAATATTCATTTTTATACCATTTGCACTGACGATTATGTAAAATTGAAATCTTTTAAATAATAATAATCAATCGCACAACAGTCCAGATCCAAACCTTGGCGTTGAGATTTATTTTTAATCTCATTTCATGACCGCAATAGAATTCGAGGTGATATGGTCATTATCACGCTCAACCATGTGATTATTTCCTAATTTAGTCCGATAGCCGCATCTGAGGTTCAAACTCGATGCCGCCACCAAGGTTTGAACTTGGGAACTGCTGCTCAAACGGAGTGCGCCCCCACCCACTGCTCTATATGGACTACTTTTCCAAATAGAGATGTATAAATTTAGATAGCCCTTGGGGCTGTGGCGGTTACATTTACATTCTTACAAACCGAAAATAAATAACAATAAGCACACGTAAACTCACAAACGATGGCCGCACTCACGCTTGCCTGAGGCGACGATGAGTAGACAGAAGCAGTTGTGCACGAACCACAGAGAGAAATAGATGCAATTATCACCTTCTGCAAATCGGATCCATTTCGTATCAATAAGTGAAATAAAACAAAATTATAAAATAAATTGAAACGTTAAAATTAAAGTTTGAATTAAGAAATCTGAAAGATAGTTTAAATAAAGCATAATTTTAAAAAGTGAAAATATGGCAAAGGACTAAATTACTTCAGCTCCACAGTAATTTTTCCTCAAGTAACTTCATGAGTACAGACCTCAAGAGAATCAAATCAAATTCAATTCATCACCCATTTTCCTTTTTTTTCGCTACTCACTACATATTTCATTTATTTCAAAAATATTTCAATCAGTTTATTTTGGTGAAGGATTAGAGCCAAAGTATCGAAATAGTTCATAAATACCACTTTTAAAAACCAAAGACATAAATTGAATTTAATTAGGTGAATTCAGCAAACTCTCTCTATTTTTTTTTTGACATTGAATTTTATCTTAAAATTGAAATCCATTAATAACTCTAGATCACAAAAAAATTCTTCAAACATAAATTCCCTAAAACGTGATTCGATTAAAATGCATTTTGTTCGCGCTTTCCAAATAAATTAAATTGCCTCGAATGCATTAAAACTGCATGTCCGACTAAGTCGTACAAATGCGAATATAAAACGTGAAAAATTGAAATAAAAATGCGGCTGGGAAAAAGTGTAGCATCGAGGAACCAACTTGGAGAGTAGAAGTAAATGTACAAAGGCTAGAAATGAATTCAAGGCTTGCAGCGTAGAGAAAAGGATATTTTGCTGATTTATGTCTAGTACGCAGTTGTTGGATGTAAAGATAATGCTCCAGATAGCCAGGGTCGAACAGTATGGTCGCCATTTAATGTGTTTTTGCAAACTGCATTACATCGGGTCAGTTTTTGTAATAAGATTTATTGCTGGGATTTTATTGTCGCCAGAAATAGGGTCATGGAGCGCCAGCGACCAAGTCTGAGTGTAGTGTAATACAAGATTGTAGACAGGGTAAATTATGGATATTGTGACAGTTTTTAATCTTATATGACATACTTAGATTCTCGACTTCAACAAAGGGTAGGACGGAAAGAAATATGAGGATATTTGAGTTTGACGACTGTTCTTGAAGAGGCTGAGAAAGATATTGTCGCGTGTTTTTGGTTCACGGCCAATAATTTTAATGTTCCGGGAAAGTGAAAACGCAATGCCTTTTAATTTAAGTTAAAAGAGTTTATTTAATTACAAAAATGCACAATAATCAGTTTAACGTTTTCACTAATTTTAATTTACACTATTAAAAATCCAACATTTGTCCATAAATTTCTTATCGCAATTGTCTTCTATATCACTTCACTATTACGAAAATCACTTTTCTATTACTCGAACAATATCGCTTCCCACACACTATCGCAGTTCTTATCGCGGTCGAATGAATGATTCCCCCCATTCATTCAGTTCGCCTTTATATACGGTCTGTAGTCATTCAACCCAGTTCTCGTACATTGGCGAATTAGCGGGAACTTTCGTGAATGAATGGAGCAGTGACTCACTTTCAGATGTTGATGCTTGGTGAGTTCTCGTGGATTCGAGTAAATTCATTTTGTTGATGTTCTTAATTGTTGTGAAAACAATTGCGACAGTAGCTCGCAGAATTATTTGTACATGTAACAATATTTTCAGAAGAAGGATGCAGGTGTAAGTAGAAATAAACTTTTTGATTTAATTTAATTGTGCTTTAATCGAAGGAGGAGTCGCTTGACTACTACTTTACATGTTGCATGGTGGATGAGTGAGCTAGTTGCCAAGTGCAAGAAAGTTTGTTGCACAAGGAGGAAGTTCCAAAGAGTGCGTTTCACTCTGAAGACTGTTGGTCAGCTCAGCAGGGTGTATCAAAAACTTGCCAAGGAGCATCATGGATTACTCACGCAATCCAAGGAGGAAAATTGGTAATGCCAATGACTGGTGGGGGTAAGCCTATAAGACCAGTTGGGGAAGGAGCAAGAGGCACGAGTGTCCGGGCTTCGTATTCGTGAGAATGCCACTCCGATATGAAGTGACTATGTTGGGAAATTTATTACCTGAGGTGGAATCTGGGACCACATGTTGAAAGTGCTCTAGAAAAGGAGCATGCTCCTCCTCTACAGTACTGGGAGATAAATGTGAGGGCTAAAAGATTACGCTGTTGCAATTCTGCAGGATGGTATGACTGGCGAAATGTGTAAAAGCATCTAGTAGGCTATGCCAGAATATATTCAGTGTCTTTTCAGCAAGTGCTTTCAACAAGGCTGTTTCACTGTAGATTATTCTCAGAGAGTGCAACTAGCAGAAATCTCATAGCATAATGCTAGAGAATTGTCCTGCTCATGTGCCTACCTGTGTGTTGCACAGTTTTAACTGACGACATGCACGTTCTAATGGAAGTTCCAACACTTGACATGGAAATTATCTGACGAGGTCTGACTTTTAGGTTTTGGGGGGTTACCTGTTGGTGAGCATGAGTGGTTACAAGACGCTGACACGGATGGAATGAATGCACCAAAGGGCGTGGGATTCCCTCTGATGGAACATGGTGGTTTAGATGCATGAATGTAATTCAGTGGATGACGCCTTTTGTAAAATCTGTGGGGTAGAGGTTAATATTTGCCAGCCTGTACTATTTGAGTGTATGACGGCTTAGATGCCCCGCAGACGTTTAGTGAATTCTGATGCATGGGAGACAAATTGTGGGATTGAATACATATACTTGACGAAGAAGCGGCTGCAGCTCTGCTCAGCAAAAGAGACTGTCGATTCTGCTGGGTTGCATTTAATGATTGCCCCCGTTGATTGTAGTGGTGGGTAGTTTTAAGAATGGTGGTGGCTACTTGCTGTCAACCGCAGAGAGATAGATTAGAGCTGAGTTCATGCCTCTTTCAATATTTCGTTGTTGACAGCGAACATGACATGTTGCTGGCATCTCCTTGACGGTGAGGAGCCTATCCTTGCTGAAACGTGGCTAAAAGGAAGATTTGCGCACCAGCCAGTGAGTGGCGGGTTCCTCGCTAGGGAAACTGACACCTTACGCTTTGCGTGAGGAACGTTAGTTGATACTTAATTCAACCCTATCTATAGAGACCTACCCCATATATTTCCGAAATTTTTGAAATTATGAATAAATAATGGAATAATTTGGACAAGTTCTTCAAACAAGTCATTCTTCATTCATTTGTGCGTGTGTTCTGTTCCAGATCTAGCCTCAGTCATGCCAGGGTGCCAAGTTTTGCTAAGAATCACCTCAGCGTAACGAGGAATCCCCTCAAATCTTTTTCCCAGTTTTGCAGACAGATGAGCAAACAGAACGTAGAATTAACACGTAATTTTGACAACATCTTAGTAAAAATAGCGCTACCACTGATGCCTGAAGAATGTTCTACTGTAGTTAGAAGAATGCTAATCAATTATAAACAAGTTAAGTAGATAGGAGTAGGCTTATACTAGAAGGGGTTTTAACACATCTAAATAATGTTTGCTTTTCTCCTGTCATTTATTTGTACTTCAAGCTACCACATATACATACATACAAGGAGCTTTCCAAAATAAACCTGACTGAGCTAAAATAGAAACGACCGGAGCTTTGTTCTAATAAATTCGAGTTTATTTATTCAAAATAGTCTACTCTGGCCGATACACTGTTTTACGCGTTCCAAAAGCTTTTCGAAAGAGTGTTTCAGGCCATTGACCGGAATGTCCTTCAGGATATCAGTACAAGTCTTTTAGATCCTTTCCTTTCATGACCAAACGCAATTTTCCGAATAGGTAGAAGTCACAGGGAGCCATATCAGGTGAATACGGTGAATGAGTGATGGTTAAAATGCCATAAACGTTTTACCGATTTTAAAACAAAATTTGATATGTTCGAAACTCATTTTTACACCGGTGAAACAAACATACTGTCACTTTAGGTGCAATAACTTCGCTTCCACTGAACCGAATGTCACCAAACTTTCACTGGAAGTCAGGGGGGGATGTAACTTTTCAACGCACTATCTCATTCACAGATGGCGCCACCAAAAAATAACATCAATTTCGTTTATTTTGAAATGCAGCTTGTGGTATTATTATTGTTTACCAAGTCTTGCATTTACCGACTTACTTGTACTCCAAAGTGGTGACACCGACGCGAGTATTTTGTAAGATGCCAAATAATTCTTACGATGCTGATGACAGCCAAGTCTCCACTGCCACAGACACCACATCCACTAGTGTCGAAGTAAACGCCATTTGCTTCAAGTTGCCGCCTTTCTGACATAGTAAGCTAGGGCTATGGTTCACGCATGTTGAAGCGCAATTTCAGAGCAGCAAGGTTAACACGGATGCAGCACGTTTCAACAAAGTCGTCGCCGAGTTGGAGATGTCAATTCTCACATATTTTACCGATGTTGTTAAGTTTTCACCCGAAGCGGGTCATTAACTGTTTTTTTCATCACGAACGATGAGCGGATGCGCCAAATTCTGTTTGAGCTGGGAATGGAGGGTCAACGCTCATCTCCATTTTTACGCCATCATATCGAATAACGTAATCAAATTATTATGGCTACAGCACCTCTCACCCCGCACCCGTGCCATCCAGGCAATTAACAAGTGGATCGTATAGCCAGCGATGGCGCGCCAGACACTATGTCATGCATCCAGAACGATCCAGATCAATACTCAACACTTGACAGCGAGACGATCCTAAGAAGCATCGTGGAACTGAGGACGGAGATTGACCGCAGGTGTGGCACTGTCTCGACAGAGCAGTTTTTACGGTTGCAGTTTTGTCGATTCCGGTCAGTCCACGTAAGGAATGCAGCCAAATATGTTATTTCATCACTGTTTTGATACCACAGCAAGGTAGTGTCGATCATCGTGTTTCTACCTTAACCAAAAAAACGGAAAACAAATCGAGCCGTTAGCCCAGGATGTGACAGCTAGTTGTTCCTCAAGAAGTCACCTCCAAATGTTGATCCTGAATCGTAGCTAAAGTTTCTCGTCGACACAGGAGTTGATACCTCCATCGTTACAGTTTCACTCCTACGATCCGTCCAAAACCCGGTTCCATACAAGTTTTTTTGCGGCAAATGCAAAGGTCATTAATACAAATGGTGACAGAACACTTACATTTTTACTAGGCCTTCCAGCTCATTCCATCCATGCGAGTACATCAGCAGGGGTCCATGTGAACTGTCGAATTTCCGGGCCTTACGAACCCTACAGTCTCTGCATGCACCCTTGCGCACTAAACAACGCATTTTATTATGACTGTGGCCCTCCAGTAGTAAACCGCTCTCGTTAACTTAATCGAAGCGCAGGAGGAACTCCAATTCTTGCTGAACAGAAGATTTTGCCGACCTTTTAGGAGTCTCTGCGCAAGCCCCCGCACCTCGCCCTGAAAACAGATGCTGCTTGACGTTCTTGCGGAGATTATCGTCGTCTCAACACCATTACGATCCCGGACAAATAGCCTATATGTTAAAGCGAGGACATTTCCCTAAACTTGAGTGGCAAGCATTTTTTCTCACAGATTGGTCTGTTACGGGCACTTCATCGAATTCCGATAGCAGATGAAGACACCCCAAAAACGGCGGTTACAACTCCATTTGGATTATTCGAATTAATGGTGATGACTTTTGGTCTTCGTAACGTTGCACAGACCTTTCAGCGCTTCATGGGCGAGGTTCTGCGGGGACTAAACTTCCGCATATGCTACCTAGATGATATGCTGGTCACGTCGAGATCAGTGGAGGAGCATGTACAGCACCTGCATCTACTGTTCCAGTGCCTATCAGAGTTCGGAATTATTGTCAGTAAGCGAGGTATATTACCTGGGCCACATTGTCAGTGAATAGGGCACGAGCCCAAAAATTTCTTGAGTAGATACGATACATAGTTTCCAGAGGCCCGTCACCGTAAAAGATCTGCTGTGGTTTTCGAGAAAACTTACTTTTTATCGGCGGTTTGTCCACGATGCTGCTGTATTATAGGCCCCCCCTCAAAAAAAGGGGACAAGACTGTCATCGAGTGGATCCCAGCGACCGAGGATACGTTTACAAAGTGTAAGAATAGTTTCGCTCACTTTGTGCAGTTTGTACATTTTCAAGCCGGTTCATATTTCAGGCTTACAAACGACGCTTCCAGGGTGGTCGGTGGCTCTCCTGGGCTTTCTTCAGAGGAAATTTTCCGTGCCTAAGTCCAAGTACAGTGTATACAACCGGGAGTTGCTCGCTTATATACACCAGCACTCGCCATTTTCGGTACTACTTGGAAGGTTCTGCGTTCTTCATCCTGACGGACCACAAGCAACTCACGTACGCGTTCGTCCAATCTGCAAGCAAAGCTTCGCCGTGTAAACTCGGGCATCTCAATTACGTATCGTTGTTCACAACTGATGCGGTGAATTTTGGGAATGAAGTTATTTAAAACAGGCTCATCGAAATAACTTGTTTATTGTACGGACGGAAGTAGACTGAGAGAGAGTAGATGCCATGACGATTCGTTTATGTATGTATATATGACCAGTGTTGCAGTTTTATTTCTAAATTCAAAAGTTAATTCATTTCGTGCAATTATGCGAAATTGATTATTTCTTCATAACAACAACGGACATTCGTTCCATCTCCAGCGCCAGCAAGGAAGTCGCAAATGCACTCTATCGGGTGGAGATCATTGCGATGGCCAAACTTTTCAGCGAAGGCAAGCTGGCTCATGGGCAGAGCCAGAACGTTTAACTTCAGCAGTTGCTCCGTAACAACGCCACCTCCCTAAGGCTTGCCCACCCTTCCCGTGGTCTTTCGTCGAGAGGTAATATGCGACAATCCTCTGGGCTGGCTGAGACCTTTTGACCCGGTTTCGCTGCGCCAAAAAGTTTTCAACATTTTTCATCAGCAGGCACATCCGAGTGCTCAGCCTTCCTGCATGGGCGTCACTGGGAAGTTTGTATGGATGCGCATGAAGAAAGACATCCGCGGGTTGGTCCACTCGTGTGTACCATGCCAATGTTCGGCCACTGTTCACCATCAAAAGAATCCAATACATCCTCTTCCACTGCTTCACGATTGCTTCCAGCATATTCATCTGGACATCGCGGGACCACATATCCATTTATAGCTATACCCACGTATCGTATAGCTATAAATGCTGCCTAACAGTGCTCGATCGTTTTTCTAGGTATTCGGAGGCGTTTCTCATTACTGGCCAGACAGTGGATACCGTGACAAGAGATTAGTTTAACAACTGGATCGTTCTTTTCGGTATGCCTCGCGTCATCGCGGCGGATCAGGGTACCCAGTTCAAATCATCGTTGCTCAGATCTCTTGCCGCTTGAATCAGAAGCTTCAAGAATAGGACGTCACCATACCATCATGCCTCAAACAGGATCATCGAGCACTGGCATCGTACATTGAAGGCCGCAATTATATTTCACTGCGATAGTACTTCCTGGCCAGACATTCTCCCCACCATCTTTTTGGAGCTGCGCACTAGCTAAAAGGAAGATATAAATGTGTCATATGCGGAGTTAATTTATGGAGCTACGGTATCAATTGCTGGAGAATCCATCACCCTGAGCGATTTAACTATCAGCCCACGTGATTTTCTTGTCAACTTGTGGGAAGCTATGTCCGAATTCCAGCCTGTGCTGGTGTCCCACCGTGGTAACCGAGCAGTTTTTGTTAGTAAAAATGTAACGCTTGCACGCATGTTTTTCTATACGTGGACGCAGGTCACTGTCACCACCTTATTCAGGACCTCATCACTTTCTCCAGTGGCTGTCGAACAGTTTGCATAAGATCGGTGTTAATGGTTGCCAGATTAATGGTTCGATGGAGCAACTCAAGTCAGTGACCATTGACGCATCTGAAGTTGCCAGAGTACCTGGAGTTCACTCACCACAGACTTTCGCTGCATTCAGAGTGCCTGGTTTGATTTCTGCCAAAATGGATCATGCATGCCTTCTATCATGATAACATTCCCCTCGCATCGTACTTCACCCAGCATTGAAGCAGCGTCTTGTGTCAGTGAATCCTCCACCCATTGGGAAGCACGTGCAATTTTTGTGCCCCCAGATATTCGCGAAATGTGACATGTCTTCTTCTTCGTAGCACTACAGCCCGTCTTGGGCCTACACTATCCGCAATAAGCACCCCAAATGTCTCGGTCTATGGACCGCGTCGCCCAATTTCAAAATCCAAGCAGTGGTGATGGTCGATCGAGTCAGACTAGCATTTTTTCGGTTTCTCCATTGGTGTCTGCCCTTTAGCTCTCCGAACGAATACCTTTGTAGGTATCAATTGTTCATCCACAAAATTCACATGGTAAGTCCATTTCAGCTTCTGCAGTTTTGCAATCGTTGCGACCTACAGCTCGTCAAAAATTTCTGAACACCCCTGCCATAATATTTTATGAGCTCTGCTGGAATCGCATCGATGTCTGGCGCTTTATTATTCTTTTGAGCTTTGACGATGGTAAAAACTTCATTTAGAGTTGCTGGGGCCGATGGAAGCTCTCCGGGAATATCTATAAGCTCCTATGTTCTTGAGCTGTACGGACGATTAAGGAGGTTCTTGAAATATGATGCCTATTTTTCTTTACTCCTGTTTTCATCAGCAATGATGTTGCCGATGTTATCACGCAGAGCGTGGTCTTGGGCTGTTAGCCTCGTTTCAGGCTTTTCACTACGTTGTATGCTTGTCTTGTGTTGTTGCTCGCTAGACTTACATTGATGCTTCTGAATTGGTAGTTGTGGTATTTTCTTTTCTTGATTTTAATCATCTTATTTGTTACTCTTCTGAGATTTTCATAGTGCTCCCTCTTCGTCCTGGTTTTCCTACCTACATATGCACGCCTGATTCTTTCTGTCTAACGCATTCTGGCACGCAACATCGAACCAATCATTTCTTCTGCGCCGGGGTTGATGTCCGATCGTCTGTTCTGCGACAATCATAATTGCCGCTTCACCTTCTATCCAGACCTCGTTGCTTGTTTTCGGCGTTGTGTCTGATAGAATGGGAGCTAGCTGGTTGTCGAGGGTCTTCGTCAAATTTTTTGCCACAGACGACGTTTGGAGCCTATCGATGTCGAATTTTCGAAAAGGACTGGTCTTCCCCGAATACACCATTGACATACGACATTGATTGGTTAATTTCATCAAGTAGTGATCGTAGTTACAATTGGCTCCTCGGTATTTACGAGCGTCAAGTATGCTCGAAGTCCAACATTGTTGACTCAGAACAAGGTCGATTTGGTTTTGTGTGTTGGCTTTCGGTGATACCTAGATCATTTTGTGTATGCGTCGATGTAAGAAGCAAGTCGAACGTATGACTAGATTTCTGCTGCATGCAAAGTCAATCAGGCGCTGGCCGTTGTCACTTGTTTGATTGTGGAGACTACATCCTCTAGTCGTTCCCCAATGAGATAGCTTATTGCCTACTTTAGCGTTGAAAGCACCCAGAATTATTTTAGTGCCGCTTGTAGGCACTGAGTCGACTAGTCTTTTCAGGTGATTGTAGATCGTATTCTTCGTTTCTTCGTCCTTTTCTTCGGTTTGTGTGTGTTCGTTTATCAGCCAAATTTTGAAGAAAATGTCAGTGTCACTTAAATGCCACTTGAGAGGGAGTACTGTGGCGATGCCAGTTCAATGTTGCCGCTGAGTTTTGATCGTTGCTATGTCGTCCGCCAGGGTGACAAGTAGTTGGTGGAAACGAATATTTTCTGACGTCCCTCTCGATTAAAACTTCGTTGTGTACGGATGTACATTAAGTACTTCACTGATATTATTATCAGTAAAGAGTATTGTTATTGTTTATCGAGTCTTGCATTTACCGACTTACTTGTAATCCAAAAATCCTCGAGATATAGTTGGGCATTTAACGGTTAAAGAGGGAAAATTTTACTGATGCCTTAGTCATGAATCCTTTTTTTTTTGGAAACATGAAAAGTTAACACTATCGTGGGTATGTCAGACCAGTTAAAAAAAAATAAAATAAATATGTGGAAAGGAGTCTTGGAGTGAAATTTTTCGATTTTGATGAACCTCTTAGCTGCTAAACCCTACCCCACAACTAGATCTATCAAAAAATCCAAAAATGTGTGGACATTAAGTCACAAATCATACCAAAACCAGATGAATGACTTAAAAATAATCTCTGCCATTTTTCAAAAAAATATAAAACAAATTAAGAACAGTAAAATTAATGCTTTCTTAAAAATAAATTTTGACGAACCTGCGTAAACAGTTTATTATATCCGCCTTGATACGATGCATATCCAATACCTAGCCCCATTCGTGATTCGCGGTGATGTGGTTGCTGCTGGTATTGATGCAGATGATGTTGTCCACCCCCGCCCGAGACGGATGGGGCATCTGATGATGAGGCTCTTTGAACCATGGGCCGGTCTGGCCTCCAGTCTTCTTCTAAACCGGATATTTTGTTATAATTTTCCAATACCGGTTCGGTTTGACGTTGAATTTTCAGATGATCAACGGAAGATTAATGATCGATAGCCGCAATCTAACGGTCAAGATGTGGAAAATCCATATGTGTATGCATTTATGTACACTGACACTGGATGAACGTTGAAGGAGTATGGCAATAAGGAGCGTAGCAGAGGCGAGAAGATGATGATGATTTTATTTTGGATTTTCTGGTTATGATTTTCCACGTAATTATTTATAAAGCTTCGATAAATTAGCACTACACTTTATTATTATTATAATTTTTAATTATATATTTACAATTATATAGAATTGAATAAAGCTTTCGACCAAAACGGAACGGAACAAGTAAACTCAAAGATTTTTCCTACTACTCAAACAAACTAGGAACTACGATTGCACGATTACAATCATGAACAGTTACTCTGCATGCGTTAACTCTATCAAGGACTACGCGACTTGCAGTGAAATCTAGCTAAGAGCACAAGGATTCGATTGGATTTTCAGTTTTCCACATTGTTTCCTTCACGGCATTTTGTATACTTTGAACTTGTCGTTATCTTTCGGAATTCGGGACGATGACAGTGCTGATGACATCGGTATTCCAGCCAGCAACATCAGGATACGTCAAATGCAAGCGGAAAGGGATATTTGACAACAAAAATACTCTACACCAATTAACTTCCATTACACATAGTTTGTTTGATAATTCGCGGATCTGCAAGTGCAAAAGGGGTTGGAAAATGAAAACACGGAGCTAAAACATACAAACACATATCACATTGTAAACACAATACGTTAAAGGATATCTGTACGAGCTGTACAGGTACACTGATGTTTCACTGCGGCATGACAGGAACAAAGGATATGCGCGTTTTTGTCGCCGTCACCATTGTAGTAGTTGTTGTTGTAGAGAGAAACCTGACTGGAATTTTTAAACTCCACAAAGGGAGTTTTCCCGACCAAGTCGATTTATCAGATGATATTGAAAATCCCCAAACAATTTACATATTTATACGAAAGGATTAGCACTTCGGTTGCATGTTTGAGCTAAAGGCTGGATCAAGCAGGACACGGTTATTTCATCGGGCAAATATGGGCACTAAAACGGAAATCATTCATCATCAAATCACATCAATCCGCAGTTGGTTTGGTCCCGAGACACTCAGTCGAGCCGAAATTACGAAAGGACATTAAAAGATTATACGGCCAGGATGATGTTTCGACAAACAAACACTAAAGGAACACAATTCGGCAAGCACATAACCATAAAATATGATTGGCCTAATAAGGACTAGGATTCAAATATTTACAAAGTCGTCGAAAAATTGCCAATAAAGTGATCTAAGCCTTGACGTTTATTGCGTTCTAGAAAAAAGGACCGGGGAGGATTCCGAATCACGCATTGCTTCGCGACAGATGAGTGGCTGAGATCTCGGTCGCGGATACCACTGTGTCAAAAAGCTGCAATCCAAAGTGTCAATGAAAACTACAACAGGATGACCCCAAACTGGAGTCGCTGGGCCTGGAGGGAAACTTCCGATCTCCACGTTCAGGATAAATTTAGAATCCTGGCGAGAAAAACTTGGTCATTAGTCCCAACTAAAAAACACACAGATGTTTCACAGTTTTCCGATAAAAACGAGAAAAACTCGACCCGACCGGACGACAGTTAACTGTGCGAAGGAAAAATCTCGACAGAATTTTCCAACCCCACTTTTCCTACGTACACCGACCGATTCGACTCGTGTTGACCGAATTTCACCAATTTTCCAAACTGGACTGAACAATTTTCCTTTTCTCACTTGATTCCCGTTCGAGTGGATCAAATTATTTTCATCGCGACATTTTCCCGGACGCAACTGAAGACTTAAGAAAGTTTTTCTTTCGATTTTCGCGACGGAAGTGTCGAAAAAACATGGAAACAGAGGAATACGATCTTTTTGAAGTTGTTCTCTTTCGCGTTCTCTATTTCTGACTTTTCTTCTGCTGGAAAGCTCTGTCGTGGTGTTGTTTGGAAAAACGGGGAAAAGTAACACCAGCACATATGCAGCATTTTCAAGTAAACATGCTTTCCATTTTCCGGATGGGAATAGCATCAGAGAGTTTTCATTCTGATGTCATGTGTGCTGGGAAAGCTCCGAGTGAGTATTTTTGTTCTTCGCTTCCTTTGGCTTTTCTCCGTGTGTCTTCCACGACTTTCTCATGCTTTATCGCCTTTATCAATGTTCTGTGTACAACCGCCAAATGAGTTTTCCTCCCATTTGTCTTGTCCACCTTTTCCCCGATTGCAATATGAGCAAAACTTCGCTCTCACGCCTGGCGGGTGGAAATTTTGGGGTGGCTGGCGATGCTAAGGGTGACAAGTTGCGTGTGTACCGTTGAGTGCTTATAGTGAACGCGAGGCGGCAGCGAGGTTATAATAAAATTGCCGACTAAGTGCTTTGACGTATCTTTGGAAAATTCGTCAATGAAATTTTATTTTGGCTTTTCCTTTTCGCTTTTCGTGTTTTTTTTTCGGAGTAACGGAAAACGTTGAAAGTGAGTAGAAATAAGATTTGATGGGTTGGATTTGGGTAGGAGGGGGAAAAGTGTGAGCCTGAGTGGGTGGAATGAGCGTGGAATGCTCAAGATGAAATCTGACGAGATGTGGAATTATATTGTTATGGTGTAGTATTTGCGATTGAAGTGATAAATATTTTTTTTTCGCTCTTTCGTAGTACGGTGATGAGGATTATTTACGGTGCATGTGATTTTATAGATGTTTGGGTTTCAGATTTGCGCGAGGTGGATGTTGATTACAATGGCGAGCCAGTCCAAGAGGTGAATTAATGGAATTGAAAATGGTCTGGTTAGGAATACATGAATCATAAGGATCCGCAGGGAGCGGTGGAGAATCATATTTTCTTGAGTTTTCTCAGAGTCTCTGAGATCTATTTACGCAGCATGAAACACTTTGATAATTTGATTAATTGTCTTCAAAGGAAGTACTCGGATGAGTTAAAAGCGTTGAATAAAAATTACTTGAACGCTTCTTTTGGTGAAGTGAAGATGGTAGAACATATTGTGATTATAATTTGATTACGGAGGTGTGATTTATCTTTCGATTGGATTAAGAAGCTTCAAATGGCTTGCAGGTAATATGAACTTAAACAACGTACTGCAACGATTAAATAAATTACTCAAAGCAATATAGGGCCCACCACGATTTCTCTTCGTAATTAAATGAAATTTAAATGGTTTCAACGAACAAAAAGTAGTAAATCATACTTTCAGTCATTATGTAAATACCAAATCAAGTTCAAATTGTTCATTGCAATGAAAAACACATTTTTAGAAATATTCATGCAAGATGTATAGCTCAATTTAACTTTGATTTTATCACCGTTTCAACATGTTGACTTTATTGGACAAGTTAAATACGAGTATATCGTCATGGAGAGATGTAATTTAACAATTAAAGCATTCTACGTCCAGATTCGTTGGGTACAAACGTATTTAAAAAAATTAATTTTTTAAAAACATCAGCCTGAAGTTAATTTTTATCGGAAAAAGTTTACGTATATTGACGAAGCACTCGACTCAGGAAATTTTTATCGAATATTATTGGATAGTCTGAAAAGTACAAAGCCTTTTTTGTCACCAGATGGTGTTCGTTGTCAGGGGCGGATCCAGAATTTTTTTCCGGAGGGGGTCACAGGGTTGAACAATATAAAATACAACAAAATATTATATATAACAAAAAATAACAAATTTATTAGCTTCAGTACAATGCACTTAAACCAACTACATACAAAATACTAGAAATAATAAGCGACAAAAAACTGAAAGAAACTTGTGGAAAATTTTTAGAAACCTATTTCAGGAATAAAGAGAATGAATAAATAAGAATAAACAAATTACGTTTCTGTCAACTATTTCAATCAAATATTTGTAGACAAATCCAAGGGAATCTTTTTTTCATGCAAGCATCCTAAACGCACATGTTCTTCGTAGGTAACCAACCATTAAATTTCATAATCCTCATGCACTCCTTGCAAAGAATAAAAACAAAACACGATCGCAAAGATAAAAACAAAACATTTCGAAAACAAAAATCAACCAGCTGGTCATTCCAACTTATACTCATAATTGCGAAATTCACGTTCGTGCCTACGCCGTTACGTTCTCGCAATTCTGCATCTATTTTACGAAAATGGTCCCCCTAAATTAACTTTTCACGACATGTATTTTCGGTGTCTTGAAATTTTTTTACCGTCATTTTGTCTCGTCTCTGTGATCATCATCGGGAAAGCTTCTAATCAAAATTGTAAAAGGTGGCAATGATTTCTTTTTCGTATAGATCAGTTTTCCCGAAAATTCGTGAAAATTGATGCTACAACGAGTACTTACGCGTGAACGTTACAGTTTTCTGCAAATTTTGTCGTGGAATTTCAGTAAATTATCCGCGAAACAAGTGAAATAAACGCAATTGGGGTAACGTATTGAATCGCCTTCTTTTGTTTTTGCCGTTTAATACGTGATATCGCAGTGAAATTTTAATTGGTAGTGCGGATAAATGACATTGATTTGTCCGAAAAAGTGTTATAGTGAAACCAAAAAGCTTCTATTTTAAGTGGGATCCAGGCAAAAGCTTAAAATGCAAAAATAACAATACAAACCGAATTTTCCGAATTTGTTTTTAGAATTTCTGGTAAATATTTATCACTTTTATTTATTTACAGTTTTTCAACACTTTTTATTGATTCCTTCCAGTCGGCTGGTTTTATAGTTAGAAATTCTGGTTCCTAATCCAGTAACGAAGAAAATTAAAAGTTTCAATTTGGCGAATGCATCGTGGTTAATATTAATACAATTGTATATGAAACAACATATTGAGATTGAGATATTGTTTCTAAAAAAAGGCGACGAAACGACCAGCTTCCAAAAGAACGATTGACACTTTCTTTTCTAAAAGTCAGAAACCGGAGTCTCAATCTAGTTCTGAGGCATCATCGTCGGCGACAGAATTCATACCATCAGCTAGTATTTCGAACATCACTGATAGGCTTGAAAATGTTCCGTCCACTTCCCATTCAGCAAATACTACGCATACAAACGAACCATGCATCAAGCCTCGTTTCGCGTCCGATATAGGGTCTTGCGTAAACCAACGCAACATCGACGATTTTACTAAAACGGATTTACTGAAACATTACTGGGAACCTCCTCCCGATTGTATTTTTCCTCATAATGTCGTGATGAAGAATAGGAAAGAAAGGAAGAAGTACGCTCAAAAATCCCATCTAGAGAAATTCCCTTGGCTGGTTTTGTCTCATTGCAAGTACTGCGTACTATTCGCGTCGAGCTCAGGAGGAGGTTACCAAACAAACACTTATCTAAAGCGACTAGTTCGAGAACCGCTGAAAAAGTTTGGTGACTTACTTGGTGAAAATGGAGCGCTTTCTGTTCACCAGCGAACCAATATCACCAAAAGACGGTAGAAGCTGGCAAATAGTTTCTTCAGACTTTTCACAATCCAGCATCAGAAGTGGTCAACCATGTCTATGGACAACGATATGCGCAGGTTAAAGAAAATCGAGAGCGGTTAATGCCTATTATCAAAACGATCATTTTTTGCGGTTGGCAAAATATTTCTTTGCGTGGACATAGGGATGATAGATCACTCTGGTATAGGACCGACGGAGGAGACAGTCTAGTGGCAAATCATGGGAACTTTAGAGCTCCCCTTCGCTTCAGAATTGATTCTGGTGACTCTTCTCTTCAGCAACATTTAAAAACCGTAGATGCAAACGCAACGTACATTAGCAAAACCACCCAAAATCAACTGATAGAAGCCTGCAAAGAGGAAATTCAGTAAGTTATCCTGAATAGAGTAAGCGCGGCAAAATGTTTCGCTGTTATATTTGACGAGACGACCGACAACTCACACACTGAACAGCTCAGCTTGTCACGTCTCTACGTCTGGAATAGAGTTGCCAGAGAAGATTTTGTTACATTTTGCGCCGCGTACTCTGCTATTCGTTTTGAAGATGTGGAAGGTAACGAACGTTTAACTGGAGTTGCAGTGGCACATATTGTCATAGATTTGTGTAGCAAATTTGACTCGGACCTGCAATACTTGGTTGGAATCGGTACAGATAGTTGCTCAGTGATGGCGTCTGAGTTGAAAGGGGTATGTCACGAGCAATTCACGCACGACATTGTTCTTGCAATAAACATGCGTTGAACAATTCTTTATTGAAATCATCGAATGACACAAACTGTCTAAACGCTTCAGGGACAATGAAAACTATTGTAGCTTTTTCAAATGCTGCTTCAAAAAGACACAGTGTCTTCGAAAACAAGCTTGGTAAAAAATCTCGTCAATGTCTTTACGAGACACGATGGGTTGAAAATCACGTAGAACACCTGCAGTTTCAAGGTGAATGGTTAATAAAAATTTGTGAAGCACTTGAAGAGATTTCAGCGTGGCGGGATGAGAAAAGTGCATCTTCTGCTGCTAACTTTCTTCATGCTCTTCTTAATCCAACGTTCCTAATTTCAACTGCTTGCTTGAATGATGTTCTTTGTATGTATATAACTTGTACTTTTTTCATTTTTTCTATTTAACGATTTGAAAAAATTACGCAGACATGTTTTGCTCTTTTGAGAAACGACTTGATTCAAATTTACTTTTCAAGAAATTACTCAATTTAATTAATAAAACAAAAATAATTATTATAAACCAAAGAAGAAAATTAGTTTGCAATAATTTTGTTGGTTTTTGTATTTTTCAGGAGTAACTTTACCATTAAGCCGAATACTCCAAAAACCATCATTAGATCTGAAGAAAGCAACCGATTTGGTAGCAGATACTTTGATTGGTCTTGAGACGAAAAGAAGCGAGGCTGATTCCATTTTTCAACAGCTGTATACTGAAACTGAAAATCTCGATAAATATTTGGATTTGGAGATGAAAGTACCTCGTATTGTTTCGCGCCAAAAACATCGGGATAATCATCAACAAAATCAAACCCCGGAGGAGTATTTTAGGAGAGGGATTTTCATTCCTCTGTTGGATAAAGTTGTGAGAGACTTCAATGAAAGACTCTCCACAGACGTGATGAACCTATTTCGGTTGTGAGTGTTTCTGTCTCGGACTTCATACACAGTGGAGGACGTTGAAGACGTTCGTCATGCAGCAGAAACGTACTAGAAGCTTCTGCGAACTCCTGTCTCGGTCTCGGGAGTCATTGCAGAATTAAAATTGTGGGTAGCCAAAAGGAATCGGATTGTTGAAAACGGCGGTGAACTCCCCGATTCACTTCCTCTAGTTTGTGCTGCGTGTGATGAAGAAACTTATCCATCCATTTGGAAAATGCTTGATATTTTGCATACGCTTCCTGTGACCGCAGCCACTGCAGGAAGGAGTTTTTCAACTCTCCATCGCCTCAAAACTTGGCTGAGATCAACTATGGCAGAAGACAGACTCACTGGGCTTGCATTGTTACACATTCATCGCGACATCGATTCGGACATCGATGCGATAATCCACAGATTTGCGAAACAAAATAGAAAATTAGATTTTGTGTTATAAATGATCTTCCCAGTTGGAACTTATACAAATGTAAACAAATCACAAGTGTTGCTACAAACCAAATACAGAAAAAAATCAGTATTCTATAAAAAGTTTAGTCGTTATTATAGTTATATTTTGTTTCCAATGTTTTTAGTAAATAATATATTAAGTTGACTTTGGTCGTTTGGTGTGTTTCTGGTTTTTGATTTCACAAAAATTGGGTTCGTTTTGGTCGTTGGATTTTTCTTTTGTTTTTGGGATTGCGATTAATTCATTCAGCTCTGTTTTTTAAAATGCATGCTGATTCGGAGGGGGGGGGGGTCCTGACCCCTGTGACCCCCCCCCCCTTAGATCCGCGCTTGCGTTGTCATATATCGGGCAACACTAATCAGATTAAGTCTAACTGACATGCGTTTAAAAGGTGAAATTCTAGTCTACAAATTTCATTGCACAGTTTTGTACTTCGTCAATCGTGTCAAAAGTTGTATACATTTAAAAATGGGTGAAATTTCTGAAAAAATTCACTACGATCAAGGTGAGAATGCATCGCAGGGTCGTGAAAAAATTTGTGGTGTCTACGGTCAAGATACCTTATCAAAAGCCACAGCCAAGAGATGGTTCGCTCGGTTTCGGTCTGGAAATTTTGATATCAAAGATGCACCTCGCTCAGGTCGACTAATCACTGAAAAAGCCGATGAAATCTTACAAAAAATTGAAGAAGACTAACACATAAGTAGCCATGATATTGCTAAGGAGCTGAATATCCATCACCAAAAATTTTTGAACCAGCGTTTTTCTAAGCAAATCATTACGGGTGATGGAAAATGGGTAAGATACGAGAATGTCGTTCGAAGAAGAAAAAAAAGTTGAATCTTCACAAATGACTTCAAAGCCAGGATTGACACCAAATAAGGTAATGTATGGTGTGTTGGAAGGGAATTGTTTATCATGAGGTGCTAGAGCCTGGCTCAACACTAAATTCGGCTCTGTACTGTCAGCAATTAACCAGATCGCAAAAAGCAATTCAAAAAAAAACCGGCCAGAATTGATCAATAGAAAGGGAGTTGTCTTCCATCATGACAATGCCAGACCACACACATTTTTGATGACTCGGTAAAAATTGACAGAGCTTGGCTGGGAAGTTTTGATGCACCCACCGTATAGTCCGGACCTTGCACCATCAGACTACCATTTGTTTCGGTCTCTGCAAAGCTTCCTTAGTGAAAAGAAATTCACTTCAAACTGTGAAAATCACTTGGCCAAGTTTTTCGCCGATAAACCACAGAAGTTCTACACTGATGGAATAATGGCTCTATCCAAAAAATTGCAGAAGATCATAGATAATAATGAATAGTATTGTACTTACATAAAACTCATTTCAAATAGAAGAAATATTCAATCGAAAAATGACAAAAAAAGGCTCAATACTTTTTGGACTGACCAATATTTAACTTTGATTAGTAAAGAAAAGTGAAGAGCGCAACAAAACTTCAGGACCACTGGTATGGAAGAGCCTGACGGCTTCCAACCATTGGGGCAACATGGGAAAAAGACGAATACGAAACTGGCAATAATCAAAAAAAAAACACAATGAAAAAAACTCCGTAGATGGTGCATGCAAGCTACAAATAATGGCGGACAATCAACAAATAATCAAACTGCAAAAGCAAAACAATGACTAAGGCTAGAGATGCAACCCCATAAAGATCCATTCAAGAAAGGGATGAAGCCTCAAAGGTCGCAGCCGCAAAATCAACTGCAACAGGTAACAAAGGCAAAGAAAAGTGCAAAGTAAGTAATGAGAGAAGAAGGTCTAAGTGCTGGTGGCACTAACGAGAGTCAAAACTATTTTGCAGCGCTGGAGGGATTAATCGAAGAAACGGAAGTTGAAGACAGCTTCGAAGGCAATTCAAATTAAGGTAATGATGAAAATTTCATTCATTGCTTAAAAAATAAAAATTAAGAGAAGAAACTAACTCGCAGTTCTACTGGCTCTACCGAAATAGGCAGAAAAAGTTCTGCCAATCAACGTGTTCGGACAAAGCGGAAAAGATATGGTTTGGCTATTGGCAGCTGACAATAAACTAACCAATTTCGAGATTACTAATTTATTTCAAGTCTACTAAAGATGCGCTGAATCCTGGGGAGGTCCGACTCTTCACCTATACCCCAAATAGTGAAAAAAATCAGACTTTTTTGATGAAGGGTTTGGGCTGTGGAGAGGATACGGTCGATCTTCTCCAGGCGCTCAAGGAAGCTGCACGAGAAATTGAATTTATTTAAGTCAAAACCTTTGGGACAAGAAGGTTTACCGCATAAAGAAAGAATTTACTACTTTATCTGGTACAATTACAAATAAAAGCAGTCCAAATGACCTTCAATAAATTATGTACTTGAATTTCAGAGTGGTGAGGTGGGAACGCCTCCAGAAAAGAGAGGTCAGCTAGTGTTACCAGTGTCGAAGATTTGATAATTCGCCTGCCAACTGCACCATGTGCTATCGGTGCGTAAAATGCAAAGACGTCTATACTCCCGGTGAGTGCAAATTGGCTTAGACGGAGCCTAAAATAAAAATTATAATGCGTCAACGGCTGTGTTTTTGGTCATCTAGCATCATATCGAGGATACTCCCGGTATCAAGATGCCAAAATAAAATTTGCTCCAAAACAAAGTCAAGCACACCGTTGTGTCATACTTCCCAACTTCATCAAGCAACAACATTCGCATTCGCCACTAGAGGACCAGCAGAAAATCCTGCAAATAATGTAAGTGGCAATAATGAGCTGCTTCTCAAAACTTACCAGCAAATTGATTCTTTATCGGAGAGAATCGATAAACAAGATTTAAAAATTAACTTTATTTTTCAGCGCTTAGTTCTTTCAAACGCCTCAAAATAACGTGTCATCTAGTCAAATTCCCATGGATAGGCTTCGCCTCATCTTGCTCAACGTCAACTCCATTGTTGCTCTACATCGACGTGACTATTTAGTTGAATTTGTTGTTAGGCAACAGCCTGACATCGTGCTTCTCACTGAAAACCACTCCACTTCGTGGCACTCTATGACATTCAAGGATTTTGAACTCGTAAGAAACGATTGGGTAAACGGTGATGGGGCAGGTGGCCCCGGGGTATTGGTTAGAAAAGACCCTATTGATTCCAAAATATTGAAAAATTTGAATTTAATTTTTTTTTTCAATTTCTCGCAGTGTCCATTTTAAAAATTGCGCTACTAGGTGGGGATAACCTCTTCGTTATCTCTGCGTATGCAACTGGTCAAAATGTTCTCAAGTTCAAGGAAGAACTCAATTCCTTGTTTGAAATATTCGAATTGAACAGGCTGCATAAATACGAGGTGTGACAATTAAGTAATGACACTAATTCCATGAAAGCTGTATATTTAAAAATTACTTTACAACTCTGCCATCCCCTTCAAGGTAGTCCCCTTGGGCAGCTATACAACGATTCCAGCGCGTTTTCCATGCTTCGTAACATTTCTGGAACGCTTCCACTGGGATGTCCGCGAGTACCCTCGTCACGGCCACGTGGATATCCGTAATCGACTCAAAATGGGTTCCTTTAACAACCAAATTTTGTTCAAGGGAACAAAAAAAGTCACAGGGTGACATATCGGGCGAATAGGGCGGCTGTTGTAACACGGCGATCCCTTTAGAGGCCAAATACTGGGACACGCTGAGGGCGGTGTGGCATGGGGCATTGCCGTGATCTTTGTGCACAAATTTTTCACCCCAAAATCGTTGGACTGTTTCACGGATCATACCCAGTTCTCAGGCCAATATTCGAACTATTAAACGCCGATCTTCGAGGATAAGGGCTCGCACACGCTGCGCATTCACGTCAGTCCGCACCTTGACTAGTCTCTCGCTCCGCGCTTCGTCTCCCACACTTTCATGCCCCTGCTTAAACTCTTTATGCCATCAAAACACCTGGGCACGACTAAGAGCACTATTACCATGCACTTTTACAATTTTAGCGTAGGTTTTCGAAGCTGTTTCGCCCAATCTGGCGCAAAATTTTGACGAGACGCGTTGCTCTTGATTTCGTTTCTCCATTTTCGTGACGAGCACCACCAGTACACGTCTACTCAACACGACACAGCAGGCGAACCAAACAAAAAATTTTTGGTACATTTTGCCTTCCCCTGGACCCCCAAATTCATAAAATGATTTTTTTTAATTTCAGATTCTAATCAAGACCTTTCATTTGATATCCCACTCGACTACTTTTGGTTAAAATTTTTTTAAGGGCTAATTCGTTATAAGGAGGGATCCCCCTTAAAAATTTTTTAAATTTTTGAAAGACCTTAACTTTTGAGAGGCCATCACTTCTGACCTTTTAACAAAGTTTGAGCATTTTTGCTTCTATAGTTTTTGAAGACACTAGCTGTCACGCACGGACAGACAGGTCGCGTAACTAGTAGGTCTTTGTAAAAAAATTTTTTACAAAGTCCTAAAAATTAAAAAAAATTACTAAGAATTGAGAAGAAGAGAGTTGACATATTTTTTATAAACAAAATATGAGAGGGGGAAACGCCCAAGTTAAAGCTCATCATGGTTGCGTGGTATTCTGAGCATGGGTGAGTGAAAATACACTAAGTTACGTGCGAATGGAATATCAAAGCTACTAGACGATCTTGTTGAACGCGTAACGCGCCTCACTGGATCCTGTTTGACTAGGCGAGTATCGAGGAAAGCACGGCAAAGCCTGTTAAAGAAACGTTAATCAAGGTAGAGCCGACGTTTTCCCAGCGAAAGAATATTGAGGATGGATAAGCGCGATTCATAAAAAGTGTAGGGAATCTGGAACTTCAAGAAGACGATCCGGGTAAATCTTTTTTGTACAGCTTCAAGCGTGAACTTCAAACACTTCAAATGAGGCGACCAAACTGGCGAACAGTACTCAAACATGGGAGTAACCAAACTAGAATATAATTTAACACATGATAAAAGATCGGAAAAAATATAGGAATTTCTTAAAATTAAGCCAGAAATGCGAGAAGCTTTAGAAGCAATTTCAGAAATATGAACTTAGAGTCGAAAGTGATACCTAAGTCTCCAAAATGTGTCACCGTATTTAGGTGCGAATTATTAAACGAAAATTGAAAGCTTATAGGGCAAGGTTTATTGGAAAATGAAACATGAATGCACTTAAAAACGTTTGGTGTAAGCTGATTATAAGAACTCGAAAATAAAATGGCATCCAAATCCTCTTGAAGCAAAGCACAATTATCGTTGGACGACAATACTTTGAAAACTTTGACGTCGCCTGCAGAAAGAAGACATGAGGAGTTGATGACAATAGATGGCAAGTCATTTTTATAAAGAGTGAAAAATAGTGGCCCAAGAATGGATCCTCGAGGAACAGCTGAAGGCAGATAGAAGGAGCTGGAAAAACAGCCTTGAAAAGATACCTGACTAGCACGATTGGAAAAGTAAGAGGATAGCCAGTGGAGCATATAATCAGGAATGTTCAGAAATTTAAGTTTGCTCAAAAAATATTATGACTTACTGAGTTGAAGGCTTTAGAGAAATCCAAATAAAAGGTTTCGACTTGTAAACGGTCTTCCAAGGCTTTTGGAAGCAATACTTATGAATTCTAACGAACTCGTTAAAGTTGATCGTCCTTTGATAAAACCATGTTGTTCAGGAACGAACAAATTTTGAGTTAGTGGAAAAAGATGCAAGGAGACAACTTTCTCCAGTAGTTTGGAGAAACAGGGTAATAAGGAGACAGGCCGATAATTAACAATGTCTGAGGCGCTATCTTTTTTAAAAATAGGAGAAAATATAGGATCTTTTCCAACACGAAGGAAAAGAGCCTGAAGATAAGCTAGAGGTGAAGAAAAAGGTTAGGGGGACACAAATAGATGTAGCTAAAGACTTCACAAAATGATTGGGAATGCCATCAGGACCTGAACTATCAGAGCCACTAAGCTCTAAAATAAGCTTCATAGCATTTTCCAGATAGCAAGTAAAAGGAAATGAAGATGATATGTGTATGATTGCGAACAAAGGGCTATTGCAGGGAGTAGCATTAAAAGTAGAAGAGAACCGAGTTCTGAAAAGTTCACCAATCTCGAAAGGTGCAGTTGCTAAGCAGTCATTCAAATAAAGAGAGGATGGATTACTCGAAGCAGATTTGAGCGAGCGTATATATTTCCAAAATGTTTTGCAATGATTTGAGTTTAGAGAGCCTTCAATACTTTGAAAATAAGAAGCCTTTGCGATTTGCATCTCTTTCTTAGGTATCGACGTCAGATGACAAAAAATATTACATGACTCAGGGGATCTGTCATGTGAAAAAAGTTGACCAGCTCGATCTTTGGCTTTCACATCGAGAGTTAACCAGGGACAGTCAGAAGAGTTACTTATACTGACAAGCGGAGTCGAGTTAGAAATAGCAGCGTTTAAGAAGTCATATAAATTGTTTCAACAAGTATCCGAGTCAAGACCGCAAAAGAAGGAAGACCAATCAACGGAGTGGACTGTTTCGGAAAGTTGCTCATAATTAGTTTTATAAAAGTTATAGCGCTGACGCTTTTTCCAACGGTAATGGAAAGAAGCAATGTAGGAAATTTCAAAACGTAAGGGAGGATGATGAGGATCAGGAAAAAGGTAAGGAAAAAGAACTGGAGTTGAGCATAGCAGCGATTATTCCATACTATAAGAATAAATCAAGGATATGATGATATGAAAATATTAAAATGAGCCAGGGAAATTATTAAATTGAGCCAGGGAACACATGGGCATAAAAGAAAAAAATTAAAGAGTCAGAATCAACCTGATTATTATTCATTGAGATTTTAGGAAAGTTCAAATCTCCACTTAAAATAAGGCGACAATTTGTAAAACGCGATAAGAAAATGCTAGATATTTTGGTAAGGAAGGTATTGTAGACCGAAAAAGGAGACACAAGGTATATCAGTGCAAGAGACAAGAAGAGAAAGGGAAGATGTAATAACTTTTTTTGACCCCATACATTCTATAGGAGCAGCGAAAAGTAAATTTGTTAGAGGCACAGCAGTAAATTTATTCTTGTAGGCAACTAGGACACCTCCTTCGTCTAACTTGTTGGAGATTAACCTATCATGATTATGCCTAACAATTGTATGATTAGGAAAAATTTCAGAGTCAAATATACTATCGGTCAACCAGGAATCAGAAATACAGATTATATCAACGTTAGAGAGAGAATAGGATTAAGCTAGATTTTTCAACTTGGATCTTAAACCCGTAACATTTTCATAATAAATAGGTAATTCACTTTTGAGAGGTCTATTATGAAAGTTTTTAGGCAGAACCGATGTTACAGTTTTGGTAGGGAGCTTGGAGAAGAACAACAATTTTTTTCCTTGAAGTTATGAGGGTTATGATTCAATAAGCACTCCAGGCAGCAAGCAATCAGGGTTTAAGATGTAATCACAGGATGCTGGAACAGTCAGTTTGAAAGAAGCTATAACTCAGTTGATAAAGTTGTCCTTCGTCAGCTTCTGGCAACTAACTATTTTTAGAGATGAGCCAAATTTCTACTTACATAATCTAAGATGTCTTTGGTAGATGTATTATACGCAAACCTTGATAAGAAGATTTTTTTCCGTAGCGTCACAACTTGGAGGGATGGTAGTTCCTCAGGAACTTGCTGCATTTCGAAATTTTTTGGAATAGCTCTCCGATGAGATGAAGATCTCTGTGCTTCTTATACTGACAAATGAAGGGGGCTGTGAAGTAGATGAAGCGTCTAAATCACCGCTAACCATTAGCGTTGCGAAGCTTGACGATGATGAGGGTATACTCTGTGGCAAACAACCTGTCATGATTGACAAATTCACACCTCTTGACGTTATATTCTCGTGCTTTGATGATGGTGTTGACGATGATAATGGCTTACTCAGGCTCTCTGTTGTAAAGGATGAATTCTCAGATCCAATTACCGATGGAGGCTGACCGCAAAGATTGGTAGCTTTTATTTCTTGGAAGAGAATGCTTCAGTAGATCGCAACCATGAATTGATATCAGAGAACATACTTGAGCACTTCGTTTGCAAGCACCTAAGTAAGGCCGAGAGTACTTTAATTGTCTAATGGGCAAGACGTAGGCAAGAAACCTACATAAGAATTTATAGTCTCCTGCAGGAATCACAATATTAATGGACCCCATTGCCGGCTTTATTGATAGTGTCAGCTATTGAACGTTTGAAATGGGTTGGAGTTCCCAACATACCCTAGCATCAATTCATATTTGACCTGGGGCAAATTCATATTTGAACCTTTGCATTGTCGACGCAAAACTGGAACTCAGCTTTAGTTGTCCTCAATGGAAACTGCAGGTGCTTCCTTGCATAGCGACCATAACGTAATTGTAGTGGAAATCAATCATCAAAGGGATGATCTCTTCTTCATTCCAGTTTAACATGAAAATCATCCAGTTTAACATGAGAATCATCGGTTGAATTTGAAACAAGTTGGGTAAACAGACCTACGCTCATGTCAGAAGGGTTTTGTATTCAATTTTCAAAATGCAGTCACCAGATTGAATAAAGTCAAGAAGCATGTCAATGACGATTTTATTGGAGAAACTATGAAATTCGAAGACCATACTATTATTAACAAAGTTGAAAGAATTTAGACTTCTGAGGTTTTTGTTATTGTTATACTCATAAATATCTCCCTTGATAATTATTTCAGATGTCCATTCGCGAGGGAGGAAACACATTTTTCATGTATTTCCCCCCTGTGCCCCCACTGAAGCAAAAACTGACAGTTTAAGAACTGTTTTGAAAAGCTCCCATGAAAGCTACCATTTCATACTCATATCGCCTACGTTTGATGAATTTTTTTTTCAGGGGCCACTCTCCTGTACTGTTATCATCGATTAATAGCCAATTTTTTCGAATCCTAGAGTTGTTACAAAGCCCTTTTGTTAGAAGCTCCCTCCCGCCTCCTTGACTTGTTTCACTTATGAATATTAATTGTAGGTACTCAGCTTCAGTCATTCATTAAATTGAATCAAGTGTTCAAAGCATGTGCCTTAAACGTTGAAGTTGGGAAAAAATAACTCAAAGTTATTCAATCTTCGCATTTAAAACAGCCACTATTTTGTTTTACGATTACTGAAACCACTAGCTGAACTGATTCTCAAAGTTATTCATGACACCTATCATTCCTGAAATTTTCATGCAAATCCTAGCAAAACTGTAGTGTCTGAGTCGGTAAAAAGCGCATGTTGTTCCATAGCCATATGTTGCCATAGTAATACGAGTACATGCAGCGCATATTGTTCCATAGTAATACAGGAAAATTCAAACCGCTATAACTTCGCTAAATATGATGCAATCTTTATGAAACTTGCAGCGTTGATCAATCCTATAAATAGGCATCTGTGTACTGATTGAATTTAAGGGTACCATTAAGATTTTATTCAAGAAAACATAAAATCGATAAATCATACTATTACTAACAAAGTTGAGTGAATTGCGACTTCTCACGTATTTGTTGTTGTTGTACTCATCAAGGCCTACATTCGTGATTTTTTTCAGATTTTTCGGGTCACAGGTGAATTTTTCGTGTATTTCCCCTCCCTGTGCGCCCCTCGAAGCAAACTTTGCCAAACTAAGACCTGTTTTGAAAAGTTCTCATCAAGACCTTTCATTTGATACCCATATCGGCTACCTTCAATGAAATTTTTTTTTCGGGGGGTCACTCCCCTACATGGGGACACCCCCCTTAAATACCTTATAAAATTTTTTAGTAGTTGAGTTTTGAAGAGATCACCACTTTACACCTGTATACAAAATTTGATGCTTCTAGCTTAAGTAGTTTCCAAGAAAAACTGCTGTGACACACGGACGGACGGACGGACGGACGGACGGACGGACGGATGGACGGACGGACAGACAGACAGACGGACAGACGGACAGACAGGACGCAATTTTAGAAGGGTTTTGTAAAATTATTTTACAAAACCCTAAAAAATGGATTGGAGAAAGTTTGAAAAAAGTTCAATCGGGATGACCACAGGCAATGTCCTCCTTCTGATGATGGCAGTGCTTGCTTAACGGCTCCTAATGACAGGAGTTTAACTGAAATAGATTCTCTATTTGTCAAAGCTAAAGAAGCCGACATTGAAAACGATTGAGAAAGTAGTCCCTAAGATCAAACATCGAAACACTATGGAAGGATATAAAACACCAACCATCGCAAAGGTTTAAGAGATTGAAAAGCCTTCTTCAGACACGGGTCAATAGTATTTATCGGTGATTTTTGGACAACAACCATCCCTCATTGACTTTGTTGAAATTACACCTGAAGAATGTCCGGAACTTAATCCGTTCGTACATCAGGAGTGAGGTTTGCAATCAATGGGTGGAAAAACTGAGGGGTATTAGCTCACAGAACCCAGATGGCGTTTTCCTGAAAGTGAATAGTCTATTTCGTAAGAACTCTCGAGTGAAGGTTTCGAATCTTGGAGTCGCAAGTGATGAGATAAATCTTCTCGATAGGGCTGGTATCGAAAATGATAGTACGACTCCGGATAGAAATGGAAACTGGATTGCAGAAACTTGCTCTGATTGAAGCTCATTTTGAATTGATACATCTCCCAAACCCTGAGAGAGGGAACCAAATATTTTCAGAGGTAGTTGAAGCAAGAATTTCCGACTTCAAATCAAGCCAGAATGGCGAGTCAAATCTTAATTTCAATGAAACATTAACATCTGATCTCATACTGAGCTTGAATTTCATCGATTATTTTGTCAGCTATGAAGACTTGTGGTTCTTATTTCGCAGGATGAACAAAAAGTACTCATATGATACTGACAGTATTCCAAATATAGCTCTCCGACATTTGCCTGAGATTGCTAATAGGAATTATTGCATATTGTTCAACAACGTGTTGAGCAATTCATATTTCCCAAAGGAGTGGGAAAGGCTAAGGTATTTCCAATTTTAAAGAATGAAAAGACCCGTCGAGTCCTAAAATCTATCACCCAAACAGCTTGCTGCCTAACATCAGCAAGGAGTTTGAAGTGATACTAAACAAAACATTAAACGCCTTCATTGACAAATATGAGTTGATGCTGAATTGCCAATTTGGTTTTTGTGCCAGACATTCGACCATACATGCGATAATGAAAGTAACCTCAGACATCTGTTGGAAACTAAACAACAGAGAATGTGTTGGAGCATGTCTCATTGATATGGAGAAAGCCTTAGATACGGTGTGGTTAGATAGACTAATTTTTAATCTCCTTCAGGACAGGTTCCCCAGACACCTTGTCGGCATGATGTGCAATATGTTATACGGGAAATCATTTGTTCTAACTGATGGAAATCTGATAACAATGCTCGACCTCAAGGTCTTTAATGATCTACAGGAGGATACAGTTACTGAGCCTCTGCTCTTCTCAATATTCATTCGTAAGCTATTGAACGGCCTTGATTTCAACGTCTCGCCAACGCAATCAATGTTAGTGGTTGCTGATAATCTGATCATCTATATGGCAGACCGAAAAGCTACAATAGTTCAGAGCAATCTTCAAAAAATGTTTAATGATGTGCAGTTCTACACTGATAATTGGAATATGTAAATCAATGCACAGAAGTGCGAAACAATTTGTTTTGGACAACGCTGTCGGGGGGTTAGTCAAAACCTGAAACGTAATTGGAAAGACTTCCGCATTGTGGCTGGTGAGGGTAGTTCAGAACGGGCTGCGCATTAATCCCTGTATTCATTACCTCGCGGTTCATCTCGGTCAGTATCTGTACTATACTAACCATGTCAAAATCATGCTCAGCAAGCCACAAAAAATAATCATGGCCCTACGAAGACTCTTTCATTCCAGATACATTGATCAATAGGTCAAAATTACCTGTTACAAGACCCTGATTAGACCAGTTTTGACTATGGATGTCAGATCTGGTACAACCAGATTACTAGTACTATGGAAAAATTAAGAGTTTTCGAAAGGAAATATCATCGTGCATGTACTGGTTTATACAAAAAGCCTGAGACGGATTGGGTGCTTTAAATATCGGATAGAAGAATTTATCAAAATGCTAAAGTGACAAGAGTCTATATCTTCATATTGAAACTTCTTCGGAATCATATCGCAAGATCTGTATCTGTGAGTGAAAACACTTGGATTTCACAGCCGTTTCACCCTACAGACGGGTATATTGTGACTTGCCTCGCTACTGGCTTTGTTTCTCCAGAAGAATTCGTGTATTCCGCCCAGTGGGGTAGAATTGAATACTCAGATATCGAGCATTGTTAATCAAGGAAGTTCCTTCTGTTCGCTATTGAGTTGGATTGGTGGTCCTTGTCGGAACATCTCTATGCTGACTCAGTGCTCCTAGGCCAGGAAGTAAGAAAATAGATCCCTTTTGTTGCCCCACACGTTTGTTAAAGTCCTCGCGTGACGCATCAACTTCATCCCTCAGCATATAAAATTCAATATAAGTCTTTTAATAGAATGCTATAAGAAAGCTGTGGTTTTTCTGCGACGATTTTGAATTTGGACCGAATAAATACTGAAAAGATAAGCTCAACAACTATAATAACAGTTCAGTATCAGGCACGCTCAACCCCCCAACAATGAGCGCTCGTCGGAAAAATGGTGAGTACCCTTGATTTTATTATTTATAATAACGTATGGCAGCCGTGCTTTCATAGCAGCCTTGAATAAATACAAAATGGTTTCGGTTGTTGTGGTTGATTCCAATATTCATATTTAATATTTATTCATTTAGTCAAATCGGTCCAAAATCGTTCAAAGTTGATTCCAATATTTATATTTAATATTTATTCATTTAGTTACATTTGTCCAAAGTTGATTCCAATTTTAATATTTATTGCACTTAGTTCCATGTTATATTATTTTTTTGTTTAGTTGGAACATGCCCTACAGGATTATATTTGCTTTGTAGCTAAAGTAATGAATGATTCGATTGTTTATTCACGATAATTATTGAAAAAATTACTTAGTTTATTAAAACAAACATTGGACTAAAGAGAAAAATAGAATCAATAAAAATCTAGTACTTGAAAATTTTATCTTTCCGTAGGCATCACGATCAGGTATGGGTCCCACTACGTTAGGTGGCCCCTCCACTCATGAGATAGCCATCAGATGAGCTCACTCCTTTTTTTATTGTTACATGTGCCCTTGCTGGGTAGAGTGGCTTTCCGCCCAGGTTTCTTATTTATGGTAAAATTTTATATGATTCCATCATACACTTTAATATAAATCGGAAACACTTTATTTTTAAATTAACGGAAAAGTTCATATCAATAGCTTTTGTATGAATTTTGAAATAAATGGCCACGTCCACAATAGATCACCGCACCTCTTTCACCTGGATGTCCCACTCGTATTGGGGGTCGTAAGTGTTCTGAGTAAGGACAAAACCGTCTCACATCCTGCATGTGTCAATCGAGTCCGGTCAGTCGTGGTTTCTATAGTTCATCCCTTCCGTAGATAACCTCGGCGTCTACACCGTCGACCCAATTATTATGTTCGAAAAATTCTTGAATGCGAAATCTTTTGTAGTGAACCCTTACGCTGGGGAAAAGAACCCACCCCACGACACCACAACGCTAGCCTGCAAGCGCATTCACGCGTCCTCAGACAAGGCCGATTCCGGCGAGCACCAAAATCTTCGCTTGCGGAGGCAGCAGATCATCGCTGCAGTCCTTTATGGACAATGAACATTTATGAAATCACTACACAACTCACCGACTCCTTTGACGCAAATATCGGCCTAAAACAGGGAGATGAGCTGGCCCAATCGCTATTCAATTTGGCTCTAAAATATGTCATCAGAAAGCTATCGGTCGATACAAACGGTACACTACTATGCAAGTCGAGCCAAGTCTTAGCCAATGCCAATGACATCAATATTTTGTCATGGTCGTTAACAACCACCAAATAACTTTTCCTGAAATTCGACAGCGAAGCAAAACTATTAGGGCTACAAATCAATGAGCGTAAAACAAAGCTCATGATGCAGTCGAGAAAAAATATCTCACATTCCAAAAATATCATACTTGGCGAATACAATTTCAAAAATGTGGGTGAATTTGTATATTTAGGTGCCAAAATAACGAAGACCAGTAATGAAAGAGACGAAATATGCTGAAGGATACAGAAATAAAATATTTTATCCAGTTTTGACTATCTTGTAGACCAGCTGCAGACACATGAAAACAATGCTTCAAGTATACAAATCTGTGATAAGACCTGTATTATGCTATGGGTGTGAAGCATGGTCCCTGACTCAAGCATCCGCAAATATATTGAACGTAATTGAGCGACGGGTCCAGAGGCAAACAGAGCGAAGCTAGATGGGGACCAATGACAAAGTCGATATGAGCTGTATGAAATTTTTGACGAACCGGAGGTCTCAACGATTGTAAGACTGCGGAAGTTGCAATGGGCTGGTTGACGATGTATTGCAGCTCCAAGTATACAAATCTATGATAAGACCTGTGCTATGTTATGGGTATGAAACATGGATCCTACCCCACCATCAGTAAACATATTGAACGTCTTCGAGAGACGGGTCCTGAGGCGAATAATCGGAGCGAAACTAGACTAGAACCGATGGTGGAAGCCTCAACGATTTAGGACTACAAAAACTGCAATGGACAGGCCACATGAATCGTATAGACGAACAACGGATACCCATAAGGCATTCGTTACGAGAACTGAAGGCACCTTCGATCTTCTGCCCCTATTGCTCTTTAATAGCTTTTGTATCGAAAGTGTCATCATTGCTACTAACGTTGGTCTAACTTGGTCGAAAACAGTTCATTGCTGCTTGGATTTCGAAATTGGAGGACGCGGGCAATGAACCGAGACAGTTGGAGGCGCTTGTTGCAAGAAGCGAAGGCCCAAGAAGGGCTGTAGCGCTATGAAGAAAAAGAAGAAGAATATAATATTTATTACTCAGTGCAAGTTTAACATGTATAAAACCGTCAGAATAATCACTATCTAGCGGAGAAAGTTTTTTTTTGATCCGGAATACAGTTTTCATGTATTGAACGTACTTTTTTATGAAATTCACATGGTTAAGAGCAAATGCCGGCTGACAGAAATACTCTTAGAGGCTAGCATTCTTTAGGAAGTGCCACCCCCACGTACCCGAGGAAATCCCCGCAGTGCGAGTGCTGGTCAGCAGGAGTACTCTTGTAGACTAGCATCCTTTGATAGGCACCGCTCCGAGGATATGGAGAACTCCATGAAGTTTCCTCCTGGGTTGACAAGTAACGACCCTGACTAAACCTGGACTACGCTTTGGAAAACGAAATGGAATTGATGCTTTGGGCTGGCGGATACGACGGTTTGGACCTAGTTGCTTTGCAAGGTAGCACCGAGGTGACATTCGGGCGTGAACGGCTCCAATCCCAACTATCATACCGTTTTCGTCCCGGTAAAACCTTGGTAGGCCTCGGTGTACGTTCGAAGTTCGCACCATTGGCAACTTCAGTTGAGACGGGCGCCCGATTAGCGCTGGCCTGGCTCTCAGCACTTGTCTCCATAAAGGCTTGCCCCAATCTTCGCATGTCCTACTTGCCCTGCAAAGATCACCATGGAATCAAAAAGGTGACTAAGCACAGTTACGGAGATAGCGGCTCCGAGGAGAGATCCAATCAAACTGGAGCAAAAAACGATAAAAAAGATAAAAAAACCCAAAAAGAGAAACCAAAAATAACAACAACGACGACGCAACTAGCGGCTGCAGCCACAATGTTAACAGCACATCAGGAGCTGCACTAATGATGACAAAAACGACGATTAATACAATGACAGTGAAGACGGATGAAAAACGAAGATTAACAGACAGTCCTGTCCAGACTGAGATCCTGCAGCGTTAGGGCGCAGCAAAAAAATGATGCGAACGCCAGAGCGTCTTAAAAAGGAAGAGCGGGAAACACCGCAGGACACATCAGATGTTCGAGCAGTCAAGTAAAATATAAAGAACGTCAAGAATTCGATGGTCACTGCTGGGTTCGCTACCGTAGCATCTGAAGCAAGGGTCATAAACCCCGATATAATAACGAGTCATCCTGAAGTCCACGAGAAGATTACGCCAGGAAAGGGCAGGATTCACCAGACAAATAAAGCTACGTTGTGTGATTTCATCGCCAACGTTGATAATGTGGCGGAAGCTGTATTCGGAAACGGAAGCCGATAATCTCTCGCAAGAATTATGGTCGCAAAGTACGATTGCCGCCCAGCGATATGAAGAATAAAGGCTACTCCGAAAAGCGGGAGATGTTCTAGAAAGAATACAATCTGCATGTGACTCGCCACAAATCAGCAAAGCAGTAAAGATGGGACTCCTTGAACTAGAGGAGCTCCTAGACCGGATAAGGCATTATCGAAGGAGCTGTTTAAAGGCCGGAGAGGACCAGAATGTCAAAGAAGAGCAGAAGGCTAAAGAAACGCTGGGGGCTAAATCTATCTGCAGGTAGCTCCACCATCAAACCTCAATAAAAGAACAGCGTCTAGTCCAATCTAAATGGATTGGGATAAAAGAAGGAAGGAAGAGGCACTTGATGGTCAGGGGTTCAGGCCGTGCTGACAAAAGGGGCGCAGAAAGCCGCAAAGAACCTGCTTCAAGAGGTGCCAGAAAATAAAGTTCACATGTACACCTAACAAGAAAAACAAGTTGGGTAGACAGACCTATGCTCATGTCAGAAGGGTTTTGTACTCAACTTACAAAATGCAGTAACCAGCAACGAATAAAATCAAGAAACATGTCAAAGACGATTTAATTGGAGAAAATGTGAAACTCGAGGATCATACTATTATTAACAAAGTTGAACGAATTTTGACTTCTGAGGTATTTGTTATAGTTATACCCATAAATATCTCCTTTGATATTTTTTCAGATTTTTTTGATCACTGGCGTCCATTCGCGAGGGAGGAAGCACATTTTTCATGTATTTCCCCCCCCCTGTGCTCCCACTGAAGCAAAAACTGTCAGTTTAAGAACTGTTTTGAAAAGCTCTCATAGAGAACTTTCAGTTGATACTCATATCGGCTACCTTTCATGAAATTGTTTTTCAGGGGCCACTCCTCTGTACTGTAATCATCGATTCATGGCCTATTTTTTCGAATCCTAGAATGGTTACAAAGCCCTTTTGCTAGGAGCTCTCTCCTGCCTCTACGACTTGTTTCAATTGTATGTACTCATCTTCATGACACCTATCACTCCTGAAATTTTCATGCAAATTCTAGCAAAGCTGTAGTGTCTAAGTCGGTAAAAAGCGCATATGGCTCCATAGCAATATGTTTCCATAGTAATACAGGGCATATTGCTCCATAGTAATACACGAAAATTCAAATCGCTATAACTTCGGTAAATATTATTCGATCTTTATGAAACTTTCAGAAAAGATCAATCTTATAAATAGTCATCTTGTTGCTAAATTTTATTGAGTTTAAGGGTACCGTTTAGATTTTATTCAAGAAAACACAAAATCGATAAATCATACTATTACTAACAAAGTTGAGTGAATTTCGACTTCTCATGTATTTGTTGTTGTTGTACTCATTAAGGCCTACATTCATGATTTTTTTCAGATTTTTCGGATGGAAGGTGTCCAATCGCGAGGGGGGGGTACGCGAAAAGCTCGTACATTTCCCCTTCCCCTGCCCCCCTCGGTACTTATAAAACAATTTTAAGACTTGTTTTGAAAAGATCTCATTGAGACCTTTCCAATGACACCCTACTCGACTACCAATGGTGAAAAATTTTTTTTGAGGGGTCACCCCCTTATATGGGGAGGCCCCCCTTAAACGCCTTTGAAAAATTTTTCCACCCTTGAACTTTCAAGAAGTCACCACTTCTGACCTTTCTACAAAGTTTCATGGCCGTAGCCCTTATAGTTTCGGAGAAAAAGTGCTGTGACATACAGACGGACGGACGGACGGACGGACGGACGGACGGACGGACAGACGGACAGACGGACACAGGTCGTGACTGCAATAGGGTTTTGTATTTTAGTACAAAACCCTAAAAATGATGCAAAACAGGAGAGAAAGAAGCCTTGCAAAGTCTCTGGCAGTAGGCACTGCTCGTAAAACCCCAAAATGGCCGATCCTACGCAAAAGTGCTGTGAGATATCAGAGTACATGTAAGACCCAAAAGCAAAAACACTGCCATTAAGTATGACCAACCCAGCCGGCTCACAAGCTGATCGAATTCTGAGTAGAGTCCGACAACAAAGAAGCATTCTGCGACGCAGTAAAGAAAGTCCTCATCAAAAGTGCAACTATAGCCTTTCTTGAGCCTATGGCAATGATCAAAATAAGAGACATTCAGTGCATCACGGGCCTGGCCGAGGTATAAGAGGCTACTAAAGGAAGTTCCCTAGCGTGGGCAGGATCAAAGCCAGGCTGACATCAGAAAAACATAGGAGACAACGCATGGTCACCATTGACTTGGCCGAAAAGGACACCGAACGATTTCTTAATAAGAGGAAAGTCAAAATAGGGTGGGTTGTCTGCAGGACATGGTGAAGAGCAGCGTACCTTGAATGCTTAAAATGCCTTGGCTATAGTCACAGTACTCAATTATGCAAAGAACACGATAGGAGTAGAAATGTGGTGAAACGAAACATAAAAGAAAATAGTGTACAAAGGAGGCACAATGTATTCTTTGCAAGGATGCTAATCCCAGACTCGATCTTAGTCACATCTTGGGATCAGGGAAATGTCGCGCTTTCCAAGAAGCCCTAGCCAAGGCGAAATCAGACCATCGATGACCCGCATCATGCAACTAAACCTACACCCCAGTTCAACCGCCCAAAACCTGCTTGTGCAGTTTGCAAGGGATATAAAAGCCGACTTTTTGCTGCCCAGTGAGCAACACCATGATAAAAGTTCTGCATCATGGTATCCCGATGAAACTAGTACTGCCACCATCTGGGTTTGAAACTGGGTGTAGTTTCAGTGCTCAGGGACAACTTTCTTTAATGTGTACCTAACACCGAACGAATCGATATCATCTTTCCAAGCCAAGCTTAGTGCTTTGGTGAGCGCTGTCTTGAATGCAGATGGCATTGTCCTCATTGGGGGTGATAGTTAATCGAATGGGGCATGCTTTAAGCAGATCCGTGGCGAAAATGATCCTCGATATGGCCGCCAAGATGGCACTCGTCGAACTAAACACCGACCTTGTGCCATATTGACTCCAAAGGAACAAAACCGTAAATAACATTCGCCTCGGAGTCGTTAGTATGGAGGATACACAATTGGAGAGTATTAGAGGAGTACTTAGCCAGTGATCTCTTGAGACCAGTGATGTTGTATCTTAACGTCCGTGCTCTCGACTTTCTCCAATTGGGTGGAACATCGGAAGGATGGACTAAGAAAAGTTCACTGAGATGCTCACAGCAGGTGCTCCGGTGAAGGGAGATTCGCAGGGGATGGAAGAACTGACAGCTCAAGACGTGGTGAACTTAACTCTGAGCATCATAATGCCTGCTTGCAACGCTTTCATGTTCCGTCAAAAAACCTGGCACGGTAAGCCCAGGTGTACTAGTGGTCGACTGAAATCACTGAAAAGCGAAGGGAGTGTCACAAGCTTCGGCGTGAAGCTAAATGGGCGCGGAGCCGCGACAAAGCATGCAACTGGGTAGCAGCATATAAGTCAGTGAGGGAATGCCTTAGATGTGATTAACAATAGCAAGGCGCACTGCTGGCAAGATCTAGTGGACAATGTGAACAAGAATCGGTGGGGCCTTGACTACAAGCTGGTTATGCGGAAGCTTAGTGCCCTACAGGCGCCTTGCATACATGAAGCACAAGAAATGAACGAGATAATGCGGGCACACTTCCACGCCTATTCCGTCCATGTTAATGCTGTCCAAGGTGAAACAGCAATAGAGCGTTAAACACAGCAGAAACTGAAAGAAGCAGTCCTATCATTGAAAGCAAGGAAGGCTCCCAGCCCAGATGGTGTTCCAGTGGAGGTGTTGCAATTTGTCTATCAGCATTATCCTGACTTGCTGCTAAGCACATTTAACCCTTGCCTACGGGATGGGGTGTTCCCGGTACGATTAAAGGTGGTGAGACTCGTGGAAGTCAGCAAGGGGAAAGGAAATCTCTGATCGCCATCTGCATACCGCCCGTTATGCATGCTAGACATTGTTGGGAAAGTGCTAGAGAAACTCATCAAGGGTAGACTTACTGACGCGATTCGTGCTGCAGGGGACCTATTTCCACGGTGGTAGGCTTTAGGGCGAGACCTTCCACCATTGATGCGATTACAGAGGTGGTACGTACAATCCAAAAGGCAGAGGTATATAGCCACACCAAGCCATGAATCGTCCTGTTGATGACACTCGACGTTCAGAGTACCTTCACCTCCGCTAGATGGGTGGATATTCTGGATACCCTGGAAAACCCTTTTCAAGTTGCAGAATATCTAATGCGGCTTCTGAGGGACTCCCTGGAGGACCGAAGCCTGTTTTTGACAAGACACGGGGCGAACGAAGGATGGAAGTTACATCGGTTGTTGCCCAGGGATCTTTCTTTGGTCCGGACCGGTGGGTCTTATGACAGGCTAGTGGGCCTGAAGGTGCTAGATGAATCGCGCTAGATCGGCTATGCGGATGATGTTGTGGTCCGGTCGCTGGATGCACCATTGCACAAGCGCAACTTAGGCTAGGTATACTAATGCGCTTAGTGAGAGGCTGGACGACGACTCGCGGGTTCAGTTTAGCACTGGAAAAAACCGAAGTGGTCATCTTGACAAAAAAGAGATTATAGTTTCGGAGAAAAAGTGCTGTGACATACAGACGGACGGACGGACGGACGGACGGACAGACGGACAGACGGACACAGGTCGTGAGTTCCTAGGGTAAGGATGGTCAGTACTGGAGACATACTAAACACTTGGCACAGTTACAGAGAAGAGGGGCACTTCATATCCGACCCTGATTCCGTGGTGAGAGTTATTGCAAGCGTGATACCAGTTGCGCTCCTTGCTAGAGAGCATCATGCTATTTACCTGCGACGTCGAAGCGAGGACCCGAGGGGACGGATGTCCGGGAGCAGAGAATTATTGGTCAATTGCACGAAGAGAAGGTGGACTGCGTGCTTCATCCCGGATGTAAGACCGTGGCTTAATCGTAGGCATAGTGAGACTGACTTCTATCTGACACAGCTTTTTAGCGGGCATGGGTGTTTTTAGTCTTTTCTGCATAAAATTTGTAAGCCACGGTCCCCCGATCGTCGGTTTTACCCAGGAGAGGAAGACAATACCTGCCACACATTTTTTGCGTGCACAAAATGGAGCAGGCTGCGAGGGGACCTACAGGGAGACGCAATAGCTCACACCGGATAGTGTAGTTGTGGTGATGCTTGAATCGGCTGACAAATAGAACCACATTATGTTCTGGCAGTCCTAAAAGATAAATGGGACTCACAGCAGCCGGGGATGTTGGGGCTGGGGGTCGCTTGTCTGTTAATTCCTCCTCCCCTCTCGGTAGAAGAGGGATCCCCCCAGTTTGAAGGCAAATTTCAAAAAGGATATTTGTTATGAATATCTTTAAGGATTTTAAACTTGTGTTAATTTTCAAAAACTTCAGCAGTAAGTGCACATGCTATAAGCATAAAGTGTTGATTGAATTAATTTGCGAATGGCTGTGTATGGGCTTATGGGTTCAATACAAAACCTTACTGGTAGTAGCATATTTCTGCCTAATCAACTTATTTTTCAATACATCTTGAGATACTAATTAGCCATATTGTTTACAAGTTTTTAAAACTATGCATATTTTCATAGCATTAAAAATTAAAATTACGAGTATTTCAGAAACAAAAAGTATATGAGATTTCAGAGTAATCAATCCCACGTTGGACGCGCTTTGATAAAAACTGATACATACATACAGAGGTGGCCAAAAGTGATCGGACAATTCAAGAAACAAGCAATAAAATACTTTTACGAGGATAAGCTTTGAAATGAAATAAAAATTTTTCCCTTATATAAAAGTCACTTGTATTCTCAATTAATTGCACAAAAAAATAAAACAGAAATAAAAAGAATTTCACAAGAAAATTAACAACTAATTCAAATTCACATTGCATCAAGTGGACAAAAGTAATCGGACGTTCAATTGTAATACTTTTCTTTCTGATGATTCCATTAGAACATAGGCTTTTAATATCTAGTTGCCTTCCTTTTTTGTTTTATAACTTCTGTTAACCTATTGGGCATAGACTGTACCAACTAACGGGTAACGTCCGGAGTAATGTTGTCCCATTCTTCTAATAACACCGTCTTCAGTTGACTTTTATTAGTAATGTGATGGTTCCTTATTTTTTTATCCAGATGATCCCAAAGATGTTCGATGGGATTTAGGTCTGGGGATTGCGGTGGTGTTTTTAATTGACCAGGAGTGTTGAAAAGGAGCCACATACGAACATCATGAGCTGTATGCTTTGGGTCATTATCTTGCTGGAACAAATAATAACGATCAAGACCCAATTTTTGTGCACTTTTTTTTCAAATTTTCTTTCAAAATCGACAAGTAACCTAGTTTGTCCATAGGTTCGTCAATGAAAACAAGTTCTCCTACACCGTTGGCAGCCATGCAACCCCAGACCATTACACAGCCACCTCCGTGTTTTACTGTATGTTGAATGTTTTTGGGATGAAGCTCACTATTTTGAGTTCTCCACACCAACAACCTGCCGTCGGAGTGGTAGATATTAAACTTACTCTCATCAGAGAATATTATACGAGTCCAAAAGTCGAGCGGCTTGCTTTTAAATTCTTTTGCAAAGCATAATCTTTTCTTCTTATTAACTTTGCTGATTAGTGGTTTCTTTCGAGGTACTCTCGCTTGATAACCAGCACGGCTGAGAGCTCTACGAATAGTCCGGGCACTAACATTGGTACCATTTACATCTGCTAATTGATCCCTAATACTTCTGGACGTTGTAGTCGGATTCTTTTTAACAATTCTTAAGATTTTTCGTGCGTCTGTCTCTGTTAGTTTACATGTTCGACCACTCCTAATTTAGTTTTCCACCTGATTATTTTTTCTGAACCGTTTCACGATATCGAAAACTGTCGAACGACTTCTTCCAATTATTTTGATATTTCGGAAAAGGATTTATTCTCTTTATACAACTTTATTATAACTTTTCTTTCATGTATACAGGTTTCTTTGCGATTCTTAGCCATGTATAACTTTCTTCACTTAAAACTGACAAGTAAATGACTGATATCAGAAAAACACATATCAACATATAATTAGGGGAATTCCCTTTTAAACTCGGAAATGGAAAGAAAAGAATTGCTCCAAACTTCAATGACTAATTTCACACTTTTCAAAATGTCCGATTACTTTTGTCCACTTGATGCAATGTGAATTTGAATTAGTTGTTAATTTTCTTGTGAAAATCTTTTTATTTCTGTTTTATTTTTTTGTGCAATTAATTGAGAATACAAGTAAAAATTTTTATTTCATTTCAAAGCTTATGCTCGTAAAAGTATTTTATTGCTTGTTTCTTGTATTGTCCGATCACTTTTGGCCACCTCTGTATGTATATTGCCAAAAAATGACATGTAAAACTTTCATCTTAAGCTAATCCACAAATTCCTGCATAACCATCTGCATTTAGCTTGCATTCCATCACTGTTTACAGAAAATCTTCAATAAAAGTTGATCATGCGCGTATCGATCGACATCATTTAATTTTCCCAAAACACAACCAACACATTGTCACGTTAAAGTAAATTGAGAAAAATCACCGAGTCGGTCCATACGCGCAAAGTAATGAAACTACCCCTATTTTACTATTACACAAAACATTCCTATCCAAATCGCTTTCCAGTCCACATTCTCTCTGACAATCGTCATCGCAGATTGATTGGGGAGAATGTGTGGGCGGAACAAATGGAAATTCGGACTGGCGGCGGCGTCTGATGGCGCTCCATCATTCACTTCGAAGAAAAGGGGATGAAAAAAGTGCACGTGCAAGACGATTCAACGAATTGCCATCCGTTGTACTTGTATGAGCAAACACCATCGGTATGTCCTCGAATTATCACACGCGAATCGGCGACGTACATATGTATGTACATACATATGTATATTGTGGAGCATATGGTTGTGTATGCGTATTTGCATGCATGCATCATAAATGTCATCATCATAATGAGATGTCAAATGAATCCTTTCCTGCTGTACATACTGAATTTAGGGGTGTGCTAACATCGACTAGTGCTGTTGAACTTGCAGTTCTAGGAATTCTCTTAATTTATGTGTTATACTATATGGTAATATACTCGTACATATCTAATCATTTAGTAATTTTTAGGAGTTGAATTAAGCCAGGAATGGAGAAATAGTAAGAGAAAGGGAGGATGGGAATATGTTGAGTTGGAAACTGTCAAGATGACGACGATGTTGCGATGTATGTAGGATAGTCCAACACGACCATTCTCTGGGGAATTGTGGAGCGAAGAGGGCTGCGCCTGCATTATGTCATCATTGTCCGGGTTCCCACGTGGGACGGTTGATGGTAGATGTAAACGTTTGTTGGGGGCTACTTCGGGCTCGGCCGATAAGGGATGCATTGTTTACAAAGAGACTGATTATTTTAGCATTATCGTTTTCGTAGCAATTTGATCTGTCAAGTGGGGTTTTGTTAGGCTTAGCATAGGGATTAAGATATCTTGAATGATACATAGTTTTGAAGCAGTGTAATAGGGAGAAGGACATTTTTGCTGAGGTGAACTTGTGCAAGAATAGGTCGTTGGATAGTAGTGAATTACTTTTTGCTATGCGTCTATGCAAGCTTAGCTGGTTAAGAAGAGAAACAAAAGAGTAGAAGGGGGATATACAATGCCAACGCTTCTAATGCAAGAAGGCCTGGTACGAAATAGATTAGAAATTAAATAAAGGCTGCTATTCAAATGCAGCCGAACGGTGTAGTTACTAGAACGCCAGCCTCTAAACGTAAACATCATTAGCACTAAAACGACCACGATGGGTCAATTGTCCCATTTCGATTTTTCTTTGATAATTTTGAAGACATGACAATATATTCGTAGTATCGCCGCTTAATGTTACGACTTAAGTTACAGAATGTACATATATGATGCACTTTTTAATATTTACTTCTTTTTTGTTTATTTTTTGAGCGATAAATACATGACTATATGCTTATCTACCGTAACGGGTTAATGCCCCGTAACCGTAGAAAGCAAGCAATTGTTATCAGGCCAGCTGAGGTGAAGACATATGCAGAAGTCTTGGGAGCAACCCGAACATCAGTATGTCCAGAGGACTCAGGTACGCATATATGTACGTTGAATCAGAAATACTGCTGATGGTGATATCCCGCTAGATCTAGCAAAAAGTGAGGCCATGCCAAGCTGCAAGATAATATCAAAGCGGTGGTTGGAATACAAAGAAAGGTTAAGGTCCACTGGCCAATATGAAAATTAAGCTACCTGGCCTTGACTGCTTTACTACTGAGGACGAAATTCTGCAATATATTCAGAGCGGACTCGGCCCGGGCATAATTGGCGAAGTTAGACTTTTGCCCCCAAATAATAGAGTGGAAAAATTGGCAGTCATTGAACTTGAAGCTTATAAGTCCTCTAGGCTGCACAGTTAAAAATCTGCTATTTTTTAAACCTTCACTTGGACTAGCCGGATTTTTAGTAGTTTTTAGTATAAAAATTGAACTATGGAAATACTACTCTTATTTTCAATAAATCTTAAATTATAATTTAATCTTTTCTCAGATTTTTAGCATTTTAAATCTTGGGAAGTTTGAAAACTAGACACTTGAAAGTACTTTTTGCACATTTAGTCCATATTGTATTAGATTAAATCTTTTTAAGTTTGAAAACTAAACCCTCCAAAGTACTATTTGCATTTTTAATCCATATTGTATTAAAATTGATTCCACGAGTTAGAATTGCGTTATAAAATTCTAAGGAAAACCAACTGTGAATTGCGTCGAATATCAATTGTAAACCTAAAATGGTTAGGATTTAAACCAAAATAGATTATAAGAACATAACTTTGCACATTTCTACCTGAAACATGCATTTTTTTGTGATTTTGACGATGCATCAATCACCAAGTAAGCTCGCATATGTTTTGTGTTTCCCGAAGGATCGAGTCGTTTGCCTATAGCTCTTGAAATATTTTATTCAGATCAGTCATTATGTGTGATTTATTTGTTAAAGTGAAGTGTAATCAAAATGTGAATTATGTTAAAATAAGAAAGTTTACGGATGACGGTCTGGAGATAACAACACAAGATGCTCTGATTTCAAGTAAGTTCAGCAATTATAGATTTTTTTTTTTGTTTTGTTGTAACAGTAAAGAGACAATCTGTATGATTAGCGTTTTATCCTCGTGATAGGATGGTATTTGGTCCTGAAGATTATATTTTATGCACATAGAAGATAATCATGCATAAGATCTAAGCATAACTTTAAACCGGCTTTTGTGTCGATCTCAACAAACCAATTAGTTTTCTGTTTTCACAGTCAGATTTATTAATAATCACCATGAGTTACTCAATTATATTAATAGTGTGTCTTAATTAAAGGAAAAACTTTGCAACTTTGAGACTAAGCAGGATTTTGAGATAAATTGTATCCGTTAATTTAACACAGATTATCTTTTCTGGGTTAATATGCAAAATATAATTCCGTCTCTTATAGTTGCATCTGAATCCAATTTAACGGGAGACATTGTGTTGAAAGATCGTGATGGCGCGGTAATAAAACCTGAGGATTTGCTGGCCATCATATTTCAATATAAAATGTGCAACTGTTTTTTGATCGAAATAAGCTCATCAAATCCAGAACGTGGCGTATTGCGTAGGTGTGATGCTGCATTTGGTGCTCAGCTTATAATTATCAGTGAAGTAAATATTAATTAATTTGTTACTGCATATTGTATCCTCTGAACTCAAATTTTAATAGTCTCTGAAAGAATACTTGAGGGAGAACGAATGTGCGCATATTTTGGAAGAATATTCCAACAGTGCCTCTTTGAAAGACTCATCAAGGAGAGAGATGGTCAGAGCAGCTGTTAGTTATATAAGAAAAATGTGCGGTAACTACCCGAATAGAGAACAAAAGATAGCGTTAGCAAAAGCAATAATTTCCCTCTTTCCTGTTTATTCTGTTGTTTGGTGGAATTGTTAGTAACCGATTGTAATGAATTCCATAAGAAAACTTTTACAATCGAATCATTTTAGGAACTTTTCTATAATCCGGAGAAAAATTCAGGATATTTGGTCTCAAAGTTAAAGAATTATAATTGCAAACGAATGAAACATGAAGGTGATGTAGAAAGAAACAAGTTGGGTAGACAGACCTATGCTCATGGCAGAAGGGTTTTGTACTTAACTTACAAAATGCAGTAACCAGCAACGAATAAAATCATGAAACATGTCAAAGACGATTTTATTTGAGAAAATGTGAAATTCGAGGTTCATACTATTATTAACAAAGTTCAACGCATTTTGACTTCTGAGGTATTTGTTATAGTTATACCCATAAATATCTCCTTTGATAATTTTTTCAGATTTTTTAAGATCACGGGTGTCCACTCGCGAGGGAGGAAACACATTTTTCATGTATTTCCCCCCCTGTGCCCCAACTGAAGCAAAAACGGTCAGTTTAAGAACTGTTTTGAAAAGCTCGCATAGAGAACTTTCAATTGATACTCATATCGGCTACCTTTCATGAAATTTTTTTTCAGGGGCCACTCTTCTGTACTGTAATCATCGATTCATGGCCTATTTTTTCGAATCCTAGAATGGTTACAAAGCCCTTTTGCTAGGAGCTCTCTCCTGCCTCTTCGACTTGTTTCAATTGTATGTACTCATCTTCATGATATCTATCACTCCTGAAATTTTCATGCAAATTCTAGCAAAGCTGTAGTGTCTAAGTCGGTAAAAAGCGCATATGGCTCCATAGTCATATGTTTCCATAGTAATACAGGGCATATTGCTCCATAGTAATACAGGAAAATTCAAATCGCTATAACTTCGGTAAATACCATTCGATCTTTATGAAACTTTCAGAAAAGATCAATATTATAAATAGTCATCTGTTTACTAAATTTTATTGAATTTAAGGGTACCATTTATATTTTATTCAAGAAAACATAAAATCGATAAATCATACTATTACTAACAAAGTTGAGTGAATTTCGACTTCTCATGTATTTGTTGTTGTTGTACGCATGAAGGCCTACATTCATGATTTTTTTCAGATTTTTCGGATGGAAGGTGTCCAATCGCGAGGGGGGGGGGGGGTACGCGAAAAGTTCGTACATTTCCCCTTCCCCTGCCCCCCTCGGTACTTATAAGGCAATTTTAAAACTCGTTTGGATAAGATCTCATTGAGACCTTTCCAACGACACCCTACTCGACTACCAATGGTGAACATTTTTTTGAGGGGTCACCTCCCTATATGGGGAGACCCCCCTTAAACGCCTTTGAAAAATTTTTCCACCCTTGAACTTTCAAGAGGTCACCACTTCTGACCTTTCTACAAAGTTTCATGGCTGTAGCCTCTATAGTTTCGGAGAAAAAGTGCTGTGACATACAGACGGACGGACGGACGGACGGACGGACGGACGGACGGACGGACAGACGGACACAGGTCGTGATTGCAATAGGGTTTTGTATTTTAGTACAAAACCCTAAAAAGCAACGCAAATCGATCGAAATAGAAGAAGTTGAAGAGACAAGAAGCAACGATAGATTACCAGAAGACGATATCGAATTTTTCCAAAATTGTGTTGTATCTGAACAAAAAGAGTTAATAAAAAGTAAACTCAGAAGGACACTATCACAGAGGATAAAATTCTGCGAGGCAAACAATGACATAAAACAATACTTTCCTATTTTCTTATACGAATCCGAATTTGTAAGCTTTTTATTTCTATTTATTATAAAATTTAGAAAACTAAAGACTTTTTTCTAGATATCGTATGATTTTGAACTTCGGTATGGTGAAAAATCCAATAATTTAGCGGAAAAGTGGCATAAGTATGCAGTTGTTATTGAAGAAATACAAAAGGAATTAACGGGTTGTACTGAAACTTCTATAAGTGGTAATAAATTTGTTTATGATTCATTAAAGTTTACGAGAATGTAATTTTTAAACTACAGATTGGAGTTCGGAAATAAGGCCATTCTTGTGTCTTTTAAAGTTGCTACCTTCCACTGCATCTGGAATCAAGGGGAAGCACTTAAAGCGTTCCAACTTTAAGAAGGCAATACAAAAATTCATCCACTTTGAAAAGGTAAAATATATTAACATGTTATGCTCAAAGTCATGAAGTCTTTGTTTTGGTTCCCAGGTTAATCAACCACAGGAGAACTATTCGGTTTCTTCACAGCAACCTGTAATAATTGCAGTTGGCCCGAACAAATTAGCGATAAGTCAGTACTTCCTGTATATAGACAATAATATTATAAGTATCCCTTTTGATTATAATTTTATGCAAGCGTTTGATCTACTTTTCAAAAGCTTCTATATTTTCAATATTGAATTTGACCAAAGCGTGAAAAACTTCTTTAATTGTTTTGCCATATTCATATATGAAATTTCGAAAGCTGACTGTGTTCCAACGACACGACAATTAGAAATAGATTCTAAATTTAAGAATAAGCTTAATAGCCTGGAGATACCTTTTCAAAATCATGAAAACATTACAATTTATATCCTTGCCTTATATGTATTATGTTTATGTAGTTTAAGTATGTTTACATAGACGAATCGTCTCTCAGATGTATACGTAAGATTAAGGCTATGCAGAAATTTAACTCAGTATACCTATTTATGCATAAGATTAAGATTTTTACTATTATATATGCGTAAGATTAAACCTTCGCGTCAATTTGACGAGAATATCTTTCTCGGATTCAAAACATTTTTCGTTCTTAAAAATCAAGATGGATTATTTTTGCTTTATATGTAAAATGAAATTCAGGCAAATATCTTTTGTTATATTTCACCTGCGAAATGCTCATTTTTTAAACGAAAAATCTGGCATTACTCTAAAGTGTATTGTGTCTGAAATATGTGATAGAGAATTCTGCTCTTATAGTGGGCTTCGTAGACATGCAGCACAATGCAAAGCTTTAAATCAGCAACAGTTTTCATCGGTAGTACCTGTTGAAAATTTGAAAAGTCAAATCAATCCCGGTCAAAGCGCTGCAAAACATATTGAAAATCAAAGCAATAATGATCAAGCATACTCCCTTCAAAAAACACTTCAACAAAGAATGTTGTTATCCGAAACAATATCCGAATTTTCGTGCTTGCAATGTCCTTAGCAATAACTCAAACAAATGTTGATAAAATAGTCAAAGTAACAAAAGACGTTTTTTCAGAAGCATTTAAGACAATTGAAGCCACCATATCTGTTTCACATAAAAATGATGATGGAACTTTACTTGAGGTTATGAGGAACACAAGGCTAGAGATTTTGAGAGAACTAAGCCTTTTCACATCATCATATATAGGAAAAAAGGAATTGGTTTCTAACGAATTTTATGTTACTCCTATCGAAAAAAGTATTGGCGGTCGGTGGGATAAGAAATTTATTAAAAAACAAAATTCTTCTTTACCAATATTTAAACAGTGTACGTTTCAATATATATCAATCATCGACACACTGCAAACAATTTTTAAAAATAGCTCATTTAAACATCTTTTCTTTGGTTCCCAATGTTTATGTAATGCTGAGCTTTTCGAAAATTTCTGTTGTAGCGAAAATTATAGTAAATATAATTTTTTTAAAGAAAACGAAAATGTCATACTTCTACAACTCTTTTATGATGATTTTGAGGTTGTTAATCCTCTGGGAAGTAAAACTGCGATTCACAAGATTGGAGCAATATATTTTTCAGTTCGAAACTTGCCATACGAGTATAATTCTTGTCTAGATAATATACATTTAGTTGCACTTTTTTATGCAGCTGATTTAAAAAATGACTTTGTAAATTTCAATACAGTTTTACAGCCTATTGTGGAAGACTTAGTATCTTTAGAATCAACTGGAATCTACATAGATGGAAGAAACATAAAGGGTACACTAGTATCCTTTTCACATGACAACCTTGCAGCAAATTTAGCACTTGGATTCGTGGAATCATTTCGGGCATGTTTTTATTGTAGAATATGTGAAATGCATCGGGATGAAGCACAATATACAATAACTCAAATAAACCGCCTTTTAAGAACCCGCTTACATTATGATAATTTGCTTTCTGATGAAAAAAGTAAGTCGTTCTCAAATTATCAGGATTCTAAAGGAATTAAAAACTATTGCAAACTAAATGAGCTAAAATATTATCATGTAATCGAATCTAATAATGTCGATCTGATGCATGACATTTTAGAAGGAGCTATACCATTTATTCTTAAACATGTGCTAAAATTTGCTATTAACAAACAAATTATGAGTTCCATCGATGTAAACAGAAAAATATCTTCTTTCAATTTTGGATACCTTCAGCGAGAAAATATTCCGTCCTCAATAAACCTTGAAAAATCTGGAAATTCAATAGGACTTTCCGCGTCTCAAAATTTATGTTTGATTCTATATTTTCCATTGATATTTATAGATATTCAACACTTAATACCAGATCTTTGGGTGGGAATTACTTCTTTACTAAAAAAAATTGTATCTATTGCTGTCACCATGCATTCCGAAGAGTTCTATTGAAGTACTGGAAGACTTAATAGCTAATCATTTAAGTTTTATTATCAATTATTTGAAGTTGCCATTACTTCCAAAACATCACATGCTGACACACTATCCTTTAATAATTAAAAAGTTAGGACCAATCGTTCATACTTGGACGATGCGCTATGAAGGTAAACATAGATTTTTTACTAAGGAAAGCGCTGGTATAAATAATTTTATCTATATTTGTAAGACGTTGGCACAAAGACATCAGCAAAGAATGTCAATTGTTTGGAGTGATTTATCTTTTAAAAAAACATTTCAATTCGGAAAACTGTCAAAAGTAGATAAATCAGAAATGACTTCAGTTGCGAAAATTTATTTCGAAAATTTGAATGGGGATCGCAAAGAGGAACTATACGAGTATACTATGAATTGGCTAAAACAAATTCACGGGTTTACTTATAGGCTAAAGTTTTACTTATTTTTGACTGTTGAAAACGATATTTTTAAGTTTGGTTCAGTACAAGCCATTTACTATTTACATAATACCATCCATTTCGAATTAGATTCGTATAGAAGTACTGGTCTGAATGAAGTTACACATGCATTTAAGGTAGTACCTGAGAACACAAAGATAATTATGGAGTTTAACGAACTTAAACATGTTAAGCCGTATGAGAGCCATTGTATCGAAAACGACACATGGATGGTCGTGCCTTATTTATTACCAAATACTTTAGCTTAACTTTTTTATGAATGAATATGTTTAAGTTTTTAATGCAATGAATATCTTTAAGTTTGTGATATATACCTACAACGAATAAAAATGTTTTTTTTTGAAAAAAAAAATTACTTTTTTTATTGGCCCTATTTAGTAGGGCATTGATACTGAAACGATTCGAGCTCAATCTGAAATCGGATCTTTATAAACAAATAGTTTAGAACTCAATAATTACGAGTAAGTATAGAAAATAGTAACGCATGAAGGTGGCATTTTAATCTACAGTCGACTATATTTCAATTTATTGTGGATTCAATTTTAGTATACTCCGATATAAAAAAAACTAATCTGATTAAAGTTTAAAATATAAGAGTATAGTTTACGGTAGGGATTGTAATACTCATTACATTAAATTATAATAAAATTTTGGTGTCGTCATATATGTAAACCAATTTAGCATTGAAAATAGCCCAAGGTATATCTGAATAGTTTAGAATTCAATAATTTAGTATTGAAAATAATAATCCATGAAGGTTGAATTTTAACCTTGAGTCGATTATATTCTGATCTATTGTGGATTAAGTTTTATATCCTCCGATTGAAAAAAACTAATCTAATTAAAGTTTAAAATATAATGAAGTCTAGTTTACGGTGGGAATTGTAATACATTCAATATATTAAATTATAATAACATTTTGGTGTCGTCATATATGCAAACCGATTTAGCATTAAAAATAGTCCACGATTTTTAACTGTGTGCTAAGTGTTGAACAAATAAGAGTTGGTTAGATAAGCGTACTAGTTAGACCAAGAATGGGGCTAACTCGTTGCTTCAGATTGTAGACGGTAGTCCTTATTCCGCTAAAATGTATTTAAAACCTTAATAAAAGGTACACCGAGTGAAGCCAGGAAATTCTGTTTTTTGTTTTTGTCAATAAATGTCTAATACGTCTTACTCCTTCTTTTAACTAGTTTTATTTTCGTATGTAATTCTCATACAATAGTTATATAGCGCATAATTTTATTTTTTAACAGTTTTACTTTCAACACAAGTCTCTAACGACGTATTCTTAACAAACAACTTTACTGTTTGTCATAGTTTAGTGAACTAAAAAATATTTTTATTTTTTCTTCATTTGACAATTCAAATTTTTCTACGACTACTATTTCTTTTTGTGTGGATTTTATGAAAATGTGGAATTTAATTTATAAGTAATGTAGAATACGCTACACAGATGTCTAGGCTTCAATCATACCAAAATAACGTGCAATGGCCCGGACCGAAGCAAAATATGCAGGAAATGTGGCCTCCTAGGCCATCAAGCATCAAAACGCGATGCGCTGCCTAGCTGTATAATATGCAGAGAAGAGCATGTGATTTGGCTCATATCTTCGGTTCCGGTAGATTTCCTGCTTTTGGATGCCCTGAAATGTAAACGAACAAATAGAAAATGAGGGTAACTCAGGGCAACCTTCAACGTTGCAAGGCAGTGGAATACCTACTCACACAGCTCACTCGAGAGACTCAGACGCAACTAGTGCTAATCAGCGAATCACCCTGCAAACGGAATCCCAAGATCTAGTTCACGGACTTAATTGGATATACTGCTATCTGGGTTGCTGACCTCACGCAAGTCTGTATGGATAAGAACCACGGATATGAACATTGTTAGCTGTTGCTTGTCACCAAATTTTTCCAGAAGAAAATGTGACCTTCTCAAATTTGCTATTCACACATTATTCAATGGTTACCACACAAAGGTGATGACTGTCGGCTTAAATAGTTCAAATATTTAATTTTAAAAGATTTCCATAATAGTTTGGTCAGCACTTGCGTTGCCATTAATATATACATTTTTAGTTTTTTCTGAACCATCAAAGGCCGCCACTTTGAACTTGGGCGTTAGCCATTTGATTGTTTTCACAGATATCAGTCGTCTAGTCTGAAATGCTGTGCTGAATCTCATTCGAATTGGAGTTTCACTCTGAACAGCACAAAAAATTCCGAGTTTTATTGAAGGCGGCTGCTAAAAATACTAAGATGACTTTTTATTTGTCATTCGATTTGCATAATTTTTTGCAGGTTAAGTTAACTTGTCTAGTAACTTATTATTGCAAGTTGCATTAGAATCTGTTGAGATGCTTGGCTGCTAGAGGGCTACAAAAATAAAAAAAAAAAAATTTCAAGTCGGCCCCTGTATAGGGTGCCCCGCCTTTAACACCATAAAATATTTTCTTGCACTGCAGATTTTGAGAGGCACCACTTTTGACCTACGTAGAAAATTTCATCATTCTAGCCCATGTGGTTTGTTAGAAAACTTTCTGTGACACATGAGCGGACGGACGGATGTATGGACGGACGGACAGGCAAACAGGTCGTGATTTTATAAATTTTTAGGATATTGTAAAAATATTTTACAATATCCTCGACATGGTCTGCTTTATGAATACTTCCAGGTTAAGCCCATTAAAACGTTTCCATGAAAAATATTCATTATTTCAGTTGCTACTAGAATAGCGAATTGCGCTTATCTTCTAACCTTTGGGGGCCGCCATTTTGAATGCATGCGTTTGATTTTGGATTATTTTAAGACTTTGTATTAGAATCTCATCAATCAATGCGCCAAATCTTGTTCAAATCGGGGTTTCACTCTGAGAAATTTACCTAAGGCTTATCGTGGAAATGGCAGCCAGGCTAAACTTAATTAACCTCAACGAAGGCTCACTTGCCACATATGAAAGGCTAGGTTTTGGTGAGTCAATCCAAGTCGTGACCATGTCTTCAGAAGACCTCGCTGCCTTTGTGAAAGGGTGGAAGGTCATGAAGCAGTACACTGCAAGCGATCATAACTTCATAGCTTTCAACATAATAGCAGAACCAACGAAATGAATAGACCATGCAAAACCTATGGTTGGAATATTAGCAAGCGAGATAAATGTAAATTTATTGAATCAATAAATCATTCAAAGGAGCTTCCTGGTGAGACTCCTGCAGCAAAGCAGGCTCACCGGTTGACTGATGAAGTTGCAGTTCTCAGACGAAACGCCTTCCTACTTCGGCGAAGAGCAACACGAGCAAGAAACAGACCTGAGGTAGCAATACTTGCTGCGGAACACCTCGTAGCTAAAAAGAAGCTTTCTAGGGCTATTAATAAAAGCAAGGCGCTGAATTCGTAAGCGCTATGCCTAGATATATACACTGACCTATGGGGTGATGGCTACAGGATAATAGTATGTCAGCCAAGCGGTATAAAACCTAGCACCGTACTTGAAGCCAACGAGTTGTGCCACATTGTTGATGCTGTATTCCCAAGACATCAAGAAAGGAGGGATAAGCCGCACGCCCTACTGGAATGCAATATCCATGAAATCACCGAAGAAGAACTTTCGGATGCCATCTCGAAATGAAAAAATTGAGCGGTCCAATTCGAAACCCGCGATGGACCGAGAGAGAACCGAACCACCGCCGGTATTGCTCAAGGGTTTATTCTTGGGCCTGATCTGTGGAATGCAACCTATCATAAGCTAGTGTGGATAGAAATGCCACGAGACACCTTCTTAGTTGGATATGCCGATGAAGTAGGGGTAGTGATAGCACGAATGGTGGGCCTTGAGCAGCTGGCTTGGCAATCATGGGCTTGAGTTCACAGGGGTGAAAACCGAAATTGTCATCTTAACAAGGAAAAGAATTCCAACTAATCTGCCAGTCACGATTGGAAATCAAATTATAGCCACTTCTCATGCAGTGAAATATCTAGGAGTGACCCTTGACTTGAAACTCACCTACTGGGAGGACATCCGTAATGCAAGTAAAAATGCTGCAAAGCCGATAGCAAACCTAATGGCGAATATCGGGGGGTCTCGTCAATCAAGGCCACGGCTCTTTATGTGGATTGCTCATTCCGTAATGTTCTAAGGGGCAGATATATGGGCTGACGCAATGACATGTAATAAATAGCAATAAAGCCTATTGAATGTTCAAAGAAATGCAGCATTTAGAATGGCGAGTAGCTACCGAACGGTTTTGGAGAGCGCAGCACTGGTAATTGCGAGTGTTATCTCTATTGACCTACTAGCTATAGAATGGAGAAGCATCTACCTACAAAGTAATCTAACAGGGCGGGCACGAGCTGTGCCTGCAGCTCGAGTGCACACAATTATCACATGGCAAGAAAATTGGAGTGTAAACACTCAAGGCCAGTGGACGGCCAGGATAATCGAAAACATCAATCCATGGATTAGCCGAGATCAAGGAGAAGCAAATTTTTTATTTGAACAAGCTGCCCTCAGGCTAGGGATATTTTCGAAACTATCTGCATCAGGACTGGTAAGTAAGGGATCCTTTCTGCCATTACTGCATAGAGCAGAAGAGTTATTGCATAGAGCAGAAGAGAAGAAGAGCAGAAGAACACATGCAGATGGCTCCACGATCAAACGGTGGCTAGCCCCATAGAAGCAGATCGGGATATAAGAAGGAAGGAAGAGGTACTAGATGGGAATGGAACACTTGGTCAGGGACTTCAGACAGTGCAAACAAAAGAAGCGAGGAAAGCCGCAAAAAAACGACCTCAAACTGTGCTAGAAAATAAACTTCGCATGGACGCCCAGCAAGAAAAGAGACCTGCGACCAAACAGGAGGAAAAGTCGCGATAAGGACCCCGGTAGCAGGCATTGCTCGGTAAACCCCAAGATGGCCGATCCTACGCAAATTTGTTGCGGAATATCAGAGAAAATGTAAGACTCAAAGTACGACCAACCCAATCAGGTTTCGTTCTGGTTAAATTCGGAGCATAGGCTAACAATAAAGAAGCAAGTCCTCAGCCATAGCACAACAGTAGCCTCGCTCAAACTGATGGTAAGGATCGAAATAAGAATCATTGACTACCTCGCGGATCTGGCCGAGGTAGAAGAGGCCACCAAAAGGGAACTCCATAACGTGGACAGGATTAAAGCGAGGCTGACACGTATGGCTATCATTGACTTGGCCGAAAAGGACGCTGAACGGTTTCTGAATAAGGGCAAAGTAAGAATAGTGTGGGTGCTCTGCACGATAGCGCCAAGAGCAGCGTCTCCTCAATGCTTCAAATGCTTTGGCTATGGTCACATAACACAAGTATGCTAAGGACCCGATAGGAGTTCCATATGCTACTATTGTGATGAAATGGGACATAAAAGGAAAGACTGTACAAAGGAGACACACTGTATGCTTTGCAAGGATGCTGATCCCAGACTGAAACTTGGGTACGCCAGAAAAATGTTGGGTTTTCCAGGAAGCCTTAGTCAATGAAAAATCAGAACGTCGATAATCCATATCATGCAGGTGAACTACCCAAAACCTCTGATTGATTGGCATGAAAGCCTACATTTTGCTGCTGAGTGAGCAATGCGACGATAAAAGTTCTGCATCATGGTATCCTGAAAAACTTATACTGCCACCATCTGGGTTCGAAACAGTGATTTCTTGGCATTGAGCTGTCAATGGCGGGATGGATTTCTTGAGGGTTTGGTGCTCAATTACTATAGTATGTACCTAGCGACGAATGAGCCCATATCTTTTTTCAAAGCTATGCTTAATACTTTGGATGGCGCCGTCTCGAAGCCATATAGCAGCGTGTGCTTTGGGGAAGACTTCAACGCTAAGGCAATCGAATGAGGCATGCCTTTAACAGATCTGCGGGGGAAATGAGTCCTAGAAATGGCGACCAGGATGGCGCTGGTCATACTAAGCACTAGAAAAATGCCAAACATATGCCATATTGGCTATAAAGGAACCATACGAGACGTGACATTCACCTCGGAGTCCTTAGTACAGAGGATACACAATTGGAGAGTATTAGAGGACTACTCAGCCTATGATTATCAGTGCATTCCGCTTGAGATCCATGATGCCTCTCGACGTCCATGCTCTCGAACTTTTACAGTTGAATGGAACATAGGAAGGATGAACGTCTAGAGGTTCATCGTGGTGCTGCACTGTAGGGTGATTCGCGAGCACAGAAGAATTCGCAGCTCAAGACGTGGTGAACTCAACGATGAACATCGTTACAACTGCTTGCAGTGCTTCTATGCCCCTTAAAAAGCCCAGCACGGAAAACCCCTAGTGTACTGGTGGTCAACTGAAATCACTGAAAAGCGAAGGGAGTATCACAAGCTTCAGTGTGAGGCTCAACGCGCACAGAACGATAACGAGGCATGCAACTGGTTAGCAATATATAAGTCGGCCAGCAAATACCTTCACGAATTGATTAACAATAGCAAGGCTCCTTTTTGGCAAGATCTAGTGGACAATGTGAACAAAGGTCCGTGGGGTTATGGCTACAAGCTGGGGGTTTCCCTGCCCATTCCTTCTATATTGGCACTGTCCATGATGAAACAACAATCGAGTGCCTACTCGTTAGACGGCCCGAACTGGAAGAGGCAATCACAGTCCTATCATTGAAAATAACGAAGGCTCCGAGTCCTGATGGTATTCCAGCTGAAGTCTTGCAAATTGTCTATGACCATTGTGCTGACATGCTGCTCAGCATATTTAACGCTTGCCTAGGCGATCAGGTTTTCCCGGTACGATGGAAGGTGATGAGGGTCGTGCTGGTCAGCAAAATGAAGGGGAATTCCGAATCGCCTTCTGCATACCACCTGTTATGCATGCTAGACACTGCAAGGAAAGTGCTAGAAAAACTCATCAAGGTAAGACTCACTGGCGCGATTCATGCTGCTGTGGGCCTATCTCCTAGGCAGTATGGCATTAGAGCAGGACGCTCCACCATTGATGCGATTGCAGAGGGGGTGAGTGCGGTCCAAAAGGCAGAGGCATATAGCCGCACCAAGTTACGGATCATTCTGTTGGTGACACTCCATGTTAGGAAGCCTTCAAATCCATTAGATGGGTAGATATTCTGGACACACTGGAAACCTCTTTTCCAGTTGCAGAATATCTGATGTGGCTTTTGAGGGACTATTTGAAGGACTAAAGCCTGCTTTGTGAGACGCTGCAGGACCGATGAAGGATAGAAGTTACAATGCATCGTCAAACAGGCGATACTGAGGCTAGGTGTGCAAATGCGCCAGATAAAAGACTGAATGACTGCTCGCGGTCTAGCACTGGAGAAAGCCGAAGTGGTCATACTGAAAAACAATGGAATTCTCAGAGTCAAGACGATCAGTATAGGGAAGTACTGGTTGAGTAGAAACCATGACTAAAATACCTGGAGTTACTGATCGACTCGGAGATAAGTATCATTAAACCAATCACGGCAACGGCTGACAAAGCTGCTTCAGGTGTATTGACTCTGAATTAGCTTGCGGCCAGCGTAAGGGAACCCAAAGCATCTAGAAGACGACTTTTGATGAGATCCGTAGGGTCGTTGCTAATGTACAGAGCAAATATATGGGGCGACACTCTCAGCAAAGAACTGTACTGAAAACGCTTGATACAGGTAAAGAGAAGAGGAGTACTGCAGATTGCAACTTCATATCCAGCAGTCTCTGGTTTATTGGTGGAAGTTATTGAAGGCGTGATACTTATCGCCCTCCTTGCGAGAGCACACCGTACTATCTACTTGCGTCGAAGCGAAGACACGAGAGAGGCAGTTGCCCGCGAGGAGAGACAACACTCATTCAATCATTGGCAGCATTTCTGGGTAAACCGGGTGGCCAGAGCTCAATCGAACGCTCGATGAGATTGACTTCTACCTGACCCGGCTCTTGAGCGGGCATGGGTGTTTTCAGTCTTACTAGCCCAAAATTTGGTAAGGCGTGACCCCCCGAATGTACCTTTTGCGCAGGAGAAAAAGACGATGCCTGCCACACATTTTTTGCGTGCAAAAGATGGGACAAACCGTGCTGGGATTTCTACAAGGAAACAGGAGAGTTCTCCGTGGATAGTCTTATTTGGGAGAAGCTTAGATCGGTTGACAAATGGAACTGTGTGGTACATTATGCGCGGCCAATTCCAAAAGAAAAAAGTATTTACAGTAGCTGTGCTTGTCAAGATTGGGGGGATTACATTTCCGGTGATCCCTCTTCCTTCCTCTCTTTCCGGTTAAAGAGGGATCCCCAACTTGATTCCGAATTACTGTGTCAAACGGTTCCAGGCTAGGTTCTGAGAATGACATGGAAAATTATTAGTGAGTAGTCTTGCATGGCTGGAAGCTCCAAACTTAGGGCGTGAATAGGCTTTATTTCTGAACCAAAAAAAAGCCGACTAATCGAATGTGTTGCTCAGATCAACTTTCATAAAAAATGCTATAATCAAATGATTAAATAATTAACTTTGAAACTTTGCGAGAATCGCCTTGCTGAGTTATGTATCAAATAGTTTAGTACTACATTCTATCGCAGCAGCCATAAGTGCTATCGTTTCAGTCATATTGTCAGCAATGAATCAACATGAAATCTGATCTATACATTAACCCTCTGTAGCGCGGTGTGATATTTCAGTCACAAGGTGATTCTTTGCCTACCACAATTCAAATAATTTTTCTAGTCCCTTTTGAGTCAATGTAACATTCGCGTAACAGACCGATTTATCGATTTAGTATAGCACAAAAAATGTAGAAATGTGCAAGCCAGTGTTCGCCGGCCGATCAGTTCAAACCACCTACGTGCTTTTGAAAAATAATTTAAAAATAGAAGAACGTGATAAAAACTGTTTGTTTTTTTTAAATTTATAAGGAAAATACATGTTCTATGTGGTGTAGATAAGGTTTTTGTGCAATTGAAATATTTTGATGAGTTTGACTTTCTGACATGTTTGTATCAAAAATGTTACATTGCCTAACTTGGGTAAATTATTCTTTGTTATACGGGTACTAATGAAATATATTATTTTTCTTTTTCAAGATGGCTCTTCTTCGTCTTCGGGATGACAAAGTAGCCAAGTTGGTAAATACATACGAGGACAGTGAAGATAGCTTTGAAGATGATGATAACAGCGTTGTAGATCCAGATTTTGATGGTGAGAATTCGATGCAGCAAGAGGAGTAATCTTGTTGAGATAATTCATCATGACGATGATAGTGTCTACATCTACTACTGCTGATGTGTCAGCTGGATTGCGCTCAGCTCAACTGGTAGGATGTGCTAATAAATCTCGAAAACTAAACGTGAAATGGAAGAAAGAATCTGCTTTTGAATGATGAGCAGTTACATTTCCTAGGAAACGAAAACTTACCAGCAGATATATTAGAACTTGACACGCCAGTCCAGATATTCTTGTTTTTATTTACCACGGATTTGATTGAATTCATTGCAACACAAACTAATTTATATATTGTGCAGAAGGATCCCAATAATACTTTTCACATTTCCACAACGAACATTCAGCAATTTATTGGCATAGCGTATCTTATGTATTTGAATTACCTTGAATTCCAATGACTGGTGACATTAGATTTCCGTTTTTTGTGGAGTCTCTGGGTTCGTTTACAAAATTGAACCTGAAACAGACTCAGAAAATGTGGTACTGCCCCATGTGCCTGATCTGGGTGCCTCTTCAAATGTTGTCATGCGTCTATTACGAGAAATACCTCGCAATCAAATTCATAAACTGTATTATGACAATTACTTTACATCTCTGCCGTTGTCGAAAAAGGATTCCTGATTGTAATTTACCTACTGACAAAGAAATGTCTAAAAAAGACAGAGGTTATTCTATTGAGTATGTTGCTGATGTCAATGAAGTGGATAATTCAACTGTATTCTGGAAAGATAACAAAGTAGTGAATTTAGCTTCAAGTTTTTTTGGAGAAATGCCAAAAGCCCAGGTGAGGAGGTATGAAAAGAAGAACAAGCAGTACATATCAATTGATCGTACACATATTATTGGAGAATACAATCGCCACATGGGTGGCGTAGATCTAATTGATAGCATCATGGGGCTCTACAAAATAGAACTTCGCAGTAAGAGATGGCAGGTCCACTTGTTTTACCATGTATTAGATTTGAGTATGGGAAACGCGTGGCTTCTTTACAAAAAAATTGAAAAAGCAAAGGGCTTGGACGACAAATTATTGAACATATTTTCGACTTGAAGTTGCCACAACTTTATGTAAGCTTGGTGTGCCATCAAAACTTAATACCCGTCAATCCATAGAAACTGAAATTCAAGCAAAATGACACAAAGGTCCTGCACAACACGTTCCTCAAGAGGCAGTCAGGCAAGACCAGTCAGGACACTGGCCTGTTTGGACAGAAAAAAGAATTCGATGCAAATTCCTAAAGGGCTCTGGAGTCTCGCAAGCAATGTGCGAGAAATGTGCAGTTGCTCTATGCTATGATAAACAAAATAATTGCTTTAGGGATGCATCAGACTACGACTATTTAGCCGCACTTCTGTCGCAAGTTACACATGGTTAAATGGAAGCCCGCACACTGCGATTTTCGACAATTTTGTCCAGGTCGGCAGTCGCAGGAATTCGCGATTTTTCCTGAAACCAGTTTAGCAGGTAGTTTCTATGATACTCGCGCAGGCGCACATCATTTGGACATTTGACGCTGACGTGCATGGAAGTTTCTTGTATAGCGCAGAAATGAGTTAGCGCATGTGTTCCTGGCAAAGACATACCTTCAAATGAGCATTTTAGTTCTGCGCATGCCTGAAGTTCCTTCGGAGATCTTGTCGCAGTGTGTTCGTATTTGCGTCTAAAAATCGCTGGTTACAGCAGAAAAATCGCAATGTCGCCGAACCCTTAGACAATTTCATATGAGTTAAGTTACCGTGTCGATGCAGTGCAACATTTCTGTAACACTCCTTAAAATTTTATTTTTTTTTCGAAATTTATAAAAATAAACAGAATTTCGAAAAACACGTGTATTTTTATTTATTTAGATGAATGATTCTCACTACTTATTTTAAAATTTTAAGATGTTGCCCTATAGAGGGCTAAGGTATGTTCAAAATATCAACAAACATTCAACATTGAAATAGAACTATCGATGGGTCAAGTTTTGAATCACAGTCTGCACCTCAGAATAAGAAAGTTATTAGTCTCGATGTAGGAGGTCCTGTGACAAGGGTCCTTGGTCCCAGTATCTTGATAAGGTGGGTCATGAGAGCCTCTCACTTTGCCAGTGGGATCCGACAAGCCAACAACCAAGAATGCAAATTTTGGGAAAAAGATAACTAGGTAGGTTTTACGGTAGTCTCAGATAATGCGCCTTGGCGAGGGCTCACTTAGCTACAAAAGGGTCCATTGTGATACTGCAAATAAACGAACGTGGTCTTTGAATTATGAGAACCACTCTGAGCACTAGACGAACTGATTGGTTCCCCTTAAATTCACCAATGATGAGTTTCCACAACGAACATTCGGCAATTTATTGGCATAGCGTATCTTATGTATTTGAATTACATTTAATTCCAATGACTGGTGACATTAGATTTCCATTTTTTGTGGAGTCTCTGGGTTTGTTTACAAAATTGAACCTAAAACAGACTCAGAAAATGTGGTACTGCCCCATGTGCCTGATCTGGGTGCCTCTTCAAATGTTGAAATGCGTCTATTACGAGAAATACCTCGCAATCAAATTCATAAACTGTATTATGACAATTACTTTACATCTCTGCCGTTGTCGAAAAAGGATTCCTGATTGTAATTTACCTACTGACAAAGAAATGTCTAAAAAAGACAGAGGTTATTCTATTGAGTATGTTGCTGATGTCAATGAAGTGGATAATTCAACTGTATTCTGGAAAGATAACAAAGTAGTGAATTTAGCTTCAAGTTTTTTTGGAGAAATGCCAAAAGCCCAGGTGAGGAGGTATGAAAAGAAGAACAAGCAGTACATATCAATTGATCGTACACATATTATTGGAGAATACAATCGCCACATGGGTGGCGTAGATCTAATTGATAGCATCATGGGGCTCTACAAAATAGAACTTCGCAGTAAGAGATGGCAGGTCCACTTGTTTTACCATGTATTAGATTTGAGTATGGCAAACGCGTGGCTTCTTTACAAAAAAATTCAAAAAGCAAAGGGCTTGGACGACAAATTATTGAACATATTTTTGACTTGAAGTTGCCACAACTTTATGAAAGCTTGGTGTGCCATCAAAACTTAATACCCGTCAATCTATAGAAACTGCAATTCAAGCAAAATGACACAAAGGTCCTGCACAACATGTTCCTCAAGAGGCAGTCAGGCAAGACCAGTCAGGACACTGGCCTGTTTGGACAGAAAAAAGAATTCGATGGAAATTCCTAAAGGGCTCTGGGGTCTCGCAAACAATGTGCGAGAAATGTGCAGTTGCTCTATGCTATGATAAACAAAATAATTCCTTTAGAAAATTTCAAATGAGTTAAGTTACCGTGTCGATGCAGTGTAACATTTCTGTAACACTCCTTAAAATTTTATTTTTTTTCGAAATTTATAAAAATAAACAGAATTTCGAAAAACACGTGTATTTTTATTTATTTAGATGAATGATTCTCACTACTTATTTTAAAATTTTAAGATGTTGCCCTATAGAGGGCTAAGGTATGTTCAAAATATCAACAAACATTCAACATTGAAATAGAACTATCGATGGGTCAAATTTTGAATCACAGTCTGCACCTCAGAATAAGAAAGTTATTAGTCTCGATGTAGGAGGTCCTGTGATAAGGGTCCTTGGTCCCAGTATCTTGATAAGGTGGGTCGTGGGAGCCTCTCACTTTGCCAGTGGGATCCGATAAGCCAACAAACAAGAATGCAAATTTTGGGAAAAAGATAACTAGGTAGGTTTTACGGTAGTCTCAGATAATGCGCCTTGGCGAGGGCTCACTTAGCTACAAAAGGGTCCATTGTGATACTGCAAATAAACGAACGTGGTCTTTGAATTATGAGAACCACTCTGAGCAATTGACGAACTGATTGGTTCCCCTTAAATTCACCAATGATGCTTCAGCTAGCTCGGTGAAGATGTAGGAGCTGCGAAACTACATTCTTCTCTTTGTATGAGCCAAGTTATAAGAGGTGTAGCACTGTTTCCTAAGAATTATAAGAGGTGAAGCACTGTTTCCTTCTCCTTTTTGCATTTACAGTTCCAACAAAAATCGTTGTAAAAGACTCATCCACGTCACATGCCTGCCAAATGAGCAACGCCAAGTCAAGATAAACACCGTTGTGCAGAGAAATTCCCTTCTAAGTTTAAAAAGCTTCCGGGGGCTATTGCTGTCAACAATTTTCCTCAAATATCTTGGGATTGTGCAGAAAGGTTCGTCAACCCAGAGCTTTATCGCGTCCTTTTAGTGTTTTTGTTCGATGGTCAGCTTAACTGAAGCCATTGGAATATACATCTCCGGTAGAAGTGGTTCTGCTTTTACCAGTGCGTCTGCCATGTCTATTGATCTGAACTTAAAGCCTTGATAAGGCTTGTCAAACCACTTCAGTGTCATCGAAGTGGAAGTGTTTGCGATTCTTGAAGCGGCAAACTGGTTTTAATGTCATCAGGTATTCGGAGTGAGTGTTCTAAAATCTAACCAGACTAGCAAGAAAGGAGTACTTCACAGCATTTTGTGTGCCCCCTTATACCGATGTATTAGCATTGCCTGGAGACACACGTAGGAATCGACGACAAAGTACAGATCACATGAACGTTGCGCGACAATGAAAGAGTGACGGAGAGAGTGGTAGTGAATGGAGGTAATTTAAAAAAAAATGATTTGCATTTGCACTGGTAGCCAATGGTATACAGTCTTTTCTTCTGTTGTAATGTACACTTCCTCAAAACTTATCTTCAAATGACGTACGTTTCTCAGCAAAAATCTCATTTGGATGCCAAGTCACAGGGAAACTAAAGAAAACTGCAAGACAGACAATCTGGCAAAAACCAGGTATGCTGCTGCCGGAGTTGTCTTGTAATCTTCTGATTGGGATTCCGATGGCTTTACTCATACTGACTATTAAGAAAGAATACTTAAGTAGTGCACTTAAGTCCTGGGCTGGCAAATGGAGCGATCAGAAGACGATTTAGGACAGCATTTGACATCAGTCACACCAAGGAGCTGTTGCACGCTAAAAGAAAGATGCTCCGGCGAAGCTTTTGGACCTGGTTAAGCTCATCTGGAAGCAAATGTAAGAGTGTCACTTGCTTGTCCAACCAGCCTCAAACAAGGCGGCAAGCAAAAATCAATTTTCCTGGGCCGAGGAGGCAAACAGAAGGTGATATGGTCAGTACCACGCTTTGGCCGTATGTCCGTCCACCCAGCTGCGATACGTTCTGATTTTAAATCAGTACGTATCATAACTGAACGTATCCGTCCGAAGATTCAATCGAAACAAATCTCGTTGCCACCAATTGGATTCGAGCCAGGGACCTTCGGCTTACGTAGAAAGCATTCTAACCACTAAACTACGCGGACTACATAAATGCACTTGGTTTACTTATTTAATTTTTGCTTAAACCAAATTTGTATAAAAGACCGAGAAACCCAAACAATTTCAGGTTCGGCGAGCTAGCTAAGTGGATTCGCTCGAAGCTTTCCTTCTGTCAAGTCAAGTTAAGTTAAAAGTGCTTTATTTAATACTAACCGTTATAAATTTTAAAAGAATATAAAGCAAATTCCAAACAATAACAATAAAAAAACTTAATGGCCCAAATGGCTCTCTAAATTTATACGTTATCATTAACACTTTTCATCAAAAAAAAACTATAACAAATTCAATTAATTAAGATTATTACATATTTTTAAAATTTAATTGGAAAAAGGAGAAAAAACCAACCAACACTATCCTAAAATTATTTATAATTTAAACACAACAGTGAACTTTTATCCTACAGCCAATATGTTGTAACTTATTTCTAATAAAATGCAATCAAAAACTTTATCTTATACTAAAAAAATTCTATAACAATGTACCTAACCTATACCGAATTTTTAATACAAATAAACAATAACACTAAATGTAGCAATAATGAGCTGAAACTTAAAAAACGAAATAACGAAAAAGACCAGAACTGAAAATAAACACGAATAATTTAGACATTGTCATTCAGCCACCAATACCTGGATTGTGCCGTCTCAATTCGATCAGCTTCAACGAATCTAGCAAATGAGTATCTCCATTGAAATTGTTGATCTCGTGAACTCAAGTTCGGAGGATATTTTATCTTCTTATCGGTAGCCCGTCGATATATGTGATATATGACTGGGACGCCGTCAGAATCAAAAACATATCGATTCATGTCCAAATACACGAATGCTTCTGGAGAGATGAAGCCAGTAGCGAGGCAAGTGGCAATATACCCGTCTGTAGGGTGGAACGGCTGTGAAATCCAAGGGTTTTCCCTCACAGTCACAGATCTTGCGATTTCATTCCGAAGAAGCTTCAATATGAAGATATCGACCCTCGTCACTTGAGCAGTTTGATAAATTCTTCTATTCGATATATAATGTTTCCAATCCGTCTCAGGCTTTCTGTACAAACCAATTAATGCACGAAGACATTTCCTTTCGAAAACTCTTAATTTTTCCATAGTACTAGCACTCTGGTTGTACCAGATCTCACATCCATATGTCAAAACTGGTCCAACCAGGGTCTTGTAACAGATAATTTTGGCCTTTTGATCAATGTATCTGGAATGAAAGAGTTTTCGTAGGGCCATAACTACTTTTAGTGCCTTACTGAGCACGATTTTCACATGTTCAGCATAGTACAGATACTGATTGAGACAAACACCGAGGTATCGAACACAGGATTTATGTGGAACTCGTTCTAAACTACGCTCGCCAGCCATGATGTGGAGATCTTTCCAATTACGTTTCAGGTCTTGAATGACCCCTGCAGCGTTGTCCGAAACAAGATTGTTTCACACTTCTGCGCATTGATTTTCATTCGCCAATTGTCAGTGTACAGCTGCACATCATTGAACACTTTTTGGAGATTTCTCTGAACTATTGTAGCTTTTCGGTCAGCCGTATAGATGATCAGATCATCAGCAAACGCTACCAATGATTGCGTTGGCGAGACGTTAAAATTAAAGCCGTTCAATAGTTTGCGAATGAAGATTGAAAAGAGCAGAGGCGCAGTAACTGTTCCCTGCTGTAGACCATTCAAGACCTTGAATTCGCGCATTGTTGTCAGATTTCCATCAGTTACAACAAACGATTTCCCGTATAACATATTACACATCATGGCGACAAGGTGTCTGGGGAACTTGTCCTGAAGGAGTTTAAAAACTAGTCCATCTAATCACACCGTATCGAAGGCTTTCTCCATATCAATGAGACATGCTCCAACGCATTGTCTATCATTTACTTGCCAACAGATGTCTGAGGTTACTTTCGTTATTGCATGTGTGGTCAAATGCCTGGCACGAAAACCAAATTGGCAATTCGGCATCAACTCATATTCCTCGATGTGAGCGTTTAATGCTCTGTTGAGTATCACTTCAAACACCTTGCTGATGTTAGGCAGCAAGCTGATTGGGCGATAGCTTTTAGGGTATGAAGATTCTTTTCCTTTCTTCCAGATCGGAAATACCTTAGCCTTTTTCCACTCATTTGGGAAATATGAATTGCTCAACATGTTGTTGAACAATATGCAATAGTTCCTAATAGCAACCTCCGGCAAATGTCGGAGAACTACATTTGGAATACCATCAGTACCACATGATTTCTTGTTGTTTATCTTGCGAAATATGAAACACAAGTCTTCAAAGCTGACAAAATAATCAACAAGATTTAAGCTCAGTATGAGGTCAGATGATAATGTTTCATTGAAATGAAGAATTGATTGGCCGTTCAGGCTTGATTTGAAGTCGGAAACTTTTGCTTCAACGACTTCTGAAAAAATTTCGTTCCCTCTCTCAGGGTTTGGTAGATGAACCAATTCAAAATGTGTTCCAATCAGGGCAAGTTTATCCAACCCTTTACATATAATCCTGTTTCCATTTCTATCCGGAGTCGTACTATCATTTTCGATACCAGCCCTATCGAGAAAATTTATCTCATCACTAGTGACTTCAAGATTCGATACCTTCACTCGAGACTTCTTGCGGAATATGCTATTCACTTTCGCGAACATGCCGTCTGGGTCCTGTGGGCTAATAACCGTCAATTTTTCCACCCATTGATTGCTGACCTCACTCCTGAAGTATGACCGGATTAAGTTCCGGACATTCTTCAGGTGTAATTTCAACAAAGCCAACGAGGGATGGTTGTAGTCCAAAAATCGCCGATAAATATTGTTGACGCGTGTGAGAAGAAGGCTTTTCAATCTTTTTAACCTTGTGATGCTTGGTGTTTCATATCCCTCCATGTTGTTTCGATGTTTAATCTTGGGAACTACTTTCTCAATCGTTTCCAACGTCAGCTTCTCTAACTTCGACAAATAGACATCTATTTCATCGTTAGTTAGATTCCTGTCATTAGAAACCATTGAGCAAGAGTTGCCACCATCAGAAGGGGGACATTGCTTCTTGTACTCGCGATTAAACTTCTTCTGAAACTTTCCCCAGTCTGTTTTTTTGAAATTCAACCGATGATTTTCGTGTTGAACTGGAATGAGGAAGAATTCATCCCTGTGATGATTGATTTCCATTACGATTGCGTTATGGTCGCTATCATAAGGAAGCACCTGCAGTTTCCGTTGAGGACTATGAAAGTTGAATTCAAGTCTTGCGTCAGCAATTCAAAGGTCCAAATATGAATTTGTCCTAGGGTATGTTGGAAACTACGACCCATATCGATTGCACCTGTATTCAATTTGGTTCTCTGTTATCCACGATTTCAGGAATACACCTCTTGGATTATTGGTGGCTTTCAGCCATGATGTATGCTTGGCGTTCAGGTCACCAGCAAGAATATAATAGTTATGCAGCCTGTTCAATTCGAGTATTTCAAACAAGGAATTGAGCTCCTCCTTGAGCTTGAGAACAGTTCCACCAGTTGCATAGGCAGAGATAACGAAGAGGTTATCCCCACCTGGCAGTGTCATTTTGATAACGGACACTTCAAGAGATTCAAAGCTTTTGAATTCGACTTTTTCAATATTTTGGAAACGATAGAGTCTTCGAACCAATATCCCGGTGCCACCTCCCCCATCACCTGTTACCCTATCGTTTCTTACGAATTCAAAATCCTTGAATGTCATGGAGTGCCATGAACTGAGGTGGGTTTCGGTTAGAAGCAGGTTGTCAGGCTTTTGTCTGGCAATGAATTCAAGGAGATAATCACGCCGATGTAAAGTAACAATGGAGTTGACGTTGATTGTGATGAGACGAATCCTATCCGTGGGAACGTGGCTGGATGACAACTTATTTTTAGGCATTTGAATGTGGCTGGATGACAACTTATTTTCAGGCATTTGAAAGCCCCAAACGCTGAAAAACAATGTTAATTTTCGAATCTTGTTTATCGATTCTCTCCGATAAGGAATTTAATTGCTGATAAATTTTAAGGAGCAGCTCATTATTGCCACTTACATTATGTATTTTATTTACATTTTCTGCTGGTCCTCTCGCAGCAAGTGCAAATGACACCCGGGCTTGACGAAGTTGGTAGGTATCACACTGTGGTGTGCTTGACTTTGTTTCGGAGTGACTTTAACCTTTGCATCTTGATACCGGGGGCATCCTCGATATGATGCTGGATGACCAAAGGCCATATAGTTTTTCTTTTGGCTCCGCCTGAGCCAATTTGCACTCGCCGGGAGCATGAATGTCTTTGCATTTAACGCACCTATATTTCATGGCGAAATGTGCAGCCGAATGCCCGAATCTTTGACACCTGTAGCACTGGTTGACCTCACTTTTCTGGAGGCGGTCCCACCTCACCACGCGGAAGTTCAAGTACCGTATTTTTTGCAGGGCACTTGAACTACTTTTGCTGGGAATCTGGACTAAGTAGTGAGGCAAGTTTTTGCGCTCCACAATCTATCTCCTTGTTGCAAAGTTTTTAACTGAAATAAATTGTATTCTTAGTGCAACTTCTTGGAGCACCTGAAGGAGATCGACTGTGTCCTCACCACAGTCCAGACCCTTCAATAAAAAGGTTTGGTTTCTTTCGCTTTTTGGCGTTTACGCAAAATGCGGAACATCTCCAGAATTTAATGCACTTTTTGTTGCCTGAAAATCAACCAACAACTTAGTCCTAATTGTCAATTTATCGGCATTGACTCTTTTTATCTCAAAATCTTTTAGCTTATTTTCGGCTGCCAAAAGCCGAACCATATCTTTGCCCGTTTGCCCAAATACATTGATTGGTGGGACTTTTTCTTTTTTTTCATTGATCTTAACGGACGGACCAGCAGACAAAACGTTTGGTTTTATCTTCCGATTTTTAATTTTAAGGTTCTCTATGAACTCATTATTTAACTTAGAAGTTTTACCTGGATCCTCTTCAATGCTCATCGGGTCTTCAAGTCCAGCTAGCGCTGCATAGTAATTTCTACTGTCGTTTGCGCCGCCTGCGCTGAGGACATCCTCTTGATCAGCTTCTTCCTTTGGCTTTTTAGTTTTCTTGTCTTCGGTTTTTTAATTAGCTTGTTGTCCTTTCTTGGTTTCTTTAACTTTGTTGAAAGTTAAAGTACCAACGAGTGCTTCTAATGATTTGGCTCGAAGCTTGAGTTCTTCATTTTCTTTTTCAATTTTGTCAGCTTTCTCTTTTTCTTCGATCAGCTGCTCGACTTCGATTACTGACAGAATTGTCGGTTCTTCTTCTTTATTCTCGTAACTTCTTTTCGCCCGTCATCATTGGCGATGGGCGTGATCCTTCTGATTGATGGCTGAAGCCATCGGGCTCCCCCATCTCGTTGCTTTTGCAGCGAGACTAGAGGGAATGTTCTCAGACCGGGACATCCCCTCAACATATTTTCACTTTTGATTTTTCTTCAGGAAATGAATTTCAGGTATTCGATAAATACTCGAATAATTCGACGGTGATGGTTTTCAATTTAAAATAAATTGTTTTCAACTGACTTTTGTGAAAAATTAATTAATTTTAAAATTAATGACAGGGGCGATTTAAAACACGTCTACACGCAACGAGTGCTAGACGTAGAATGATTTCCTTCTGTCTTTATCCATCCTGTGGTTAATAATTCAGTCAATATGACTAGAATCAGTGAAAGTTACGTTATATGGGTTGCTGAGCCGATAGCAACAAAAGTTACATGGTAAAATAATGGGAGCCTAGACAAAAAGCGGGTCTCAGAAAATTATATATGTAAACAGGCTGCGTAGAAAAGAAATTCGTTTCGCTTCCTTCAGATTGTTTGAAAATATTTACCTTTAATTAATAACTGAAACCAATTTAACTTGCTAGAACAATGTCTTAATAATTCTGTTTATACGTATTACGCTTACCCGCCTCTTCATAAACGGTGGTTTATACGTTGAATGGTGTTTATGATGGTGATGATGATTTTTATCCTTGTTTTTGTGCAGATGTAGCTTGAAGTGTGCCATTTTCTATTTTTGGTTAACTCACTGCACACAATTAATTCCAATTGAATCAACTTCGCGAAAAATCAACTCTTTAAAGCCAATATAACACTTGGCTAGAATTTCTATTAATAGACAATAATGTCCGTTCTAAAAAGCCAACAGCTGAAGCGTGACATGACTTGTACATTCACTGGGAAATTTTACACTTTTATACAGAAATTTTTCAAATTTTTATTTCTTGCATTTGTGAATCTTTTCTTTGCAGCAAAATAGCAAAAACGAAAATCACTGTCACCAAAATATAAAAGAACTATGGCGAAAAAATTACACGTTTCTGTAACAAACACTCGAAATAAACATTTTCCCCGCGAATTTGCAGATAATAATAGAACATTTTCCTCGTCATTGGGAAAATATGTCACCGTGAAAAATTTTCAATTTTACTTTTCATCATTCAAACAAATGGGCGCGCTTCCTTGGGATAATAAACAAATATCATCTCCAACATTTGAACTTCAAGGATTTTATGATTTTATTACACAATTATATAAACACCATTTCCCGTATGATCAAAGAGCGTGATCATTTTTTTAGATCATATGTGGATCAATCGACAGCGATGCGACACCGCACAGGTAAATTAGCTGAGCCGGAGGTTGGGAAATTCTTCACCAGAACTGCTTGTTGATTGAAGTAATCAATCCGGAAAATCGATTTGGAGCCCCGACAACGGAAGTTTGATAGCTTAAAATTTCAAAGCAAACTTTAAGTAATTATAACCTGCTACCTAAAATCGTTTCAAAAATATTTACTCAATCACTACCGCAACGAATTTTTAATGAAAATGATCAATTCCCGATTGTCGACTGACTGATCTGCAACGGCGAAAATTGATTTTTCCCGTGCCGTCTGGGGGCTAAAGAAAATTCTTGAGATGTGCTGGCGACAATATTTGAAGGAAAGTCAGCAACGACACCGAATTTTCTTTTCGAGCATGAGTTTTCGTACGAAATGAATGTGATCGTTGCCAAATTTTTCAAATGTTGTACATCAATGTTTCCGCAGACTATGCATCTCGAATTGTTCAGTTTTTCATCGAGGATGAAGACATCTGACGTTGTTCGGTACGTTTTTCGACTAAATTTAGAAAATCATTCGAAGAAAAATGAAAATGAGTATTGGCAAGGAAGTGAAGTTGTCGGTTTCGCTGATTTGTTTGAGATTCTATGCTGAGTGCTGAGAGCTTTTTTATGAATGAATTTTATGAGTGATAGGCCTCATAAGCGCAGTGGAGCGACTAATTTAGATAGCACGATTTGTGCTGCTCATTTTTTCCAGGATGAATCATATTTGAATGAAACTTATGGGAACACTCTGAATTTTCAATTGGCCAGAGGTGTGCCTAGCAGATATATAATTTTTGAATTTTCAAAGCAACTTACATTCCCATATCACCGGTACCGGCGAATTTTAAGTAAACTGCATTAAACTTCCAGACGGACGAACGGATACTCTGATTGATAGATGAAGGCACGGACGAACAGAGGGACGGCGGAAGGTCCACATCAAATAGTAGTGAAACTGCCCTGGCGTGATAAGCTGTGGCAGTTACTGCCGAGAAAAGGTAATCGTTTTGTAAAAACTACTTACAAAAAAAGGTTTTGATTCTTAAGGGTATTTTAATAGTCAGTTAGACACGTAACGTTTCCGTAATTGTTCTTTTTCCATCTTTTTTGTAGTAGGGAGGTGAATGCCCATGTACGCATAGAGTATGGGACTCCCATGCTCGCAAGAAGGCAACTGGACTACCCACTAAACACCTCCCCTATCAACCTGAGAACCTAGCGTGGGACCGTTTGACACATTACTTCGGGCCAGGTCTCGTTTTGTTACGCCGTGGGGCGCCTTCAAGCTGGGGGATACCGCTTCTAGCGGGAGAAGAGAGGGGAAGATGAAGTTCCCGACAAGCGATCCCCTGCCCCAGCACCCCCGGCTGCTGTGAGTCCCTTTTATCTTTTAGGGTTGCCCGAACATAATGTGCCACCTGGTTCCATATGTCAACCGATTCGAGCATCACCGCGACTATATTATCAGGGGTGAGCTCTACCGTCCCCTGTAGAGGTCCCTTCACAGCCTGTCCCATTTTCTGCACGCAAAAAATGTGTGGCAGGCATTGTCTTCCTCTCCTGGGCAAAACCGACAATCGGGGGACCATGACTTTTGAATCTTATGCAGGTGAGACTGAAAACACCCATACCCGCTCAAAAGCTGGGTCAGATAGAACTCTGTCTCACCATGCCTTCGATTTAGCCACGGTCTCACACCGAGGATGAGGCGCCCAGTCCACCTTCTTTTCGTGCAATTCACCCAAGACTGCTGCCAATCGTTGAGTGAGCACCGTCTTTCCTCGCGGACAACCATCTCCCTCGCATCCTCGTAGAAAAATAGAATGGTGACCTCTAGCAAAGAGACCGATAGGTATCATGCTTGCAATGACTTTCATCGCCGAATCAGAGACTGTCAGAAACAAAGCTGCAATCCTCAGGGCTCCTCTTCTCTGTACCTGTGGCAGGCGTTTTCGGTAACCCTCCTTACTGAGAGTGTCGTCCCACACTTCTGCTCTGTACAGCACTCAACAAGAAGTGTCTTCTTGATGGACTGGGTCCCCCTACGTTGGCCATAAGTCAACTCAGAGCCGATACTCCTGAAGCAGCCTTCTCGACTGTTGTCCTGATTTGCTCAGATAAACTCATCTTCGAGTCGATCAGTAGCCCCAGGTACTTCACCCCTGGTTTCGATTCGCTTCGTATGTCTCCAATACTGATCATCCCTATTCTAGGGATTCTCTTTTTTGTCAAGATGACCACTTCGGTTTTCTCCAGTGTTAAACTGAACCCTAAGCAGTCATCCAGTCCCTCACTCGGCGCATTAGTATACGTAACCTAAGTTTCGCTTGTTCAACGGTTCGTCCAGCTACCAGAGCCGCAACATCATCTGCATAGCCAATCAAGCGCGACTCATCTGGCATCTCGAGCCTCAGTAGCCCATCGTAAGACACGTTCCACAGGTCCGGACCAAGGATAGATTCTTAGGCAACACCCGATTTAACAGCCATCCTTCAATGGCCCTGTGTTGTGTCTTAGAGCAGACTTCGACCCTTTAGGTAGTCCCTCAAAAGCCGCTTTAGATATTCTGGAACTTGAAAAGCGTTTCCCAGTGTATCCAGAATATCCACCTATCTAGCGGAGTTAAGTTTGACATCTTGTATGAACTCGTCTTTCCCCTTGTTATGCAACGACCTTTTTTGGAGCAAGAACAGAAGACTTTTTCCTTTATTGGATATTTGCACTCGTAACTTTAGTGACAGAAAATTTTCGTATAATTGTAGAGTAGCTTCTTCGAACTGAGTAACAGTGTCTAGAACCGTAGAATACGCATGATAAATGTTTTTGGTCCCCAGCTAGCCGGCGGGTAGGTAGGAAATAAAATTCCATCCGCGGATCAAAAGCTGAGTGTGGCGCAGCGCTGGCAACGCTCCACTTACTATTCTCTTGTCATAAAACCAGTAAATCAGCCTTGAATCGGTTTGAATTACCGGCAACGATATTCGCATAGAAAAATAGACTTCACTTTCGAAACACGGAAGGTACGTTCTTTATATATGCCAGATGCACCGCAACCACTACTGAACGTGATGAAATAATATAAGGTCAAAATACTGGCATTAGTACCTAACCTGCTTGGTAACGATATCAATGACATGTGAACACACACTATCTTCACAAGGGGCAGGTCGTCAGGCATAAGTTCATGCAAATTGTCACCGATTTCAAGGCAGTTAATGAGAGTTACCATTGACAGACATCGCTCATGCGATATCAAAATGTTCTAGAAGACTTTAACACCCAAATTGGAGGGGAATTGGCTCACGGAGAAACGACAGGAGGCACCAGCCTACATGCAGAGATTTATCTGAACGGACAGTGCCTAACAGACTTTACATCAGGCAGAAACCTAATCATACATTACCCCCGCCTGCTTCACCCACCATGACATTTACAAAAAAACATCGACATGTTCAATTACTGCACCCATAACCAAATATACCACGTTCTCATAGAAAAACGAATGGCCACCAGCATTTTTAACACATGCTGATTCCGTAACAAATACTGTGGACCAGACCATTACTTATCTAAAGTTAAATTCCGATGTCACATTTCCAAATATCAAAAACAACCAAAGCCACTAATTAGTTAATTGACAATTCGGTGAAGTCCACATACGAGTATGTATACGTCATCCTTAGAAGACACCCAGGAAGCCGTCCCGCAGACGAGAAAAAATCACAACGACATCCAAACGGTGTGGAAAATGATCAAAGATGCGATCATAGACACAGTGGAAAGATCTTAGGACATCGACCAAAAAACAGTTGAGAATAACTGGTTCGACGAAAAATTTCAAGATGTGGTTAACAAAGGAAATCAGGTGCATAAACTGTTCATCAACAGACCAACATAAGCAAGAAAGGAGCAATATATCAACCTGCGTCTACAAGCGAAAATCCTGTGCCAACAGAAGAATCGACGGGCCATCAACCAGAAAATATATCAAATTAACGAACATATGACGCTGAATGAAGACAGATTAGCATACACCTCAACTAAATAGTCTTGAAGGGAATGCAAACCACGCAAAAGCCTCTGCAAAGACGCACAAGCTGCAGTATTAAGCAGCTCTATCGATAATAAAAATAAGTAGAAGCAACATTTCCAAAAACTTCTCACAGCACTCACAATATCTACGGAAACTATGAGCGTTCAACGGGCTGAAGAAAATGTCCTGGTAGCATTACCAATAGTACAAGACGTACAGGCAGCTATTTGTGGTCTCAAAAAGAATAAAGCTTCTGGAATTGACATAATACTGAACTGTTGCACCAACCTCTGATCCCGCGGAGCGATACACAACAGGAACTGTCATTCCTACACAATTGCGATCAGCTGATAAAGTTGGCTGACAGATTTCTGCCATTAAACCACCACGAAGTGGTCGCAAGTAACATTTTTCATTCAGTTTTGAAGATCTTGAGGACCAGTTGTATACACAGGAAAACAAAGCCCTAAGTATACAAATCTGTAGTAGGATCTGTATTATGTTATGAATGTGAAACATTGTTCCTAGCTCAAACATATTGAAGGCTTTCGAAAGATGGGTCCTACGGCGGATAATCGGAGCAAAACTAGACAGGGACCAATCGTAAATTCGATACAACCATGAGCCGTATGAAATTTTTGACGAGTCGGAGGTCTTAACAATTGTAAGGCTGCAGAGGCTGCAAAAGGCTGGCCAAGTGAATCGTATAGATGAACAACGGATACCCAAGAAGGTGTTTGTTGGGAGTACTGAAGAGCGGAGGCCAGTGCTGAAACCGAGGAAACGCTGGTCTGAATCGGTCGAAGAAGACAGTTTGTCGCTGCTCGGATTTCAAAATTGGAGGACGGGGCACATAGACAGAGCCTATTGGAGGCACATTTTGCAGGAAACGAAGGCCGGAGAGGAGCTGTAGTGCTATGAAGAAGAAGAAAAAGATACAGACATAGAAATTTTTATCATTCACACTAAAGATTACGGCTTTAAATTCAAACTTCTTTGAACAACGATTCAGAGTTTTAAGGTGAAATAAGAAGTTATGGTAAGATATAGTGCTCGTAAAATGAAGTCTCAAGTTTTTGATGCTGGATAAAGGCCAGGCCACTTTTTGATCGCTGAAACTTTCAGGTTTTTCACGGGCCAAATTTTAAGTTCTTTTAGGCTGGGTTTCGCCCACGGGCTTTAGTTTGGAGACCCCCGCTCTAGGAAGAAAATTTAAAGATCAAAGCATTCGAAAAGAAAATCAATAATTCTGTTTGTACAAAATCAATCCAATCAACAAATAAAAAGAAATTGAAAAATTAAACTTACCACACTACTTTCTCGAACGCTAGAACGTGATTCAAGTTGTACATTACGTTTTTTTGTTAAAAATGTGAAAATATTTGAACTTATTAATTCAATTGAAATCATAATTTAAGCACGAATATAATTTAATTTGTGAATTTTTTAATGAAAAAAAAATTAAGTATTTTAGTCAGTTCTGCAGTTCACAAGGGATTTCAATGCCCCATACACGTCTGCAATCCTTGTTTAGTATAAGATTTTCATTCATTCTTTTATATTATTAATAGCTGTTAGTTTTTATCTATTATTATTGTATTTATTTGAAAGATGTTATCAATATATAACATATGTTAATTGTACAAATTGTAAATAAGGACTTTAGATGAAATTCTTTTTGAAATTGTATAAATACTGATAAAAATTTTGATTGATTTTTTCACCCTTATGGACTGCAAATAATCAAGTTTAAAATCAAACAAGGAATCAATTACATTAATTTAATTACCACTTAAGATGTTACAAATTTGTTTTATTCTAAATGACACGTAAAACTACTAACGAAACAATTATAACAGTAGCATAGACATTAGCAAATAACAGTTAATTTTAACATATATACTCGTAGCCCCGTCGAATAAAATGAAATATAAATTGCCGAACTATCGTCAATATTCCATGGAAGTTCTGTTATGTTATTTCAACTTATTATGGGTTGTGATAATTGGAGCAAATGCTCATAAAGTTAAGCGTTAATATATACTGCGAGTATCTAGCCGAATTAAATCAATTTGAATTTTTTGGGCTAATGTAGATATTCACTAAATTGTCCGTTTTATTTATGAATAGAGATTCGTATGCGTCGATTTTTCACAGATTAGTTACACTTTTTAATAATTGAAAATTATCAACTAACGGTCCCGTGTAGTTTCTTCACCTCTGAAGTAAATCTCGCTTGGAGCTTTGTGAAGTGCTTTTACTGGCTAGATTAGTGAGCTCCGTATTGAAAATTGTAACTTCATCCGACATTAAAATTTTTGCGTGTATCGACTCGACTATAGTCCGACACTGGCTACAAGGTGATCCAAGCCAATGGAAGTATTTCGCCGCAAACAGGGTCACCACTTGGGGCCATGTACCATCAATAGACAATCCTGCAGGCTACGCATCGAGGGGATTGTTAGCTAAAAGAATCATCGATCACGATCTCCGGTGGAGTGTATCCTTTTGAATAATTAGAACGCAAGTGTTGGCCTTCAAGGCAATCTTCCGCTAAACCAGAAGATATTCCAACCGGTGATCGCAAACAAAAATCATCGATCGCAGCTCTGTCAACAATCTCTCAAAAACACTGGAGTCCTCTAGATCGATATTCTGCTCTATCAAAGTTATATCGCATTACGGCCTACATCATGAGAGTTATCCACAATGTCTACTCAAAGAATGCGCACATTCTGATGCCATTATCTTATACAAACGCGCTTGATGCTCTTGATTTCTGGATTAGAGAAACGCAACGCGAGGAGTTTTCTGAAGAGCTTAAATATCTATTAACCCAAAAAGAGATGGGCAGATTGAGATTGAGCCTCTTCTTGGATATTAAAGGCATTATGCGAGTTTGCGGAAGGTTGGAGAACGCTTCAGTGAGTTTTTCGGAGAAACATCCAATAATCATGTCGAAAATACATCGACTTACTACACTTCTCATCGCTGACGCTCACTCTGTCACTCTCCTTGGTGGAACTCTACTTACTCTAGGTCATTTACGACAAAAATTCTGGATATGCGATGGCTAGAATCATGTGTCGAGTTACATCAGGAACTGTGTTAAGTGCATATGTCACCGGGCAACCACCGAACTTCGGATAATGGCATCTCTACCATGCGCAAAAATTACTCCAAAAAGGCCGTTCCTGCACTCTGGCGTTGACGGGCTTTTCATGCTGAAAATGACGAAAGGCAGGGATCCTAAAGTTTACTATAGGATATCTGTGCATCCTTGTTTGTTTCGTAACAAAAGCTTGTCATCTTGAACTCGTGAGTGACCTCACTACTGAAGCTTTCATTTCGGCTTTCAAAAGGTTTGTTTCACCGCGTGGAATCTGCAGTGACCTCTACAGCGATAGGGTTACAAATTTCATAGGCGCTGATACAGAGCTCAAAAAAAGACTACATCAATGCAGTAAGGAGCGTTTGGAGCGAGTTTCATCACTCGCATCTTCTGGAACGACGTGGCATTTTAACCCTTCGGCTTCAACTCACTTCGGTGGCCTTTAGAAAGCTGGAGTTAAGAGTACCGAACATCATCTGAAACGAGTTATAGGAGACACTATCCTTACTTTTGAAGAAATGTCAGCTACAGTCTTAAAAATTGAATCTTGTTGAAATTTACGGCCGCTCTCTCGGCTTAGAGGCCCTTCGGATGATCACGTCCCTCAAACAGCGAGTCATTTTTTAGTTGGGGAGCCATTATTGATCATTCCTGAACCAAAGAAATTGCAAACTCCTATCAATCGATTAACACGTTGGTAATTAACGGATCAAACAGTGGAGCACATCTGGCGGCATTGATTAATTGAGTATCTTAGTCAACTTCACAAGCGACAGAAATGGATATCTAAGTAAAAGAAAATCAAAATCAAGGAAATTGTTATCACTAGGAACGAACGGCTCTCTCCATCCAAATGGGCGTTAGGACGGGTAACCGCATTATATCCTGGCGAAGATGGATGCACCCGCGTCGTGAACTTAACAGTGGTGGAAACATCTATAAACGACCTATTGTGAAGCTTTGCCGACTACCAGCTGGAGACGTTGAACTACAATTGTAGCGCCTCCTCTGTTACGGTGGGCGGTACGAGTACGTTAAACTTGTACACCTAAGTAGAATTTATTGAATGATTACGAGTATACTTAATAGTATAAGGTAGGTATGTGTTTGGTTCCTGGTTGATGAAATTCATTGTTCTTGTTCAATTGTGGCTTTGCCGTGTGAATGGTTGTTATTCTAGTAGGCCAAATACTATGATTTGCTTTACATGCGGTTGTTTGTTGGAGGATTTAAAATCAAGTAGGCTCTTTTCACGTATAAAGGCAAAATGAAATTAGACAGCCTTTCTTCCGCTTGTCATTCTTAGTGCGATCAGTCAAGTGTTTTAGAAAAGAATAAAATCGTGATTTGTTTAAAGAAATTAGTACTGGTTTTTGAATTATCGAGCATAAACAGCTTTAACTCGTTACAGAGAGAGAGAGAAGGGGAGAGAGAGAGAGACTTCAACCCTGCTCCATCAAAACTCCATAGGAAACAATGTTCAATTGCGTGTATCTATGGCATATGTCCCAAAATTTTGCAAGTCGTTTAAAAAGGAATTCAACAAAGCCAATCCTAGGATATTGCATTATAACACCCGCCAGCTTGGCTCATTGCTTGGTTCCACGAAAGATCCATTTTAATCAAAACAAAAGAGCGGAATCTGTCAAGTCGTTAGCAGAGAATGTGATATGTAGACATATATTAGACAAACTAGTCGTGCAGTAGAATTTCGTCTCAAAGAACACGAAAGATACATCAAGAATAAAGACATAAATAAAGGTATTGCTGCAGGAAGACACTATACGGGACCGTAAGTTGATAATTTTCAATTATTAAAAAGTGCAACTAATCCGCAAAAACTCGATGTATATGAATCTCTATTCAAACATATAATGGACAATTTAGTGAATATCGACAATAGCCCAATAAATTCAATTTTACTTAATTGGCTAGATAATATATATTAACGGTTAACTTTATTAGCATTTGCATCAATTATCACAACACATAATATGTTGAAATAACATAACAGAACTTTTATGTAATATTGACGACAGTCCGGCAATTTATATTTCATTTTATCAGACTGAATTATATATATCAAAGTTAACTG